>OV815282.1:4907316-5529191 GCA_929108145.2 Limnephilus rhombicus
ATGTTTTGGATGGTAGGATTCCATGCATTACGAGTATAAACATTATAAACGATTTACTTGTTACGTCGATACATATAATAACAATATCTTCCAAAAAGCCAAATACTAATAAAACTAGAATGAAAAGCCATTGAAAACATTCCGAAGTGGATATAGGATGTATGGATACGTAGGTATGTTTGTAACCAAAAGAAATTGTATTCTTAGGAAAATATTTCCAAATGAAATACAAAATAAACGACATCAAAATATGGCTAAGTACGAAAAAAACATACAGATTAGGAAATCATAAAAATTATGATGCATCACCAATTCAAAAACGAACAGTCAACAAACATAAAGATGAGGTGTACAAAACGTGGATATGAGGAAGTCAACAACCATGAAGATGACGAAGTCAACAAACATGGATATGAGGTCTTCAAACACGAAGCGCACTACAGCGAAATAGCACAAAGCTGCGCTATACAAGTGTTATATTATTATTATTATTATTATTATATTACAGATGAGCCACCGACACAGCCACCTATAGACCTCCTCGGAACAGTAATTTCTAGTAAGGAGGACTGTAAATACATTATACGTGTATCTTTTAAAGTCAAATCAAAAATAGATAGAATTTAACACATAGAAGTACAAATATTTAGTAATTTGCTATAACCATCATGCATGAAGTATCTTGCCTCAGAGAACAACTTTTTTATCATAAGTTATTACTTATTTAGAGTTTTAAGAAACCAAATGATAATATTACTTTTTAAATTTTTTTATGAATGAACATTGTATAGCTTTTCTCATTAATTGTCTAAATTAACGAAATGGATATCATAAAATTGATCTTAATTTTATGAATATAATATTTGAAACATATCTGCAAGAAATTCATACAAGAAGCCCATTTATAAATTATGTGGCGGAAGTAAGATTATTTGACAGCAAGTTCAAATAATGCAACGGGTCATCCTTTATCTTCCATCTGCTTATTAATTTTTATTAAGATTTTTTTACGAAAAATGTACCTATTCCAGATCAAATTTCATCGATTGGGCTAAAATATTATTGTGGTAATTCTAGTGTATGGAGAAGCACGTAGGAAAGAGATCGTCGGAAAGATACAGTGAAGAAACTGTAAGCCAAGTCATTTCTTCACACCACGAACTGTGCCGGATCAGATCATATCGGAGAGTTTCAGAGGAGGAACAGAGATGGGAGGAGAACTCGAGGGAAAGAATAAGTGTTATAATTGGATGGAATAATGGGATTCATCGGAGGATGGTGTATTCGTTGAAAATTCCAATCTGTTTTACAGTTACTTTGTAGAAAAGCGGCTCGTTCCGCCTCAATATTAGTAGAAAATGTTAATTTTTTCTCAATATTAGCAGTACATTAATTTCTAAACAACTCCCTCTACTCCCACCGCTTCCATTCCTTCATCAATTCTTCTGCAATTGATTTTGCCCCACCCCCGCTCTCTAACCCCTCTCCAAGTTTTTATCTATATTTAACTTTGGTATACGATTCACCCCGTAGACATAACTCACCCTGATGATGAGAACATTCTCCTCCAAACATGTCGATTTTGTATTAATAATAAAATTGTGTAAACGAAGTATTTTCACTGTTTTTCAATAAATTCTGTTAAATTCTCAAGCATCTTTTTTCTTGACGCTTATACTATGTGGTTTACATAATGCCATATCACTATTATTCATTGTCACGGGGTATCTAGCTTGCTGACCATCACATATTTTCTTCGCTGGGGTAGGCAGAGAGGATATAACGCTACTAAAATAAATTCTGACGCATACTCCCATTACATATCCTTGCGTATATTCCGAGTTTTGACATGCATTCCACTTTTATTCCGATTCTTGACATGACCCGACTCAATATTTAATTATTCTATCATACTTCTTATGCGCCGTGCCCATCTCTTTTACTATTTCGTGTGAATGTCCAAACCATTAATTTAAGCGACCTTTTGTAGGCTAACATTAAACTTAAACCTTTTAAATGGGGTTTTATGTACACATCTATGCCACGAATGTCATTTCAAGTAAACCTACAAATGAAAACATGGAGCAAAATTTCTGTTTCAATTCGACCACTTTGTATTTCTTCTATCTATAAATTTGTATGTGTATTCCGGTACGTGTCAATCCTGTAGAGAAGGTAGCCGTGTTTGATAGTACCTTTTTGTTCCACCAGAGGGCGCTCTCGCGCACGCTCTGTCAAATCGGAATAATCAACCTTACTAAGTCTTACCGAAGAACTACTAGTATAATTAAATTTAACAGTGAAACATTTTATCATATTAAATAACAGCACAATAAACATTGGTCCATCACCCATATTACAAGTATTTCTTACCCTTCGTCATTTGACCGGTAAGCATGTAGTCGGTAGTGTGGATAGCAAAAAGACATAACTTCCTTGTTCAGACGAAACCCAGCCGTGCGAACAGGTAGGATCCGAAGCAAGTACTAACTAAGGCCGGGTCGGGCCTCCTGACCTCTGTCGGGAGATTCACGTAGTTCAACTACGTCGGATGAATAGACAAAGGAGTAAAAAGTGACCTCGCAAAGTACCGTGTTTACCTGCCGGACCAAATGGATTGGAAAGGTGGAAAGTTTATTATTATTGGCCTGCTCTGGAACCAGGTTAGAGTATTATTGCCCTATGGGCTTGGGTACTTATTGAAATGGTTATTAATTATTGTGTTTATTGCTTTTGGATGTAGGAAATTGTAATACGAAATCGATCTTATACATTTATTTAATATTTTATAATGGGTTATAAATTTTTGATTTTAGTGTGGAGCAACATATATTGATTTAAACGTGTTATTATTAAATCACAGTGATGGTGAAAGTTCAGATACGATGATTACTTTGAATATAATCTTTATAGTGTTTCAACAAAAACATAATATTGAGTTCGGGCTTGCTATTCTCGTAGCCTCGTCGCTCGCAATCGCCGTCGAAAGTACGTCCGTAGGTCGACTTGGTTATTCTTGAGCTTGGTGGAAGAAACATACTTAGACGCCAAACGTCAAAAGTCATTCCACACAACAACGAATGGGTCAAACCAGTAGAAATAGAGCAGCGAGTGGTAGGTTGTTTGCGCATCTATGCAATTGGCTGTCAAAATCTAGTATTGTTTTCCCGCGAAGACATCGTATATTTTTATAAAATCGTTTTAAGGTTCCATATTACAATGGCTGATTTAGCATCGATGTTTTGGTTGCCCAGCCATGTCGAATTTTAGATATCAACTCGTAGAAGTTATACGCGGTAAAAATACGTGTATCAACTGTTTGACTTGGTTTGACATTTCAAACTTACACCATAGAAATCTCAAAAACATCAGAAATATAGACAATATTCACAGGGCTGTCAATATAATCATCTCTTCGACCGTTCGACGTTCAAGAATAAAAATGAAACATTCGACAAAGTTGGTCGCGACGTGGAGTAATTTTTCGCTCGAAGATGGCGCATAAAGAGCAACGATTGATCGTTGCTCGTGAATAACTACCCTGGAGAGATACAGAAGATATAGCAGCACATCGATAATGTTTACGGAACCAGGATTGAATGGATTTGCTAGCCTGATTAGAGACACTTGGTTACTGAAGCCAAGATGCGGCTACTTGGATGGGTCACCTCCGACAATACAGTGGTAACCGCAGTCTTCCAACACCAAGCGCCACTCCTGAGTGAGCGCTGGCCCGCTCTCACTCAAGACCTTCACAAATGATTAGTGTCATTATTTTTTTATTTTTTTTTTACTTTACTTGTTTTTTTATATTTTATTTATTGTATTCACAAATTATCCTATAAATAAGTATTATATATAGTATACGGGACTTTTGGAATTGCACTAACCTCTCCACATCCCGGAATAACATTTATTATATTATATCGGTTCTAAGAGGACACCCGGGAGGTAAACGAGAGGCGGGCAGACCTAGGCTGGGATGGGAGGATGATGTCAGGAAGGATGCAAGAGGACTACTCCATGTTGCAGATTGGAAGACGACGGCCGAGGACAGATGGCGGTGGAGGCTTATCTTGAAGAAGGCCAAGGCCCGAAATGGGCTGCAGCGCCATTGGAGAAGAAGAAAAATATTATATCGACATACTACTAACACTTTGTGTGCAAAAAGGAATACATTTTAATAACCCGTTTCGTAATTTCCATATTTGAAGGGATGGATCTCAATCATTGCAACAGAGATTTTAGGTGGGAGTGCTGTATTTTTTCTACCAGTATTTAAACGGAAGGTGTTCAATAAACCCACAATAATTCGCAAAATGTAGGCACTTGCTTCCTCAACTAGTAACCAAGATTCTAGAGGAAACAAGTTATGCAGTGAGTGTTTAAAATTTATTTAAAATGTTGGGTGGAACCCTTACTAGGTAGGTCATAATTTATTATTTATTCATAATGTATGTCATTTTCTCCGTGACGCGTCACACCGCTGTGAAAAGTGACCCCCAATTATAATTATTAAAATTGAGTTTTTCCTCTCCCGTCCCTCGGGATTCTCTGGTTTCAAAATAATAAGGTTATGGGTCCAGCCGCGGGCGTCGGTCAAAGCGACGATTATTTTGGAAAACGACGCCGGTTCCTACAAGTGCAAAAACATATAATTTAACATTATATTTCACCAGTGGCTTCGGGTTTTACTTGGTTACACCGGCAGATGAGTTCTCGGATCCAATTATAAGTGACAGTTGACAGTAGTATTCACGGTATGTGTTGAAACCAGTAATAATTTTCTAGAAATTGTCTAAGATTCGTAACAACATTTATTCAGGTCGTAGCATGGGAAAATGCTACATACCTTGGCGTTGACTCAAAAGCCATCCCGAAGGACGAAGATTGCCTTGATAAAATACAACCTCTTGTAGGATTTAGGACAAAGTCGAAGAAAAATATAGTTAACAATTATTACAAGCAATAATTGTCAGCCTGAAACACTCATTTACATTGAAAAATCTTCCGAGAAAAGATACTTGCCGCCAACGGGACTTGAACCCGTGTCCTTACGATTGCCGGTCGAATGCTCTGACCACTGAGCTATGGCGGCTTATCAAATACCCGCCAAATAATTCAATATATACTAGTGTTTCATTCAACAATTACTGCTTGTTATATTTTTTTTTTCTTTTTTTTCCACCTGAAAACAACCAACTTTATTTTTGCGAGGAAGACATTGTTAGTGTTAAATCCCTCGCTAGGTGGCGTCGAGACAAATTATGTCTGCATTTATTGGGGAAATACTTATACTTGTTAAATATTAATTATTAATTTTTAATTTATAAACTAACGTTTAGACAAGATTTTTATGCAAAGCACAAAGGGTAACAATTATTACAAGCAATAATTGTCAGCCTGAAACACTCATTTACATTGAAAAATCTTCCGAGAAAAGATACTTGCCGCCAACGGGACTTGAACCCGTGTCCTTACGATTGCCGGTCGAATGCTCTGACCACTGAGCTATGGCGGCTTATCAAATACCTGCCAAATAATTCAATATATACTAGTGTTTCATTCAACAATTACTGCTTGTTATATTTTTTTTTTCCACCTGAAAACAACCAACTTTATTTTTGCGAGGAAGACATTGTTAGTGATAAATCCCTCGCTAGGTGGCGTTGAGACAAATTATGTCTGCATTTATTGGGGAAATACTTAAACTTGTTAAATATTAATTATTAATTTTTAATTTATAAACTAACGTTTAGACAAGATTTTTATGCAAAGCACAAAGGGTAACAATTATTACAAGCAATAATTGTCAGCCTGAAACACTCATTTACATTGAAAAATCTTCCGAGAAAAGATACTTGCCGCCAACGGGACTTGAACCCGTGTCCTTACGATTGCCGGTCGAATGCTCTGACCACTGAGCTATGGCGGCTTATCAAATACCCGCCAAATAAGAAGATTTTTCAATGTAAATGAGTGTTTCAGGCTGACAATTATTGCTTGTAATAATTGTTACCCTTTGTGCTTTGCATAAAAATCTTGTCTAAACGTTAGTTTATAAATTAAAAATTAATAAAAATATAGTTTATTGGTTTAGTTTTATTGGTTATTCATGGTTTTTTTTTCTAAATTATGTCGATTTTTGATTGTTTAAAACAGTTTGTAATTTAACGATGCTTCGGTGAAATTAACTCATAAATTTGCAATAGTGTCAACACCGTCAACTGATATTGTATCGCGTTCATTTGGCAGTATAATATTATGAAACATAATAAAACAACTGTATTCTTAGTGCCAATAAACTACAATATTAATAAACGGAGATAAAAATCGCCAGTGAGGTTAATTTTTAAGTCTCATTAAGGCTTTATTTAAAAAAATCAGATTGTGTAATTTACACGCTCTAGAAGTGAGACCTCTAGAAAACTAAAGTAGACAAGAGTGGTTAGACTACAAAGCACTTTTTTTATTAATGTGAAGGATGATTTTTTCCATATTTTTATCGTCAAATTCCAGGGCATCTTTTCCTATAAATTTGGGTTTTTGTATTTTCTTCTTCGGAGTCGCTTAATGCCACTTTCTTTTGTGTTTTCTTTGCTTGTTCATTTTGGAGTGGTTTGGATATTGATTTAACATTTTTTTTGGACTTCCTAAGATTTGATCCTTGGTCCGCTGAATGTCTAACCGCTAAGGTTCGTCAGGCGCTTTATACAGCTAGATCAAAGTAGAATTGCGTGGGGCCGTGGATTTATCGTATTATATTGGAACCGCCATCATCTCGCAGGCTAAATCTGATATACAAACCACAGAGTGGAAGATACTATCAGTATCGCCCTGGTGTAAGACCACCATTCAGAATTGAAACGTTGCTTGAAAATGGCTTTAGCCGTGTTTGGTGACCAGATCTGAATAGCCAGGTACTTTCCAACCTTCCTCTTCCCCACCTCCTTCCCCTCCCCACTACCTTCAGCCTCACAACATACCCCAATTGGGGATGCCATAGTCTCACTGGCTCCAGACGGGAGCAGTTGAGATTCTTGTGCGGTATTCGCTGTAAAAAAAAAAAAAAGTGTTTTTCTCTTTTTGGTGACGCTCGCTTCCGTTTCACCGAGTTTCAAATCAAAACGGTTTCTTAACAAGTTTTCACTTCAAAATTGTTAAGGAATAATTTATTGTAGGTAATAGTCAAAATAAAAAATTTCAAAACAAATTAACCTCATGGGGAACATTTGCGTTGTGGGTTTAAAAAAGCTCAAATCTTGTGTTACACATTAATCGTGAATATTTCTATTAAAAAAAACTGAACCGAAAATAATATTTAAACCCAATTATCGCAGATAAGTAGAAGATACTCTCAGATAACATCTATAAAATAACTATAAAACTTAACAATACGATTCTATTCTTCTCCCAAAATGATTTCAAAGAAAAACGAAGTTTTAATTAATTAAGGTCAGACATGTTCTTTTCTTTTAATTTGTTTACACACGAGATAAAATAATCATTGCATAAGAAGTCATTGCTCCTCTAGCACCAAGACAAAGTTTAATGAAGATACATAGATAACTAATTAACAATGCTAATAATAATCAGACGAAGCTAATGTGGGAGTTGTGGATGTGGAAGTATATTAAATTAATAGGTAGTAACTACGTTCAACGCAGCGTAAATATTTAATTTGCGAAGCATTTTTTATCTCTGTACAATATCAATTCAAGCAATCTGTTAATTGGATAAGGTCAAACACTGATGAACCGATTGTTTTGTTTTTTAGTAAGTATAGAGAAGAGAATAATAATATTTTATTTTTAATTTTTAACTTTATGAGTAAAACCTCAAATTGTAATATTTAAATAAATGAAGACAATATAAGCGAAACTCAATCGAAAATCTGGAAACAGAAAAATCTGAAAAACATATTGACACCTCTGGGACTCGAACCCAGGACCTCTTGCTTTCCGGGCAAACGCGCTAACCACTACGCCACTGCGAATTTCATATCGACACCGTGGCGCAGTGGTTAGCGCGTTTGCCCGGAAAGCAAGAGGTCCTGGGTTCGAGTCCCAGAGGTGTCAATATGTTTTTCAGATTTTTCTGTTTCCAGATTTTCGATTGAGTTTCGCTTATATTGTCTTCATTTATTTAAAGAATAATAATAATTTGATAATTTTTAGAGCGCCGTTTTTGTGAAAAATCACACCAAGGGCGCTGTACAATTTATTAACTGACTATTGTAATAAAACCAAATAAATGGAATATTTTTTTAACAATGTTTTTGAAAAGTGATAAAATACACTTTCAAATTTTATAAATCAAAATAAATGTATGATTTTTGAAGTATAAAATTTTGCATGCGAACGAAACAAAAGTTTTAAAAATAGCCTTAATCATCTTACATTTATTCTAAATAAAATTACTAATAACGAAAAAAAAAAAACAGATACATATTTTATTAGACAAAAATGTATTATAAACGTTACTGTCATCCCAGTTTTTGGTCGATCGATATATTTTTTTTTTTTTTACAGTAGATACCGCACAAGAATCTCAACTGCTCCCGTCTGGAGCCAGTGAGACTATGGCATCCCCAATTGGGGTATGTTGTGAGGCTGAAGGTAGTGGTGAGGGGAAGGAGGTGGGGAAGAGGAAGGTTGGGAGGTACCTGGCTATTCAGATCTGGTCACCAAACACGGCTAAAGCCATTTTCAAGCAACGTTTCAATTCTGAATGGTGGTCTTACACCAGGGCGATACTAGTAGTATCTTCCACTCTGGAACATGCCGCAAATATACTATATATTATTTTAAATGAATTAATTGTGAAATAACACAAATTAATCAAATAAAATTTATTTGCGCATGCCGGGTTCGAACCCGCGACCTCCGGATCATGAGTCAAGAGTCTTACCCACTGGACTACGGAGGTCGTCAATATAAAAATAAAAATATATATAAAAATATAAAAATAATTAATAAAAAATTCCAAAATTTCACCAATTTTATTTCGAATTGCGATCGAAAACTTTAATATCATAAAGTTTTTTGAATATATAGGTATATATATTTGAATACATCCCCTTTTACGTCACATTTCTCACTATGATAGTAAGGGAGACGAAACGATTTCTATGACGCTTACGTAGTAAGTTGTTCCAAAAAGCTAACAAATTATCCCGATGGGTTAAGAATTCTCAGGCTCTATCTAATTTTAATATTTACGAGCAGATACAGAAAACATGCTTACCTGGCAGGTCACTTCCGATAAACACACTTTAATTAGAAAGTTCATGCTTGGAGAAGATACGACTTTGCACACAGAAGACAGACACTACATTTAGAACAATGGACATTGCATGATTTAATATTTGTTACACTCAATTACTATGATATTACATCTTTCAGAAGATTAGTGGTAAAAGTAGAGTTGATATTTATATTGAAAGACTATAGAATTTAGAACTCTTTAGGACTGGAGAATTTTTAAGAAAGTACCCTAAAAAGCTTACAAGTTTGTATTTGCTTACATTTTTACACAATTAGTTATTTACAAGGTCGCAGGCTGAAGGTGAAGGTGAAAGGTTTTTGACTTTATGGATAACACTGTCTGAAAAAAGGTGAGTTTAAGTTCAGCTCTAAATTCTGCCGAGTCTGTGATTCTGTTCTTAAATCATTTGGCAGTCCATTCCAGAAGTTCAAAACATTCCGTTTTTTATGTTTCTTTGAAATTTATGTTTCGACATGCGAGGAAAGTCTGCGTGAAAAATGATTTAAATATTTATTACCACAGTGTTTCAAAATTCAAATGATTGTGCAGAAAATCCGTTTCGCTCTCAGTGATAGGTGAGATAAATACGGTGCTACACAATTTTTCCTAGCCTTTTCTATCTGTAATTCTGAGCCTGTAATTCCATCGTTCGCTATGGACCTTTTAAGTGTTCATAAAACTATTTCAAAAGGAATGGTCGCATTGTTTATTTAATATTTTTAAAGTGTTAAAACTCGGGTGAAGCCGGGAAGCAAACACTACAAGTTAGTGCGTAAATCGATGAATTAGGATTTCATTGAAGCAATTTTTTGATATTTTATGGATGCGATATTAATAAACGAGAGTAGAGGAGAGAGGAGGTATGTATTTTTTAAAATGGTGAATTCATTTATGCCAGTCTACCTACGTACTTGACAAATAAACAAACTCTCAAAAATAGAAAAATATACCAAAAACATTCAAATAAAACAGAATATTATTCTGATTCATTATTGGGTTATTATGCGGTGTTACGCTTCCACTTTCTTTAGCCGAGGTTTACTGCTTTACAGTGCGTGTTTTGGCATCCTGTACTTAATGGTTACAGCAAAACTAAACGCCAAAAAGCATACTAATTTCACTAATAATTATTATAATACTCATACCTGCCTGCAGAAGAAACTGCGGCGTTTTGCCCCTACAAACGTATTCCCCAATTTCCTCTCTGGATTTTGACACTAATGCGAAAACTTTGAAAATTTAACAAATCTGCCAATGACCTATGGTATAACCGTATGTGTTCACAATAATGTCCTCTGCGTGCGAACTCTATCTAAATTTCTTTAAATTGACAATATACAGTGTTAATTTCAAGCGACCTCCCAGGTAAGTATGGTCCTGTTTTCATTAAATTTTAGGCAGCATCGCGTTCATTGGTCAAAATATTGTACACATATTTTCGTATCGGTGATCAATGAACCGATGTATGCAATTTTTAGCCATAAGTTGTTTATAATTGTTTGCCTAGCTTGTAGTTTTTTAGATTTTAGAAATGTATTATAAGTTAGTACAGCGCCCTTGAGGTGATTTTTCACAAAAACGGCGCTATATAAATCATCCAAATATTATTATTATTATTAAAAATAAACCTTTTTTCTCAAAATTTAAAACATGCGTTTACTAGATAAAAGAAAAATCTCTCGAAATCAATTTATAATTTTTTGTGGAAAAGAGTCAAAACGTCTAAAATTTGATTTAAAAATTACATATTTCCGGTTTTCTCTGGTTATACCTTCTTAATAATGGTCACTGTAAAGCTGGCTAAAAATTCTAAACAAGGAGGAAGCGCCATACGGCATAAAAACCCAAAAATAATCACAATAAAACACAAATCAAAATGTTTGATGTAGTGGTCGAAATTAAAACTCCACAAAGTAAAAACAATCAATTTAAACATCTGTTGGAAGCATCAATTATGTTTTTTAAATAACTGTTATAGCTGTAGTTTTGCATACAATTATCATTTGGCAACCAGGATCATTTTTCATCCAGCATTTTATCTTTAATAAGTCGTTTACGATTTTTTATGCACTCAATCATCCGACATATTGATGAATCTCCGAAGGAAAAGTATGAAATTTATATTGATGGCCCGTCAACTTAAATACCGAATCAAAAAGTGGCCCAACCTTTTAAGAATACACTTCGTAAAATTGATTTTCAATTCTCGACCTTAAGTTTATTAATCATCCGTGTGGGTCAGGACTGGCATTTGATTATACGACGGATTTTCCTTTGGCCAAACCGCAAGTTGCTTATAGAATTCTTTGAACATTATCAATGGACAAACTGCAGCACACCTAGTGACAGTGAGTGTCCCAGCTACTGTGGTATTTTAGGTGACTTCCATTATTTTTGAAGTGAAAACTTCTTGAGCACCGTTGTGATTTGAAACTCGATGAAACGAAAAAGCGACACTAACAAGAGACAAACATATACATCTATAGGATTTAGCCTGCGAGAAAATGAGTTAGAATAATCAGTCTCCTCTTTGTACGGGGCTTCGTAGTCTTGTCTACTTTAGTTTTCTGAAGGTTTCACTTCTACCGCGTGTTAACTGCACACTTGTAATTTTTTTTGTATTTAATTTATCTTTGCAAGTATCATCACAAATGTCAAATGTCAATCACAAATTTTTTAAGTGTCGAAAAAGTGTTTATAAAAACAAAAAACATGTAAGTAGATACTTGTTTATGCAGAATATAACAGCACATATCGAAAAGATTTTAACCAGCTATTTCTTAACAAATTTAGAGTTAAAAACGTAGATATTATTTAGGTCAGTTCGAAGAAACCTTCCTACAGAGGCGACAAAACTATTAATTAACTCTTACGTAGTCTCGCGGCTCGATTCCTGTAACGGCATCTACGCTAGTCTTCCCAAATATCAAATTGACAAACTTCAATCCGTGTTTAATGCAGCGGCAAGGCTCATAACTGGGGTTTCTAAATATTCGCATATTTCAGAACACCTTCGTAACCTTCACTGGCTCAAGTGCCCTGAGAGAATCCAGTACAAATTGTGCTGGATGGTTTTTAAATCAATCTACGAAATGGCCCCACCTTACATCTCCGAATTATGCGTCCCGGAAAATACCGGTCCGAGACAATTAACCCTTAGATCAGCAACTTCATCTGCTAAAGGCAGACTAATAGAACCTAAACGAAAGCCAAATACTATGTTTGGAAATCGTGCTTTCGGAGTATCTGGGCCTAAGGCTTGGAATAGACTCCCTCCGGAATTAAGATGCATAACAAGCCCAACAGAGTTTAGGTCCAAACTAAAAACCTTCCTTTTTGGGCTCTCATACCCGTAATTTAAATATACGTATTTGAGAGTATCATACTTGTATTGTCTATGATATGTCTTAATCACACTTTTTTTACTGAATTAAAATTACTCGATTCCTTACACATCAATCTGTCTCTTGACGAATCACATTTAGAAAGATCAAATCCTTATAGGTACTACTGCACCTCCCACCTTTACATGTTGCTTTTACTTTCCAAAATACACTCGTCAAAGAATACATTACATATTAATATTAAAATATTTTTCAGGATTAAATAACATATGTTCACAATAATGTCCTCTGCGTGCGAACTCTATCTAAATTACTTTAAATGGACAATATACAGTGTTGATTTCAAGCGACCTCCCAGGTAAGTATGGTCCTGTTTTCATTAAATTTTAGGCAGCATCGCGTTCATTGGTCAAAATATTGTACACATATTTTCGTATCGGTGATCAATGAACCGATGTATGCAATTTTTTGCCATAAGTTGTTTATAATTGTTTGCCTAGCTTGTAGTTTTTTAGATTTTAGAAATGTATTATAAGTTTGTACAGCGCCCTTGAGGTGATTTTTCACAAAAACGGCGCTATATAAATCATCCAAATATTATTATTATTATTATATATATATTTTTTATTGAAAACAAAAAATATATTTTTGCATTACACTTGCCACTTGTAGTTGGGTTCACCCTGGTGATTCACGTGATATGCTTTCCTTCTCGTTTCAGCAGCACCGTAAAGGCGAGACAGAGCTATGTTATTCATTGCGACGTGTGGTAAAGTGTGTCAGTGGCGATGTGTGATAGATTTTTATTTTGTGTTTAATTGAAAAACAATATCATCAGATAGCAAAATGACAACTACATTTCTTACTCCAAATCTGTTCGTTAAAGTCTGTAGGCTTATTATAGTTTGTTCGTTCTCTGGATCAACTTTGGTCACCCGCAGAAAAAAGTATGTCAACTTGTTCATGCGTACAGTTTAAAAGGAAGGAAAAATATTCCAGTGTCTTCCACTAACAGTCTTCCACTATTATGTTCTTATTTTACAGACACCCGAAGTGTTGGAACAAATCCGAAATCAAAAAACAAAGAAAATATATTGGCCCGTCCGCTGACGCAGCGTGAGTTCGATTAATTCCCCCGATGAGTAACGGCCGGGGTAAAGCGGGCTATCCATCATCTAGTCTAAGAAGGCGATGAAAACCGTATTCTATTATTTATCAGAAATTTAATGGAATTTTAGTACTTCCTCCATTCAACACGAGGTGAGAAAGCTTCGCCATTGTGAAAGAATAGATCTTATAACACATCTTATGATCTAAAAATGTAGTAAAGGTATTCCGCTATCAAGAGGGTAAGTACTTTAAAACCTTTCTCATCCCCATCTTATTCCCATATCCATCCCTTCAGCCATTCAGAACTCAAGGAAATCTAGCCAACTTTATATATTTTTTTACGTACCTATACTATCTTAAATATCTAGCAGCATTATTTTTTTATTTTTAAGTTAACAGTGAGGTCATTCTGGTCGATGCAATAGTTCAACTGACTTCTTGGCTAAAGAAGAATGTAGCGGAATACGGCATAATCACCCAAATATAAAACTAGATAATTCTTTTGGCCGTGAAAATCTCAAATCACATAACACTCCTATTTCTCCATCTTTTCATTGATCAACGAGAATCGTCATCGTCATCAGTCATCACGAACAACAGACTTGGTAATATTCTCGGGATGGCCTCCGTGGTCGAGGTGCAAAGCTCTCGGCTGGCAATCCGGATCCCGGCGTGCGCAGATAAGTCCTTATAGATTTGGGTTTCCTCTGTTTAATCATTCAAAATAATATAAGGTACCTATATTTACGACACATTCCAGAGTGAAAGATTCTCTCAGAATCGCCCTGGCGTAAGACCACCATTCAGAATTGAAACGTTGCTTGAAATGGCTTTAGCCAAGTTTAGATACTAGATCTGAATAGCCAGGTACTTCCCCACCCTCCTCTCTTCCTCAACTTCTTCCCCTGCCCATTTACCTTCAACCTCTCACTGGCTCTAGATGGGAGCAGTTGGGACTATGGGGGAAATGATGTACCTATGGATTGCGTATAAATCAAATAAGCTTTTAAAACTGTACTTACAAGTTCATTTTAAAAATTTACATCCGTAACATAATTTATATGTACAAAATATTCGTACATGAAAAGTGGGAGCGAACAAGTAGCGATTTACAAGCTTTTATGTATTCGGCAATCTGGAACAGAATGGTTCCTCCCGGTAGTCAGTGACTATGTGGAAATATTGAAAGATTGCCATTGTCGCATGACGAGCGAAAAGTAATTATTCCGCGATATTATTAAAAATATTCATCTATTCTTCAAAACAAGATTCATTTCGCTTTGACCGTAAAATTGCAGGTTTAATTTTCAATCGAGCTATTATCGGAATTGACCAGTGTACATCGTGAATAATTATTATTCGATTACATGATAGACATCGCCCGTATGACGGTGCGTGGCGCACGGATGCTGGGGTCGTGTTCGTGCGTGATAAAAATTGTGAAAGAGGAAATGATCGGGTTTAATATTGCAGAACTTAAATAGTCATAGATAAACAAAAGTGAGTCGACATTTTTAATTTTGACAACCGGATATTTCGATAAGGCGAAACCAATATTTAATTACACGAACAAACATACGTTTTCACTTATTTTCGTAACACGTTAGTATTATCTCTTGTTGAAATCAAGCATAGAGAAGAACTATAAACTACTAAACGTTTGTATAACGAGCGGGTTAACAAGTTCTGGACAAAAAATACCCTAATCGATTTAAATATTTAATGGGTGTGGACAATATCGATGGTGAGTGCACACAAGAAGAGAACAATCAATTCGGAAGTTTACTTCAATACAAAAATTGATTTTTTCCTGCCTGTACGAATAGAGTCAAGGTGAATCAACGTGGAACGTTTGTTAAGGGCCTTTAACCAGCCGGCGGTCGAAAATCCACATTTCGTCTAAAGATGTTCTTACGATCATACAGGGCGGTTCAAATGAGAAAGCTTAATTATTCTCCGTACCAGCTTTTTTAAATTTATTTATTTATTTACTATAGATACATACAAAAGTACAAAACACATATTAGGAAGCTTTGCCTGTCCAACTAGGAAAGTTTCCCGTACCAGGACAGACAAATTTACAGGTTTAGTTCATATTATACATACATAATTACATAACAAAAAAAAATAGAAATAGAACCTGGTAGCATAAAGTATATTCGGATTTGCGGAATTAACCTGATAACATATAATATATTCAGATTTACAGTGTATGAGATAAGTAGGTAATAAAGTTAGTAGCATTGAAAAGTCAAAAAGTGTAAACCAAGTATTTGATAACAAGTTGGAGGAATTACAACAAGATTCACAATATAGAGTGATGAAGTTATGTGTTTAAAAGTGTGAACTTATAATACATAGTTCACTTATAAGAGAAATACATAAAAATTTACAATATTAGATATAATTTATGTATGTAAAAATATATATTAAGTTGTTTTTTTTATTATTTATTTATGCGCTGTAACTAATATGTAAACAATTATGTGCAAACATGACATTATCTTTACTGATTTAAAAACATGTATTCAGTACATTTTATATTATACGACAATACGAATATACACCGCGCTCATGTCTTGTAGTACTCCTGCTAAAATACGAAAACAATAACTATGAAATACTAGTGCTACTTTGGTAAAGGTATAAGTAGTATAAGGCATAAGTAATTGGTGCATATTATAACTATATATAGTAAATTATAACTCAGTATCGTTTTTATTTCATTTCACATTTGCTTTAATTTATACCTACATCCAAAAATGCTGAAAGGCGTGATGATAAAACTATTAAAATTATGTACCTTTTGTAATTATGTTTTTATGATAAGTATTTATCGTTTTTCAATAATGCCTAAGCAAAATAAATGTGCAAATAAATAGGTAGACAAAATAGAGAAATTTTCGTCACAAATAAGTGTTCGGATATATTTTTTAATGATTTTATTTAAACTAAAATTAAAATTTGAAACATGCGTTTACTAGATGACGTATTGATTAACAATAATGTATGATTATATGATATAAAATATGTCCTGCAAAATAGTATTTTTCGTTTGAAAATTTATCAAATCTGCCATCGACCTATGGTATAACCTGATTATACAAAATAAACATTTATTCTCAAAATTTAAAACATACTCGATAAAAGAACAATCTTTCGAAATCAATTTATAATTCTTTTTTAGAAAAGAGTCAATTCGGCTAAAATTTGATTTAAAAATGACAAAATTCCGGTTTTTTCTGGTTATACCCTCTTAACCAGAATCAAATAGATATTACTAGCTGGAGTCCCAGGCGATGCCCGGATTTACACATAATTTCCGAAATCAAATGAAGACAGTGACTTCCTTTGCGTACAAATCAAATCCACACCGCCCGCTTGTCAGCCCGCTCGTCCACCACATACAGACATTCTGCTTTATATATTTCAACCAATTTACACAAAACCTTGACAAATTATATACCTAAACCTTCCTCATGAATCACGCTATCAATTTTTGAAAACCGCATGAACATTTGTTCAGTAGTTTTTGAGCTTATCGCGAACAGACTGACAGGCAGACGCGCCAGAAGACTTTATTTTAAAATATGTAGAGATAATTTGAATACATAACTTTGTTTTGGACATCACTTTATTGAGTGTATAACAGATGAGAGAGGGGGAACAACTTTGTTGGGGGGGGAAGGAGGAGGTGGTAACAGAGAGGGGGTAAGAGAGAGTGTAGGGAAGAGGAGAGGGAACATATTTAAAATTGGCCTATTCGATAAATTTAAACTGCATATCTAATAAATCGACATAATTTATTTTTAGGGATTTATTTATTTCTGTGTACCTACCAGTCTCCCAGTCGTCCTATCAACGTTGGTATTCCCTTTCCCTCTTCCACGTTTCCTGTGCAATGTAATTCTGTAATTATTTACATTATTTTAATACCTATGTTTTTATGAAACCCCAAAGAAGGTTTAGGTGTAACTGAAACAATATCTACGGTTTATTATATTACTAGCAGACCCGGCCACACGTTGCTGTGGCTAACGAAACACAACGCCATTACCCAACCTTTATAAAATCCACACCACCCGCTTGCCAGCTGCCCGCTGCCCGCTGCCTGAATTGAATATTTGAATTTCTCGACTTTTCTCTACTATAATAAGCATGTTTTTATACATATAAACCTTCCCTTTGAATCACTCTATCTATTGGTGAAAACCGCATGAAAATCTGTTTCGTAGTTTAAAAGATCTATGCGCACATACATTTTGAGCGACTTCATTTTATACTATGTAATAATGCGATTCGAGCGATCGCCACTAATTATACAATGCTTGCAATTCAACACTGGATATTTGAATGTAAAATCCATGCTAATTTGTACAGCGCTATTGAGGCGATTTTTCGCAAAAACAGCGCTATATAAGTTGTCCAAATTTATTTATTATTTATTTTTTGAAAAGGGAAAATCAAATACCTACTTACTCTAGGACATCTATTTCTTCCGTAGAACGAATTTCAAAAGTGACTATAGTACGGCCCGCCAGCCGTTTTAAATCACACAAAATTATGTTTTCTTTAAATTTCTCGGCTTTTAATTTACATGTATTATACATATAGACATTCCTCTTCAATCACTCTATCTATTGGTAAAAACCGTATGAAAATCCGTTGCGTAGTTTAAAAGATTAACGCGCACATACATTTTGAGCGACTTCATTTTATACTATGTAATGATGAAGTTATATACCTACTCAATAAAGTGGCAGGTATAAAAAAAGTTATGCCATTCAAATTACAATTATGTACCTACATTATGTACCTAATTAGGCCCTGAGGAAAATAATTTCCCTCAGGGCCTATGTCATCTTTGAGGATGCTGTGTGGAGGGGTTTTTTTTAGGGAAAGGAAGGAGAGGAGAGTTCTGGGAAAGAAAAGGGTTCAAGGGGTGGGTAGGTAATCTGGGGTTAAGTGTGTCCTGGTCATCCGCCTCCAAGACCTAGACAAACCTCACCCCATGAACCCGGGCACCCCTGCTAAATCACCAAATGTAGCGAATCAGTTGGGGTGACCTATGGCACTTGAGGTAACCTATGGTTATCCAAAAAAAGTTCCCGGGGCAACGGTACCCATTCCCGCCTCCCAAATTTAAAAAAAAAAAAATTATAGTGAAAACTTCTTGAGCACCGTTGTGATTTGAAACTCGATGAAACGAAAAATCGACACTAAAAATAGACAAACAATACGTACTTCTGTAGAATTTAGCCGACGATAGAATGAGATATAATAATCGGTCTCCTCTTTGTGCGCAGGATCGTAAATAATCGGTCTTCTCTTTGTGCGGTGCTTCGTAGCCTCCCCACTCATGTCTACTTTAGTTTTCTGAAGGTCTCACTTCTTCCGCGTGTGAACTGAACGCTTGTATTTTTATTCATTCAATTAATAAAAATGGTATTTTCCCATGGGTTGCAGTCAGAAAAGAACCACCTACCGTTTCAAAAGACTCTATCATAAATAATAATTGGATATTAGGTACTCTTTGAATGGTCGTGTCCTCCTAAGTAGGGTAAATTCATATACTTGAATTGCCCCTTTGTTAACATGTCATAACGAAATCATAAAAACGTAATAACGAATTTAGACGACATGGCGCAGGTATTTATAAGAACATTAGAATGTAAAAACGTTTCTTTTACGATCGCAGATAAAGCATAAAAAGGTATATTTTGGGCGTAACACGAGACGCGATATCTTTTTTTGCTTCTGAATATCCATCAGATATGCCATTAAAGTAGACTTGATTTATTTAAAAGAGTGTTTCCTGTCGGATCTCGTTACTTGGAAGGTTCAGAAAAGCACTTATGGAGTTAAGAAGTATGTTAATGTTTTAAAATCGTTAAAGTTACTCGAAACTGAGCAACGAAGCCTACAAAGGCGTAATAGCTAAGTTACACGACTCTACATAACTTAATATTGCTTAATAGGTTTAAAGAAAGGCCTATAAGAGTTAGTTTATATCCTACTAGCGAGTTCCCGGCTTGCGTTACTACGTCACTAATAAACAAATTGTTTCTCTCTGCGTGTCTTTTCCCATTCGTCCCGTTCCCCTACCCCTTCGCCTTCCCCTCACGCGTTCCCACTCCACCTTTCCCGCCTTCCTCTCCCGCGAAACCCCTCCCGTGATCCCCTCCCCTCTCCCGCGTTCAATATATTCAGTCCCGGTACATTCAGATTTTCAAACAGCTCGCGTGCCACCTTTTTTACAAATTTTCTATTACAAACATTCATTTGGTATATTTAAAGAATAATCAATCAAATTTGGTATCTTACATACCTAGGTACTTATTTAAAATAAATATAATTTTTGATTCGATTTCTGATAGTAATAAATAAATTTCAAATAAATTCATTAATTTAAAGAGTTTCGAAAGTTAAATTTTATGTGAAAAATCATTATTTTGCAAAATTCCATTCTGAAATCGTGACATTTTTGACAGTTTCGTAAGAGTTTTTAAAATGATTAAAAACTTTTCAGATTTATTGTCATATGGTTGTGATAATCCAGAAAGCTTTGCGAAGATGGAAAGAAGGTATTTTGAAGGTTTCAAACATTTCCTATGCTTAATACAGCAATACATAGACAACTCATATATATATATGTATACCTATACACATAGATATGTAAGATTATTTAACTCTCCTAATTGATTAAATTAATACTGTAAAACGCCTGCGCGATTACCCACAAAAAAAAACAGCAAACCTTTTGTAAAATTTTCAATACAACTAACGGATTATTTATGTTATGTCGTGTATAGGAAAAGTAATCAATTTAAAATTACGTATTTGGCCAGTTATTGTGTGAAATAAAATTAAAGCTTTTTGTATCCAGATAATTCTAAAGTTCTAAATTCTAAACAGACGCGGCGGCGTCATGTCGAGTTTAAAATAAAAAGCATGCGAGGTTTTTTCCGAATCCCGTCAAAAGTTATTAGAAAAGCGTTGTTCATACATAATTTACGTCCATTTTTACGGTTCCAGACTGGTACGCTGGCCTTTAATACTAAAGTAACGTAAAGCTAATAAAATACGAAACAAATTTCGGAACAAACTAATTTCTGTCACATCGGGGGAGATAACATCTATGATGTAAAATACATCGACATATAAAGGGTCACCGCCAGTGGCTTACTGATATTTATTGTCAGGGTTACGAATCCATGAATTAAATCCACGATTTTGCTGATCTAAATAAATATACCGACGGAATTTGACATTTTACGAATACAAAGTTTTTGCTGAGTTTTAATGAAACTACGATGTTTTTCTAATACTAACAACTGATAATCCCGGGAAATGGTGGCATACGTAAATTCTACAAAGGGATCGTAATTTTCAGAAGCAGTGAGAATTACCTATAGCTTATTCCACCTACGCTAAACATTTATAAAATTTGATTAGGGCAACGTACTAAAGAAAAAAAGGACATCAATTTACTCCAAGTAAAAAATAAATTGGTTATCGTGCCATCAACACAACAAAGACCAAATACTCGTAGGTAAAATTGTTGAGTTATTTTTGAGTTATTGTCCCGTGTTGCGTTTCCTGTTCCTTTAGCCAACTTTTCAGATAGTATACAGCATCCATTATCAGAAAGTGATGGAGTGTGTATTTATGTATATAGAAGGAAACCCAAGAAGCGATTAAACATGCATCAGAAATCATTCCCATGGCATTAAACTGTTGGAGTTTTTTTGCATGCAAATTCTACGATTAACAAGAGACAAAATAAAAATAAAAATTAAAGGCCTGTTTTTAATAAACAGGCCTTTAATTTTTATTTAATTCAATACATTATGTTAACTTGTCTTCATGTATATATTTTTGAATATAAGTACTTGTAATAACATACTCTCTGTACCTACTCGCATTTTACAAAGGCACTACTCCAAAATTCAAACACGAGAAATGTTTTTCGCTTTTGAATTGGGTAGTTTCGTTAAAAAGAAATTTATATATTGTAATTATTTTTAAGATCCCTATATTTTACTTTAAATCTGTAAATGTATTTTTTTTTAAATAAAAAAGGAAGATTGTAATTATTCCAAAGATTAAGCCCACACCAAAAAAAAACACAGGAAGAAGACAGCCATCAATGGGGTAGACCTTCTAAACTAGGCATAAATAATAGGACAAACTTGTAAATTGTCATTGATCACGCCAAGTGGTTCGCTATGTTTGGTGACTTAACAGGGGTGACCGGGTTCATAGGGTGAGGTTTGTCCGGATCTTGACGGCGAATGAGTCTGTCCACCAACTGCATGACAGACCGGATCGGGAGAGACTAGTTGAGGGAGACCTTTTGACCTCTCCATCAGGATTCTTTCGGAACATCGCTTTGCACAGGATTAGGAGGGATGGTTTCATACGTCTTGGACACCCTGACTCAGAACTTCCAGATTCCTACTCACCCCTCATAGCTTTTTCCTTCCCAGAACTTCCTTTAATTCCTTTCCTAGAAATACCCTCCATCACAAGCAAGCCCAAAGATGACATAGGCTCTGAGGAGAATCACTTTCATGACGGCCTCCCATGTGGAGCTAATGTAAAAACACGACACGTAATCTTTATTCTGTGTTGCAAGGGTATGCAAAATCTCAAAATTATGGGCATTAGCACAGGTTTGTAGAAAATTCCTTTAATAAGGTTACCTCATACGGGCCTTTTTCGACAAAAAACTCATAGGGCCGCTTTTTAAATTTCGAAAACGCGACGTAGCTTGAAATAAAACACTGCCACTTGTATTGCAGTTAATTCAAATGTCTCAGTGGAACGTGGGCTTCAAGCTACGTCACGATTTTTTAGTCAATCACCTCTATACCTCTCCCCTCGATGAGCTAGCCTTGTTAAACGCACTTTCGGCGAACCTCGGTCGAAGCACATTTTTTCTTCGTCATTTTTGCAGTACCGAATTTGCTAAATGATCTCTCAGTAATAATTTCACAGTCTGTTCTATTTGGGATTATACGCATAAGTTGGGCGGCGTTAATTAAATTAAAAAGGCGGAGTTATCTTGTCTAATTAACTTCATTCGCCCAGAATTACGCCCCATATAATTAACATAACACAGAAACACGCGTGAGCTGAATTTAGCGGACAAAAAAATCTAAATTGTTCACTTTTTTAATAAACCATAACACGTCATGATTTTTTGTAGTTTTACTTAATTCGATCGTTTATTAAGATTACTCGGTCTAGGAATGATCTAAATTGTGATTAAATTTATTAAAAAAGTAATTTATCGTATATCACTTATATAAAAATATGCTTTTATTAATTTTTAATAGAAACACTCTCTTTTTTTAACTTTTATATGTTATTCCCATCAATGTAATATATCGTTGAAGAGAAAGATAACACTAATAATCTAAACGAAAATATGAAAGAGAATAAGACACAGAAAAATAAAAAGATAACAGTCGCAACTGGGACACGAACCCAGAACCTCTCATCAAGTGGATCGCTACGTTTGGTGACTTTGCAGGACTGCCAGGGTTCATGGCGTGAGATTTGTCTAGGTCTTGGCGACGAATACGTTTCTATCACTGCCTGGCGGACCGGATCAGGACAGACCGGCTGAGGGAGGCCTAACCTAGACCTCTCAAGCTCTCTCGACCCATGCCCTAGGAGGGACGGAACCATACTTTCGTCACACCTGGACACATCAACCCCAAGATTCCTATCCATCTCTCATACCGTTTTCCTTCCGAAATTTTTTTCTCCTTCCTTTTTTAAAAAGATCCTCCATTCAGCATGCCTAAAGATGACACAGATCGTGAGGGATTTTTTTTTTCTTCAGGGCCTCCTTTGTAGAGAACAAGTGTGCAGTTCACACGCGGTAGAAATGAAACTTTCAGACAACTAAAGTAGACAAGAGAGGAGAGGCTACGAAGCACCGCAAGAAGAGGAGACCGATTATTCTATCTTATTCCCTCGAAGGCTAAATCCTATAGATGTATGTATTTGTATCTTTATAGTGTCGCTTTTTCGATTCATCGAGTTTGGTGCTAAAGAAGTTTTCACTAAAAATAAACATTCTTGGTTATTGCCGAAAAAAAATTGTTCTTACTTTGACGTTATAAAAGCTCAACTTGAAAAGATTATTATCTCGATATAAAAGAGCTTTCGAAGTGGTCACTTCCCTACCGCGTATTTACAAAACATCGAAAAACGACATTTTACATCTTAAATACACCTCTATATTGTTTATTTTTTATCACTTTCCAATGTATGTATTAGAATTTAATAATTTTATTTCTAAATATTTAAATTTTGACTTTGAAAAACGGAACTCGCTGCCGCGACTGAACCGGTATAGGTTTTGTTGGATATACGTTTCCCGACCGACGCGCGACGCCACTGGTCACGCGAGTAATTTAAAAGCTGGCGACGTTTGGAGGAAGCTGCATTATATTACTCCTCCAACCTCCATTACTAAGCTGGGCTTGTTTTATCTTACTTTATTAATTGGCCTTTTATAGGAACCTGAAAAACGCGTTTTGAGAACGTGGATATCAGGCCCCATCTGTGTGTGACAATTAAAAGTTATTGGGTAATATTACAATGTCCGATGCAAGATATGATGAGATTTTAAGTAGATTCTTAGAATTAAATGGGCTTCTTACGAGAGTATATCAATTAAAATGCCTTGTAAGATTTAGTTAAAATCGATAAGGGAGATTAAAATTAAATTAAGAAAATCGATAGGGAACAAGATGTTTGTCACATTTTAATTGATCTTACAGAAATTTTGTGGTTAAAGCTGTGTGGAAGAATAATATTTATGGTGATTAAAATAAAGCGAATAGTGCCAATATTTTAAAACTAAGTATACGAAGAGACGTTTTAATAGTAAGAATTGGACATTACGATGGTAATGTAGAAGATGAAGATCATATAAAATGAAATAGCCGGCACACAAAATTTCAACTGAAGAAAACTAAATATAAATGAAATGTAAATAAAATAAGGAAAAGTATCAGGTCAGATGAGGTTAAACATTGTGAAATTAGACTGGTAAGGAAGGTTTAAGAACTTAGAAAAAGCCCTTTCAAGCAACACTTAAATCTGATTTATGATCTCTCTCAATAGGGCGACAACTATTTAAATAATGTACATGTTTACAAAATGTACAAATTAAGAGAAAACCCGATCGCCAAGAAATTTAAAAATATGTGTTTTACCAAAATGTTGCTGTCACTGTCGCTTTTACATAATACATAATACCTAAATAAAATCATCAACTATTATTTTTAATTTATAAACTAACGTTTAAGACAAGATTTCTATGCATAGCACAAAGGGTAACAATTATTATAAGCAATAATTATCAGCCTGAAACACTCATTTACATTGAAAAATCTTCCGAGAAAAGTACTTGCCGCCAACGGGACAATTTTTTTCAATGTAAATGAGTGTTTCAGGCTGACAATTATTGCTTATAATAATTGTTACCCTTTGTGCTATGCACAAAAATCTTGTCTTAAACGTTAGTTTATAAATTAAAAATAATAATTAATATTTAACAAGTTAAAAGTATTTCACCAAAAAATGTAGACATAATTTGTCTCGACGCCACCTAGCGAGAGATTTAGTACTAACAATACCTCCCTCACAAAAATAAAGTTGGTTGTTTTCAGGTGGAAAAATGTAATAATCAGTAATTGTTGAATGAAACACCAGCGTATATTGGATTATTTGGCGGGTTAATACCCGTTAATGATAAGCCGCCATAGCTCAGTGGTCAGAGCATCCGACCGGCAATCAGAAGGACACGGGTTCATGTCCCGTTGGCGGCAAGTATCTTTTCTCGGAAGATTTTTCAATGTAAATGAGTGTTTCAGGCTGACAATTATTGCTTATAATAATTGTTAAAATCATCAACATTGGGGTTTTGTATTACCCATTTTTCTCTTCCAAAAGTAGTCCGATCTTTAAGATTATTTTGCTTGCTGTATGAGAAGAAAATACTCTATGACTGCAGGTTTTGCTTTTTTTCAAAATACATTGCCTAGTTTGTATTCTGAACGATTGTTGATGGCGTGACAACCAGCCAATTTAAACGATTTTTGGAGGGTCCTAACTCCTATAAGAAGTAACTTATAAAAAATACGAGCTAGTGATCTCAATATTTATTACAACTTTTTTTTATATACATTATTAAAACAATTACTTAATACTATTCAAACAATATGAATTAGAAAAACACACAACAGTTTTCTAAACAATTTTCTGAACTTTTATCAGTTCTAATGTAGAAACGTCATTAGTTAAGAAAGCGTTCATTAGCTTACACGCCAAGTTAATTTATTGTCAAGCCTTTTGTGTTTGGAGAAGTTAAAGCTAAAAACTTTAAGGCTTGACGCTAAGGGTAGTCCGCATCGTGAACTTTCCGTGTGATTTTTGTACCGACTTCCAACGATTCGAATAAATAACTTAGCCAGTTTAAATTAATGTAATTTGATAGCCATAATGCCATTTGGCATGAATTATTTATTAACATTCTTGAGAGTTGGTACAACTTTACCCGAAAGAAGTTAAAACAATTGTTCGTAGACTGAGCGTGCCCATTTTAACACAGAATAATAATTAAATAGGCTTTCCAAGGTTTTTTTGTAAATAATAATAAAATTGAAACTTTATTGTTTTATCATGGTAAGTAGGTATCTCTAATGTAAGGCACCTACTGTAAAATTTTCCTGAAATTTTATTAATTACTGGCATATCGTGACAGGCGTAATTTTAAATAAGGTATCATTGTAGAAGAAGATAACACTAATAATTTTAATAAAAATATGAAAGAGAACAATACACAGAAAAATAAAAAGATAACGGTCGCCATTGGGAATCGAACCTAGAACCTCTCGTCTTTCCGGGACAAATGCCTTACCAATTCGGCTACTGGCACCTCTTATTTGAACGTAATATTTTTTTCCGTATTATTAGTGACTACATTTTTCATTGGAAACAAGTGTTCTAAGAACTGATTTGTAAACTTGTGTCTTGGATAGATGTGTCCGATTTCTTGTTTTTCAGATTTTCGTTAAGATTATTAGTGTTATCTTCTTCTTCAATGATGTATAACATTTATGGGAATTAAAAAATTATAAAAAGAAAGCTGTTCTAACAAAAATTTAAAAGTACATATTTTGTTAAAGTATTAATTTTTTTTACTTTGCGGCGCTGCGAACTGGCGGTCAAATTCACTTAGAACTATTTCGCAATCGAATAATCAATCCATGATATAAACCTAAGTTATAAATTCCTAATTCCTCGCCTACATAGTTTAGCAAACGAATATACAACATCATAAATTCGTTGTTTAAGACCCGCATTCCGAATTTTACCGCTTTATACATATACTATTTACTAGCTGAAGTCCTCGGCGATGCCCGGGCTTTTCACAGAGTTTTCGAAATCAAATGTAGATTAAAGATAGAAATTCTCCTTTGTACATAAAGTATATTATATTTCAACCAATTTACACAAAACCTTGACAAATTATATACCTAAACCTTCATCATGAATCACTCTAACTATTGTTGAAAACCGCATGAAAATCCATTCAGTAGTTTTGAGTTTATCGCGAACAGACAGACAGACGCGGCGGAGGATTTTAATTAATAATATCTATAGATAATTCCCTTCAACACCGAGTTTTGAAAGCTTACTGCCGGGCCGAAAAAAATACCTAAACTTTTTTTTTCATTTCAAAATATTATTTCTGATAATTTAAAATATTATTTTTAAAATTTTGTCCAATAACACCGTGCAATCATTTTTATTACCAAACCGTGTGGAGAAGATTGTGAACAATGCGTATACATACCAATGTAAAAGCACCATGAGCAAATATAACCAATTAATAAATCTCGTGGTTTTAAACAAAAAAAGTATTTTATTTTATTAAATATAATGGAGTTAATAACAAAAAACAGCGAAAACACATCTCTCCTATTAAAAAAAATTGATTTCCGGGTAAAAACTCTAATTTAAATTAGCTGCCTAGGTAGGTGTACCTGCCTACCTTATAAACGTTAAAATGTTAATTGTAAAAGATTTTACGAATACATTTTATTAGTAACTAGCTGGTTTCTGTTATCGTCGTTCCATAGCGTTGCTATGCCATTTAATAAAGAAATTGTTTCTCCTGCGTGTCCTTTCCCATTAGTCCTGTTCCTCTACTGCCTCCCCTTCTTCTCCTGCGTACCCCTTCCCCTCTCGCTTTCCCAATCCGCCTCCTTTCCCCACTCCACTTCCCCCCTTCTCCCGTCCCGCGAACCATCCTCCCGAGTTCCCCTCCCCCCTCTCAGCTTCCCCTCCCTCTCACGGGATCCCCTCCCCCTTCCGTTCTCCTTCCCCCTCTCCCGAACCCCCTACCCGAGTTCCCCTCCCCCCTCCCCATCCCCCACCCACATTCCATACATTCAGTTTTCAAACAACACGAATGCCACCTATTGCAATTTTTTTACACAAATTTCATTATGTCAAAAAAAATAATTAACCAGTTTGGAGCAGTCGTTCGGTAGTTATGCGCATACATACATTTCGGCAATTTATTTTTATTTATATAGAAGATAGAAGAAGATAGATTTCATTATGCCAGAGCTCACCAGTAGTTTTATAAAAATCTTGTCCTGACAATAAACACAAAACCAATTTGGTGCAGTCGTTCGGAAGTTATGCGCGTACCTTTTTATTTATATAGAAGATAGTTGAAGACGTCAATTAATACGGAAACACGTAGTTTTTTTTGATATTGTATGTGCGATTATTGAAAGGATATGTGATTTCTTGCGATTCATAGAACGGAACTTTCATTGAATCATGTATTTCGCAACACAACTCAACAAACCATTAAATTTGGTCGTTATAATCATAGTTTAGAGCGCTGTTAATAATTATCTAATATAATAGAACCTATTTTATTTAACTACATTCATATTAATTTAATTACAGCGTTTAATTAAACATTATATAGTTTTATTTCGAACTTTTAAGAAATTTACACAATATATTTTGTGTGTATTGTATTCCAGGACGGGTGGCAGCGCTTAGGTGTTAGGTCACAATAATTCGTGACCCGAAAATCAATCAGATTTTTTTTATTCAAACGGCTAAAGAAACGGTTCGACGATCGATGTATTTTACGCCCCGTTAATTCCTTATTTAGACGCCTCAAATAGGCGTGAAGGACACGGCCGCTCACTCGAAAGGGACTAAATTTAATACTAAATTAACAAATTGTATTATTCCTCCTCAATTCTATGGATTCTTTTAATATTATGAGAGCATTCTATCACTCAAAATAGATACGTTAAAGTATCTACTCAACAGCACCCTTGAGGTATTTTTTCTCACAAAAAAATCGTAGAAAAGTTATCTAAAGATTTAAATGTCCGGGTTTAATTTTCCCCACAGGAAAACTAAACCCTTTCACACACTTCCCAAATGATCATCTGGTCAATCCACGTTATGCAATTGCACTATATAAGTATTATAATTACAAAACAATACAAGAACAACATGTCAACCTACCAGAGACCACATGGGAAAATAATTCACCGACTCCAGATATTTTCATATCAGAGGGTTCGGCTCTGTGGAATTCCTAATTGAACCGATAAATCCTAGTGACCCCTCAATATAAATATTTAAAAAATCTTTTGTAATCCTACATGTATTTAAAATTACCGATTTTTGCATTTTTATATATAAATTCTTTGACAAATCTAATACGCCTAAATTTTGAATCAGAGACCTAGGTATAATGCCAGTAGCCGAAATAACAAATGGTAATATTTTTATAGTCCGAGAATGCCAAATTCTTTTAATCTCATTTTTTAAATCTGTGTATTTTCTAATTTTTTCAGAAACAGTTTTTTGAATATTACAGGAATTTGGAATAGCTACATCAATGATATAAGTTTTTTTTAAATTTTGTCATGTAAAACTATATCAGGTCTATTATGACTAATTGTTCTGTCTGTTAGTATAGTTTTATCATAATATATTTTATAAAATTCATTTTCTAAAAATGAATTTGGTTCATATTCATAATACGGTACTATATTACGGCAGTCAATCAAGTTATGTTTAATTACCAAACTTTGGTGGATTATTTTTAAAACCTGATTGTGCCATAAAATGTTCTATAGTTTCCGGAAAAGCCAAACATTTTCTACATAAATCATCAATTTGATTTATATCTTTGATTATATGCTTCCTATAATTTTTAGTATTAATGACTCTATCTTGAATGGCAAGCATAAATCCTTTTATTTCTGCGCTCAACTCTCCAATAGTCAACCATTTGTTTGACGAAAGTTTGTCAACATACGTTTGGTTGAGATAATTGAAGTGTTTTGCATGAATAATTTTATTTGACCAGGAATCTAATAATTCCTGGTTAGTATTTATAAGAATGTTGGCATTCTCGTCATATAAATTTAAAGGTGTAATGTTTCTATCTGCCTTACAAATTATTTTGTGCATTTCTGAGCTATTAGCTTTCCTATGGAAAAAATTTCTAAGCATTTCTACCTGATTGTGTTTCAAAGATGTTATTTTGACTACACCTCTACCTCCTAAATTTCTAGGTAAATTAATTCGTTCTATAGCTGAATTTGGATGATGGCAATTAAACTTTGTTAACGTAGTTCTAATTAATCGTTCTAAACTATCTAAATCTGTATTGGACCATTTAACTATGCCAAATGAGTACGTTAATAAAGGTATTGCCCAAGTATTTATTGCTTTTACTAAATTTTTAGCAGATAGATTGCATTTTAAAATTTTTCTGATCCTAGTTTGAAATTTTATCCTAATATCATTTTTAATACTAGTGTGATCTAATCTATTCGATTGCGGGTATCCTAAATATTTATAAACCTCATCCCCTTTCATACTTTTAATTTTGAAATTTCTAAATATACCCTCGTCTCCATCTACAATTTTGCCTTTCTCTATATGGATCGTTTTACATTTATCTAAACCAAAAGTCATTTTAATATCATCTGAAAAAATTTTAACTACCTTAATCATTTTCTCTAAATTTGATTCAGAATTTGAAAATAATTTTATATCATCCATATATAATAGATGTGAAACTATACTACTCTCTCTTGTATTAAACTTAATTTTTATTCCAAACTTGCTTTTAATTAACATTTTAGACATAGGATTCAATGCTAAGCAAAACCAAAGAGGACTCAATGAGTCTCCTTGAAAAATCCCTCTTTTTATTGAAATGCCCGGTACTACTATTTTCTTACCTTTTAAATTTACTAGTAAATCTAGTAAAGGACATAATATTTTGCAAAAAGCGAATTATAATTGGGTTAACTTTATATATTTTTAATATTTTGATTAGCCACGAGTGCGGGACACTATCAAAAGCTTTTTGATAATCTATATAACAAGTGTGTAAATTACGCTTTTGATTTTGAATTGGTTTTAAAATTACAGAATCAATAACTAATTGTTCTTTACATCCCATATGTTTTCTGCGACAACCTTTTTGTTGTTCAGATAAAATATTTTTTTCATCCAAATGAGTATATATTAAATCTGTCAAGCAAGAGGTTAAAATTTTGTATATTGTCGGTAGACATGTAATGGGTCTATATTGAGAGGGATTATTAATATTTTCGCTTTTAGGTAACATATAAGTTTAGAAAATTAGGAAAATTTTGAGGTTGTTTGACAAGTTTTGAAAGATTTTTTGCAAACAGAGGATGTAAAGTAGTTAGACTTAATATTATTATTAACTAGGTATTCAGAGCTTGTTGTTAAAAATAGTTATATGATATTGAATGAGCCGTCATAAACACAGATTTAGGAAATGTGTACAAATTATTAGGCTGGAATTATTAGGGGAACGCACATACTATTTCCATCATGAGCTAGGGTTTTTGTTTTTACTTTAACTCCACACAGGAGGCTCTGAGGAAAAAATTATCCCTCAGGGCCTATGTCATCTGAGATGCTGTGTGGAGGGTCTTTTTGAGGAGAGGAAGGAATAAACATTGGTCTTGAAGAGACCCATTTTGTAGGAAGGAGGAAACACAGAGGCCGGCAAATCGTTCCACAGCCGAGCTGTTGAACACAAGAACGAGTCGAAGAAGCGACCCATTTTCATGTGACAAATGTCAAGCGTGCACACAAAACTTCTAAAAATGCTGTAATAAACTGTAAAAGTTTTTGGAATTGTGAGGTGAAGTCAAATATCATTGCCACAATGAGCCATGAGCTTTGATGTATTCGGAATGAAAGCAATAACTATAAAGCTAAATTTATGATGGGATTCAGCATTATTAATTCGAAACGCCGAGATAAACGAAATCCTAAAACCTTATTCCCTTTATAATCACCCCGTTCTCAAGCCATCAATTCATTCACCCATCTTCAGCAATTTCCCAGTGAAATAATTCAGACGGTTATGTAAGTGGAGCCTTTGCCGGTATGAATTTATTAAATGTTCATACGATACCAGAAAAGTAAGCTCCCCGCTGGTGGATCCAGTGTGGTCGGACCGATATTTATGACCAAATTAATGTAATGAATGCTCATTGAACGGGGCGGCTAATTAATTTGATGCGAGACAGACATCGAACCGGTAACCGGCCGCGACCGGCCTAACGCTCTGTACGCAAATCACGACTCGACTTATATTATTATTGCACCAATATTATCCGCGATTAATATCTCAGGCTAATTTGTTCGGTTCTCAGAACAACTCATATAGGTCTAATAATAATCGTTGTGTCTCCCCTACTATCTTAGTAAAAATTGTGATCTAAGCGGTTTTACCACGCTTTTTATTCAAATCTAAAATTAACCACAAAAAAATTAAAATGTACACTTTTTTATTGGCATCAAGTTAATTTTGTAGAACTTAATTTTTTTAATTTAATTTAAACCAAACTGAAAAATTATTTTTGTAATCAAAAGGTTTATCAATTATCTAGTCAGGATGTGAGCTACTTTATTTATTTTTGCTTTAAATTATAAGATACAGGCCATTAAAGATTTTAATGTTTCTGGATTTTAGAGGCGATTTGGGCAATTATTTGTGAGTAAATGAAAAACAATAAAAAAATTATTTTACAATATTTATCATGTAAATATGATAAAATATAAAATAAAAATTAAAAAAAATAAATCATTTTGATGGGTGTAAATTATAAAATACAAATTACCTATTTACGGCGGAATAAAAAAAAGTCCTTATACACGGTGTCCGGAAACTCGTAGTACAAGCGGAAAACTGGTGAACCTACATCACATAGAGAACCCAAATAAACATAAAGATTTTCAATTTAAGCATTTTTAAATTTAAAATTAAGAAAAAAAAATTATTTTAAAAACATTTCGGCTTTTTAGGGTTAAAATTATTGAAAAGCGGAAATGTCATGATGACAGATGGAAGATGTTATTCTAAAATTATTTATAAGTTGCTTAATCTCTTTTCGTGTCCATAGTTTATTTATTTTCATCTTAATAATTTATTCTCCCACCTCTTCTAGGCATTACAATATGGTTAATTAGCGGGTAAATATGCAGTTAGTCCACCTCACGGATAACACGGAACGTTCGTGTTGTCGCAGTTTGATGCACGGATAATAAGGAATGTTCCTTTTTTAACTAATAGACAATCAAATATGACATCTGTCGGAAGTACCAATCTTATAAAATAAATTCTCTAAAATAAATTCGCTTTTCATCATACTTTTAAAAAACATCCCAGGTTTTGAATGCTTTGTTTGGCTACGCAGGGTTTATCTAGCGGGTTTGTGTAATTATTTTAATACATTTCTTTCAATTTTCGTTAAACGTTGGCTAAAGAAGGAGGTAGCGCAACACGGCATAACACCCCAAAAACAAATAACGAAAATGCTTTTGGCCGTGAAAATCTTAAAACTTATCATTTCTTTCAATGTTCTACTGTTATAAATACAGGTACAAACTTGTCAATGATGCATTCACTTTGTTTTACGCAAAAATATTTTTCTATGATTGGCAGCATTGATGAAATGTTAAAATAAAAACAATGAATAAACATGGCGTTACCGCGCAAGTGAAATTTTAACAAAATTAAAATGTTAAATGCATATTTTTGCATGTTTTTTGGTCTCCCCCGACATAAATACTCACTTTTCGTAATAATAAAGCTAAATCTAACTGTTTGGATCCGTATTAACGAGTAAGCGGTTTAATGCATAAATAATAATTAGCGTACCAATTTATTTTATTGTGTGGCAGCTCCGCATCTGGTTGCAATGTTTTCAAATCCAAAAACACATCACAAACATTTGTCACCAATTGTTCAACTTATCACAACTACATAGGAGGGTACACACCGCTTTCCCGCCCTGGTATAAATAACAGATTACTCACTAACTAATAATTCAATTAATTTCATTCACAATTAATCACACAAAGAAAATAACTTAAAGAGTCACAATGTTACGCTATAATTAATAACGCACTATTATTTACGTTTCAAATAAAACACAAGAAACATCCCACGTCAAAGCGTAAATACAAACTGATACAAACTAATCGGGCGGTCCAAAACACGGAACTGTTTGCATACAACTCGAGTGAAATAACGCTGTTTCGTTTTTTAAAACGGTGCTAAAGGGAGACGGATGGGGGAACTCTCGAGCGCATTCCTTGTATTTTTGAATGAATTTGACGCGATCCCGAGGATAAAACGGTCCAAGTCCGAAATTTGAAGAAATGAGTTTTTGATGATAATTTACTTGAAGTAAATTATCATGTTTATCAGTGGCAGAAAAATGGAAGTCCCATTATGAAGAAAAAATACGATTTTCAAAATTGCATGTGGATGCAAGTACCATGATGCAACAACTATCTTAGAAGCAGAAGGGTGTACCATGGACTTTATTCTTTTTATAATTTACCACATGTCATAACAAAATAGTCCACTTCATTTAGAGGCAGTAGGACTCAAGTCCATGTTTTAGTTTTTTTTTTACATGAGCTCCACACAAGAGGCCCTGAGGAAAATAATTTCCCTCGGGGCCTATGTCATCTTTGGGGATGCTGTGTGGAGGGTTTTTTAAGGAAGGGAAGGAGAGGAGAGTTCTGGGAAGGAAAAGGGTTTAAGGGGTGGGTAGAAATCTAGGGTTCAGCATGTCCTGGTCATCCGCCTGCAAGACCTAGACAAACCTCACCCCATGAACCCGGCACCCCTGCTAAATCACCAAACGTAGCGAACCACTTGGGGTGACCTATGGCAGAGGTGTTGGTTATCCAATAAAGGTTCCCGGGGCGGCGGTACCCATTCCCGCCTCCCAAATTGAAAAGTTGACTCAAGTCAGCGTTTTTTTTTAAACAATTATTTTAATGGCTTTACTATAAAAAATTCGTTTCATTTGCTCCTTCTTAAAACAAAACTAATTGAGTTAATAATTAGTTTTTTTGTTATCTATCATACAACATCTCCTGAACATTTACCTTTTTGGACTTGCTTCCGTACAGAATTTGGTTCGCAAGTTCACAGTTCAAGGCCAAGCCATTAGTAGCTTACCCCTTCTATTGTGTTGATCGAACCGAGCGCAGAAAGGGACAGCAAATTTCGCATTGCACTTTGACTTAGAAGCGCGAAAATAATGAACAGCTGTTTTTAACCGTGAAACGACCGTACTACACGGAATAAAATTATGAATAATTTCAAAATAATGCTTTAAATCCGGATTTCTTTGTTTGTTTTCTTTTAATTAGTTTTTATTAGTTAGGTACTATGAACGTCAGTAATAATTTATAAGAATTTGACCAAAAAAAAAATCAACTTCTGACTCGATTTACTCGAAAACGAAAGCTCAAATCAAAAAAAATTATACCACAAAATCGACTCCAAATGTGATGAGGATTCCCCAGTTTCCCGCTTGTACTACGAGTTTTCGGACACCTTGTATATTAAAATTACTACCGAAAAAATGCATTTTTAATATATTTTTTTAAATTTTATATTATTTTTTATTGTATTTTTAAAATAAATATATTAAATTATTTTTTTAATGTTTTTCTTTAACTCACAAATAATTTTTTTTTTTTTTTTTACATGAACTCCACACAGGAGGCCCTGAGGAAAATAATTTCCCTCAGGGCCTATGTCATCTTTGAGGATGCTGTGTGGAGGGTTTTTTTAAGGAAAGGGAGGAGAGGAGAGTTCTGGGAAGGAAAAGGGTTTAAGGGGTGGGTAGGAATCTGGGGTTCAGTATGTCCTGGTCATCCGCCTCCAAGACCTAGACAAACCTCACCCCATGAACCCGGGCACCCCTGCTAAATCACCAAACGTAGCGAACCACTTGGGGTGGCCTATGACAGAGGTGTTGGTTATCCAATAAAGGTTCCCGGGGCGGCGGTACCCATTCCCGCCTCCCAAATTGTAATTACCCAAGTTACCTCAAAAATCATGAAACCCTAAAATCTTTAATGGCCTATATCTTATTATTTAAAGCAAAAATAAATAAAATAGCTCACATGCTGACTAGATATTTAAGATACCTTTTGATTACAAAAATAATTTTTCAGTTTGGTTGGGTATTTTGATCTCAAATCCAAATCTAAGAATTGTATGAAACGGGCGTAAATGGGCCGCGCATGCGTTCCCCTTATCAAACTGTGGTTAAACACTAACACGCGATACATTTTATTATATCATTTATATATAGGTATTTATGACGCCGTTATTAATTTCCGAGTAAAATGACTTTTTTTTTTTTTTTTTACAGTTACAAGAATCTCAACTGCTCCCGTCTGGAGCCAGTGAGACTATGGCATCCCCAATTGGGGTATGTTGTGAGGCTGAAGGTAGTGGTGAGGGAAGGAGGTGGGGTAGAGGAAGGTTGGGAAGTACCTGGCTATTCAGATCTGGTCACCAAACACGGCTAAAGCCATTTTCAAGCAACGTTTCAATTCTGAATGGTGGTCTTACATCAGGGCGATACTAATAGTATCTTCCACTCTGGAACATGCCGCAAATATACTTTATATTATTTTAAATGAATTAATTGTGAAATAACACAAATTAATCAAATAAAATTTATTTGCGCATGCCGGGTTCGGACCCGCGACCTCCGGATTGTGAGTCGAGAGTCTTACCCACTGGACTACGGAGGTCGTCTACGACTGAAAACATTAATAAATATAAAAGGTTTATAATAAAACTGTTTTTATAGATTAAATAATAATATTATTTAATAGACAAAAGAAATAAAAAATTAAAATGTACCTACACCTCTATAAAAGCAAATTTTCAACCACAATTAAAAAAAAAATTTGAAACCTTGGGAATTTTTTATTAATTATTTTGACATGAAGCAGACAAAAAAGTGAGTTGGCAATAATGTTTTTAAATATGTGAACGCCGAATTAAATATGTGGGTGTTTTTATTTATATTTGTTATCAGTAATTTTGGTTAGCAAAATTGTAAGGTGAGCCATTTTTAAAACTTTTTATGTTAGCATTGATAAATTTTTATACTTAAAAAATTATACGTTATTTCAAAATATAAAATTTTAAAGCGTTTTTGCGTAAGCCGAAACTCGTGTCAAATAATAAAAAAACTCAAATACCTACTCGCAGAACTTAAAAATAACATAATTAAATTTAATTTTAAAAAATTAAATGGAGTTCTACGAATTAAAAACAAAAACAATTAAAAGATACCTGTTAAATTGATAAAATGTTGAAGAAGATATGTTTTTACAACATTATTATTTGGAATCTACTAAAACCTTTACAAAATTACGTATTTATTAATGGCGAAGATATAAAAAAACTATAAAAAAAACTCAAATAGTCCTAAGGTGTAGACTTTTTCGTTCTAACATTGTAATTTTTTATAGTTAACTTCAGAGAATGTTTAAGATACGGATCTATGGATGGGTACCAACACGAATTAAAAAGGCATAACTTAAAAATAATTGGACGCTATATTCACATATGAATGCTTAAAAAATAACCATACAAATATACACAAAGAAACGTGGATAATGTACCTGCTTAATCTAATATAATTTATCGACAAGAAATAATACGAAAAACTAATTATGTGACTCACACAAACAAGAGAACATTATTACCCACTTAAAATAAATCTCTCTAAATCCACACGAATAGGTCATACATGACATATATTTTTTTACCCTCTACAAATAAGACATTTTATTTAAACTGTTAAATAAATAGTGTATTTTGTCATAAATCTCCCATCCAAAAGAGTTAATAAATCCAATTGGTGTAGAGGCAGCAATATTTTACACGCAAACCTACTACGAACAAATGTTTTAATGCTGTGTGTTGAATTTATTGTTTCTGTTAAAAATGTTGTTTATCTTGTAACAGATATTTTATTCAAATTTATGTGTTGGAGTAAAAAAAATGAACGTAAATTATCTAACTAACATTGTACAGGGTGTTATGGGATGCACTTCACTTAATTTAACCAGTGATTCCTGACATTATTTGGAGTAAGAAATGTTAATGACATTTTGGACTCGGGTTTTTCTCGACATTTTTGATGATTTTTTTTTCAACTTAAAACATAAAAAAACAGTTAGCATTGGAATAGTATGGTCAGAATTTGGCAGTTACTCGTCCGAGTGACCAGTTATGACATTTGGCAGAAGAAAAAATTGTTTGGTTTCGAAGGAAAAAAATGAATAAAAAAAACATTAAAAAGTCACCGAAGATCAAAAGTTCATACGCACTTTTTACTCCAAATAATATCAGGAATACTGGTTTAATTAAGTAAGTCAGGTATGTTCACTAACACCCTGTATTTAATTATAATGAATGTTTCTAAAGATAATGATATTATGATGTATGGTATAGAGTGTAGAGAACATCTCATTAGGAGGTTTTTTTTTTTACATGTATACCGCACAAGAGTCCCAACTGCTCCCGTCTGGAGCCAGTGGGACTACGGCATCCCCTATTGGGGTATATTGTGAGGCTGAAGTTAATGGGGAAGGGAAGGATATGGGTAAGAGGGAGGTGGGGAAGTACCTGGCTATTCAAAACTGGTCACCAAACACGGCTAACGCCATTTCAAGCAACGTTTCAATTGCGAATGGTGGTCTTACACCAGGGCGATACTGAGAGTTTCTTCCACTCTGGAACGTGCCGCAAATATACTATATATTATTTTTAAATGAATAAATTGTGAAATAACACAAATTAATCAAATAAAATTTATTTGCCACGCCGGGATTCGATCTTGCGACCTTCGGAGTGCTAGTCAAGTATTAACCAAATTTCGAGTGTGTGATTTTCGGAATGACAAAAATGGACGATTATGTTGAACAAAGGTAAATAAAATAGACTTAACCCATTTAATTTAATAAATATGTCTAATAAAGAATATTTAATTTTTCGTCATTTGTTTTTGGGGTGTTATGCCGTGTAGCACTACCTCCAATATTTAATTTTGATTTTATAATTTTTGAAGGTTATTCCCATTAATTTAATATATGACTAAAGATGAGATAACACTAATAATCTAAACGAAAATACGAAAGAGAAAGAAAAAATAAAAACATACTGGGACTCAAAACCAGAACCCATCGTCGGGACAAATGCCGTACCAATTCGGCTACTGAGACCTCCTATCTATTTAAACGACACATTTGTCAATCTCATATTTCAAATTTCGGAATTGACAATATTATCTTCGACTATTTTTTTTTTCATATTATTTAGAGAAACGTTTTCACAGGAAACAAATTTTCCATGAACACTTTTGTAACCTGGATAGTGTCTCAGATATATATAAATTACCTATTAATGTTTTTGCAAAAGACTAAATGAATATTAAATTTTTATTAGAACATCTATTTTTTTCGCATTTATAAAATTGCACACAGTCCATTTTAATGCGCATTCTAATAATGTACGTAATCAATATATTATTCTACACATTTTCATTAGGATTATCAAACATTAACGATATAGGTATTATGAAACATTATTAAATATACGGCCGTGCATACAACGTTTGAACAAAAACTAAATACGTACTCTACGCCAAAGTTGTACATTAACATTTTACGTCTCTAGGTAAAATTTGGGTTGCGTAATGAAAAGGTTACTTTAAGTCTTTAATAACCATAAAACCTTGCATCCTACGGTAGCTACCATATTAAGATCTACATACACGTGTAGAATTCTCTAATGATTTCGAGCAAAATAATAATACTTCTAACTTGTTTGTGTAACGGACAGTAGTTATTCGGTGACATGTTTGTTTAAATTTTGTTACGTACCCAAATCCAGAGAGTATTGTCACAATGATATTATTTGTCGTCCACCTACAACCTACACATTTAATGCTCCTAGAGAATAGATAATATCTGTGTTCTTATTTATTCTATGCTCCTAACATGGTTTAGTTAGGGTGGTGGAACCCCCACCGAAAAATCAATTCCACGTCTTTCTCATCCGAAATACATTTCCTTGGAATAAGATATTATTTATTTGTTTACCTATTGTTTGGTATTTGTTTTTGAAATGATATTTAATGACATTTTCAACGTTATATGACAACAGCAATGATTTCGAGCGGAAACAATTATTATTGAAGTGATAACTTCTTTAGCACCGCTGTGATTTGAAATTCGATGAATCGGAATCGAGCGACACTAAAAAGAGACAAACACGTACGTCTATAGGATTAAGCTTGCGAGAGAATGAGATAGTCTAATCGGTATTCTCTTTGTGTGGTGCTTCGGAGCCTACCAGCCTCCTCTTTGTGCGGTGCTTCGTAGAATAAAATGTAAAATAATTTTTAAACTATTTTCATTACATAATATAAAATGAAATCGCTCAAAATGTATGTGCGCATAGATCTTTTAAACTACGCAACGGATTTTCATGCGGTTTTCACCAATAGATAGAGTGATTCAAGAGGAAGGTTTATATGTATAATACATGCTTATTATAGTAGAGAAAAGCTGATAAATTCAAACATTCAATTCAGGCAGCGGGCGGCTGGCGGGTGGTGCGGATTTTATAAAGGTTGGGTAATGGCGTTGTGTTTCGTTTGCCACAGCAACGTGTGTCCGGGTCTGCTAGTAATAAATAAACCCTAACTTAACTTTCAAAATATATATATATAATAAATAAACCCTACAATTTTATTATCCTTCTCCTGATACTTGCATTCGTCTCATTCTCTTGAAGTTTAGTTTAATGAAGGATTTCATTCTACTGCTTGTGAACTGCACACACGATTTTTTTTAAAATATATAGTAAATACTACATCTCTTTAAAGTCGGTTTGTTTTTCAACATAACTTGCCGGTTTTGTAAAGTAAAAACAATAAATGCTTTTAAAAATATGCACAAAAGTCCACATTGGTTTGAAGCTTAAGTGCTTACATGCCAACACAACTAGAACATCGTGTTTGTCAAGGAGCAATGGTATATGTATAATTTTATATCTAATAAAAGTTTATAAAAGTGTTGCCTATTTATTTTATTTAATCATAGAAACGAATCTCTTTACGCTCAACAAATCATCTTTGGAATGGTGAATGATCTACCGTGTTTATTGCTTCCACAAATTAATATCTTAAAGACCCAGTTCTAATCACTCCTCTTTCATAAAAGAGACAAAAGTTTTTGAGTGGATAAGCAGCTATAGTGAAAAATAATTTATATGAGTACCTAGCAAAGTCAGTATTAAATTCAATTATAAAAAATAAATAAATGGAGTTTCATAAAATGAATTACACGAAAGTAAAATTTGTTTGGCCTCTCAAAAGTGATTTTACAAATGCTGTAAGCATTGATGTACAATAAATCATTGGTTTAAAAGCTCAGAGACTGGTTTTATAATACAACTGGGAAATAATGATGTCTGGATAAAAAAAAATACTGAACGTAGGCTTGTTTGAAACGAGGGTTTAACACATTATTTATAGATAACTATCCTAAAATATCTATTGTTCGGGTTACAGTTACTTGTGTAAGATGATCTCTGTGTTCGATATGATGTCGTACCGTTCTTATTAGAGCTCTCTACAACCCATAAGTAGAGTAGTGATTATATCAATAAAATGCACGTTTCGTATTAAATTTACTGTAAAATAATAACCAAGCCATTAGTTTGCCGTACTTTGGGTTTTTTTTATGTGTAAATATTTGACTGGCTAAAAGCTTAAAAAAGTAGATACATTTAATCAAAACACTCCGGTGGAAAGACTTCAAAATTTATTACATTTTTTTTCAAGGTTTTCCACAATAAAATATATTTAAAAAAAACTTCATTCTGAAAATTATTTATTGCTTTAGTTTTCCAGACTTTTTACTCTATTAATTTTGGCCGGTAGGTTCCTACAGATCCCAAGTTAGTAGGGAAAGTTGTGCCTTTTTAAAATTAATGCACCCTTTTTATATAATAGCTGGTAGCAAAAAAATAGACGAATATTTATACCACACCCAGAGACCGAAAAAGTTTTCGATGGTTTAAAAAAATATTCATGATTTTTGTATAGGCTTACATACTTACTCATTGAAAATTCTCTTGATATTTTTATACGCCATCAACGAAACGTTAGATACACTTGTTTTTGATTGACAATAAATTTGTTATTTGCACTAAGGTTATACGAACATAAATACATTCCCATGTGAATTGTTGTGTTATATTGTGTCCGCGAAACAAATATTATTTCAATTAAAATAAATAAGAAAGAATAATGAATTAAAACAGGGCCCTAATCGTCAAAGAAGATATTATCAACAAATCCCAATGAAAATATGAAATAGATACGAGAGGACAGAAAATAAAAAGGTAACGGCCGAATTTGGGTATCGAACTCAGATCCTCTATTCCTGAGACGGGCACTACACCAATTGAACTATTGTAATCTAACTAAAACCCGTAATTTTTATCAATCTCATAAGTACTTACAGTTTTTAAATTACTAAAATTATCTTTAATTATTTCCCATATTTTTTGGTCACATGGTTTTTAGATTGCAAAGTTCAACCCGAATACATTTACAACCTAGTTGGTGTGTTGAATAAACCAATACAATTATTTTTCACTCTTCTGTGAGTATAGAATAAATATTCAATTTATTAGGATTAACGTATTGAAGCTTGTAAACCTCATTGATTAAATATTACGACGAGGTTTACAAGTTTAGATAAAGTTAATCCTAATAAATTGAATATAAATAAGTATCTAATGCTTAAGAAAATAAAAAAAATAGAAATGAGTTTTTTTATTGGAAAGAAACACACTTTCGCTTATTTCACCGCAATAATAAAGTAAGTAGTCAATAATTAAGTAAGTAAGGTACCTTGATACTTTCCCACACACGCAAATTTCAGCTAATTATACATCAAACTATGATATAGGTAGGTAGTTTCTTATTTATTGGTCACCGACAATTACCTAGTCCCCCGAAATGATAATATTTATTATAATATTGTAATTTTTTGAGGCTTTTTTACCAATTTCAAACGTAAAGTCGACTTCATAATAAGTTGGTACGAATATCAAAGGAATTTATATACAGTGTTGATTTTTTGTCTTATGCGCTGGTATACACAGTGTAGGTACCTACCTATTGGACAAATAGATTTTTCTTTGATGCATTTGAATGAAAATATGTTTTATACTTTTGTGGTACATCCTCTCTGTAGATCCTTTCGGGGTCACTTAGGTAGTTATATATTGTGTAACTAGGTATACCGTATTTTCCCTAAACCGACTGCACAGTGTATATAAGTACGCTGCGGGACCAATTGTCGGCGGATCAACTGTCATGGAACCCTTTGTTGAAAAGAAACACGCGTTCGCGCATTTTACTCCAATAATAGAGCAGGTAGGTAGGTATGTACCTACTTAATCACGCAAATTTCAGTTAATTTTTTATCAAACTACAATGTAGGTAAAAGGTACCTACCTAGACCCTTATTTATTATTTTAGTTGGAATTTTTGGCGAGACTTTGACAGACGAAATGCATTGATAGACGCTTTGAAGACATCATCGAACCTTATTTATGATTTTAAGTACTTTAAAATACACACTTTAATAGATCTGTTTGTGTTACTACCTTGTAAATAACGAAGTGGTCTGCTGTTGTCACGAGACTGGATGCAATCCTTTTGAAGAACCAACTGCACTTGCTCCACAGACGTGTTGCATCAAGATAAACAATATTCTTTGTCACTTGTTTCAACCGAAAACAGTCGAAAGCTAACACCAACGAAACAATAACACTAAACGTATCGCACTTCACAATATTATCTTCTTTCAAATTCAAAAACTTTCATCCAAACACGACAATCATGTTCGAAAAATACATCATTCTACGATCACGATATAGTAACGAAAAAATCACGATAGCATTATTTGGATACGGCTAAAAGCTTGAATAATAATATTTCTTACTTAATTTAATTAACACTATTGTTTCATGTTATCAATGTTAGCACATTATGCAAGTTTGTTATTAGTTATTATAAATTAATACTAATTAATTAACGAACACTTTTAATTTCCTTTAAAAATACAGGAACGCTGAATAGCGAAATTAAGGAGGTACCTTGAAAAGGTGTTTAAAAATATTTTATCGTTTGGTCACAAATTATTTATTAATCGATAGTTGTTGTTATTACACTTTGTAAATAGTTGGTCGTCACAAAAATCTGTATTATTTTATAAAGTTCTGAAAAATGTAAAGTACACTTTGTTTTTTTTTTAGTAGTTCTTTTCGGAAATAGATCGCGACTCGTTTTCGGAGATCGTTGGAAAATTTAAGCGAGAGCTCCGCACGCGGCGAGGGCCTAAACCGATCTGTCAGATTGGAGCGGCGTGGTATGACATCTATCTCGGTCTCGCACAAACAGGTTCTGGCTTTGGTACGCATGCGCGGGCACTTCTGTCACTGTGCAGTGTGCATGTATGTGTGCATCTGGATCGGTTTTGAAAATGGAGCGCTTTTTTAATTTGGTATTTAAAACAAAAATAATGGTCAGAGTAATCCAAGAACAACGAACGAAACCAATAACAAGCAGACTAGTGAAAAAAAACAGGAGTCGGGGGCATACACTAATTACGTGAGTTTAAAAATGCGGGGGGGGGGGGGGGGTTGAAAAACATATTAGAAAAAAAGTTAAAGAAAAACTTTATTAATCTCACGCGATGGGGTGAGGGGGGGGGGGGGTTCCACTTGTCATACCAAGGTGGGGAAGAGTCTCAATTGATAAAAAAGCTAACGTAATTAATGCATGCCCCCAGATATAAAATAAATAAAAAGCAATGATTAAATAAAATACCCTACGAGAGGACTCGGCATTTTTTTTACATGAGCTCCACACAGGAGGCCCTAAGGAAAATAATTTCCCTCAGGGCCTATGCCATCTTTGGGTATGCTGTGTGGAGGGGTTTTTTTTAGGAAAGAAAGGAGAGGAGGGTTCTGGGAAGAAAAAGGGTTTAAGGGGTGGGTAGGAATCTGGGGTTCAGTGTGTCCTGGTCATCCGCCTCCAAGACCTAGACAAACCTCACCCCATGAACCCGGGCACCCCTGCTAAATCACCAAACGTAGCGAACCACTTGGGGTGATCTATGGCAGAGGTGTTGGTTATCCAATGAAGGTTCCCGGGGCGGCGGTAACCATTCCCGCCTCCCAAATTGGCATGCCCCCAGATATAAAATAAATAAAAAGCAATGATTAAATAAAATACCCTAAGAGAGGACTTGGCACACCAATAAAGCATTGTGTCAAATGGACTATAGTTTTAGATATCAGATTTATCACTTTTTTCTGAAAGATTAGAGACAAAAAGCTTGCTTTTCATGTTTTTCGGAAAGGGATAAAATTTTTAGAGACAAGTTAAAAAGATTGGTTAAAAGGCTTAGTAAAATAATAATTAACTATTTTTGATACTGACAATTCGTGGTGGAATTTCATGATAATAATATAATCAAACACTATAAATTGTAAATTTAATTAAATTTTAAATGTACAAATTTATTTCCACTTCAGTGCGCCCCACGGTTGAATTTGCGGGCCACCTCTGGTCTGGAGCTCCAAAATACCTGAAAAATACCCTCGACTCTGTGCAGAAAAGGGCGGTCCGTTTGATAGATTCTCCCACCTTAACAGACGGATTGCAATCCTTAGAGCATAGGCGTCGGGTGGGAATGCTATCCTTGTTCTACCAGTATTACAATAGAAGATGCTCCGAGGAACTAGCACCATTGATCCAATGTTCATCCCTTCCTCTTCTCAAAAAGACCCTCCACACAGCATCCCAGATGACATAGGCCTGAGGGAAATTATTTTCCTCAAGGCCTCCTGTGTTAATGTAAAAAAAAGTAATTTATTTTTGACCGTAATCGGTTTCAGCCTGTTGAATCCTCCTGTCTGTAGATGGCTTTAACAGGCTGAATGTATTTTTTTTTTTACTTTAACTCCACGCAGGAGGCCCTGAGGAAAATAATTTCCCTCAGGGCCTATGTCATCTGGGATGCTGTGTGGAGGGTTTTTTTGAGGAGAGGAAGGAATGAACCTTTGTCTTGAAGAGACCCATGTTGTAGGAAGGAGGAAACTCAGAAGCCGGCAAATCATTCCACAGCCGAGCTGTTGAACACAAGAACGAGTCGAAGAAACGACCCGTTCTCATGTGACAAATGTCAACCGTGTACAAATGTTGCCTATAATACGGAAAAAAAATTATTCGAAGATAATATTGTTAATTCTAAAATTTTAAATACGAGATTGACTAATATGACGGTTTTACAGAAGGTGGCAATGGCGGATCAGTAAACGCGTACGTCCCGGTTAGACGAGAGGTTCTGGGTTCGAGTTCCGGTTGCGGCTATTATCTTTTCCTATTTTTCTACGTCTTGCTCTCTTCCATATTTTCGTTTAGATTATTATTGTTGTCTTTTCAATGAACTTTTTGTTACGTAACTAGGGCATTTTTTTAGTATCTGGTCATTCTTATTTCGGAAAATTTTGCATGCAGTTTTGGAATTACCATGGTATTACCGATACTTATAACTTATAAAACGTTGCAATTACTAAACCATGGAACATTTACATAAAATATGTGTGCAATTTAACGTAAATAAATGCATTCACTCTGAATGCATTTATTTACGTTCTCCAAATTGACCTTGAAAAAAATCACATCTTTGCGATTCTTTTAAAGACATAAAGAAACCATCCCTTAATTATATACAATTCTTAGTGTTCTCAAAAGTTGTCTTGACAGAAGCAAATTTCCTTGATATCTTGAACGAAACTATTCCTTTGTTAAGAATATTATGAACTTAATATACAATTTGGCTGTCCTGAAACGGGTATTCTGCCCAGTTGGACAGACAAATGTTCACATTGTAATGTATTGTTAATATATATGCATATGTAAATAAATAAAAAATAATAATTTAACGACAAAATTATTGATTGTGGTATTTGATGCATCGTTCGATATTATCTAATTATTAATAATAATTTATACAGATCGAGTTGTTTAAATTATTTTTTATTCATTCAATATACCTCTACACATTTACATTAGCCAAGCAATCTCGAAATGAGTTACCTGTATCTATTTATTATAATTGTTATGATAAATGTCTGATAATTGAACGCAGTTGACGACCTCCGTAGTCCAGTGAGTAAGACTCTTGACTCACAGTCCGGAGGTCGCGGGTTCGAACCCGGCATGCGCAAATAAATTTTATTTGATTAATTTGTGTTATTTCACAATTAATTCATTTAAAATAATGTATAGTATATTTGCGGCATGTTCCAGAGTGGAAGATACTATCAGTATCGCCCTGGTGTAAGACCACCATTCAGAATTGAAACGTTGCTTGAAAATGGCTTTAGCCGTCTTTAGTGACCAGATCTGAATAGCCAGGTACTTCCCAACCTTCCTCTTCCCCACCTCCTTCCCCTCACCACTACCTTCAGCCTCACAACATACCCCGATTGGGGATGCCATAGTCTCACTGGCTCCAGACGGGAGCAGTTGAGATTCTTGTGCGGTATTCACTGTAAAAAAAAATGTGGAATCAATTTAAATGCATTGATAGCAAAAAAAATAAATTATGTTGAATTTATTGAAAATGTTACTGATTTGAAATACTAAGGAGTTTAATTAGTTTCCAAACTAACATTTAAGATGCACACAAAATAAAATTGAATAATTTCCAGAATAACTACAATTACTACAAAGTGTTTAACAACACGTACCCGAAGGATTTTAACCAGTGATTCCATTCGAGTGAAAAAAGTAGAAAATAAAAAAGTTGAAAATTATTCTTTTCGTTCGGACAGTATTTTATTGATTTGTCGAAGAAAACTTCTTCTGAAAGGATTTCACTTAGTGATGGCATTATTTATTTTATTCAAAGACAAATAATTTTGTTCACATCACTTTATTAAAGTTACTTTATTATTATATCTACTTGAATCGTATTTTATCGATTTGGAAAATATTTAAAGAATAAAGATTTAAATTTTTTTTCAAATTGAAAACGATTTGAAAAAGCAGACACAAATTTATTACATAACATTACATTCTTAATTAACTAATTCAAATGACTAGTTAACAGAGACATTTTCTCACACAAGCAATAGATACTTAAAGATACAATGTATAATTCATAATAATAATAAGAAGTAATAATACACGGGGTGTCCGGGGGTAAAGTGCATTAACTTCGGGAGGTGATTCCATATGATAGTACAAGTAAAAAAGGAAAATAATTTTTTTTGAAATTCAAATCTTTATGGGTAATTTTGAGGTAAAATTAGACCGGCGTGTGCGGCCAGATTTTTTATTTTCCGCTGTTACGATGCGGGCCAATCACAATCGAGTCGGGCGCCCGGCAGGCTCTCAGCAAGTAAGATCGTACGTCACACTAAGGATTTTTAGTAGGTACGTCTTTTTGTACGGGAAAAAAATGTTGGAATTTCGGAAAAAGTTGTTAATCTTTTTTACTCCTCATGTATGATCACCACCCTAAGTTAATCAATTTACCCCCGGACGGCGGACACCCTGTATATTATATTATTTACGCACCAGATTTAAATGTCCGGGTTTAATTTCCCCCACAGGAAAAACTAAACCCTTTCACACACTTCCCAAATGATCATCTGGTCAATCCACGTTATGCAATTGCACTATATGTATTATAATTACAAAACAATACAAGAACAACATGTCAACCTACCAGAGACCAGATGGGAAAATAATTCACCGACTCCAGATATTTTCATATCAGAGGGTTCGGCTCTGTGGAATTCCTAATTGAACCTATAAATCCTACTGATCCCTCAATATAAATATTTTAAAAATCTTTGAATGCATTGATTTATTTACAATACTATTCTGACAATTTTTAACATTTTTTTTACCGTTCTACAATATTTTAATCTTTATCTTCATTCTACTATAATTTAACTACTTTTTACAATTCTTTCACCATATCTTACAAAACACGATATTTTAACTATCCATTTGAACACGATTTGCCGGCCTCTGTGTTTCCTCCTTCCTACAACATGGGTCTCTTCAAGACCGTTGTTCATTCATTCTTCTCCTCAAAAAGACCCTCCACAAAGCATCTCAGATGACATAGGCCCCGAGGGAAATTATTTTTCTCAGGGCCTCCTTTGTGGAGTTTATGTAAAAAATATATATATTGATTAAAATTAAGACAATACTTTGTTTTTACTACTTTTATTGTTTATAAAACCAACATGTTTCGTGAGCAACGCTCACTTCTTCAGGGTTTTTTATTGATACTAATTATAAATAATAGACATGGACAATGGTGTCAATTGAAAAGGAATGGACATAGACAATGGTATTAATGGAAATATGAGAGTGGGTAGAGGAGAGGGGAGCAATGGGAGACAATTTACAAAGGGAACAGGTTTAATATTGGGTCATTTAAGAACAATTTTTGGTTATTAATAATATTCAAATTCGCATTAACACTCTTTCGGATTTCTAAAATTTCTAGTTTATCCAACTGAATGCCATTGACATTACAATGAATTAATTCTATTCCACTATTGAAGTCAAAGGTGTGACTGGTTTCCACCAAATGGTTGGCAAACTCCGAGAAAAAAAGATTTCATATGTTCTTTAATCCTTATTTCGAAGTTTCTCGAAGTTTTACCTATATAAAAGAAACCACAATCGTTACACTTCAATTTGTAGATTCCCGATTTATTCATTTTTGAATTTCTATCTTTATTATTTACGATATAATTTTTAAGTTTGTTATTTGCATAAAATACAAGAAGAATTTCATTTGGTATATTTTTTGTCAAGGAATTAGAAATTTTATTATTAAAATACATGATTTTCCTCTATTTTTTTTACTTGATCCTTTTGTACAGGATAGATTTATGATTAAAGGAATTTATTCTTGTATTTTTTTTATTTTTTATTAAGAATGTATTCAATTAATATTTTCAATATAATTTTCAATTATAAGTTTGCTGTGTTAGAAGAAGAAATATATATTGTTTTATTTAGACAACATTTCAATTCACCTGGACAATATTTGAACCATTTGGACAATATTAGAGCATATTTGACCATGATGTTCTTATCATTTTTGAAAAAATACCATATTCGGATACGAATATACACACTTTATTGTTAGCATGCATTTATAATATCCAGTCACTACTTACTGTTTAAAGTTTTTTGTGAAACTCTATTTTAGAAACATACGTTTTTATTCATTTAGAATCTCCGATAATGAGCAGTCCTGGATGCTAAAGACTGATTGAAGTTGATTAGTTTGGCATTTGGTAAGATTGGCGAATATTGCTTTAGTAATTTAGTTGCCTTTCTTGAAACGACTCTTCCATTGATTTAACTTGAGTCAACTTGGAGCTAAGAATCCTATTTACGTGACCTCTAAAGTGAAAGGTCAGAGTCCAGACTGACCCCCAGAATTTTGCATCAAGGTCAGAAGTCTCAATAATTATTATTTTCTATGATATTCGTCAGTTTGTTACTGCAAAGAGAATCGAATCAGTTTTTGAAGGATTCAATATCAGTTTATTTGATGTTATCCGGAGAGAAATAAATTTCTGTTAACATCACCCAAGAGTCCCGACTGCCCGGAGGGAGTAGGGCTATGACGATTTTAATAAGGGCTGAAGTGAGTGGGAAGGGAAATATGATAAGATATTAATATCGTTCTATTGAAAGACCACCATTCAAAATTGAAATGTTGCTTGAGATGGCTTTAGCCATGTTGTGTTACCAGATCTGAGCAAGACCAAAGTTTTCTTCTCTCCCGCTCCTTTCAGTCTCTCAAAAATTCCCTCTGGCTGCGGATTCTGTGTGGACTTTGTATTAAAAAAAAGAAGTTTTGGTGCTACCGCTTAAAGATTTGCTGAATCCTTTTTTACGTCAGATACATTTTTACGTCGTTAATAAATGAATAAACAGAGATCTTTTGCACGTATTATTATCACAATTCATTCAATTGAAATAATATAGAGTAATTGAGTAATCTCTTGTATGCTGATGATGCGGTGCTGATTACTAACAGTATGGAAGATCTACAGTCTCTCGTGTCTAGGATGAACGAAGGATTTATGGAGAATGAGTTAATGATGAATGTAAGTAAGTTTAATGTCATGGTATTTGAAAAAGAGAGTAGGAAAACAATGTGCAATATAGTTGTGAATGATTAGTATTTGAAGCAGGTGAATGAGTTTGTGTACTTGGGAAGTATGTTTACGAGAGATGAGAAGGCTGACAGAGATATGGAAAGAAGGGTAAATGCAGGCAACTCTATTAGTGGACTGAACGCCGTTAGCGCCAAGAAAAAACTGTCCAAAGAAGCGAAGTTAGCCGTCCATAATGGAGTGCTGGTACCTACCCTGATGTATGGCAGTGAGGCATGGAACTGGCAGAGGAAGGATGAAAGGAGACTGAATGCTGTGAGATCTTTGAGGCGTATGTGTGGTAAAACCATGTACGATCGTGTGAGAAATGTGGAGATCTGCGAAGAATGCAAGGCTGATGTAATAAGTGTAATGAGTAAGATTAAGAAAGGGACGCTAAGATGATTTGGGCATGTAGAGCGAATGAACGAGGAAAGGCGTGTAAGGAGAATATATGACGCGAATGCGAATGGTAAAAGAAGTCGGGGACGCCCGAGGAAGACATGGCACGACCAAGTGAATCAGATACTTGAGTCGTGCCATGTGAAGAGTCGTAATAATAGAAGAGCATGGATGTATGAATGTGAACGAGGCAAGGAGTGTGTGCCAAGATCGAGTTGTTTGGTGGTCCGTCCTCTCTGCCTACCCCTGTTAAAATAATATATAGCAATTAGCGGCCCGTTCCAGAGTGGAAGATACTCTCAGTATCGCACTGGTGTAAGACCACTATTCAGAATTGAAACGTTGCTTGGAATGGCATTGGGCGTGTTTGGTGACCAGATCTGAATAGCCAGGTACTTTCTTACCCTCCTCTTCCCATCTCCTTCCCCTTCCCACTACCTTCAGCCTCGTAACATACCCCAAATGGGGATGTCGAATTCTCCCTGGCTCCAGATGGATGCTTCCTATTTTTATGGCTTTTCTAAAATAGCCATGTGTACACATTTCGAAACAAAATTTTACAGTAATTTTTGACGGGCTTTCCAAAACCGGTAATAATGAAAATGTAATGGAATAACCAAATGCTATATAATATATTTTATGACGTGTCGTAAAAACAAAATGTTGACAAAATAACAACAATGTCAGTTCCTCCCACGACAGCAGAACTGGGCCAAAATTGGATGACAGTTGTAACAACTTTTAGCTAACTTTTATAACATTATGTTCCCCGGGGAGGAAATCTGGCGATACAATGTCAAAGTGGGGTAGTGCGCGCTTAATGTGTCAACACGAATATGTTACATCCACTGAAGAGGCGTACTAAAGTATGTTTTGGGTGTGACCGTGTGCCCAAAATACACACAGCTGCTCTCCTCTGGAGCCTGTGAGACTATGGCATCCGGTATTAGGGAATTTTGTGAGACTGAAGGTAAAGGGGATGTGAAGGAGATGGAGGAGAGGATGGTGGGGAAGTACTTGATTATTCAGATCTGGTCACTGGCTAAAGTAATTTTAAGCACCGTTTCAACACTGAATGGTGGTCTTAAACCAGTGCGTTACTGAGAGTATCTTGCACCCCGGAACGTGCCTCAAATATACAATATAGGGTGTTAAGGGACGTACTTGACTTACTTTAACCAGTGATTCCTGACATTATTTGGAGTAAAAAATGTTAATAAAATTTCAATAAAATCATTAAAAAATATGTACGTAGTACGTACATGTGTTTCTTGACGAAAATTGGTCCATTTGTGTATTTATTTGCGCACTTACAAACTAATATATTTCAGATTTTTTTAACATTCTTATTAAATTTAGACATTATTAAAAAATGATAAATAATTATAACCAAAAAATAATTACAAAAAGTACATTATTTCAATAGTTTTATCATCACGCCTTTCAGCATTTTTGGATGAAGGTATAAATTAAAGCTAATTTGGATTGAAATAAATTCGATATTGAGTTATAATTTTAAAAAGCTGGTACGGAGAATAATTAATCTTTCTAATTGTAACCGTTCTGCACGATCGTAAGAACAACTTTCTACGAAATGTGGATTTTCGTCCGCTGGCTGGTTAAACGCTCTTAAAAACTTCAAATTTTTAAGGGAGATATGGAAGAAATCGGTAGTAATTCGGGTAGCGGCGACTTAAAGATAATTAATTTCACTGGATGTTTTCTTTAGATCTGTACTTAGAGCACACTTCTAGAAATTATCCATTCAGCGGTTTCAACGGTGGCTGAAACGATCAGTTGGTAGCTAAACGCGTTTTTGATAGTTCGGTTTCGACATCCCTTTCCGTTACTGGAGACGTTTGCAAGAAAGAGGGAGAAGTCGCAACGTAGCTCTCGGGAGCAGAACCATAGAAGACAGCTATAGTGAAGATGCCGCAAATGTTGAGCAATGCATCTGGGAATATATACAAACATTTTGTTTATTTGCATGGTAAATCGTCCATTATTTGCTTTCTCCACAGAGTACATTGTGAGGGTAATAATATAGGGATATCTGTGAGAATGCAATATCACAAAGAATCTAAGAAAATACAACTTTATTTATTAAAATAGTAAGGTTTTTATTGTTTCGGTGCCCAAAAAATTTGGGAGGCGAGAAAGGGTACCTCTCTCTTTCCTTTCCTTAAAACCCCTCTACACAGCATCCCGAAAGATGACATAGGCCTGAGAGAAACTATTTTCGTCAGGGCCTACTGTGTGGAGCTGGAATGTAAAAAAAAACTAATATTTTTATGATAAGGGAACGTACCCATACTACGTGACCAACTTTTTGCAATTTACGCGGTTAATAAATTATTTCAAATTTTAGAAACAATAAAATTCAAATAATTGGAAACCTCTCAATTAATTTTTTTTTTATTGTACATTCCTTTTAACTTCGTGGATTAAAAAAAAATACAGTTTCACTAGTTTTCTAACATTGTCAAAACTTCTATCGGACAAATACGATTTTTTTTTGTTATTTGTTTTTGGGTAGGGATGTCGAAAGTGAAAAAAATATCGATATATCGATGTATCGATATTTATTAAAATATCAATATCGACGTCGATATATCGAGGAAAAAATATCGATATATCGGTCAAATTTTCAAGTGTTTCTTCGTTTTTAAAATAATAGTGTATTCAGCTCAATATTATCAATAGTAATTTTTGTACACAATGTGCTTTTTTTAATGTACAAAAATCTCAATAAAAATTAACGTATTTTTATCACTATTCATTTTTATTACGTAACAATTACAAAAATATCAAAAACTAAAAAGCTGTCTTCTAACTTAAAAATGAGACGCATACAAAGTTTGTATGCGTCTAGTAACATTCTATTGGCGTATTAATCTGTCAAATAGGACTTCGTGTTTGGAACAAGGTATAGTCAATAATCACAGACAATTAGGAAACAACGTATAGGAGTGGCTTAGAAAAAAATGGCGAAAAATAACATACATTTCTATGTATGCACCTACACACATGAGATACTATTGGTGATCACAAATACTAATGCAAAGACAATAGATTTGTAAGCTATTAATAGTTAAAATTTCAACTGCCAGATGTCATGACTCAATACAGTTACTTTTTTCCGTTCGTTCCTATACGGTTTTGGATTCTAGTGACTTTAAATACATAAATTTAAAAAAATATCGTTTTTGATACAATTTTCGTTATTGGATATTTTGTATCGATATATCGGATCAAAATATACCGGCTAAAAATATCGATATATTGAATTAAAAATATCGATATATCGATACTTACTCAACAAGCCTATTTTTGGGGTGTTATGCCGTTTTGCACTACCTCCTTCTTTAGTCAACGTTTCGGACAGTTTGCCTACCCTGATGTATGGCAGTGAGGCATGGAACTGGCAGAGGAAGGATGAAAGTAAACTAAATGCTATTGAAATGATATCCCTGAGGCGAATGTATGGAAGAACTATATATGATCGTGTGAGAAATGTAAATATTTGCAAAGAATGTAAGGCTGATGTAAGCGTAATAAGTAAGATTAAGAAAGGGGCCCTCAGATGGTTTGGGCATGTAGAGCGAATGAAAGAAGAAAATAGTGAGAGAAGAATATATGACGCAAATGTGAATGGAAGAAGAAGTCGGGGACGCCCGGGGAAGACATGGCACGATCAAATGAATCAGATACTTGAGTCGGGCCATATCAAGAGTCAGAATAATAGAAGAGCATGTATGAGACGATGTATGAATGTGAGTGAGGCAAAGAGTGTGTGCCAAGACCGATTTCTTTGGCGGTCCGTCTTATCTTCCTACCCCTGCGGGGAAACGGCGTGATGGTTAGTTAGTTAGTTTATAAAGAACCAAAAAAATCCCTTTGATTTGGCTTCCTGATTTTTTCAACCAAAGCAATTTTTTAGCCAAACCAGCTAAAGTAGTAAAATAATAACAAACTAATTTTGTAGCCGGATCTAAACATCTATGCATTTTTAAGCACTTTAATCAGCTGATAGTAATGCTACAAATTTGACATAAAAATTCAAAAATTTTTGTTAGAAAGCAGTCACTTTTTGGTTTTACATATTAATTGAAATAAAACAATAACTTAGTTTATAAGTGATGACAGTTTAATTTTATACCCTGAAGATGCTTGTGTAAAGCGAAACCGGTCGGTACATAACAAATTTAAATAATTAAATCGTGATAATAACTAAGTTATCGTTTCATTTCGATTAAAAATTCTAACATTATTTATTCGAAAGCGAAAGCTCAAATCAAAAAAACTTCTAATGCGATGAAGATTCATCAGTGTTATACTTGTACTATGGGTTTCCTATAAATAATTGAAACTTTTTCTACAAATATTCAAAAAATTATGAATTAAAAGAATAATTATTATTTTATAATTACCATAGAGTCGTGCCGTTTAGTAATTCACATACCGCATTCCGAAATTCTACCGAAATAACATATTTCCCCTGAACACTTATAAGTTTGGAGCTCTTAAAAAAATCAATTATTTTGATATTCTCCATTCCTCAACCGAGATGCAATTATATGAAATTGCCTTGATAGAAAAAGAGTGATCCTAAAAATATGAAAAACACACCTGTTATTTATTTTTTATTTATTTATATATGCATATATATTACAATACATTACATAATGATACTTTGTCTGTCCAACTGGGAAGGATACCCTTTTCAGGACAGCCAAATTGTATATTTAGTTCATAATATTCTAAACAAAGGAATGGTTTCGTTCAAGACATCACAGGAATTTGCTTCTGTCAAGACAACTTTTGGAAACATTTAAAATTATATTCTGAACGAAGGGATGGCTTCTTTATATCTTTGAAAGAATCGCAAAGATGTGATTTTTTTTCAAGGTCATTTCGGAGAACATTAATAATTGCATTCAGAGTGATTGAGTGGTTCCTTTTAGTGAGATCACAGGTAGGAGATTCTTTGCTGGCCATTTTAGAGAACATTTACAATTGTATAATTAGAATTTACACATTTATAAGCCAATATATGACATATGAATTCCCAATGTATTTATGACTATTCAATTTTAATAAAGAACTATAATTTTTTGAATTTCTTAAGTACCTATTATACAATTATAAACCAAATATATAACAAATGAGTTTTTTTCAAGCTCGTTTTGGAGAACATTAATTTATTTAGTTGTTTATTTATTTATTTTATTTTTTTATACATGGATATGAAAATACCACAGTTTTTCTTTAATGCTACTTAACTCAGATATCGGGCGATTTTACGCTCTATTTTAAATTTTAATTAAAATAGTTTTTAATCTTCTCTATCATTTATTTACATATCTCATTTTAAAACCATTTTTAACAAAAAAACCCTTAAAATTGGTTATTAATTGTGTAAGGTTGGAATTAAAAAAGGAAATCCATGTTCCAACCACGTCCATATTCCTTTGAATGTCATTTATCCTTCATCAGTCTCCGATTCTTAAAGGCGAGAAATGTGTCGTCGCCCCCCCCCGGCCCTCGCCGCCCGGTGCACTAATAAATATGTCATTCTTCTCCGTTCTCCAATAGAGACAACTAGTACTATAGAGCGCGCCAATATTTGCGTAGACGGCCGAGTATCCATCTATCTATCCACAAGTCACTTTGGTTACTGATATTTTAAAAGGCACGTCAACTAATATATCTTTGTTTATTTTTGCAAGATGGAAACTGGAATAAACGTGACGTTTTTGTTTTATATAATACTAGCTGGTACCCGGCAGGCGTTGCTATGCCATTTAATAAATATATTGTTTCTACCTGCGTGTCCTTTCCAATTCGTCCCGTTCCCCTTCCGCCTCACCTTCCTCTCCCGCGTCTCCTTTCCCTCTCTTGTTCCCACTCCGCCTCCTCCACCTTTCCTCTCCCCACTCCTCTCCCCCCCCCTTCCCCCTTCACGCGAACCCCCCTCCAGAGTTCCCCTCCCCCCTCCCAGGTTCCCCTCTCCCTTCCCCTCCCCCCTCCCGCGGACGCCCTACTCAAGTTCCCCTCCCCCCTCCCGCATTCCATACATTCAGTCTTCAAATTTCGTAATGCCAGAGCTCACCAGTACTTTTATACAAACCTTGTCGTGACAATAACGAATACAAATTCAATTTGGTGGAGTAGTTCGGAAGTTATGCGCGTACATACATTTCGGCGATTCAAAATAGATATTAACTACGACGCCTGAATTAAAATATCCCGTAAATATATTTGCGGGAAATTTTAGTTCAAGTGTCGTAGTTAATATCCATCTTCTATCTATCTATCTTCTATCTTCTTCTTAATAACTTATACTTATACTCTTCTTGTTAATATTGAGCGCTGGCGTTATGAAATTTGTATAAAAAATTTCAATAGGTGGCACACGAGCTGTTTGAAAACTGAATGTATCGTGAATGAATGAATGGAATATGGGAGGGGGGAGGAGAACTCGGGTAGGGGTTTCGCGGAGGGGGGGGGGGGCAGAGAGTGGAACCTGGGAGGGGGGAGGGGAACTCGGGAGGGGAGTTCGCGGGACGGGATAAGTGGGGAGTGCAGTAAAAACGTCACGTCGATTTAATAGGTCTGGTTTCTCAAATTTGTTTTGGTGTATTTTATAGGAAGAGGAGTGTGGGGAAGTACCAGGCTAATCAGATCTGGTCACCAAATTCACGTTTCATTTCTGAATGGTGGTCTTACACCAGCGTGATACTGACAGTATCTTTCACTCTGGAACGTGCCCCAAATACGCTATATATTATTTTAAATGAATTAATTATGAAATTAACAGAAATTAATCAAATAAAATTTATTTGCACACGCCGGGATTCAATCCCGCGACCTTCGGATTGCGAGTAAAGAGCCTTACCACTCGAGTACGGCCTGGTAGCTCTTGTCACGAAAGGTCTTATCCAAATTTGCGACACGCATTTTTTTTACAATCACACAACTATGGGTGATCTGTTCAGTATTCAGCTAGGTTCAAAACAACAAGCGCAGCATGGTTACAGGACAGATCAATCACACAAAGTGCAAATCGTAATTCGTGTCTGTACCCTACTTTCGTTAGTAATTTCATGCTTCTAGATGTAACTGAATGTCACACGTTGTAAATTGTAGCGCGCAGATTAACTTTTCCGGGAAAAGGCATTTAACGGGCATTAAAGTTGGGGAAGCGTTGTAATTTCGATTGAAAGACTTACACAACTTTCTGTAAAGTTAGACAGAACAAACCCGCCTTCTCCCATAATGTAAGTTCAGTCGCAACTGCCTTAAAGTTGTCAGGGTAGCGGCTTAGTTCCTCAAATGCCCGCAGTACCTCCGAGCCATAGAATGTATGTTTACATACAACTTAACCAACGCGCAACTCAGAACGTAATTCTAATTACTACGTAAGATGGAAGCCTTCGAAATGGGGGTATATGGGATATGTTCAAGTACTCAAAACATCATGGACAAGTAGGATTAGGAACGAATTGAGAAGTTTAATGTGATGATACGATTCAGCAAAACTATGAAATCCCCATGTAGGGAAATGCTACGAGGTTTAAAAGGAAACCCGGTCGTCGAAAAATTTGAACAATAGGTATTTTAACAAACGTTGCTGTAACTTTCGCTCTTATTCTACCGAATACTGAGCGAAAGGGACAATAAAGAACTCCAGTGAAAAATATCATATATTTAAAAAAATATGTTCATATAGACCAATAAACGCTGATTCTGAATAAATAAGTTTTATTTAATAATATTAAACCCAGAGTCTTTAAAAATAATAAAAAAAGTTCATTTTTCATCAGGACGTAAAAACACGCCGTCAAGTTGGCATTATTGAAATGTTTAGTGGTGACGTCACTGTTCGTCGTGTCGTGACGTCACCGTAAAGTCATTGTATGGTAATGTAGGTATGACACAAGCCATCGTATTAATTTATTCGTTTATTTACGTACTGTTTATAGAGATTTAGTTGTTGTGTTTATTGAAACATTATTTAAGCCTAAATAATGTTTCAAAAATAAAGATATCACCTTTTAGTTTATCTCTATTATTGTAAATATTCAAAAACTACTGCACAAAATAATAGTAATGCTACTTCTAGGGAAAATACTTCGAACTACGAAATTCAAAATGGCGGCAGTTGATCAGCTGATTGGCCGATCCTATAGTAACTTTTAAGGAGTGATGACGTCACACGATTCACCATGCGTACTGTGGTTTTCGGGGGATCTTAAAAAATAAAAACTGTTAAAATTATTTTAAAAGTAACTCTTAAAATAAAAATAAAAATGCAATTATTTAAGTTAGAAGGTAATCATTCTTTAAAAAAAATTAAAAATTGGACTGGAGTTCTCTATTATACCTCAGGCTGAAATTACCTAAATAAAGACATCAAAATCGAGGTTTTGTATTCCCCACTTTTCTCCTCCAAAACGATTTTTAAGATTTTTTAAAGTGAAAACTTCTTTAGTACCGTTATGGTTTGAAACTCGATGAAGTTGAAGTGAGTGACGCTAAAAAGAGACAAGCACACACATCTATAGGATTTAAGTCTGCGAGAGAATGAGATAGGCTAATCGGTGTCCTCTTTGCGCGGTGCTTTGTAGACCGTCGGTCTCCCCTGTGCGGTGCTTCGTAGAATAAAATGCAAAATATTTTTTAAACTTGGTTGCAATATTATAACAAATAAATGCTACATATTTAAATGCTATCCTACTTGTGATACTCTGCGTTTGTCACATTCTCCCGAAGTTTGGTTTTCTGAAGGTTTCACTTCAACCGCGTGTGAACTGCAAACATATTTTTTTTTCTAACTGTACGAGTGTAAGAAAAAAATACTTAAGAGTATTTTATCGTATCACATATTTATGTGATACGATAAAATCAGGTTTTGCTTTTTTAATAAATACATTTTTGGGGTCGTAACTCACGTAAGAAGTAACTTATCAATAAAAAGAGAAAAGTACCATCAAGCTAGTGGTCGATATATACCTATATATATTGTATTAAAAACTATTTGCAGTAGTGTCAAAATCAAAAGAGTAAATTGGGGATTACGTTTGGACAAAATGGAAAAAACGGCGCCCGGTTTCCTCTTAAAATATTGGAAGGAGATGGGAACTGGGAATGTCTGAAAGATGGCCAATTCGCCACATCTAATGGCCACTAAATTTATGTAACTGGTACGATTTTTATTACGGGCAGCAAACGGCGTGTTAAAAAATGTCCTGATGTTAACCAACCTCCGATAAGAGAGTACTAGAAGCCGTCCAAGAAGGCTAAGTTACGAATAGTTTATTTCCAAGAAGAGTTGATTGTGATTTAATACCATTTTTTATGTTAACGCTTGACGGTTTGAGATCTACGAATCACGAACTCGTCCATTGTCAAGTGGTAATGATGGCCCGTTCTGCCTGTTGAAATTGTAAGAGAGGAATCGTCATGATTTCTTTGTTAACAATACAATATATTTTAAACACCAAAGTTTTTTTCTATCGTCGTATCCATGTGCTGGTTCTCTTATTTTATTTTTACATGTAGAACTGCTGGCCGTTCGAACAAAAGAACAGGTTTCTAAGTCGGTCCAAATTGCAGCAGACGTTTATTTCACGTCTTGGATCAAAATTCATAAACTACAATAATTATTTGTTGTGCGAACAATATTTATGAAATTTACTAAATGGGAATGTACGCAACCTATCAAACATTACAATTATGTTATATATAAAAATGATTCGCTAAATGTGTTGCTAAGCGCAAATCTCGAGAGCAGCTGAACCGATTTCGCTAATTCTTTTTTTAGAATATTCCTTGAAGTACGAGGATGGTTCTAACGGAGAAAAAAATTAAGCAAATTGCGCAGAAAATTGGATAATTTCAGAAAACCCAACGACTATCGCACGTTTGACAGTTCGCGTGTTTGAGAATGACATTTTGCAAAATGTTAAATCAGGATTCTATTTTTGAAAACCTTTAAGTTGATAAATTTATTTAAAGTAGGTACTCTCCTAATAGTTTGAATCGAATCAAGAATTTTAGATTTTTTAAATAGATAGGAACCTATTTAAAATATCTTAGGTACCAAATTTAATATTGAATAAAAATTGTAAAAGGTGGCACGCGGACTGTTTAAATACTGAATGTACTGGGATTGAATATATGGAAAACGGGAGGGAGGGAGAGATTGGGAAGGGGGGGGGGAGGTGGAGGAGGCGGAGTGGGAACCCCCCTTACTCCATGCGAGCGAAGCCGCGGGAAAAAGCTAGTTCAGTATAAAAGTACAAAAGAGAACGCATTCGCAATGTGGTGATGGAAAAAATGCTCTAAATTCCATAGATAGCCAGACGCATAAATGTGTCCATACTGGAAGAGCAAGAACAGGCTTTCAACACTGTCTACCTACAATGTATTTTAAGATACTCTGGACACATTGCTCACCAAACCGAAGATTCCAACTTGGCAGAAGAACAGAGGAAGGTCCTCTCCATGCAGCGCAGAACCGCAAGGAGTGGAGTAACCTTCGTGGGGGCCACTATCGTCACCAATGAGGAACCGACTTAAGAATAGGAAGAGATTATCCGGAAGGTGCTCAGTATAGAACCCCTGCTACTTTTCTCGCCAAGGTAGTATGTAAAATCGGTTGCAATAAGACCGAATTTAACGGCACTTCCAGAGACAACACATTCATTTGGCCTCCCAGATAATGCTGGGGAAAACTACTCCAAAGGCTGCAAAGCCTCGTCAAAGCGATTAGCCAACCCAAATAGAACTAGGGATGAAAACGACGAAGATTGCCATTCATAATTAAATGTTGTATAATACCAAAAATCGAACAAAGTATATGTATACTTTTTGAAGTGAAAACTTCTTTCGCACCGTTTTTGATTTGAAACTCGATGGAACAAAAAATAGCGACACTAAAAAGAGACAAACACATAAATCTATAAGATTTATCCTGCGAGAAAATGTGATAGTATAATCGGTCTTCTCTTTGTGCGGTGCTTCGTAGCCTCCCCACTCTTGTCTACCTTAGTTTACTGAAGGTCACTGCGTGTGCATTGCACACTCAGATTATTTTTTATTTTTTTATGTGAATACCTCACAAGAGTCCCAGCTGCTCCCGTCTGGAGCCAGTGAGACTATGGCATCCCCAATCGGGGTATATTTTGAGGCTGAATGTAGTGGGAAGAGGAAGGAGGTGTGGAAGAGGAAGATGGGGAAGTACCTGGCTATTCAGATCTGGTCACCAAACACGGCTGAAGCCGTTTCAAGCAACGTTTCAATTCTGAATGGCGGTCTTATACACCATATTGAGACTATCTTCCACTCTGGACAGTGCCGCAAATGAACTATATATTATTTTATTTTAAATGACTTAATTGTGAAATAACACAGATTAATCAAATAATATTTATTTGCGCACGCCAGGACTCGATCTCGAAACCTTCGGATTGCGAGTCAAGAGCCTTACCCCTCGACCACGGAGGCCGTCAGATAAAGTATATATAATTCGAACAAGCAAATTTCGTAATTATCATTTAATTTTTACGAAATTTTTTTCAGTGCGTTTTTTGCCCGTAATCTATATGTAACAGACGTATCAGCGTCTTCACAAGACTGTAAAAAAGTACCGGGTTTTTAGTGCACGTTCAGGATGATGAGATGAGAAAATAATAAAAACTGACCTCCCAGTACCCAGTGCCTGATGTGTGAAGGACACTGGATGTGCCTAATCCTCTGCCTGATCCTGGCGCCTGGCGGCTGCCTGAAGTAGGGCCGGCTTTTCTTGAAGAGGTTGGCACCAGGACTGAAGACAGGCAGAGGTCGGCGGGGGAGGCAGCTTGTTGTAGAAAAACTCCGAAGAATAAAACACGAGTTGTCAAGTAGAGATGAACTGATTTATTACCAAATTTTCCTTCCTTATATACCCAAATCTCCATGAAATTTGGGTCACGTGGTACAAAAATGGGGTGGGAGGTTTGACCTTGCCCGATACTATAAATAGGGCGGCGTTTCTGTCACACCTTATTTTGTCGGTGTCGCCCACGAAAGTGGTCGCTTAAAATTGAAATTTAAAAATAATTCTACAGGGTAACATTGTTATATATAGGTACATGTCTTAATTCTAACATATTTATACAGTTATGATTTATCCGTAGATTTTTGTTTTGGGGAGTTTATATTGAATTTAAGGCAAGTATACAATTTGGTGATAGGTATTTACTGTTTGGCTAACTGTGGGAAGTGAAAACAAGAATCTAGTATTTTTCCCAGGTCCCTCGCAAGACTAGCTACTGAAACCTGTTTATTTCATCGTCTTACGTGGTCCCTGGATTTTTAAAATGGGAAAAAACGGATTCTGGCAAGAAATTTTTCTAAGTTTTTTTTCTGGGCAAAAAACGCCCTAGCATTGTGATTTTAAGGGTCAGAGGCTCAAATTTTCTTTCCCTGGATGCCCTGCAGGACTCTGGAATGAAATATGTTTGTTTAATTGTCCTGCGGGGTGTGTAAGTTATATTAATTGAAAAAATATACATTTTAAGTTGCCCTAGTGGGGCTGAGGGCTTCGCCTTGCCCAGTGGGAAAGGCGTCCGCCTTCTGGGGCTGAGGGCTTCGCCTTGCCCAGTGGGAAAGGCATCCGCCTTCTGGGGCTGAGGGCTTCGCCTTGCCCAGTGGGAAAGGCATCCGCCTCCCTGGGGCGGGGGTTTTAAAAGATTAGATTAACAAGTATGTAAATGATAAGAGTTTAAAATGTCTCCCGGTGGCAACCTTAGCACGCAAGCATTTATTTGTTGCACCGGGGCATTGTACATAATAAAAAAGATAATAAATGAAAATTAAAATTTTTCGCAAGGTAATATGCGGCACGGTACTAACGAGCTAAGTGGCCAGAAATTTCGGAAGAAATTTCAAAGAAATGACCACTAAATGTAGAGGATGCCGCCAGTGATGACTTTGCTGAAAAAACAAATGAGGGTGCGTAACACGTCGGTTACACTATATATATAATAGCTGAAGATAAACGGGCAGTATCTGCGCTACGCCCATACGCAAACGCGCCGAGAGAAAGCCTGTAATTTTGCATAATATTCAATTAAGTTTATAGTTTGCATGTTCTTCAACAAGCAATATCGCTCGATACTATCAACCCGACAAGTTTAATGCCTTTTTAATCGGTGCTGACAATTCTCGGTCTCCTTAATCGGCGAGCAGCGAGTATGTTTGGATTTACAGAACAAAATGATTTATATGACATTTTCAAAGGTAAAAGGAGTTCTTTTTCTAATTAAAAAGTTTAATAATTGTTAGAAAAGATTGGTATCTTCCGTACAAAATGATGGCAAATGAGAAAAAAATTGTTTTCGACCTTCGAAATATCATCCAAACATTTTTGTTGGTATTTAAGGGGCCGCCACCCGCATTTTTACTGATTTCTTACATATTTCCCTTAAACATTTGAAGTTTTTAAGTTCATAATAAAATATATGTTATTTTTGAAGATAATATCTAAACATTCCACGTAGGGATGTCGAAAGTGAAAAAAATATCGATATATCGGTCAAATAGTGTATTCAGCTCAATATTATCAATAGTAATTTTTACACACAATGTGCTTCTTTTAATGTACAAAAATCACATACACAGGTCACCCCAAGTGGCTCGCTACGTTTGGTGATTTAGCAGGGGTGCCCTGGTTCATGGGGTGAGGTTGGTCTAGGTCTTAGAGGCGGATGACCAGGACCCACTGAACCCCAGATTCCTACCCACCCCTTAAACCCTTTTCCTTTCCAGAACTCTCCCCACCTTCTTTTCCTTAAAAAAACCCTCCACACAGTATCCCCAAAGATGACATAGGGCCCGAGGGAAATTATTTTCCTCAGGGCCACCTGCGTGGAGCTCATCTAAAAAAAATAAATTATTAGGTAATAATTACAAAAATATCAAAAACTAAAAATCTGTCTTCTAACTTATATGTAAACTGAGACGCATACAAAGTTTGTATGCGTCTCAGTAACATTCCATTGGCATATTAATCTGTCAAAAAGGACTTCGTGTTTGAAACAAGGTATAGTCAATAATCATAGACAATTGGGAACCAACCATAGGAGTGGCTTAGAAAAAAATGGCGAAAAATAGCATACATTTCTATGTACGTACCTTCACACATGAGATAATATTAGTGATCACAAATACTAATGTAAAGACAATAGATTTGTAAGCTATTAATAGTTAAAATTTCAACCGCCAGATGTCATGACCCAATAAAGTTACTTTTTCCGTTCGTTACTATACGGTTTTGGATTCTAGTGACTTTAAATACATACATTTAAAAATATATCGTTTTTGATACAATTTTCGATATTGGATATTTTGTATCGATATATCGGATCAAAATATATCGGTTAAAAATATCGATATATTGAATTAAAAATATCGATACTTTTTCAACAAGCCTAATTCCCCGCGCTGAAACGCAAATTATATAAAATTCCCTCGATAGAAAAAAAATCGCAAAGTATGCTCCCAAAATTATTATAAACTCGTTTGTTTCAGATATTTTAAAGTTATAGTTGTGAAAAAATTCACAATGTTTCTTTAAATGATACTTAAGATAAGATACGTTCCACGAGATTTTTGCTCTATTTTAAACGAGTCGTGTTTTATTTAACATTTTCGCATCGATTTTGTCGCTTTAAATGTTAGCTCTCTCCATCTTCTTCTTTTTGAGCACGGTTGCGGCGCCTTCTAACGGCCGCATAGAACAATCATAATGGGCTAATAATCACAGGTAGGCTATTGGGTAATAAGTCGTGTTTACTTAAGGCTCCTTAGTAAGCGTTCAAAAAGAAGAACTAGGTGGTTTGAAAGGGAGATATGTAAATATGAGTGTTAGAGGCAGCGCGCTAATATTAAAAAATTATTATATTTAAACGAAAATTGTGAAAATATTTAATAAAACACGACTCGTTTAAAATAGAATAAAAATTTCTCTGAAATGTCTAAAGTGGTGTTTCAAGGTATACTGTGAATTTTGTTCGTATCTATAACATGAAATAACAGAACAATGTGTTTTTAATAATTTTTGGAGCATACTTTGCAAATTTTTTCTATGGAGGGAATTTCATACAATTACCGTTTCGGCTCGGCAAATGTGCAGATATTATCTTAAAAAATAACGGATAATTTTTTGAGAACTTAAAAACATAAGTATTCAAAGAAAATATATTATAAATCGGAAGAAATTTGGAATGCCGGGCCTTAAGAGCGTTTAACCAGCCAGCGGACGAAAATCCACATTTCGTCGAAAGTTGTTCTTCCGAACGTGCAGGACGGTTACAATGAGAAAGATTAATTATTCTCCGTACCAGCTTTTTTAAATTATAACTCAATATCGAATTTATTTCAATCCAAATTAGCTTTAATTTATACCTTCATCCAAAAATGCTGAAAGGCGTGATGATAAAACTATTAAAATAGTGTACTTTTTGTAGTTATTTTTTGATTATAAGTATTTATCATTTTTCAATAATGTCTAAATTTAATAAGAATGTTAAAAAAATCTGAAATATATTAGTTTGTAAGTGCGCAAATAAATACACAAATGGACCAATTTTCGTCAAGAAACACATGTACGTACATATTTTTTAATGATTTTATTGAAACTAAAATTAAAATTCTAATACATAACTTTGCTAGATAATGTATTGATTTATTTTACTGCATGATTACATTATTTGAAATGGGTGTGGTATAATACAAAAACTTTTTTGAAAATTTAACAAATCTGCCAACGACCTATGGAATAACCTTATTATACTAAAAATTAAAAAAAATTCCAAAAAATTTATTACATACGACTGCTAGATAAAAGAACAATCTTTCGAAATCCATTTATAATTTTTTGTGGAAAAGAGTCAATACGTCTAAAAACTTTTTTGAAAATGATGTATTTCAGGCTTTCTCTGGTAATGCCCTCTTAAGCTAAATCTTAAAAGCCTTGGCCCTTTATTATTAATTCTTAATTTTTCCCAAAAGCAAAAATTTAGAATATTTTTCGTAGTGTTTACTATTTTTAATAAATTCAACACTTCCAAGCATTTGCCTTGCTGATAACAATAAAAAATATGAATATTTTAGAAACTTTCCCTAATTCTGGAAGAATGAAAGGTCTACAAGACCGGATAAAAATGATCGGGAAATGCGTTAGGCATCCTCGAGCAACGAAATTCCTGATCACCTTTGTATCTTTAAGATAATAGACCCTGCAAGGCTATCAGAAGTGTTGAGTAGGGAAATAGCCTTAACACATCAAAAGCAAAAACATGAACCTTTCAGGAATTCGTGACAAGCTGAAAAAAGTCATTGAACGGAGGTAAGCTGTAACTCGGTACTTTAAATGACTCTTACAATCCTTAAATAGCGTAATCTAGTAAATTTAATTTTATTCTCCAAAACATACTCTTGGTTGGAGGCTAAGGTTGTTTAGGATAAGGTAGTTAAGGTTGCGATGGGGCATAAGGCAGAAGGCACAAGTGATCCTGCGGAGTGAGAGTCGATAAGGTCCCATTGTATTATTTCACTAATAAGGACCGCGGAGATGGCAGGATAAGATAAGTCCTAAGTCCAAACACAAAAACAATACGATTAAAATAAACCGGCCATCGCGCAGATAGCCAATCGGAATGCTGGAGGACTTATAACTCGGGGGCCGAATTAAGAGCATTTGATTTTAAATCCAAATAAACCAATAATTCAAATTGCATCAAAATAAGATCAAAGTTAGTAGATGTAGATAAAAAAAATCAGAGTGTGCAGTTCGCACGCGGTAGACGTGAAACCTTCAGAAAACTAAAGTAGACAAGAATGGGGAGGCTACAAAGCACCGCACAAAGAGGGGACCGATAGGCTACAAAGCACCACAGAAAGAAGAAACCGATTGTGTTATCTTATTCTCTCACTGGCGAAATCTTATAGATGTGTGTGTTTGTCTCTTTTCAGTGCCGTCCTGGGAACCATTCATTGGATAACTAACACCTATGCCATAGGTCACCCCAAGTGGTTCCCTACGTTTGGTGAGTTAGCAGGGGTGTCCGAGTTCATGGGGTGAGGATTGTCTCGATCTTGGCGGCGCAGATGCTTACGCTCATCCACTGTATGGCTGGTCGGATTTGGCGTGAGTGGTCAGGGGAGATCTTTTTACCTCTCCAACAGGATCCTCTCAATCCATCATTGCCTTGCACCGCAGTGGGAGGGATAAATTCAAACCCACTGAACCCCAGATACCCGCTCACCCAACACTCATACCCTTTTCCTTCTCAGATCTTCTTTTTATTACTTTCTTAAAAAAAAGCGAAATTATTGGAATTAGTGGAGCCTAAGTAAAACACCATACACCGCACTTCCGCAACATAATTTTTTAGAACAAAAAATCCTGTCAGAGAGGTTAGATCGCCACACAACTCTTTCTGAGCACACATTCCTTGCTTCATTCAAATTCATTCATTATCTCATGTATTCATACACCACATGTAGGTACATTTAAATATCTTACACACATAAATTAAATCCGTAATAGGCTAATTACCATCCCAAATATGAGAAAAGATTTCGAAACTGAGATAGGTAGAATTGTTAATTATTGTTAAATACAATCACTATTATTGTTACAACCAATAGTCTGATAACGAGGTTGAACCATTGTGTCTTGTATGGAAAAAGAGGTTATCTTCTAATATCCTGACTCTTTATATTGAGTTAAGTATCTGTATCGCTGAAATAACACTTAACAAAATTGTAACACTTGTTTTGTTTGAATTCTGCTAAATGGTGTTCTTCTTCTTTAGTATGATGGGGGTTCAAAAAGGGACATCTAAGTCTGCGATCCAGTCTCATTAATCCCTATGGAATGAATGGAGCGGGCATTCGTTGTCGTTAGGCATTCACACCGAGCCAACTCCTTAAGACCTCAAATTTTTTCCACATTAGCTCCACACAGGAGGCCCTGAGGAAAATAATTCCCCTCAGGGCCTATGTCATCTTTGGGGATGCTGTGTTGAGGGTCATTTTAGAAAAGGCATGAGAGGAAGTTCTGGGAAGGAAAAGGTATTAGGGGTGGGTAGAAATCTGGGGTCAGTGTGTCCAGGAGTGACGGACGTATGAATCCATCCCTCCCACTATTGTGCAAGGCGATGTTCCGAGAGAGCACGGCTGGAGAAGTCAAAAGGACTGCCTCAACCATTATCTCTCGATCCGGCCTGCCGGACAGCTGGTGGGCAGACGCATCCGCCGCCCGGATCTACCTCACCCCATGAACCCGGTCACCCCTGCCAAGTCACCAAACGTTGCGAAGCACTTGTGTCATCATGTGGGCACTACTGCTGGAGGGGCACATTGTGAGATGGGCATTTCTCACGGTAACATTACACAGTTATTTAGACCTCCAAACATAATATTTATATAATAATATAGGTATTCATTCATGCCTTCAAACTGTAATATATAAAAAGGCCGGTTAAAATCTTTGACCTCTCCAGCCATACACTCTCGACCCAATAACTTGCACCACAGTGGGAAGAATAGATTCATGCGTCACTCCTGGACACACCGTCCCCAGATTCCTACCAACCCCTCGTACCATTTTCCTTCCCAGGCCCCTTTCCTTTTTTTTTAATTTACTTAAAAAGACCCTCCACATTGCATCCCGAAAAATGACACTTAATGAAAAAAAAATTATAAATGTCAGGACTTTCTTTGTGGAAATAATGTCAATAAAGGCATTTCTTGCAGCGTTTAGACAACAATACAACCTAACTAAGGCACAGTTGCCGAAATTGTTTGGCGTGTTCCAATAATATGTATACCTATCAGTAACATTTTTTTAATTTTTTTATTTAACATACCGAACATGATTATAATGAATGTCAATAGTTTTGCAAATAATTACTAGTGTCGGTACCAAATACAAAGGTACATTTTACCGGATGGGATTAATACATACAAGATAAACAATATATACAAAAAATATATGGTTCACACTTGTATGCGAACGTGGAAATGAACCTATGTATCTGAATTGTGTTTATTAATGTAGCGTTGTAAGTGCGCATTGGTCATGTCACCAATGTTTTTCACACGGAGTAAAAAAAAATGTTGAGAATTAAGTTGGGGCAAGGATTATTGAATGTTGATTATTGAGTCGCTGCATTGTATGTTAAGCGTTGCAATTCATATAACCTTATTTCACCCGATGCTTTTTTGCTCTTTATTCATAAGTTATTCAAGCGAAAAGCTCAAAGAAGGAAAAGGAAAAAAAAGTGCAAGTTCCTCTCTGTACTTCCCTGTTATCTGTTCTGATTATGGCTGAATGCACTTATGCGCTGTCCATTGCCGTAGTAGTGAGTACACCGCGCGCGAATAAGCTTCCCAAATGTTCCCCGGACAATATGGCCACTTGGCCACTTGGCCACTTGGCCCGCCGGACAGTGAAATAACTTCTCTCCAGCGGAGATTCCTTTTTTCAACTTAATTGGCGAGGTGCCGCCCCGAGTGGGTGTTCGAAATTCAGTGCTGAAAAGACTTCACTTCAACGCGTTTCTAAACTTCCACTTCTTGGAATTTAAAAGATAAGTGGATTTTCTTTTTCAGTTTTTATTTTGCCTGCATTATTTTTCGAATAATTTGTGAGATATTATTATATTATATATTATTATTTACGCACCAGATTTAAATGTCCGGGTTAAATTTTCCCCACAGGAAAAACTAAACCCTTTCACACACTTCCCCAAATGATCATCTAGTGATCTAGTCAAACCATGCTATGCAATTGCACTATATAAGTATTATAAATACAAAACAATACAATAACAACACGTCAACCTACCAGAGACCAAATGGGAAAAAAAATCACCGACTCCAGATATTTTCATATCAGAGGGTTCGGCTCTGTGGAATTCCTAATTTGACCTATAAATCCTACTGATCCCTCAATATAAATATTTCAAAATCTTTTGTAATCCTGCATGTATTTAAAATTACTGATTTGAGCATTTTTATATACAAATTCTTTGACAAATCTAATATGCCTAAATTTTGAATTAGAGACCTAGGTATAATGCCAGTAGCCGAAATGACAAATGGTAATATTTTTATAGTCTGAGAATGTCAAATTCTTTTAATCTCATTTCTTATTTTTTCATAAACAGATTTTTTAATATTACAGGAATTTGGAATAGCTACATCAATGATATAAGTTATTTTTCAAATTTTGTCATGTAAAACTATATCAGGTCTATTATGACTATTTGTTCTGTCTATTATTATAATATTATTATTATTATATATTATTATATTATATATTACATATATTATTATATTATATCTCACAAATTATTCGAAAAATAATGCAGGCAAAATGAAAATCCTTGTTTGTTTTCTTAGAAAGCAATCTCTTTGCGGTTTGACATGTTATCATTTTTGAAACACTAATTTAAATTTAAATTTGTTGTTTTAAACATGGTGTTTATTTCATTTAGTTGTATATAAGTATATACAATAGATTTAGATGTCTACGCTTGATCAGGTTCAGGATTGGTTTGTACTATGTCCACGAAAAATCGTATTGGGAAATAAAAGTTTTGAAGTTTAAAAAAATTGTATTTTTGGTTTCGTTTATTTCAAACTAATTGTTATAAATATTTTTTTAAATACAAGAGTTTATCTATCTACAAGTGAAAGAATAGAATATTTCATTGAATTATTTACAGCTTAAAAAAACCAAAAAATACAGGAGTACAAACCATTCCGCAGCAAGCGTTATGTATTTAGATGTACTTTTTTTTAAAGAAAGACTAACATTCCCGGGTAACGAATAACCCAACAATGTTTGAAAATCTCCTACTACCACCACAGAATGACTAAAATGTTGCTTGTGTTGTGATGGAGGACTTGGCCAGCCGAGGAATCGAACACGCGACGCCCGGGTGGGACCCAAGCGGGATGCCCACTCAACCACTGACCGGTCATATATACATAATAATAATATTTGGATGATTTATATAGCGCCGTTTTTGTGAAAAATCACCTCAAGGGCGCTGAAAACATATTTACAATCTCCACGCTGGGCAGAGAGCGAGATAGCTATGTAGTCGATGAGTAAAGCACTTGATTCGCAATAACTGAACAATTATTACAATTATTCACAGATAGACCCGGAACAGAAATATGTATTTTTGATTTTTTTCTTTCGTATGGTGGGGGGTCAGAGGGGGACATCTAGGTCTGAGAGCCAGTCAAGGGCCTCAGACATTGCCCTGTGGACCTCATCACAAAAGGGAATGAAAGGAGCGGGCATTCGTTGACCACATGTTCGGTCTTTAAGACACCATCTATACATCATATGGGTACAACGGCTATGGGAGCACTTTAGGGAACGTACTCATAATACTACGTGATCAACTTTTTGCAATTTTTAACCCCCCTCCCCCTCCCCCCCCGGTGAACAAAAACCTAAGCAACTCACCGCTCATTTGTACCAAGCGTGGTATTTTGAAGACCCCCCCCCCCCCTGAACAGGTCACGTAGTATGGGTACGTTCCCTTATCCTATTGATGGTGTACCAGAATTTGCGTAGGGGTATTTTTGATTAACTTATATTTAATAAAAAAAAATTTTTTGAATTTAATTTAATTTAACTTAAATTTTTTGGAAGAAAGCCGTGATTTTGTGATTTGACATATTTAATGAAATGAAACAATTACTTTCTTTGAAACAACGATTTAATTTTTTGTTTCGTTTAACACAATCAGTCTTTTCCTTTCCCTCTATTACATTTTTTAAAACATAATCAGATTTTTCCTTTCTCTCCATGTCTATAAATTTCTCGCTGTTCCTTTATTTTATGTTATGTTTTGTCTCTTTCTATAAAAATATATAAGCTCAAACAGTGTATTTTTTATTAGTTTCATTTCATAACCTGATGAAGAATGTGTTAAGCGGAACCGGTCGGTATTAAAAAAAATTGTGCTCAAAAGCAAAGTAATTTGTTTATTTCGTTGTATTAACTAATGTTTGTTTACCTATTGTTGCTTTGAAAAATGATAATATATTAGTTATTTGTTTCTACTCACGATTAACACTATATGTACTCGAAAATCGCGAAACAATAATATTATGAGCAGAAATTTCACACACGACATAATATTATGATTCCGTACAGTGCTTAAATAACATGATTTTTCCACGTGTCAAGTCCCGACTGTATTATCACGTTTCATAATCCAATTTCGTAGCGTATTAATATCAACGTTTGCTTCGCCCAAATAAATAACAAGACAGATGATTTTAGCAAACAGAAAAAAAGTTAAAGGATCTCAGGATCTGGATTGTGGCGTTTCGGCAATAATAAGCAAGGGTCAAATATATTATGCGACCGGTTGGTTCATGCAAACACTTGGGTAGGGGCTTGCAAACATACCGAGAAAGTATATTACCGGTAAATCGGTAAAAAAAAGGTGACCGGACCACCACTTAGAATGAAATCAACTCAGAACCTCTTTTGAAAAGTCATTAAAAGTGAAGAAATAAATATTTATGGAAATGGCTAAATAGGTTACGTTAGGTTAGAAATACGGGGTATTTCAAAATTATTTTTTTCATAGCTATTAATGATTTTTTAAAGAGTTGAGGTTCAGTTGACTTGATTGTGGGTTGGCATGGAACCAAAAAATGCATCGGTCGAACACCGGTTAAAACGTGATTATTACGTTAATAAAGGGGACGGAGGCAGCTGACATAACCTAGGAAGTCTGGAAGTTTGGAGGGTCGTTGTCGATGCAATGGGTCATCGATCCGACAATAGGGGAAAAAATTAAAGGCAAGGTCTAATAATATGCAAAGCAAAAATATGAATGAATATCTTCCATCTATTAATAGAAACAAGAGTGTATGTGACCGCCGCACCCCTGAAAGCAGTATTTTGATTCTTCCTGATGAAATTTTGCACACTCGACGTTCAAAAAAGAGGAAAATTACTGTTATCTTGAAATGTCTTCTCTATTCACATTCAGACATCTAATGAAGTGTTGGGTTCTTCCAATGAATATTAGATTCTCGGTTACAAGTTGATTTATCAATTTTGATGTATATTTACAAAGCTCCATTATGTTGGACAAACGTCCACATCTGAGGGGCTAAGAATTATTTCTGAAGCTGGCTCCCACTGACGGCGGCGGCTTACTTTACTTAAAGCCTTCGGCTCTCATCGTAACTGCTCGTGTTCACGGCACGAACGGCGTGAGGTGGTACTGCTCTGACACTTACTACTTCAGCAAACATCTTTTGAGATGCGGCAGAAGCTCTAACCTATCGACGTCTAACGTCAACCTAACCTGACCTAACCTATTAACAGTAACTGAAACTAGGTGTATATGCAATACACTACACATCCGATTTCGAAAAATTCTGTAAAGCCCGAGCAACGCCAGGGATTTTCGCTAGTTTTTTTCAAGAAGCCATGTATTTCTCTTCCAAAATACTATTTTTTATGTAAATAAATCCAGAATCCCAACTGCTCAGAGCCAGTTGAAGCCCCAATTTGGGTATGGCTGAAGAAAAATGAGAGTAAGAGGGGGGGGGGGGGGGGAAGATAGGTTGGGAATTATCTGGCTAGTTAGATCTGATCCCTAAACACGTTAAAGCCAAGCAATGTTTAGATTCAGAACGGTGGTCCTTCACCGGGGCGATAGCTGGGTCTGTATACTAAATCGTTTCATCTGATCGAATTAAAACTGAAATAATATTTTTACATAAACAAAACATCTGTTAACGACCGAGAAAAATACCTTCACATTAATACCCTAGTTGATAGATACACATTTGTGCAATCACAGTAAACTGTAAACAAAAAGTTTGCTATTCTATTTTATTGCCTAATACCGAAATATCATTACCGGTATTAGAATTTCGCCACATTTACCGGTTGGCCGGTTACCGCAAAAACCGGTGATGCATGCCCTGTTTGGGTACTTTGGCGCTATTCTCTCGCAGGACTATTGTGCCCCTGAAATTATTCATTCGGTCCGCGTCAATTTATGTACAACTTTGAGCACGAACGGTGCAAAAACAATTTGCTAACGGGAGCGGCCGGCGTGGGCTGGCTCTATAGCCTACACACTGACTGGAGTGGCTGATACCTGGCCTAACCGAGACCATTGTAATTTTATGGTTGTGGATTTTGCGATAGAGTTAATGGGGAGGTCTGAAGTTGCATGCTGGGTGTTGGTTATGGAAATTATGCAGTTTCTCAAAGAGGGTGGGCTGATAACAGCGAGGATAAGTTAGAAGTATGATCTAAACCACGGACATATGAATATATCTGGACCTGCCCTAAGTGATAAAAACGTAATATTTCCCCCTTCCCATGGAACCGGCTATAAGCTCCGCCTTGGCGCCAGCTCGCTCCATGGGGAGGGGAGAGAATCTAAAATATGTGACGTCATCATTCTTGTAGTGACCAGCGCGAAAGTAACGTTTATACGTTTTACGAAATATCACGCCAAAAACGGCAGCTTGCGCTATACATTATAGGTACATATTATATAGACATAGCGAATGTGGGCGGTTCTCCAGTGTTCTCGTCGCTGGTTACAGGGGTAAGTAAATTATGAAACATTTGTAATAGTGTTTTAACTAAACACGGCAACAAAATATTGCTATGTGTATTGGGGCGAGTCTTTTTGCGGCGAGCATTTGGCCTTAGCAAATATGTTATTATCGTGGCAAGCAATTCGCGCTCCCATGTAAAAAGGTCTATTCATTCAAAGCAGATTTTGCTTTTAAGAACTAAATGATGATATTGGAATGCGAGATGCCTATTTACTGTCAGATTGATTGTATAACGAATCACAGTCATCTTTCCCCTCTTCGCCCTCCATGGTTTGGTTTGACCCCTCACCTGTAACTGCTTGTCTAGTCATTTGGATGTCTATGATCTAAACCAATTTTTTTGAAGTGAAACTTTTATAGCCCCGCTATGATTTGGATTTCAGATGAAACAGAAATTACGATTACTGCACTAATTAAAGGCTCCTATTGGTTGAGATATGAAATGGAAATAACGTAGGTCTGCGCTCATTGATCGTTTTGCTTATGACCTCACTTTTCAAGTATTGGTTGAGATTGTTTTGGTAAAGTTTCGGTTCCACCGCGTGTAAACTGCACTCGATTTTTTTTTAACATTAAATCCACTGAGAAGAGAGGTAGAGTTAAGTCATCTTCGTGGATGCTGTATGGAAGGTCTTTTTGAGGAGAGTAAGGAGTGAGCATGGGGTTTGAAGAGACCCGTCTTGAAGGAAGGGGAAAAAACAGCGGCCGGCAAATCGTTGCATAGCCGAGCCGTTGATCTCAAGAACAAGTCGTAAAACGATGCATCATAGTGAACAATTAATAATGTTAACTGTGTACAAATGTTGGGCACGAGTTTGGCGTGTTTACGGACTATGCACCGGTGCCGGAGAGACCAATAACCCTAGTTCATTGGAGCATTGAAATACCGGTGGGATGAGGACAGCATTCTCACCTGTGCTCTAAAGATTTGTTAAGATAGGGGAATTTTGCAAATGGACCACTCGTTTTTATAGAGTCAAAGGGTTTTTCAAGAATTTTGGGGCTCCAGAACGGAGAAGTGGCTGCAAAATTCAAAGTGGGGTGCAATTGCGATTTGTACAGGATCAGAGCAGTTGTGTACTATTAAAGTAAACAATAACACCTAAAACAATAAACAATAACAGCTAAAACAATAACAATAACCCTTTAAACAATAACACCTAAATTAAAAAGGTAAAGAAACAATAAATAAAAAAATATATCGTATCGTATCATATCCCATAACTTTGTCAAAACTAAAAGATCACACGGATGGCATTTCTAAGGTGTCACTTACACTATAAAATACAATCATATTTTAATGAAAACGGTCACTTAAATGGAATGAAAACAATAATGTTGTGATCAAAACGGTTTCTTTGATATTTATTTCATAATTATTTGATAGTCACTTTAATATTGCATAAGAAAGATTCGCTCTAATGTAATCGCTTATAAATCATTGTTTTGTTTAATTTTTTTTATTTTTTACACATATTTAAAAAAAAAAAACCTAAGGACATATATTTTTTTAAATTTTATCTATTGTTGAAAATGGTATGAACTAATGATATAATGAATGAGAACATTTTGTCTGATCTCTTAACACTTTGTTATTAATTAATATATTTTTATCACTTATTATTTTCTCTGTTTATCATTTTATTTTTAAATTTTATTATTTTGCTTTTACTTAACTGTTTTGCATGACCGATATTTGCCTGTGTTATTTTTATTAAAATGTGAAATTATTAAACCCGATACAGGCGAACCCTAATGGGGTTAATAATTACATGCTAAAAATATATGTACATAAATTGTGAAGAAGCAATAAATAAATAAATAAATAAATAAAAATAAATAAAGTATTTGAAGATCCTGTACAGTACAGTACGCCCAGCTACCGAGAAGCTAACTTGACTCTGGCTTCGATGGAGCCCCACCGCCGGATCTGGTCACTTAAGGTTTCACCAAGCATTTTGAAAGAAGTTTGAAAGAATATCATCAAATGCCCTTTCTATTTATTTTCTAAGTTCCTACTATTAATTCACCACAGGATCTGAAATGCATTGTCTGATATTAAATTTCATTTGTTCCTCGCTAGAAGGAATATTAGGAGGAAAACTAATTTCGCATCAGCAAGATTTAAAGGGGGGCGCTCAAATAGATTAAGTTTATAACCTATATATGTTGTAACTCTTTAATTACCGACTTGTGACTACACCTTATTATGGTTTGAGAGCTAAATTATACGAGGCAGACAAATAAGGTTATGAAATTTGTTCTTCTAAATACGACCGCGCTCATTGAACGCTCTTATTGTTACTGTGACGCTTCACGGTTACGGTACCATGACGGTAAAAAAAGGCAATAAACATACGTTCCTTTTCGCTATAATTCTCTCTTTCAAAGGATGAGATACACAATATAAGTAGGTCCGTTTCCTCAAAAGCAAAAAGTTATCATTTTCTTTCATCTCTCCCACACACCGCACCGTAACGTCTCCGTAGATACCACTACAATACTACTAGTCGTTCCGATAATTCAAACAGTGTGGAATATAGTCACAAGGATAATATTGAAGTGTGAGTTTTTCTTTTTTTTTTACATGAGCTCCACACAGGAGGCCCTTAGGAAAAAATTTCCCTCAGGGCCTATGTCATCTTTGGGGATGCGGTGTGGAGGGTTTTTTAAGGAAAGGAAGGAGAGGAGAGTTCTGGGAAGGAAAAGGGTTTAAGGGGTGGGTAGGAATCTGGGGTTCAGTGTGGCCTGGTCAACCGCCTCCAAGAACCCGGGCACCCCTGCTAAATCACCAAACGTGGTGAACCACTTGGGGTGAACTATGGCAGAGGTGGTGATTATCCAATGAAGGTTTCTGGGGCGGCGGTACCCATTCCCGCCTCTAAAATTACAAGTTAATTAATTACAATATTTATCATACATCTCCCTCACACGTAAAGAAAATGAAACCCGAGGAAAAAGTAGTACTTGGGAGGAAACAGTCACACGTATTTTGTGTCTCTGCATTATTTAATGTGTAAGAAAGAGCTGCAGCATCATGGCGATATAAGGAACGTGTGTTTATTGCCTTATTTGCCGTCGCGGTACCGTAACCGTGTCGTCACAGTAATTATAAAAGCGCTCATTCAGTTCGTAGACGAAAATGTGGATAGGTACTGAAATATATATGTTTGTCGCAGGCCAATCGTAAAATCAGATGGGCCTCGCCACATCATGGTCTGCCGCCATTTCACGATGTGCCAGATCATGATGTGGCGAGGCGCATCATGATCTGCCTGCTTTCACGATCAGTCTACAACATATATATTAGTACATAATATTTTTTACGTAAATATGTTATAATTTTATTCTATGTTTCTCTTGAATTAAATCAATACAATACTCATTCACACAAAAGAAAAGAAGTTAGCAATGATAATACTTGGCACTGTACAAGTAAATTTATAATAAAATTGGTATAACTAAGATTTGTATTTATAACTAGTGACTTACATCTAAGACTTATAGCTAGTGAGTGACTTATGACTAAGACATGTGCCTACAATACACGACATCTTTTTTCAGCCCGATTCCAATTAGAGACCAAAGTCAACATTTTTCGCTTTACGCGATCGCTATTTTCATCTCAATTTTCATACCTACGATTTCAGTTGGCATCACAGCAAACAGCATGGTTCATGTGTTGTTTGCAGAGATGAAAATAGCGATCGTGTAAAGCGAAAAATGTTGATTTTGGTCTCTAATTGGAATCAGGCAGGCTGAAAAAAGGTGTCGTGTATTGTAGGAATTATGATAGTTGACTTAAAACTAGTGGCTTAATGACATACACATTACAACTACGACTTAAAGTTACAGACTTAAAACTAACATAAGTACCAACATTTCAAAATACTTGATTTGCAAGGGTTGTCAGTGATAATGATAACATTAAAAACCAAACAACAAACAAGTTCTGTAGGTATATATGTATGTGTTACCAATGGTTACAAAATTCTAAGAATTTCTTATATCTATGTGCTGTTATATACAGAGCAGATTTCACAACATGTTCTCTTTAGCCTTCAAATCTTAAACAAACAATTTCGTCACGTTCACGACGATAAACATACTCTAAATATTTTGAGAGCATTTCAAAATATTTTTGAAATTCATAGAAAAAATGCTCACGTAGTTCTGAGTAGAAATTTATTAGAGAGAAAAGCATAATCACATGAATTGGATGAGCACAACCTCTACAATAGGTCGGTAACACAATTTACTTTGGGCCCTGATGCCACAGATTCAAATACCGACGAGTAACGTCCGCAAGAACAACGAAATTAAACTATTATACCAAAAACTAAACTATTAAGGCGATCCAATAGTCCAGGAAGAAATCGAAATCGGAATTCACGCCGTTTTTTGGGAGGAGTTTAAAAATACTTGAGAAAAAGCTTTTGTAAAAGTTGGAAAAGGTATTTGAGAATTTTTTGTACAGGTTGACTTCGTACAGGTCTGTAAAAAAAGTTAACTCCTTTTTTACGCATTGTTTATTGTAATAACAACGAAATTTAAAATTTATTTCACGAAACCAAGCGATGCGGAGCCTAATATGTTTATTTCCCGTCCCGGCCGGGCCGAACTGATAAAAAATGTTTGAGGCAAGTCTGTAGTCCTTGGGTGGACGGTAAAAGCTTCACTTTGAAAATCCAAATTCATCGACTGCAGCCGTATTGATTGATGACCAAACCAACAACGCGAAAATGCATATTTTATTTTATTTTGCGAAGTTCGGGCATAAATCTTTTTTTTTTTTCGATTATTATAAAATAAACCGAATTTGCCACATTAAACAATAAAATCACATCCCAAAAGGGGTTTATAAATAGGAGAGGTTGGACTTGAAAGTATTTTTTTACTAGAAACTTAGAAAAAGATATGATAAGATATGAAAAAGATAAAGAACAAAATATGTTCTGCGTGTAGTATTTAATTGAAGCATCTATAATACTTCTAAGTGATCAAATTTTCATACAAGATTTTGTATGATTTTGCATTATTTTGCATGGCTTCATCTTTAGGGGATATTCTGGTCTAGAAAAAAACTTTTTTTTCATATTTCCATAGTTTTTTAATATTCAAAAATATCTCCTTAAAAGCATTTTTCGAAATTCGAATTATTTAAAAAACTATAATCATTTTAGTGTCGCGGTGTAGACGGAAACTAACTAGAATCTAAACAGAAAAAAACTTTAAACGCATTTTTCTCGAAAGTACTTTTTTCGAGACGGTTGACACGATATCTCAAGTTCTACTGAACCAATTTACTTGAAATTTGGTGCGAGCCTTCTCTATGCATTACTCCATCTTGCATTTCATTTTTAACTATTTTTAAAATATTCTGAAAATTAAAAAAAAGTGGTAAAAAAATGCAGTTTTATTTCAGACAGCATTTTATATATTTTTTACTTTTAGCATTAGTTAGAATTAAGAATTAATTTGTGTTTTTTTTTTTATTTTTTGTCCAGATGTGATGATGCGCACCGTAACGCTGTGATGATAACGCTGTACGTGATGATGGAAACTGTGTGTGACCGAAACGCTGGCTAAAGAAGGAGGTAGAGCAACATGGCAAAACACTCCAAAAATAAATAACGAAAATACTTTTGGCCGTGAAAATCTAAAATCATACCATTGTTGTTTTAATTTTTTTATTCCATCTGCTTTGTGTAGGTGTTACGTAGACGTATATTACGGAGGTACATCGCGTACACAAAATTACGTGATTTAATTGAACTTTTGGCCTGGGAATACATTTATTAATTTAAATTTGCAGGCAGTCACGTAATTTAAGTGAGTGTGTAACTACTATCACCTGAAGAAGTCTCGTATTCATTTGGAGAGCAATTTTTTGTTTATTCTTTGAAAGTTAGAAATCACCAGGGTAAATAAACCACGTTCTGCAGAATGGAAAAAAAACTCAGCGGGGTTGCACTGGGATCAGTCACGTAGATTTTAAAGCCTGTATGGCATCTTCCTCTAATAAGAGTTCCATCATATCTCTCGTGGATTATTATTAATGGGGAAATGTTGCATAATTTGTCGATCCTCGTAATATGACAAAGGTATTATAGTCCACTTATTTTGCGATAGGTTTTTTAGTCTGAAAGTTATTATTTAATTGATAAATTAATTTGGTACCGCCGCTACGGGTACCATTTATTACATAACCAACACCCCTGCCATAGGTCACTCCAAGTGGTTCACAACGTTTGGTAACTTAGCAGGGGTGCCCGGGTTCATAGGGTGAAGTTTGTCTAGGTTTTGGCGGCCAATGCGCATGTCCACCAATTGCACGGCGGGCCGGATCGAGAGAGATTGGTTGAGGGAGACCTAACCTACACCTCTCCAGCTGGTCTCTCTCGACCTGTCGCCTTGCACCGCAGTTGGAGGGATGGTTTCACTGACCTCCAGATTCCTACCCACCCTTCATACCCTTTTCCTCACAAGACATTCTCTTCTTCCTCTCCCCAACTTTCTCTCCTTCCTTTCCCTAAACAGCATCCCCAAAGATGGCATTGGCCCTGAAGGAAATTAGTTTCCTCAGGGCCTCCTGTGTGGAGCTAATGTTGCAAAAAAAATAAATATGTATATATATATTTCGGCATACTTATAAAGACAGCATTATTGTTAACGTTCAATTCAATATTTTAACTAATAGTTCACAAATTCTGTACACCGTTAAAAATACGCGGAAAAAATTATGAACATCTTTAATTCTGATCACCGAATTAAATATGTTTAATTTTGATATTTTCATTAATTAATGATTAATGAAACCGCACTTTCCGAAACGATTCAGACTGGCTCCAACGTCACTATGACGTAGAAAACGCCACTGCTAGTAATAACCGACATTTTCTGGTGTGATGTCAATAACGTAATATTCACGAACAAATACAAACATGTCGCTTTGGCGGCAAACCAAAAACTGAAAAATCGTCATAAAAAATTTATAAAAATAAAAATATAAATAAATGTTCTCTTAATTTTTAAAGAGAATAAAAGATGCAATGAAAATACTCTATTGAGCACAAAAACATCGTATGATTGCATTCACATTCACATTAATGCAGAAAATTTTGCCAATTTTTTTCTAAATAATTCTAAATTAGTCACGCTATCTGACAAACGTGTATAAAAACATATTTTCATCCACTTTTCAAATTGCTTTTATCTTTAGCTTAAATTTCCTTCAGAACAATTTATTGTTTGTCAATTTGGGAGGCGGGAATGGGTACCGCCGCCCCGGGAACCTTTATTGGATAACCAACACCTCTGCCATAGGTCACCCCAAGTAGTTCGCTATGTTTGGTGATTTAGCAGGGGTGCCCGGGTTCATGGGGTGAGGTTTGTCTAGGTCTTGGAGGCGGATGACCAGGACACACTGAACCCCAGATTCCTACCCACCCCTTAAACCCTTTTCCTTCCCAGAACTCTCCTCTCCTTCCTTTCCTAAAAAAAACCCTTCACACAGCATCCCCAAATATGGCATAGGCCCTGAGGGAAATTATTTTCCTCAGGGCCTCCTGTGTGGAGCTCTGTAAAAAAAATATGTCGTCATTTCCTGTCGCGGTTAGTTTGTCCCGTTGACTAGCTGTCACTGGATCACAATGGATCCGAGGAACCAAATGGAAGCCGTACAAAAATTACTTACTGACTTAGCAGCAAAAGCCTGCGCAGTGGGTTTTTAACCGCTAGACAGTTTCTATTAGTCGATTGACTTTTTTGATAAAAACACGAGTTCCGTGACATGCTGCAAAGTGCATCTGATGTCAAAATGGAAGCCGTAACAAAAATCCACACGCAGGACCTAGCAGCAAAAGCCTGCGTAGCGGGTTTCTAACCGCTAGTCGGTTTCTATTGGTCGATTGACTTTTTTTGATAAAAATACGAGTTCCGTGACATACTGCAAAGTGTATCTGAAGTTAAATGGTGCAAAGTGGAAGGTGACACCCAAAGATATTGGAATACAAGTGACACCATTATCCCTTTGCCGTAAGTTTTATGCTGTCCATGTTTCTTTTCTTTCTGAGAATTTATAACATAACAATATATATGTATATTCTAATATGTTTCTAACATAATAATAGGCTTACTACTATAATGTGTTTTCCCTCAGTCCTACCTACATGTTTGATGCACGTTTTGTTGAAACAAGGATCAAGTAGGTAGGTTTCCGTATAAAAAGGATCTTTCATCCCCGAGTAAGCTTTAATGAAATGAAGAATTTAAATTTAACAAATACTGTCAAGACTGAAAGTGGCAAGAGAAGCATTGGCCACGAGGGCGTACACATATATAATATCCTCCCAGATAACCTAAAAATGGAGAAGAATTTAAATACTTAAAAAAAACTAGTTAAACTTAAATTGTTAGAACAAAATTATTAATATTACTACTATACTATACACTACATTATATATAGGTACTACTATACTCTGTACTGGTTCACGACCAGTTCATGGAAAACGAATTCATCGAAAATCAATTTATCGAAAATAAATTCATCGAAAGCAAATTCATCGAAATCGAGTTCATCGAAAACCAATTCATCGAAAATCAATTCATCGAAAACCAATTTATCGAATGATCAATTCATCGAATCGCCAATTCATCGAAAAAATATATTTTGTTGATATTTGAGAGAAATGCCGAGCGGACCGAGAAGTTAAAAAAGCATTGGTCAACCTAAAGTAACCTAACCTAACATAACCTAACCTAACCGAACCTAACCTCACCTAACCTAACCTAACTTAACTTAACCTATTTAACCAATTTTTAAATATTGTTTTATCATCACTCTAATGACCTTTCTGAGTTGTTTACGAGTTGGTTTCATTACGAGTAGTCTGATCACCGTTCCTTAGATATCCCTTTTTTGCAGTATCAGACAATCGGAAATCGAAGAGATAACCTATAAATTTTACATTGTCACTACGAAACTGACAGTTACTAAACACATTTAACTCAGTTAAACAGACCTTTTTGGGTATTTAATTTTGACAGCTCTAATATCTACAAAAATTTTTTTTTCGATGAATTGGCGATTCGATGAATTGATCATTCGATGAATTGATTTTCGATGAACTCGTCGGTTACCTCTGTACTTAAGTTAAGAAAGCGAAATATTATATTTCTTTTAAATGAATAAAAAAAAAAATGGGAATTGCTTTTACATCGGAGCTAAAATAATTCATGCCATAGTACTGACCAAGTACTGAAATCGATGCAATTAATTGAAACACAGGCATCGTTGTTGCCTCGGTGTCAAATATTTATTTTCTTCAAAGGTCATAATAAATTCTTTAAACGAATACGGCAGCGATACCTAATTACTTTTTTGTTGTACCAAATGAAATCGGCCTTTTGCTAATAAAATCATATTTTTGCTCAAAAATATTTTTAAATTACATCGTAAAAAATAATGATGTAAAAATACATATTTGTTATGGTTTTAAATTAAAGTTTCGTTCCTGTAATAGCTCCACGTAGAATATTAATCAATATGCGCCCTAAATTCACAAAGATTATCGCCCGAAGGGTATCTTGATAGTAAAAGGATAATAATGTTTTTTTAAATTTCATAATTAAGTGTATGATTAATTGAAGTGTACCTATTTTTTTGTATTTCTTGGGCATTAACTATGTTAAAATTTCTAGACATTTTGTTTTTTGAAAAGTTTTATTAAATGTACATTTGTTACTTAAATTAAATTTTTCCGCGACCGGTTTAGATACAACCGTATCATTCACGAGCAGAATTAAAACTAACTTAAAAAATAAATGCAAGTACCAGTATTCTATAGCGGGAATGCTAGGAAAAAGATTAACAACGTCAAACGAAACTAATTTACTGTTGCTAGGTATGTCTAAATCTTTGATTTTATTGATTAACTCCAAACTGTTTTTAATCGAGCGATGTGGTGTGAATAAGTTATTGGATTTGAACAAAGATACAAATTTAGAACATATATTAAAATTGGGGCTAGAATAAGCAGGAACAACAGGTCTGATAGGTATATCTTGTTTATGAATTTTCGCTAAACCATACAGTTTAGGTGGCTGAGGATTGGTCAATACTAGAGTTTTATACTATAGATTTAGTGAATAAAATAAGATTTAGTGAATAAAATACTAGAGATTTAGTGAATAAAATAATAGCGCCTTGCAAATCTCCTTTACTAACCATGTTTCCGTATAATATTGACTCCTCCCACCGCTTTCCCCCTCCCCTCAAAATCACCCCTCCCACTACTCCCACCTAATTAATCTTTGGTACTTGCATTTATTTCTTAAGTTAGTTTTAATTCTGCTCGTGAATGATACGGTTGTATCGAAACCGGTTGCGGAAAAATTTAATTTAAGTAACAAATGTACATTTAATAAAACTTTTCAAAAAACAAAATGAAGTGTACCTACCTAATGATCATCGGAAGTAAAAACTGAATGTAATTATGTTTTGAAAAGATTGGTACCTACCTGAGTACCGGAAGATTTAAATGAGAAAATAATAATTATAATTTAAATAAAATATCTTAAAATCAAAACCCACTTTAATTGCTTAAAAAACCAACATGTGTCTTAAGCTATGCTTCTTCAGTGTTTATATAAAACTAAATAAAACATAGTGGATGGGAATGAAGGAGAGAGGAAGTAGTATGGAGTAATTTATAAAGGAAGAAAATTTAACAATTACATTCAAAAGCATGGTTAGTCTAATATAAATAATTAGCCAACTCCGAGAAACTATCATGTATTCCGTTTTAGTATTTTTAAAGTTCCTCGAAGTTTTACCTATATTAAAGCAATTCGCAATCTTTACGTTTTAATTTATGGACTGTACATGTTTAAATTTTTATTCACTCTCCTTTCATTATTTAATATGTATTTTTTTCGTACGAAAACAAATGGTGAATACAAAGCGAATTATTTTCGTTAAATTAAAATGACGCCATGAAGTGATTAAAAAATAAATAAAATCAATTTTCGATCATATTTCTTTCCTGTTATATCCATTTCTCGAAAGATTTCAATGGCAGATATCTATGTGATCATTGCGGGCAAATAAATATTTTTCTAGTGACTTGTGGATGCCCCCGACATGCCCCTTGGCCCGACCAGCTGCCCCCCGCCGCGCGCCACTGCGTCGTGACTGGGGCTGGACCTCAGAGTACTTACTCTGAGGGCTGGACTGCCTGTCCGCTCTGACCGTCGATACCGCACAATCATCGTAGGCCAGTGGCGTACTTACACCAAGGAATAAAGAAAGAAATTTAAAGAATTTTGTAAGTTGTTCATTTTTCCTAATTTAAAATGTTTTACGGTCATATCAGGGGGTGATTATTTTTGCATATCAAAAGGATAATGATACTTGCAATTCGAAATCAAAGTTTTTTAGCTAAATCAGGTGGCTCAGTTCACATAGTTTTATTTTCTTTATATTAAAGTCACGAGCATCAATCGTATTAGTCAGTGTTCGGAAAATATTCGGTAGGTAAGAGGTTACTCCATACGAAATTGGTTCGTACGAATTCGTTCGTATGAATACGTTCGGATAAATTCGTTCGTATGAAATTTTCAAATGAAATTTTTGTGCCTAACAACCAAACTTCCCTAACCAAAAATGTAGCGAGTCATAATAAGGAACTCAAGTGAAAAATATTACGGCTTTAAAAAAAATACGTTCATGTAGAGTATATAGACCAATAAACGCTGATTCTGAATATATAAGTTTAATTAAATAATATTAAACGCTGAGTTTTTAAAAAAAAATATTAAAAAGTCAATTTTTAATCGGGTCAATGAAACACGCCGTCAAGTTGGTATTATTGAAATGTTTAGTGGTGACGTCACTGAACACCGTAAAGTCATTGTATGGGAATGTATGTATGACACAAGCCATCTTATTAACAACGTTTCATTTTATTCGTTTATTTACATACTGTTTATAGAGATTTAGTTGTTGTGTTTATTGAAACATTATTTAGGTTTAAATAATTCAGTTTCAAAAATAAAGGTATCTCTTATTAGTTTATCTTTATTATTCAAAATATTCAAAAACTACTGCACAAAAAAAAATAGTACTAATACTTCGAACTCTGAATTTCAAAATGGCGCCACTTGAACATGGCAACTAGCATGGGGTGAGGTTTGTCTACATCAGTGGATCCCGAAGTGGTCCGTACGGACCCCCAGGAGTCCTCAGGATCATTCAAAGGGGTCCGTGGAAAATTAAAATAGAGTTAAGGGTCTCTGAACAACTTCAAGGGGTCCGCGCAAGGTTTAATATAAAATAAGAGCAGGCCGTACCTAGACCTTGCGCCTCCTCGCCGTGCATCGTAGTTAAATGGGATGGATTCATACGTTTGTCACTCCTGGACACATTTACCCCCAGATTCCTACCCACATATCTTTTTCCTTCCCAGAATTTCCTCTCCTTCCTTTCTTTAAAAATACCCTCCAGCATCCCCAAAGATGAGACAGGCCTTGATCCCCATCCCCAAAGATGAGACATCTATACCGCACAATCATCTTTCCACATTCACCGATTTCCCCATGTTATGTTGACCCGTTCTCCCCCTCCCCCAAAATCAACCCCCCCCCCACTACCACTACCTAATAAAATATAATAATTTCTGTACTTAATTCTTAAGTTAGTTTTAAGTTTGCTAGTGAAATGGATGTGTCGAAACCCGTAGCACATAAATTAAAAATGTCTTAAAGTCTTCTTCTTCTTTCGTATGATAGGGGATCAGAGGGGGGCATCTAGGTCTTCGAGCCAGTCTAGGGCCTCAGGCGTTGCCCTGTGGACCTCATCAATCCAGCCGGGGAATGTACAGAGCAACCGTTGACCATATGTTCGGTGGTCTGCACCGCACCGCATTCACACTTCGCCAAATCTTTAAGGTCCCATCTATGCATCATGTGAGCACAACGGCTATGGGATCACCTTATTCTATTGATGGCGGTCCAGACTTTGTTAGGCAATGAGAATCCAGGCTGTCTCTCAGTGGGGTCTTGAACGAGATGGGCGTTTTTGATGTTGGCCATTGCGACTCAAGTTTGGACCTATCTTCTGGGGTGAGAGGTGATCGAAGGAGTCTTTCTCCTTTTGTCCAGAAGGGTTTTCGGGACTTCAAGCGGCATGCCGGGTGAGAAACGACATCATCGTGCAAAAGTATTGCGCTTTTTTGCAGCGCCTTCTGGTATTCCTTCAGTGTTGCAATCTATTGCCTGATATTTGACGGGGTTTTAGTATTATAGCATTAAGCTGAACGTCGACCATGGAAGTGTGGGCGCTTCTAGCCCATACTGGAGCACAGCATTCAGCTGCTGAGAAAACCTTTTTGTTTTTCATGTTAAGCACTTGCGTACTGCTTATTAACAACGTATGCATGGACACTGGATGTCTAGATTCGTTCAAAATAAATAAATGTAGCTTCGTTTAACAATCTCTTACTTATACCAGGGCGGGTAAGAGGTGGATAACCTCCACTGCTGAGAAAACCAGGGCAATGGATGCCGTTCTGAGGGTGTTGGCGTCGCGTCCCCAGCTAATACTAGCTGGCTTACTGACTAAGTTTAGTCTTGTCCTGTTTTTTTTGCCCACTGTTTCCATGGGTTTCCAGTAATTTAAGATTTAAGTAACAATTGTTGAGTACAGTCGAGAACTAAAACCTAGAATTATGCAGAAGGTAAACCAAGGTAGCAGGCATAACTGCCACTCAAGGACTCAAGTCGAACTTTGCTGGGTACATTATGGCAATGCATGTTGGGAAGTCAACATCAGTTGACGTCCTTGGTTGGGGTAAGCATATAGAGGACAAGTACAGCGAGGAAAATAGACAAATGACTGCTTCAGTTCGATGAGAATTTCCACTATTTTAATTCGAAAATAGAGACATTACTTCATGGAGGATTTCATTCAAGTACTTTACACAGCAGGTTGAAGTATGATTTTCTGTGTGGAGGGTTTTTAAGGAAAGGAAGGAGAGGAGAGTTTTGGGAAGGAAAAGGGTTTAAGGGGTGGGTAAGAATCTGGGGTTCAGTGTGTCCTGATCATCCACCTCCAAGACCTAGACAAACCTCACCCCATGAACCCAGGCAGCCCTGCTAAATCACCAAACGTAGCGAACCACTTGGGGTGACCTCTGGCAGAGGTGTTGGTTATCCAATAAAGGTTCCCGGGGCGGCGGTACCCGTTCCCGCCTCCCAAATTGTAACTAAATATGACCAATCGAATAGGGACACATTAGGTCAGTTGGTAGAGTTGGGCCCCGGCAAAACGAAGGTCTTGGGTTCGAGTCCCAGATGTGACCATATCTTTTTATAATTTTTATATTTTCGGTTGAGTTTCGCTAATATTGTTTTCATTTAATTTAAAAAAAAATGCATAATCATTGGGAACCCTCCAGGGTCTATAATGATGTTAAAAAATTAAGCCTTTAAAACAACGTAGTAAACTTAAAATGAATATGTAATTGCATTATTCGTCTTAATAAGGATCAAACGTGCTGGTTTGATTGTTTGTAAATCCCGTGCATTATCGGAAACCGTCATATTATTCCAAATATACTCTGCTCAATGCGATTCCATTGTTCTGTGCATTGTCCATTGAAGCGGAAACTATCTGACCTCGTTGCGCCGGTAATACAATAATCATTACTGAAAACCGGTGACCAATCATTGCCCACCGCAGAGGTATCCAGTATCAATAGGGTAGCATGCGACCACACGTGATAATGATGTCGTCAGACGAAATCTATTAAATTCGACCTTAAATGCGTCCTTATTAAATGCGTCCTTTCACTATCATTACTGTCAATTTAAAGGTGTTTGTAATATCCTAACTCTAAAACATTATTAATTTCATTAGGCTAATAATTTACACCCAAAATGGAACGAATGAATCCAAAATACGATAACCAGAGAAAGAAAACTTTATAAATATATATAAAAACAAACGACCTAACCTTTTTATTAAACTATAAATTCGACAGTTGTGAACTCCTGCAATTAATAAATCTACATGTACCTACACGAATAACTAGACAAACATTGACACTTTATATATGTACATCTCATTCGAAATATGATTTACATTCTCCAATACAACGTTTACAAAGACTTGGTAACAAATACTTGAACAATATGGATGTATTTGACAATAATTTGAACTTAGCAAACTTCAAACGCCATATGTGCCAACCATATATATACCTATCCCATAAAATAATGTGAACAACAATTTTAAACATTACCTACTTTATGTCAACTCCTATACTTTATGGACTATATTTTATGTTACCTGTATTTTGTTAACGCTTGTAAATTATGTACGCTAATTTTTTTTTAACGCTTATATTTTATGTAACCTATATTTTGTTTTTAAGATATATTTTGTTACTTGTATTTTGTAAACCCATTCTTTTCACTTTAATTAAAAAAAATGTACTACATAGAAATGTAAAAGCCCTATAGGCGTTTAAATAAACAAATAAAATAAAATACATATTTTTTTACATTAGTTCCACAAAGGAGGCCCTGAGGAAAATAATTCTCCTCAGGGCCCATGCTATCTTTAAGGATGCTGTGTGGAGGATCTTTTTAGGAAGATGAAGTTCTGGGAAGAAAAAAGGTATAAGGTGTGGGTAAGAATTTGGGGTTGGTTAATCCTTACCACTGCGGTGCAAGGCAATGTTCCGAAAGAGTCCTCCTGGAGAGGTCAAAAGGTCTCCCTCAACCAGTCTCTCCCGATCCGGCTCGCCACACAGTTGGTGGACGCATCCGCCGCCAACAAACCTCACCCCATGAATCCGAGCACCCCTGATAAGTCACCAAACGTAGCGAACCACTTGGGGTGACCTACGGCAGAGGTGTTGGTTATTCAATAAATGGTTCCCGGAGCGGCGGTACCCGTATCCGCCTCCCAAATTGAACTTGAAATTGAATTTACATTTTCATTAGATTGTGAAAGATCATATCTTCTATTTCTATAAGGATGATTAAAACTATTTATTTCTCTCTTTCCCAATCTATTTTACAATATGGTATAACCTGGTTGGGAGAACTAACCTCTTACTTGTAGAAACAGTGGTTGATTTTGGAAGTCATCCTACAAAAACCATCTGTATTTCCAACAACACAGCTATTTAACTCTTTTAGTGTTATCAGTCTAAATGCAACACCTTCCACTTCTTGGTCATTCGTTTGCTCCCCAATTTATTACAAAATCCATCTAAAATCTTTGGTGGTTTTCTTTTATAGTAGTGGACATTAAAAAAATATACTTTTGATAAAAAAATACTTTTTTGAATACCACTTTATTAAGTATATTAAAATATACGAAAACTAACCGGTTTCGGTTCAGTTTGAAGCTTCGCAGGGCGTAAATAAATACTTTAGATATATTTCTTTATGTCATTGAAGAAGGAGATAATATCCACTAATAAAACTAAATAAAACCTGAAACAGAAATATGACACAGGAAAAGAAATATCTAACAATTGCAACTGGGAATGAATATTATTAAAGTATATAATTATATGTGTTGAATAGTTCGATTATCACAAACCATTTTATTTTTTGGCCCAAACTACGTTCCAACATTATTATTAATGTTATATGTATAAATTTTTGTTTTATAAAATGGAGGCCTCAGCACAGGCGAGCTACCCAGTGAGGCCGACATTGCTGAATTGTATTTAAAAATGTTAGATATTATGTCAAAGAAATAAATATAATAAATACTTAAATCATTTAAAATCTCGTAAATCATTTCGTATTTCTTATCTCATTTGTATCTCACCACAAACATGCAAATCATTTATTTATGATTTATAAATATTTTTTTTATTACAAGTTATTATTAACGACTTGATCGGCTTGTACATATTTTGCTGGAAAAAGCAATTTTGTAAGGGAAGGGTACTACATTTTACGCCCCGGTCCTACTTGATTGCCAGGAAATGCATTGCTGTTAAATATTTTGACATTTTTTTAATATTAACTCCACACAGAAAATAATTTCTCTCAGGGCCTATGTCATCTAACATTAGCCAACTGTGATTCATTTAAGTATCTGGGCTCACTAATCCACATCCTCCGCAGCGGATGTCATCCATAGAATAGGTGTGGGATGGATTAAATTTAGATCCGTAACAGGAATATTGTGTGACTCCAAAATGCCTATAAAACTGAAAGGAAAGATATACCAGACTATTGTAAGACCCGCAATAATGGATGGCTCCGAATGCTGGACTATGTACAACTCCAACACTAGGCAACTTGAAACAGCAGAAATGCGAATGCTTAGATGGTCGGCAGGAGTATCACTAAAAGATAAGATCAAAAGTTCACGCATTCGTGGAAGCCTGGGTGTCACAGACATAAATAGTAAGCTGGAAGAACAACAGTTGAGATGGTATGGACACATAAAACGGAGACCATCAGACCACACAGTGAGGCAGGCAATGTCTATGGAGCTTCACCGACAGTCATCCAGAGGAAGACCGAAGAACTCCTGGATGACTCAATGTTCCAAAATTCTTCAGAGAAACGGCCTGGATGAAGGCGATACCCAGAACAGAAGATATTACAACCTGAGAACGAGAAGAGCCGACCCCAACAGCCTACCTAAGCAATGAGTTGGGACAGCGCAAGGAAGAAGAAGAAGAAGGGCCTATGTCATCTGGAATGCTGTGTGGAGGGTCTTTTGAGGAGAGGAAGGAATGAGCATTGGTCTTGAAGAGACCCATGTTGTAGGAAGGAGGAAAAACAGAGGCCGGTAAATCATTCCACAGCCGAGCTGTTGAACACATGAACGAGTCGAAGAAACGACCCGTTCTCATGTGACAAATGTCAACCGTGTACAAATGTTGGGCACGCGTTTGGCGTGTTTCACGACTATGCACCGGTGCCGAAGGGATCAATGACGCTAGTTCCTCGGAGCAACTTCCAGCGTAATACGGGTAGAACAAGGATAGCATTCTCACCCGACGCCTATGCTCTAAAGATTGCAATACCTTGGTTGAGATGGGAGAATCTATCAAACGGACCGCTCGTTTCTGCACAGAGTCGACGGTATTTTTCCGGTATTTTGTAGCTCCAGACCAGAGGTGGCTGCCAAATTCAACCGTGGGGCGCACTTGTGATTTGTACAGGGTTAGCAGTTGTGTATTATTAATGTACCTGCGGACCGTGTACAGAACACCCAGTTTTTGGGAGGCTAACTAAGGGCTAACTGGCTAGGCTAAGGCTAGGCTCTGGCTTCGATGGAGCCCCCATACCTGAGCTGGTCATTTAGGGTTACACCAAGCATATTAATGGAGGGCCTGTTCGGAAGATTGCTTCTGATGAAAGAGACTAGATTTTCATTTCGATCCCTTTTAGACGTAATCAGACAACATTGGGTCTTTGAAACGAATATTGTACACCAATATCTTTGTAAGGATCCCAACTAGTATAAAACATTTACACATTTTGGGAGGAAGAATATTTTATTAAAAGGTAAATAACACTTTCGCATTGGAGATGCTCAAATTGTTAATTTTTTGTAATGATTTAAACCAAAGTGAAAACCAATTTTTTTTATAATGTTATACAATACGTAATTTTTTTACATATAAAAGTCACTAAATGGCCTAACACTGTTTCTAGAGTCCTATTACAAAGTAGGCTTTAATTTTTGACAATACTTTTAGAATTGGGGTATGGTGAATAAAAAAATATTGAAATGTATCATTTTCAAAGATATATTAGTTAAAAACAAATTCTTTTTTCTCGAACGGGATCCTTGTTTTCTCTCGCCTTAAATGTGTTAATTTATGAAATTTTATTCACTTTGTGATTTTTAAATTCAAACCGTGATAAAATTATTGATGTTAAGACTATCAAAATGAGAAAATTGTACGGTAATTGGGTAATAATCTGTTGTATAATAAAAAAAAACTGTGTTATTATTACATTAAGAAAAAACTGCCCATTTGACATTATGCTTATGCGTAAAATTCCGAAGTGTACATTTCGTGCCTAGAAAAGATTAGAACTGCGAATTGATTCTTTATGTGACAGTGTCTAAAGAATGTTGACCCTTTGACCACTAATAATAACCGCCTTATACCTACGTTTAAAGCCTTTTAGGTCCCAGCAATTTATTCATTATGTACTTATTAATAACACTGGAAAGCTTTCAAGTTCAAGAAGGATCTCCCAGCACCTGCAATAAAAAGCTATCACGTAAAATCGACACACTTTGTAAAAAATACATTTTTCAATACTGTTGCTTTAAACGGAGAAGGAGTCACTGATATGACTTTTTATTGAAGTGTGACAAATCCTCGCCTCCTTTGAGTAGGATCAAGATTGAACTAACGGGCGAAGGGTTCAGGGGAAGAAGGGCAGATCGTGCTGCACGACTGGAGGAGGGAGGGATACTAAATATACAGGAACAAATTAGGCATTTAAACGTTATTATTTTGTTATTCAATAAATCCAGGTAAGATTTTTAAGAACCGCTTTACTATCGGAATATATGAATAATTCAGAGAGAAACAAACTGCACATACGAAAACACGCACAAAAGCGGTAAATCCTTGTGCTGAAGCGGCAAAATTTCACCAACGGTGAAATCAGGCGTCATAAAATTTACCCGATAAAATTTCTAAATCTGTGTCACTTTCGTGATTACATTTCGTTAAGCTTTAAAATATCCATTAAATGGAAAAGCAATTAACAAGTAATACGGAATTGCTCAATTACATATAATTGCAACAAAAACCCAACCACGTAATAAAAATTAAAATGATAGGTAGAGCAGGGGTTTGTTAATAAATATTTTCATGTCATTGATATTGGACTAACAACCTATTGACAATTGGGCTCTTTTTGCCTTTTCTCAATTATAATATTTTATTTTTATTCTAACTTTATAGTAAAACCTCAAATTGTAATATTTAATTAAATGAAAACAATGTAAGCGAAACTCAATCGAAAAATCAGAAAAAGATATTGACACCTCTGGGACTCGAATCCAGGACCTCTTGCTTCCTGGCAAGCAAGCAAGCTCTTGCTTTCTGGCAAAGCAAGAGGTCTTGGGTTCGGGTCCCGGAGGTGTCAATATCTTTTTCTGATTTTTCAGTTTCCAGATTTTCGATTGAGTTTCGCTTATATTGTTTTCATTTAATTAAATATACTATTTTATTTTACATTTTGGTTTACTACAATTTTAATTAACTATTATAATTACTCAATTATAAATGTAACAATGTTATTTGCACTTAACATTGTTATTGATTCTTCAATTAAAAAATCTTAAATTTTCATATATTTATACTTTTCACAGACCTAAGGAAAGCCTTTGACAGCATAAGTCACAAAAAATTACTAAAAAGCTTAACGAAATTGGAATTATAGATAACGCTAACACATGGATAAAAAGTTTTCTGAACTCTAAAAATCAATAAGTAAAAATAAAAAACATTCTTAGTGAACCGAGTGACTACAAGCAACATTGGAATACCACAAGGCACGATTTTGGGCCCTCTTCTATTCATCCTGTATGTTAATAATATCTTTGAATTACCAATATTAGGAAAACATGTTTCATATGCAGATGATACTGCAATTATATTCCAAGCAAATTCATGGAATGAACTTGAAACAACTACTAATCATGATATAAATATCTTAAAAGAATGGTTTGACGAAAATTTATTAACATTAAACATTGAAAAAACCTATTATTTACCTTTTAGTATAAATAACAAAAAAATACCTCCTATCGCCTTAAATATTAAAATTCATTAAAAAGTGCACCACAAAATATTAACATGCCAAAATAATGAATGTCTAATTGTCTATCCATAGCAAATAAAAAAGAAATAAAATATTTGGGTGTAATAATAGATAGTAACCTTAAGTGGAAGACTCAAATTACCAATACTATAAATAGATAAAGAAAACTTATATACATATTTATTAATTTAAGAAATATACTTAACTTAAGAATATATACTATGCTCTAGCCCATTCGATAATCCAATAGGTATCGTTGCGTGGGGAGGAGCTTACAAAACCCCAATTTTGCCGTTGAAAATTACTCAAAGATTAATAATCAAAATTATTACTAAGAAACCATCAGATTATTCAACCTCTCAACTTTTTCAAGACTTTCAAGTCCCACCTCTAAAAATACATGTATAAAAAATACGCTGCTTCAAATACACAAAGACTATTCTAAGAAGTCGCACCACGCCATGGTACGCGTTGAGAGCAATAGGCAAAACACAGTGGGTCGCTTGTGTACGCCATTAATGCAAACCAGTTTTGCACAACACTACTACACGTACAATGGAGTGGTATGGCTTAATCAACTAGAAATAGAGCTGAGATTAGAACCTGACTACAATAAATTCAAGAATAAATGATACAATAATATCTTAAATAATTTAGCCACTTAGAACCGCATTAACCTTTAATTAACAATAATTTATTTTAAATTATTTTATTTTTTTATATTATTTTATTTTTTTATACATTTTATTTATGTAAGTACGTATATATAATGTATGTGTTATAATCTTTAATCTTTAATTTTTTTAATTTAAAAAAAAATACACACGAGTAGTTAAAATCTCGTAAAGGGTATATATTATATACATATGTATGTTACTGTTTCTATGTTTATTATTTAATTTTAAATCCATGTAAGTAACTTGGTTCAAAATTTTTGATTTTGTTGAATTAAACAACTCGCACCAAACAACTCGCTTTTTATCAAAATACTAAACTGTTTTCCTTTCATTTCTTTTTCTTTTTTTCTTCTTTTTTATAAAGAAAGACAAACATTCCCGAGTTACGAATAACCTGACAATATTTGAAAATCTCATACTACCTCCATAGTAAGCGGAAAATGTTGTTGTGTGGTGATGGAGGACTTAGCCAGCCGAGGAATCGAATACGCAACGCCGGGTGGGACCCAAACGCGATTCCAACCCAGCCACTGACCGGACGTATTGCACACAATGCAGGGAATACTTCTTCCAAATGTCCTGCAATAATTTCAGGACATTCGTTATTTGTATTGTATAAGTCCCTGTGCAAAGTTAGTACTCTTACCCCGACACGACCATGTCCCGGCCGCGGTGAAATTTTCCAATTCATTACGCGTATAAAAAAATAATAATGCAATAAATATTTCACGCGAACGGGCGATTCGCTTTGCATTCACACCATCGCTCATGAATATAAGAGAGCTGAACTTCGTGGGGTCAAAATAAACAACAAATACTCACATACCTAATAACGCAAATGATCTTTGGTGAGATAATTTAATTATGGTCTCGTAGAGGTAGTGCGAACTTTGTCAACTTCGTTGGTCGCGATACTTGTCAATAAATTTAATGTTGATTTGTCACTTCATCGTTTTGGATAACAAACACCCCTGCAATAGGTCGCTCCGTTCGCTACATTTGGTGACTTAGAAGGGATGCTCGGGTTCTTGGGGTGAGGTTTGTTTAGATCTTGGAGTGGATGCATTTGCCCAACTGCTGTGTGGCGGGCTGGATCGAGAGAAAGTCCCTTTGATCTCTCCACGCCTTGCATCGCAGTGGGAGTGATGGATTCAAGCCCGATGATGTCCGTCACTGCTGGAAACAATGATCCCAGATTCTTACCCACCACTCATACCCTTTTCCTTCCCAGAACTAATTCTCCTTCCTTTCCCTAAAAACACCCTCCACACTGAATTCCCAAAGATGACACAGGCTCTGAAGAAACTTTTTTTTTTATAAAAAGTCAATTAATAGGAATCCCATATAAATAAAGAAATCCGACAGGTAGATAATATATTTGAGACGCTATCTAGATAACAAAATATATTCGAGTAATATTGCTGTCATACAAAAAGGGACTGAAGCAAAAAGGGGGATTGAATCAGAATAATATTAGTATTTCATATTAATAATATTCATTTCATTTTAATAATGTTAGATTGAGACATGAGATCAATAAAAATAGCGGAAAATAATTATGTTTCAGAAATACAGCGGTGGTGTATTGTCCACCTGGACAGAGGTCCTGGATTCGATGCCCAGTGGCCACCATTACCTAATTATTTTTTTGTGAAATTCTCCATTTCATTTAGGTAGGTTGATAAATATTATCTTCTTCAACGCTTAAATAACGCACGCAACTGAAATACTAGCAAAGTTTTCCCATGTTCGCTTCACCAACATGTTGTATTTGTATATCGAATCTCTACTCAATTATTTATTTATTTATTTATTAACGCCGATTATAGCGGCTTTTACAAAAGAATTACAAATATTTTACATATGAATACAGAATATACATAGATAAAGAAAAAGAAAAATATAAATATAAATATAAAATTCATAAAGGAGAACAATAAAAATTGTAGTATCACATAAAAAAGTACAAAGAGTAGGTTATTAAATACAAAACAACTTATTATATATCCCGGATATTATGTATTAGGAAATTAATACTTTTAATCTGTATTTGATTATAGTCAAACTGAGAAGCGCTGACAGACAGTTTTAATTAAGTAGTGTATGTATGAGGTTAGACTAGCAATGTTTATAGATTCATCCAAAACATATTTATTTCCAAGTACATGCAGGCGATTCATTATGGAATTGAGTTCAGCGTTAGATCCTGTATTGTTGCAATGATAAGGTAATTTGAAACGAACTGATCGACTAGGTACATGGAAACTTATTAGCGAAAGAAGTTCAGGGGAGTTCAACAGGTTGGTAACGATTTTAAATAAATAAAATAGGTCTGAACAAATTCTTCTTTCTTTTAATGTATCGAGTCCCAATAATTGTAACAGAGAGGGATAATTAATGTTTTCGATGAATATTCCCAATTTAAAATTAATATAACGTAAAAATTTATGTTGGACTCGCTCAAGAGAATTCTCATGTACACTGTAGTAAGGATTCCAAATGGAGGAGTTAAATTCTAGTTGGCTTCTAACAAGTGAAGTGTAAAGTAATTTAACAGTTTTTAAATTTTTAAAATCCTTTGAAATCCGTAAGACAAATCCTAACATTTGCAATGCTTTACTGGTTATATTATTAATATGTTTAATAAATGTTAATTTAGTGTCAAAGGTTATACAAGGTCTCTTATTTCATCAACAGATAATAATATGTGATTATTGAGAAAGTAGGTGAACAAAAATGGTTTTTTTTTTCTGTGGAATCTCATAAGTTGACATTTTTTTACATTAAGAGTTAATTTGTTGATAAGACACCAATCATAAAAGCTATTATTATTAGATTATCTATCTGGGCCGAAAATACTTTCAGAATTATCCTCAAAACAAACCCCATATGTTGCTTACATGGCTCAAGCTGTTTTTGGTAACTGAATTTAAATAGCCAGGTATTTTCGAAGTCACTATTCCTTTTCCAGCACTTCCTGATCTCATAATCACTTAAACTAGCTCAAAATTTATTTTGTTTATTTGTTCATTCAACTTTATTAATAGCATTACATTTGTGATGTACTGTGCCTGTCTCATAAATTACAAATAACATTAACTTTACATACAATAAATAATTTCAAATTAAAAAAAAAAACAAGCCAGCCTTAAGGGCCCGCAACCCGGATTTGTACCGATTTATTACATATTTCCCTCAAACACGGTAAGTTTTAAAGCCCTTAAAAAAATATATGTTAGTTTTGAAGATAATAATATCTAGACTTTACCCGCGCCGAAACGCAAATTATATAAAATTCCCTCGATAGAAAAAAATCGCAAAGTATGCTCCACAAATTATTATCTATTAACACGTTTGTTTTACAAGTTATATGTATGAAAAAATTCACAGTGTTTCTTTAAATGCTGTTTAAGATAATGCCCGCGAGATTTTTGCTCTATTTTAAACGAGTCGTGATTTATTAAACATTTTCGCAATTTTCGCATCGATTTCGTCGCTGTAAATGTTAGCGCTCTCCTCTAACATTCGTAATTTCGTATCTCTCCATCTTCTTCTTTTCGCGCCCGGTTGCAGAATAACCTGACAACTGCACCGGGCCCGAAAAGAAGAAGATGGAGAGATACAAAATTACGAATGTTAGAGGAGAGCGCTAACATTTACAGCGACAAAATTGATGCGAAAATTGCGAAAATGTTTAATAAAATACGACTCGTTTAAAATAGAGCAAAAATCTCACGGGCATTATCTTAAACAGAACTTATAGAAACACTGTGAATTTTTTCATACATATAACTTGTAAAATAACTGAAACAAACGTGTTAATAATAATTTTTGGAGAATATTTTGCGATTTTTTTCTATCAATGGAATTTTATATAATTTGCGTTTCGGCGCGGGCAAAGTCTAGATATTATCTTCAAGAATAACATATATTTTTTTAAGAGATTTAAAACTTACCGGGTTTAAGGGAAATATGTAATAAATCGGTACGAATCCGGGTTGTGGCCCTTAAGCCATACTTATGCACGGCACATGAACCATTTAATTCACAGCCTTGAAATTATTTCATAGCATAATTAGGACCTTTCTAAATGTTTAAAGTTCATTTTCAAGTTTGGTGAAAGTTCTATTCAAGTCCTGTTATTATTTTACTAATATGAAACAACTGGCGAATGATGATATAATAATAAAGCTTGAATAGAACCTTTCTGTAACGCCGATTTATTGTAAATCCGGGGTTTTCTGGGTCAACAAACACTTAGACTTTATAGTGATAAATTGACAATGGGCTCTGATAACATATTTAGTAGGCGGTTGAAATAATGTGAACGTAACCACCTTATTTAATATACAGTCGATCTTTACAATATCGATATCTAAACTTCTGGGTGACGTAATTGACTACTACCTAGTGCCATCTATGGGTGAGCTCTTACAGTAATATCAAGGATATTACGCTCTCACTCGACTATCTTAAAACCACACGTTTTGTCTAGAATAAAAAAATATCAATTTTAACAAGCCAAGACACTAGTTACTCATTTCACGATTTCTCAAGTTCTGAAAACTTAAAAATTATTGATAAATGAAACAATTAAAATTATTTTTGAAATTTGGTCAACTGTTCAAATTCTGGGAAATAACCCGCCATATGCAAGATAAATTAACATGTTTCATAATTTTCAACTTCCGAACTGAACGATTAACAAGAAAAAAATAATAATCTCACAAATGCATTTATTAGTCTGCCCGATAAAAATATAGAACTACTTAGAAACCTACATATTTGTTAATATTCTGGTACTTAATCATAGTTGTAAAGACTTGGTGTAAAATATTTGGTGACCAGATCTGAATGGCCAGCTACTTCCCAGCCTTCCTCTTTCCATCCTATTCCCTTCCCTTCTACTCTTTTATCTCTTCTACAATCTCTTCAGCCTCACAACTTACCCCAATCAAGTATGCCATGGACCCGCTGCCCTGGACAGTCGGTAGTAGTTGGGATTCTTATGCGATAGTCAGATGAAAATCAACATTAAATTTGTAACTACGGATCTCACATCTCTTTCTTATTCCACACAGATTTAATATTGCGACAGATATAATCAGCAGGGAAATGAATAATATGGATTGAATGTATGTAAAATGAACATTTTTCGGCCTCTTTGTATCAGTGGACCGGGAATAACTCGCCTTATCATTTGATCATCTGATCTATCAAGTCTGTTTTCATAGTCCTCGCCTCGCATAAATCTGTCTGGGAAAACGTGCATGGCTTATTCAACCACGCCGCACGTTCACAACCCAGTCAAGGAAAAGTAATATCATTCCAGAAATAATTATTAATTGTTTTTGTGTTAAATTTGTAGACCTCCATTTTAATTTTTAGAAATTAAATTTGATAATGTTATTATCGAGTTCTGCAAGTATTTTAGTATGTATTTTAGCTGTTTCGACTTGTAAGGTCATTTTCAAACTGTGTTCATTTTCACTAAAATACTTACAGAACTCGATAATAACATTATCAAATTTAATTTTAATTGAATTTAAAAAACCAGAAATAATTATCAATATATAGACATATAAAGGTTTCCATTTAATAGTATCGGTAATTAGTCATCATCATCATTGGTACATTTACAATTTGGGATGCGGGTATGGGTACCGCTGCCGCGGTAACCATTTATTGGATAACCAACACCTCTGCCATAGGTCATCCAAGTGGATCGCTACGTTTGGTGACTTAGCAGGGGTGCCCGGGTTCATGGGGTGAGGTTTGTCCGGGTCTTGGCGGCGGATGAGTCTGCCCACCAGCTGCATGGCAGGCCGGATCGTGAGAGAATGTTCCAGCTATACTGTCTCGGAACACCGCTTTGCACGGCAGTGGGAGGATGGATTCACAAGTCCGTCACTCCTGGACACACTGACTCCAAGATTCCTACCTGCCCCTCACACCCTTTTCCTTCCCAGAAATTCCTCGCCTTCTTTTCTTAAAAATACCCTCCACACAGCATCCCCAAAGATGACATTGGCCCTGAGGGGAATTATTTTCCTCTGGAGCTCCTGTGTGGAACTAACGTCAAAAAAAATTGTTACTAGACATTTCTTTTGTTACTATTTAAAAAATACGTGTGTGTGTTTCAATTGAACTCATCTTACCTAGTGTAACTAAAAGCATAAAGCAGATAGAAATTACTGATGTACGTAAAAAATTTTCAATGTTTTCATTTCCAGCAACAAAAATATACGTTCAAAAACAGGTACCTACTTAAAAATCATATTTCGAACAAGATATTTATAATGGAAACAGAAGGTTATTTTTTAAATGCCTGAACAAAGATCTCATTGCGGATTCCGTGGAAATCGAATCTCCGGAATTATTTTTTTCTTCATACATTTCCTTCGTCATTTTTTCATTTCCCTTAGGTTGGTACCCACTTATATTCCTTTTATGTTAATGGCACACATGCCGTATAAATGAAATGAAAATCATTTATTTTGCTTATCTTTTATTCCTCTGCTTATTCCATTATACATTGATATCTTTACATCCTCTTTTTTCCACTTTGAGCCGAATTATTATTAGATACGTATGCTAACCGAGGACACGTAAAAAGTCATGGGATGCTATAATAAGGAACTCCAGTGAAAAATATCATGGCTTTAAAAAAATATGCAGTTATTTAAGTTAGAAAGTCATTATTAAAAAAAAAAAAAAATTGGACTCGAGTTTTCTATTGTAGGTTTGATAATAGCATGTAAAGCGAAATTTTGAGTTTAATTGTCAAGATTAAACCTAATAACTAGAAAAAAAAGATGAACACATTTCAAATACACAATTATAAAATAATATTCTGGTAAAAAAATGTTATATTATATGTACGTACTTTATGGCTTGTCTGAATTCTTAACAATCAGTTCCAATTTTGTGAATTGTACCAGAGTTCAATTTACAAAATTCTTTCAAGTTAGCTACGTTTGGTGACTTAGCAGGGGTGCCCGGGTTCATGGGGTGAGGTTTGTCCGGGTCTTGGCGCTGGATGCGTCTGCCCACCAGCTTCATTGCAAGCCGGATCGGGAGAGAATGATTGAGGGAGTCCCTTTGACTTCTCCAATCGTACTCTCTCCGAACAACACCCTGATTAATTTCTCAGGGCCTCCTGTGTGGAGGCCCCGAGGAAAATATATAATTTAAATGAGTTACTTTATAGCTTGTCTGAATTTTTAACAATCAGTTCCAATTTTCTAAATTGAACCAGATTTACAATCACAGATAACAAGACCAACAACTGAAATTACGAGTATTATTTATAATTAAATCGATGAAACCTTACATAATCAAATTAGATAAGAGTACACTTCCTGTGTGTGATGAGATAATAGATTTTTTTGTGACAGGGAAGGCTGTGTTTGACCTAGCAGTATTTCAATGGAAGGTGCTTCGAAATACCGAAGCATCATTGATTTTTTCGGCAGTGGTGTACAGTTCGGGGGTACGACATGCACCTGGCCAATATTCGTACAAGTTTTCACGAGAATGTGTCGTTTTCACGACTTGTTTGACCACCATAATTTTGAAACAAGAAGGTGGAGGATTCTAAAATTTTACACGACCTTTTTTGTCTAGAATTTCCAAGCCAACACAACTATATACAGCTTACAAACTAAATACCATCACGATCTAAGTTATTTTGAAAAATATGTTTACTTTAAACAAAATTGTTCAAAATATTTTTTCCTTGTATAAAATTGTTCTGTTAGAAAAAAAAAGAGTGTGATTTAGACTACATGACTGAAGTAAAACTTCACTAATTTATATCTCCCTCTCAACTTCCGTTCGCCTCGCCCGATCACACTTTTCATAACGCTCTCGTCACGCATTCACCAGTTTAATCCCCAAGTCAAGCGTGCGTAAATGCACGACCCTTCGCCTCGCCCGATCTCACTTTTCGTAACGCTCTCGTCACGCATTCACCAGCTTCCTCCCCAAGTCAAGCGTGCTTAAAGAAGTTTTACTTCAAAATTTTTTTCTTTTTAAATATTTTTTGTGTGAACGCCGCACAATACTCTCCATTCCTCCCAACGTCTGGAGCTAGTGAGACTATGGCATTCCAATTGGGGTATGTTGCGAAACTAAAGGTAGTAGGAAGAGGAGTGAGATGGGGGAGAGACCAAACACATCTAAAGCCATTTGTGAATGGTGGTCTTTAACCAAAGCTCAGAATATCTGGAAAGTACGTTTACTTAACGTACGTTTTCATTTACGTACGTTTATCTTACCTCTAAGCCGTACCTCCTTACCGTACCTTAAGCCTTACCACTCGACCACGGAGACCGTCCGTATTGTCAATTGAATGGAGTCAATTAGTTTTGAGAGTTAGAGAACATTTTGTGGATTCGATGCTAAAAAATAGTTTTTCTTTTTTTAACTTTGAATTTTTTAACTTTATGAGTAAAACCTTAAATTGTAATATTTAAATAAATGAAGACAATATAAGCGAAACTCAATCGAAAATCTGGAAACAGAAAAATCAGAAAAACATATTGACACCTCTGGGACTCGAACCCAGGACCTCTTGCTTTCCGGGCAAACGCGCTAACCACTGCGCCACGGTGTCGATCACCGTGGCGCAGTGGTTAGCGCGTTTGCCCGGAAAGCAAGAGGTCCTGGGTTCGAGTCCCAGAGGTGTCAATATGTTTTTCTGATTTTTCGGTTTCCAGATTTTCGATTGAGTTTTTCTTTTCGTTTCTCTTTATCTACATGGAAGAATTTGAAAACCAGTAGCTAGTAGCCACCACAAAATACAAAACAAATTATTAAAAAGATTGCCAAAAAAATGTCGCTGTTGGGAAGAATAAGAAGATTCCTTGACACAGTCTCCAGTCAAAATGTGTACAACGCAATCATTGTACCACACATAAATTACTGTAGCAGCATTCTATTCTTAGCCAATGATGGACTTATGAAACAAATGGCAATTCTGCAAAACAGAGCTATGAGAACTATATTGGAAAAAAATAGGTACACTTCAGTCAAGAAAATGTCGAAGGAGTTAAATATCTTGTCATCTAAACAAATTATTTACTTCAAAAGTATATTGTTACATATTAATATTAAAATATTTTTCAGGATTAAATAACATGTGTTCACAATAATGTCCTCTGCGTGCGAACTCTATCTAAATTTCTTTAAATGGACAATATACAGTGTTAATTTCAAGCGACCTCCCAGGTAAGTATGGTCCTGTTTTCATTAAATTTTAGGCAGCATCGCGTTCATTGATCAAAATATTGTACACATATTTTCGTATCGGTGATCAATGAACCGATGTATCCAATTTTTAGCCATAAGTTGTTTGTAATTGTTTGCCTAGCTTGTAGTTTTTTAGATTTTAGAAATGTATTATAAGTTTGTACAGCGCCCTTGAGGTGATTTTTCACAAAAACGGCGCTATATAAATCAACCAAATATTATCATTATTATTGTTAATCTACAAAATAATCAATGGCCAATACGTCTATTGAATTTCTAAGAAAAATTGATAAACTACAAAGCAAACATACACATGAGACGAGGAAAAGAAATGAACTAATACTCCACTTAAGGAAAAAAACACACAGTCAAAAGTCATTGATGTACGGAGCGTTGAAGATATTTGGAGAATTACCACAAGAAATAAAATTGGAAGAGAGCATTTACAAAGGCATTTAAATTTAAATTGCGAAGATATGTGATTGATTTGATATAGATGTGTTATTTTAAGTGTATCTATATATAAGGATTGTATTACAACTATGTACCTATTTAAAATACCGCAATAAACAATAAACAGTAATAAACAAAACAAGTTTAAGATACAAAAACTCTGTCTCTAGATACATCTGATATCAGGGTTAAAAGTCGGATAGTCGTAGGTTTAGCTATCACCAGCGTAATATATTATAACGTTGGTATATGTTGAGCATTCCCAGGCGAAGACTGCGAGAATAGAAAAGTAAAGATAAATGTAATGTGGCTGCCATGAGGCGGAGATAGAGAGAAATATAATATTATAATCTATGAGGCGATCTGCCGCCTGAGTAATGGTGTGTTGATTCATTTGCAAGAATGCGAATACCCAATGGTCTTATCATAATATTTGTCAAAGAGTCCACGTGAATTAGTGCCCACGAAACGGGTTTCATCTTTGAAAGACTATGTGCAGAATTCGTGAGACTACTCACGACAGTATTAACAATCGAACTGAGCCATTGCTCGATCTGATCATATGGCTGAGCTAATTTTAAACTTTAATTTAGCGATTCACGTAAAGCTATGCGAACTATTAGCACTAATTTGACTTAGCTAAAATAGTTACTTAAATGACAAATATGCTGTTAAATACGTTAGCCATGTAGACTTAGTAAATTTTTTACATTAACTAGACGAAGTGGGTCTAAAAAAGGGAAATATTCTCCCTCAAGGCACGTGTCATATTTGGATCCGGGATTATAGAGACCTATGATATTATAGGAGGGAGGAATTTCCTAAGGGATGTACTGAGAGTTTACTTCGACAAACGAAATCATTTTGAAATTTTTTATTATTTTTTTTACGTTAACTCCACGCAGGAGAAGGAAAAAAATCCCTCAAGGCCTTTGCCACCTTTGAGAATGCTGTGGGAGGGGTATTTTTATGGAAAGGAAGGAGAGGATGTTCTGGGATGGAAAAGTGTGAGGGGTGGTTGGATATATGGGGGTCAATGCATCCAGGAGTGACGGTCGTATGAATCCATCCCTCCACTGAGAGTCCGGCTGGAGAGGTCAAAAGTTCTCCTTCATCCAATCCCTCCCGATCTAGTCCGCCACGCAGTAGATGGACAAACGTATCAATCGCCAAGACCCAGATAGGCCTCAATGGTCAAGGGGTAAGGCTTTTGACTCGCAATCCGAATATCGCGGGATTGAATCCCGGCGTGGGCAAATAAATTTTATTTGATTAATTTGTGTTATATCAAATTAATTCATTTAAAATAATAAATAGTACATTTGCCGCACATACCAGAGTGGAAGATAATCTCAGTATCGCCCTGGTGTCAGACCACCATTCAGAATTGAAACGTTGTTTGAAATGGCTTTAGCCGTGTTTAGTGACCAGATCTGAGTAGCCAGATACTTCCCCACCTTCCTATTTCCCATCTCCTTCCCCTCCCCACTACCTTCAGCCTCACAACATACCCCGATTGGGAATGCCATAGTCTCACTGGCTCCAGACGGGAGCAGCTGAGACTCTTGTGAGGTATTCCTTAAAAAAATTTTTTTTCTAAAATTAGAGAGACGATCAGAAATTGATCTTTCGAATGAACGAACATCTTTAGTAACTTAAAAAATAACGAAAATTGTCTAAAATTGAAACCAATCATTTGAAATTACCACAGAATTTAAAATTAATAAAAATAAATTAATAAAAATAAATTAATTAAAATTAATTAAAAAAAATTATTAAAATTAAAAAAAATAAATAAATTAATATTAATAATAATAAAATAATTTTATATTTACGGGTAGGTCAATTATGATTTCATGATTGTTTATCCCCGACAATTGCCCCCCGGGCATACCTATATACAATGTGGAGTCGGTATAGGGAAAACACGGTACTCCTACCTTCACAAATTATGACTACATTGTAAGTGTCATCGAAGGGGTGTGGGGAGAGGATGTACTGCTGAATATCAAAAGTTTAAATATATTTTCATTCAAGGATAAAACTACTTGTGTGAGCGGATAAATACAAAAAATTGACCCTGCAAATAAACTCGTTTGATATCCATACCAACTAATTATTAAAGGTATTTTTTAAGTCGATTTCAGTTTTGAATTTGGTAAATAACACAGGTCTGCGACTGTTTTTTTCTTTAAAATAAGAGATAAGTTTCATGTATTTTTGGTTGCTGAATTCGAGAAAATTATCAAAAATATTCCATCACGTAAGGTTTTTCCGGAAAACTCAAAATACTGTGGGATTGCCTATCTTTAGGCGCAAAACGGGGTTTGTTGCCGAAATATATATTTTTATTAATTTCAACTTATTATAAGATAATGTAATGTTTTATAGACTGAAACTAAACATTTAATAACTCATGACGATAAAATTAGTCAGCGTTGAATCATATGTATATCGGGATTTTCCATAGTAAGTATGATGAGAGAATGCCGAAATTCCCAATTTGACCACTCCCTTCCATGCCCTTTCATTTATTTATTTCTGTTCCAACTTTCGTAACGTGCGTTTCAAAAATGACTTCAAGAGGTTGTGTTAATTTTGTTATATTTATGATGAATTTGTGATATTTATGTTATATTTATGATGAAGTGTTTTTGCTATATTTATGATGAATTTGTTGTGAAAAACCAACCAAGAAATATTACTGATTTTGTTAAAAAGTGTATTTTGCGTATTTGGTGTGAAGATGAAGGGACCAGGACAAATCTTGGGCCCCGCATGGAGTTTGTTCAGGGTGTGTTGAAGGACTTAGAATGTGGTCAAAAGTTAAATCTTTTCGTTTTGGTGTTCCCATGATCTGGAGAGAGCCTCGAAACCACAGCGATGACTGCTACTTTTGTTACCAAAAAAAAAAAAAAAAACAAATTTGTTACTCAAACATGGATTCGGCACTCCGCCCAGTACCTCACGGACCTGGCATTCCTACACCACAAGCACCCCAAAGCCTCGACGATTTGCCATCATCGTAAAGTGAATCAGAAGAAAGTTCTAGTAATGAGTTTCAAGTAGACGACTCCAGTGTTCCTCAACAATTTTAATATAACGTCCCACAAAAGATAAAAGCACAAAACGAAGCTTCGAAACTAAAAAAAGCAGATTTTATATAGATTTATAATTGTATATAATGTAAATAAAATATTTTATGACTTAAAATTAATTAAATTTGTATAATTTTATGATTTATTTTTTATTTTTAAGCAGTGAAAGGCGGGTTTTGCCTATATTTTAATTTCCACCTTGCGGAAAATCCTTATGTGATGGGTCGAAATGGATGGCATACTCGAATTCAGCATACCGAAATACATATAATTCACCCATTACCACTTAAAAAAAATTTAAAATGTCAATTTGCAGACCTGTGAATTTACAAAAACTAAAATTTTATAATAATTACTAGCTGACCCGGAAAACGTTGTTCTACCATATAAATTATTTCTAGTGAATATTTTGGTTGTTAAATAAAAAAACAACGAATGTATTGTAGGTGTGTGGAGATGGGATCTATGACAGAAAAAGGAATGGAGCGCTGTAGACGATGACCGCTGATAAAAACAAAAAACACCACCTAAAGTAGTAAAGTGAAATAAAGAAAATCAATATTAATTTTATAAGAGCAATTGAGTAAACGATATTTTTTGTCAGTCCGTCTTTAGCCAACACATATAAGCCTAATGGTTTGCCCACACAAGAACATGATGCCGAATGAAATATAAAAACGACGCGACGCGTCTCGTGAATGTCTTGCGCATATGTGGATGAAAGTTCGATGAGGCGGACGTAGCGCATTCTGTCATTCAACAACATAAATAATTTCGTTCTGTTTGCAATACGAACGACGAGGAAATTTTTACAAAAATTTGTTCATACAAAAATAAGAAGGGTGGGGGTAGGAGGGTTAAAATTTGAGATTACAGGTATTTTTTGATGCCAAATAAAATTAAAAAATACAAAAAAAAAATTGTCAAAAAATAGAATTTTTTTCTGCATAGGGTCACCCTAATCACCCAGCGTGAAATATATTTTAAAACCTATTCTCATACCTACCAAATATACATTAAAAAAATCATAAAAATCGGTCAAGCCGTTTCGGAGGAGTGCGACCACAAACACCGTGACACGAGATTTTTATATATGAGATAGATAATTTCGAAGTCCAACTATCGGAAGTTGAACTGTGGGGTTAGGTTTATTTGTCGCTTGTCGGAATTCATACAATCAGTTCTTATTTTGAAATGTTCGGTACAAATTTGAGAGCAACGTGAATAATCAAGAAATTTCACTTTTATCACGGCAAGCTAAATTAGTACTTTGGTGATGATAGTCTATTTGCTCACGTCTTTGTTTTATAACGCAACATTTTCACTTCACACCTTCTTGTGGTCATAGTGGGGTGGGAACCTTTTCCAAAGACAATAATTCCCATCCCCCTCCGCAACGTAAGCAGATATATGCGTTAAAAATACGACAGCAGTCAAGTACAATAAGCGTGTTTACACGTCAGCGCGTGTGTCTCGATAGAAACCGTTATAACTCCGTTATTGTTTTAGTTACATCCGTAAAATAAAAAGTGAAAGATCGATAGTGAATCATGCATGCTGCACATCTCTATTCAAGTTGCCCATAGAAATACATAAAAAGAACATTCTGTCAGACGCGCAGTCTGACACATAATTTATCCCGTCAAATTTCCTACGGGCGCCCGACATTGTTAATTTCTATTAAATATTTTTATATGAAATGATAAAAAAGTGAGGTGACAAAAGTGTTTATTACACATTTATACAATAGAATAAGTATTGTTGTTTACATAATCTGTGATTTTAGTACCGTTTTCACATAAAAACATCACGTGAGTCATTTTCACATTTTTTAATGTTTGCATTCTAAATTTTAATATTTACAAATGTTAATATTTATTTGTAATATAATAATTCGAAAGCTTATTTTGTAACCTGTCTAAAACAGTTTTTACTATTCGGCTACGTTCAGAAATGTTTCATTTATAGAGCTTTAATTGTGAATCGGTAATAATACAAAGTTTTCGTAAAATGTCATTTCGTTAGACATTAAAAGTGCATATTGGCGATTTTCTGAGGGGTTAAAGACCTTAATGAACGCTATCTCTTCTTCAAGATATTCGGGACATTAAACGTTTGCAAGGGTCATGTGTAATTATGTTTATTCGTGAGCGACTACATATGTACCTGACATTTCTAAAGCTGGAATTTCACGTGATCAAAGTAAATGATTTAATTCATGCGGGAATATGAGCAAGTCGTGCAATCAATAAACGTTCACATCCTGCCATAACCTGTGCGCTCTCGGGACTACGTGGACTTAGTACTGTCAGTTTGCTATCTTACGGACCTGGGGCCACACTTTACGAGGTTTATGCGGGTCAGTTTAACTTTTCTTAAGTTTTACAAGATGACATTAAATTGTCAGGACGCGGTTTTTGTATATGTTAAATGCGTTTTTGAAGTGAAAACTTTTTTAGTACCGTTGTGATTTAAAATTCGACGAAAAATATCGACACTAAAAAGAGATAAACGCATATATGTATTGGATTTTGCCTGCGAGAGATTGAGATAGTATAATCGGTCTCCTCTTTGTGCCGTGCTTTGTAGCCTTCCCACTGTTGTCCTCGTTTTTTTTTAGGTTTCACTTCTACCACGTTTAAATTACACACTCTGTTTTTTTTTTTAAATAGGCAATTCATCCTGAAAGAGTGCTTTATTTAACCTGTTGAACATTGGACGGTATTTTGAAAAATGCCTGCAAATTTCACAGAAATTCTTTTAAAATCATTCGGAGTAGCTACAATAATCAAATAGTACCTAGGTCCTAGATTGATATTGGCGCAAGCGATTCTGACCTTGTCCTTCATAGGGTTTCTTTATACATAAGGGTTTAAATCGCATTTAAAATAAAAAAATTTGGGCCCGCCGGCGGGCTCGACAGATGAGAGATTAATTACTATTGGTCTCCGGTTTGTGGGGTACTTCGTAGCCTCCCAACTCTTGTCTACTTTAGTTTTCTGAAGGTTTCACTTCTACCGTGTGTGAATTGCACACTCTGATTTTTTGAAGAGAAAAATTCTTTTGCACAGTTGTGATTTTAAAACTGCCCAAAGAAGCGAAGCTAGCCGTCCATAATGGAGTACTGGTACCTACCCTGATGTATGGCAGTGAAGCATGGAACTGGCAGAAGAAGTATGAAAGTAGACTGAATGCTGTAGAAATGAGATCCCTGAGGCGTATGTGTGGTAAAACCATGTACGATCGTGTGAGAAACGTGAAGATCCGCAAAGAATGCAAGGCTGATGTAAGCGTAATGAGTAAGATTAGACACGTAGAGCGAAAGGAAAGGAGTGTAAGAAGAATATATGATGCAAATGTGAATGGTAGAAGAAGTCGGGGACGACCGAGAAAGACATAGCACAACCAAGTGAATCAGATACTTGAGTCGGGCCATGTCATGAGTCAGAATAATAGAAGAGCATATATGAGACGATGTATGAATTTGAATGAGACAAGGAGTGTGTGCCAAGACCGGATTGTTTGGCGGTCCGTCCTCTCTGCCTACCGCTGCGGGGAAACGGCGTGATGGTTAGTTAGTTAGTTAGTGATTTGAAACTCTATGAAACGAAACGAGCGACACTAAAAAGGGGCAAACACGTGCATCTACAGTATTTAGCCTGCGACAGAATGCGATGGCAATAAAATATTTATTTAATTCACGGGTACTCGGTTCCAATATAATACGATAAATCCACAGTCCCACGCAAGCCTCCTTTGGTGTAGTGGAATAAAGCGCCTGACGAACCTCAGTGGTCAGACATTTAGCGGACCAAGGATCGAATCCTACGAAATAAAAAAAAAATCAAATACAATCTTCAAATCACTCCAAAATGAACAGGTATAGAAAGCGATATCTAGCGACTCCGAAGAAGAAAACACAAATACTAATAAGATGATCAAATGTTTTAGGAATAGGAAAAGGTGTATTGGAATTAGACAACAATAGTTGTTTAAGTGTAGCCTTTTAATTTCTCCAGCCGGACTTTCTCTACCCATCGCCTTGCATCGCAAATGGGTGGATAGATTCATACGTCTGTCACTCCTGGACACTGACCCCCATATTCCTACTCACCTCTCATACCTATCCTTAAAAATATCCTCCACACAGCATCCCCTAAGATAACTTCTGTGTGGAGCTAACGTAAAAAAAGTATTCACGACGATTATTTTTTTAACATGAGCTCCACACAGGAGACCCTTAGGAACATAATTTCCTTCAGGGCCTATGTCATCTTTGTGCTCACCTATGATGCTGTGTGGAGGGTTTTTTTAAGGAAAGGAAGGAGAGGAGAGTTCTGGGAAGGAAAAGGGTTTAAGGCGTGGGTAGGAATTTTGGGTTCAGTATGTCCTGGTCATCCGCCTCCAAGACCTAGATAAACCTCACCCCATGAACCCGGGCACCCCTGCTAAATCACCAAACGTAGCCAACCACTTGGGGTGACCTATGGCAGAGGTGTTGGTTATACAATAAAGGTTCCCGGGGCGGCGGTACCCATTCCCGCCTCCTAAACGATGTGTCTTTTTTAATACATTTAATGACCAATTTCACTTTAACAGATTTAAAGCTACATTAATGGCATTCACCAAACTTAACAATTCGTGTAAATATTTTCAGATACCAAAATAGCAGCAAAAATCTTCGTTTCAATAAAAAATCAAAAAGTTAAAGATGGCCACCGCCAGCTCAGCGTGGCAAATGCAGAACCCAGGAAAGCTTTTACATTAATCGCCGCAGCTAGTTGTGCAGCGCGCTGTACAGGTAGAAGAATATAATAGAACAGGAGTAGGCGAAGGAGAAGGAAAAGAGGAAGGGCAGGTAGTAGTGTAGGTGGTCGAGAGCAGCGCTGTTCCTGAAGGTGTTACGAATGTCGGTGCGGCCGCGCTAATTGATGCAATTACCTCGACCTGCAGTTCTGTGCAGTTTTGTACATTACTATTAAAACAGCAGCACGCGTAGATCTGTACCTTTATAGTGTTTATTTGTCCATTTCTTAAATACACGCGCTCACCTTTACGTGATTAAGTTGGGCGTTTTTCAATTTACACGCAATTTAGTAATAATTTACTTTAAACGCCCAAAAGGCTTGCACGCAAAACAGAACATTTTTTTAATGAAAAATTACAATGAAAATATAATAGTGTGTAGTTAACAAAATATAAGGTTTAACAAATTGTAGGTTTTTTTCATATGAATACCTCACAAGAGTCCCAGCTGCTCCCGTCTGGAACCAGTGAATCTATTGCATCCCCAATTGGAGTATGTTGTGAGGCTGAAGGTAGTGGAGAAGGGAAGGAGATGGGGTAAAGGAAGGTAGGAAAGTACCTGGCTATTCAGATCTAGTCACCAAACACGGCTACAGCCATTTCAAGCAACGTTTAAATTCTGAATGGTGGTCTTTCACCAGGGCGATACTGAGAGTATCTTCCACTCTGGAACGTGTCGCAAACATACTATATATTATTTTTAAAAGATTAATCGTGAAATAACACAAATTAATCAAAAAAAATTTATTTGCCCACGCCGGGATTCGATCCTCCAACCTTCGGATTGCGAGTCAAAAGCTTTACCGCTAGACGCGCCGGTCGTCAAAAAGTAACATAAGCAAAATAAGCAAAATAAGCACATAAAATCATTCAATATCCTCCAATACTATGATAATATTATTAAAAATAAACAAAATTATTGTAAATAATTATAAACAAAGGAGAAATAGTTGGTACACAGGCGTTTGAAGTTTGCTAAATTCAAATTATTGTCAAATACATTCATATAGTTTATATATGTCTATCTAGTCTCTTTCAACGGAAGCAATCTTCCGAACAGGCCCTCCATTGATATGCTTGGTGTAACCCTAAGTGACCAGCTCAGGTATGGGGGCTCCATCGAAGCCAGAGTAAAGTTAGCCTCCCAAAAGCTGGGCGTACTGTACAGGGCCCGCAGATACTTTAATAGTATCTACACAACTGCTAACCTTGTACAAATCACAAGTACGCCCCACAGTTGAATTTGGCAGCCATCTCTGGTCTGGAGCTCCAAAATACCTGAAAAATACCCTCGACTCTGTGCAGAAACGGGCGGTCCGTTTGATAGATTCTCCCATCTTAACAGACGGATTGCAATCTTTAGAGCACAGGCGTCGGGTGGGAATGCTATCCTTGTTCTACCGGTATTACAATGGAAGATGCTCCGAGGAACTAGCATCATTGATCCCTTCGGCACCGGTGCATAGTCGGGAAACACGCCAAACGCGTGCCCAACATTTGTACACGGTTGACATTTGTCACATAAGAACGGGTCGTTTCTTCGACTCGTTCTTGTGTTCAACAGCTCGGCTGTGGAATGATTTGCCGGCCTCTGTGTTTCCTCCTTCCTACAACATGGGTCTCTTCAAGACCAATGTTCATTCCTTCCTCTCCTCAAAAAGACCCTCCACACAGCATCCCAGATGATATAGGCCCTGAGGGAAATTATTTTCCTCAGGGCCTCCTGTGTGGAGTTAATGTAAAAAAAATATATATATATGTATATGTTACCATGAAGACTAGTAAACGTTGTATTGGGGAATGCAAACTATACTTGGAATGCGATGAATATATAAACAATTTAAATGTCTGTCTAGGTACATGTAGATTTATTATATGCAGTAGTTCTCAAAAATCGAATTCAGTTTAACAATGTTATTAAAAACTTAAGATCGTTTAATTTTCGCCAGTTTTCTAAAGTTGAAACATGTAAAATGTTGAATATTGAAATCCTTATAAAACATAGTAATAGGCAGTTATTGTGGAAGTCTGTGGTATCTCATTTCAGGAAAGATGAAAACATAATAGAGTTTATTTAAAACTGCAATAAAGTGGCTACGAAATAAATAAACACATGAATTTTTAACAACTTGTTTTTTATGCTAAAATGAGGTTTTACGGTTATGGCAAGTTAAGGAATCATTTTAATTCCATATCATTACATAGTATAAAATGAAGTCGCTCAAAATGTATGTGCGCGTTAATCTTTTAAACTACGCAATGGATTTTCATACGGTTATCACCAATGGCACCAATTTACAACAATAACAATACGAAACGTGTACACGCATTATTTTTATCCCAATAAAATCATCTTAAGCAATCGCAAAAAGTATTAAAATCAAAGTGTTTCACTAAATTATATTAAATTAATACTGGCTTAAAGTATACGAATCATCAGAACAGTATATAGTGCATTTAAAGTGTATAAAAGAACGATTAGTGCAATAAAGTGACAGTTCTTACAAGCCCCCCCCCCCCCCCCCCGCGCCCGCACCCACACCGCAGCCGGCGACAGTACTTACACGCCTTACCAAAAATTCAGGGGTATACAACTGTTTTAATCGAAGTAAAATTTTTTTTTTTTTATAAAATGGCTCTAAGTGACAAAGCTTCACAGTACACTACCAAAGTAAATGCCATAATCAGTGGATTGATCTCAATTGTTCATGATCCAAACAATAAATTTTCGAAAGAAAATATCGTTAAAATAATACCAAAAACTACCGAACTAATGGCTACGATTGGTGAATTGGTAGTTGATTTTGGAATAATGCAAGGCGAATTGAATTCAATGAAAAATAATACGCAACTCATGACGCCAATCGGGACTAATCCGAAGGACATAAATATGTGTGATATTGTTACCGAGATGGAAGAGAGGGCAATCAGATCCAAAAACGTCATATTGTATAACGTTCCTGAGAGCTTGTCAGATGAAAAGGCTGTCATCATTACGGAAGATAGAGAGAAAATTTCTTCGGCTATAAAAACCATCGACCCGTCATTAAATCTAATCAACGTCAAAATATTCAGACTGGGTGCCACAAAAATTTCTAACAAAAATCGTCCAATTAAAGTGGAATTTACTGACAATATCGCACCGAGAACTCTCCTACGTAATATCATAAAATTTAAAGACGGCATCAAGGCCAGCAATGACTTAACTATCCTCCAACGTAACCAATTGGTGGAGCTGAGAAAGCAATTGTTGTACCGTCAAGAGAATGGTGAACCAAACCTTACCATAAAGTACATAAACTCCAAACCAACTATTGTTACAACTATTTCAAAAAACGACACAACCAAAACAAATTGAAGTGCTATTATCAAAATGTCAGAGGCATGAAAACTAAACTTAAGGAATTCAAAATACATGCCCCGACACTGCAACATGATATTCTCATTCTAACGGAAACCTGGCTGGAACCATCAATTAACTCTGCTGAGCTTGGTCTACCCCACCATCATATTTACCGGTCTGACAGAAGTCAACATACCAGCTCTAAATCTAGAGGCGGTGGTGTCATGATAGCTGTCAACAAGGCACATCCTTCAAAACTTCTGAAAACCAAAAATTGTAATGTGGAGCAAGTTTACATCTTAAAATATCATAGGCAGTGTTTATATTCCACCGTCATCGGATATAAGTGTATACAAGAGTCATTTTGAGGATATTGAACAACTGTCGTACAAATTTCCAAACAGTAAAATCACTATCATCGGTGACTATAATTTACCAAAAATGAATTGGGGCACCCGTGACAATTCTACAGTATCACAAAACTCTAGCTTATCTGAAACAGAAAAAGAAATAGTTGAATTTTGCGATTTCCTTAACCTACTTCAATTAAACAATGTAAAAAATGACAATAATAGATTACTAGATCTTGTTTTTTGTACCGACATGGCAACTGCGGTTGATAAGTCACTCGACTCATTCTTACCCCTGATTCTCATCACCCACCTCTAGACATTACTATACTATGTAACCCTATAAAATGCCAAATTAAAAACCAGACTCAATTTCTCAACTTTAATAAAGCCAATTATGTTGCAATACACGATTATCTACATAACACTGACTGGTCTATATTAGAAGGAGGAAACCTTGATGAAAATATTAAAGTCTTTTATGATCACCTATATAAAGCCATAGAAAAATTTGTTCCGATTAGTTATAAATTATCTTCAAATTTCCCTAGCTGGTTTAGCAAGGACCTCATTAACATAGTAATTGAGAAGAAAAAAGCCCATAAAATATACAAAGAAACAAAAAGTCTTTCTGATTTTACAATTTTCAGCAAGCTTCGAAAAGATTGTAATAAATTATCAAACATTTGTTGTAATAATTATATTAAAAATGTTGAATTTTCGATTGCTAACAATGTAATACATTTTTTTAAGTATTGTAAATCCCAAAATAATAATAACCTTGGCATACCTGAAACTATGCACTACAAACTGAAAACTTCCTGTAAAATCAATGAAATTGTCAATTTGTTTGCAGACTTTTTTAAGGATGTGTATGAAACCGATATCCCTGATGAAGACATTCCAAACTTCGAGTCAGATATAAATTTACAACTATCTCAGATACATATTGAGATTAAAGAAATTGCAGTATGTATCAAACTACTGGAACCTAAATCTTGCTCAGGGCCAGATAAAATTCCCCCCGTATTTCTTAAAAACTGTGGGGCTAGTGTCTCTTACCCACTGTACCTACTATTTAATCAATCACTTTTATCAGGCAAGTTCCCGCAAATATGGAAAAATAGCTTTCTCACTCCAATATTTAAAAGCGGAGACAAGTCTTTAGTTGAAAATTACAGACCAATATGCATACAATCGTCGATACCAAAAATTTTTGAAAAGTTAATTCTTCAAAAAATATGTTCTTGCATAAAATTTAATATCTCATCATTTCAACATGGTTTTATCTCTGGACGATCTACTTTAACTAACCTTACACTGTACGAAAATTTTATCTCAGGTGCTCTTGCTAATAGAGAACAAGTTGACTCAATTTATACGGATTTTAGTAAAGCCTTTGATAAGGTTTGCATTAAAATTCTTATAAATAAATTGTCTAAACTAGGAATAAGTGGTAAATTATTATGCTGGATTAGGAATTATTTATCAAAACGTGTACTAACTGTCTCTATTAAAGAACACTTGTCTTACGAATTTGAAGCAACTAGTGGTGTGCCTCAGGGTTCGCACCTTGGTCCAATATTGTTTATACTATTTATAAACGATGGCACTTCCATATTCTCTGATGTTAACATGTTATTATTTGCTGATGACATGAAAATTTACAAAATCATTAAAAATATATACGACTGCTTCTCCCTTCAATCCAATTTTGTAAAATTCGCAGAATGGTGTACCATTAACAAAATTACACTTAACATTAAGAAATGTCAAATCATGAGTTTCTTTAGAATAAAAAACCCCATCAAATACTGTTATTCACTTAACAATCACAGTTTAATGTCATTACCTGTAATAAGGGACCTCGGAATAACCTTCGACACTAAACTACTATTTATCAACCACATCGATATCATTAATCATTACTAATAAAGCTATGAAAATGCTGGGCTTCATTCTAAGACTATGTAAAGATTTCAAAAACATTCATACATTTAAATTACTATATACAACTCTGGTTAGGAGTCATTTGAAATATAATTCGCCCATATGGAACCCTCTCTACAAAAGCCACGCAAACTCCATTGAAAAAGTCCAACGCAAATTTCTCAGATCAATTAATTTCAAATTCGGAATTCCCGCGTATAACATAAACTATGATTCTCTATTACAAAAAATGCGACTCTTATCGTTAAAAGATAGAATAATACTCAATGATCTTATTTTTTTATCTAAAATAAACAATAACTGGTTTGACTTCCCTGAATTGGTATCGTTAATAAATTATCATGTACCTAGTAGAACAACTCGACTCAAAACACCTTATTATTGCAACAACACTCTCAGTAATGCAGAACAAAATTCAATAATACATCGTTTACACACTTTAGGTAATGAATTTGCTCATATCGATCATGCCGAAAGTCTGTCATCATACAAAAGATGCATTAGACAAAATTTATCTGCTAGTACTACCACGTAATCATAATAAATAAATAATCATGTAACCATAATATTATGTCCTACCAGTATGCACTCTAATACCTATGGCTTAGAAACATATCATAGTTACCTACTTTTCATATCGCTTTGTATACTCCGTAATACCTTCCTTTTATTTATTATATATTTTTTAAAAATTTTTGGTTATCTTCAATATTTGGCTCCTAAGAGCATTTCTTACTGTTTACTTGTCATACTTTTTTATATTTATAACTTTTGTAATTTATATTATTTACAAAGGTAAATTATAGTTTATATTATTTCCCGCCTTTCAACTTTTTATCTTAACTTCTTACTTTTACATTATACTTTATATTTTATAGTTTACACTTTTACTTTATACTTTCATTTTATACATCATAATAATTCTATTTACTACTCATTACCTTAACTCCTTTCTTTTACCTTTTGTTTTTATATTTAACTTTACATTTATATGTCACTTTCTTATGCTTTTGTATTATAATATATATAAATATAATTATGTCAATGGCACATGTTGTGCCGTATGTTTTTGAAATAAATAAATAGATAAAGTGATTGAAGAGGAATGTTTATATGTATAATACATGTACATTTTATCAGAGAAAAGCCGAGAAATTCAAAGAAAACATATTTTTGAGCGATTTAAAACGGCTGGCGGGCCGTACTATAGTCACTTTTGAAATTCGTTCTACGGAAGAAATTGGAAAATAGATGTCCTGGTGTAAGTAGGTAATTGATTTTCCCTTTTCAAATATCCAGTGTTGCATTGCAAGCATTGTATAATTAGGGGCGAGTTAATTAGTTTATATGTATAATACACGCTTATTATAGTAGAGAAATGCCGATAAATTCAAATATTCAATTCAGGCAGCGGGCAGCGGGCAGCGGGTAGCGGGCAGCTGGCAGGCGAGTGGTGTGGATTTTATAAAGATGGGGTAATGGCGTTGTGTTTCGTTAGCCACAGCAACGTGAGGCCGGGTCTGCTAGTTAATATATATTATTCAAATTTACACAATTAATCCATTATGATGTTTAAGTTACCTTTATATTATATTTATATTCATAACTTGGTAAATATGTAGTTTTTGCTATTCTACATTTTTAAATGCCGTTTTAAAAATTTAATATCATACTATATGAAGTTTAAGTAAATCACGATAATATAGTTATTTCAACAACAAATAGTAATCATATTTCTCAACGAAAGAATTTTAAATGTTTATATTGAGGGATCAGTAGGATTTATCGGTCCAGGTAGGAGTTCAACCAAGCCGAACCCTCTGCTATGAAAACATCTGGAGTCTGTGAATTATTTTCCCATTTGGTTTCTGGTAGATTGACATTTTATTTTGTTTATTGGGGAAAATCAACACATATTTTACACTTATAATAATAACATTAATAATACACATAATATCCAATAACAGATTTTCACATAATTAAAATTATAATTAAAAAGTTTAAAAAAATCCGTAAGAAGTTAACAAAAATATATCCTTGAAAATTGTAAAAAAAGGATATAAAAACACAATATTAACTATAATATAAACTAATAATCTTCTTACTAAATTTCAAAACATAAAGCAGTCAGAGTCAGAAATCTATTACAACAGCAATAATAATAATATGTACATACATACCTACAACTCGGAGTGAACACAATAGTAAGTCAAATGACAAGCATGTAAATAGAAAGGATTCACAGCAATAACATAATAATTTGCAACACGGTCAAATAATTATTTAATGTTAGCTATGACATACTTTTTTAAGGTAATGACATGTTGTTCTTGTATTGTTTTGTATTTATTATACGTCTGACTAGATGATCATTTGAGAAAAAGTGTGTGGAAGGGTTTAGTTTTTCCTTTAGGGCAGATTTAACCCGGACATAAAATCGGAAGCATTATACAAAATTAGAGTCCAATTAATTTAAACATCTTACCTTGCATCAAATGGAGGTAGTTATGATTTTTGGTACGTTGTACGTCTTTGCTGAAAAATTAGACCTCCGGAGTTAAAATTGGCAAAAACTGAAAATAGGAATTTTTTTATGATTTTTGGATATCTGAAAAAGATATCCGGAGGTCTAATTTTTTTTGCTTTATTAGGCCTCCCTGATGTATAACACATCAAAAAATCATAACTACCCATTTGATGCAAGGTAGCCTTTTAGATAGTCTTTTTAGCCTTTGTGGTAGTCTTTTAAGATATAAATTTGCTGTATTATTTAGTCACGAATTGGTATTCACATTATGGGTACGAGCTAAGGTTCAGCAAATCTGTAAAAAATGGGGGAAGTCTAGGTTCGAAGGCTTACGTTAAAATGGGATACTTATTTTGGGACCAAAAAGGAGTTTTCATAACCGAAGTAAGTGCTAATTACCGTTCACATGTGTTATAATTACCCATTCCACATTTACTTAACCAGAATTTTTATTTGTTCATTTAGTACAAGATTATACATTATTTATAAAATTTTTTGACTTTTTTTAGAATTGAATCAGCAGAACTACGCATAAGCCTATTTAAGTTTTGAAACGGTGTTTTACTAGTATAGAATACAAATTTTATAATGCGTAAGATTAGGTGAGGTTAGGTTCATTCATCTTTGAACCCGGAAACCTAGCTTGACAAGTTCGAACCAGAGAAGACTGGGGGTTAGAAAGATGCAAAGTTGTTTTACATAATGTAAAGTGAGACAACAAGATAAGCTTTCTTTGTAGAGTTGCGCAATTTCACCCTGCCTATTTCTATTTCTTAATTCTAGCACACTGAGCCTATTTCTATTTCTTACAAGACGGTAACAGGACAACTCAGAATGAATTCAACTAAACACCTCATTTAAAAAGTCATTAGAATTGATGAAAAAAATGCATACAAAATTTTATACTTATGTTCCCCCACCTACTCTTCATTAATCCCTAGCAACGCCTCCACTCCTACCACAATCCTTCGTAATAATACATTGTCCCCCCCCCACTATTTTGCAATTGTCAAATCAGTATACGTTTGCCCTGAGGAAGGAACGGTTGGCTTTAAACAAATATACAAGTGGTTCAAACAAAGTAACATTGTTTCATTTATACATAAAAAATGGTTACTTTAGGTTAGGTTATGGGCTATTTTTCATTTTTTTCCATTGCTTTTAATGATTTAGTTGAGTTGATTCTGATTTGTCATGGAATCTATTAGACATTAGTCCGAATTAATGGTTTTTTATAAATCGGTACATCAATCCAATAATGGAAGAACAGAGCTCAACAATAAAATTAAAGAACTGTTCTAGAACAAAGTTACATACTTCTTACACTATGTAAATACTAAATTATAATGATGCTGCCGGCCGGTAGGATCGTCTATTTTCAATACACTTACACCGTCCTTATATTCTTCTCTATCATAATGCTGCACTCTGCCTACTTTCGTCTTTCCTATGCCAACTCCAAGCTTTGCGGGAATACTTCAGGTATGGTATCAGAACCCCGTTGTGGATTACAAGCCTGGCTTCCTCTCACAACTTCTTATTAGTGACTACTGCATTTGGTCGTATGTGAATTGAATTTCCTACATTCACCCTTTTGGCGATGTCCTTATCAGCCTCGCAGTCCTTTGCAAACATATTATAAATTCATCAATTTTCTCCACGGATGCACCGCCTATAATCATGAAAAAATAATAAAAAAATAGACACAAGAAAAAAGATTCCACAGAACAAAGCTTTAAAATAGGTTTTCTTATAGAATTACACGAGAGTGTAAATTATTAAATTTCAAATGCAAAATCTAATGGGGATGTACGATGTCAGGCAGTGTAAGAGAGAAGTATGTCAGTGGCGACATTGGTGTCCATTCAAATCTAGATGGGAGGCATTACCTATTCGGAGAACACTATCAATGCGAGATGCTCTCTCTCTTTCTGTAGAGGCTATCTTTTTAATGGTGACCCGACAGTTGGCCTCTGAATTTTTTTTTGCGTTATTTATCAATTTCAAACCTTTATTAGTAAGTTGGTATGGGTATCATGATATCAAGATATGGGTATCAAAATGGTAAATGCAGTGTACAGGTAAATAGTTTTGATGCATTTGAATGAAAACATGTTTTACACTTTTGTTATTCGGCGGTATGTACATCCTCTCTACACACCTCTTCGGGGACACATATTTATATTTTACTAGCTGACCAGGCCACGCGTTGCTATGGCGAATAAAACGCAACGTCATCTACTGGATGGTTATCCAACCTTTATAACCACCGCCGTCTTCGAGTTTATCGCGAAGAGACAGACAGATGCCGCGGAGGACTTTAATTTATAATACGTAGAGATGGTGATAATAATGTGCATGATATGCTTGGGATAACTAACGTATTTAAGTTAATAAGGATTAATTCTGTATCCGTCTATTCAATTTGGGAGGCGGGAATGGGTACCGCCGCCCCGGGAACCTTTATTGGATAACCAACACCTCTGCCATAGGTCACCACAAGTGGTTCGCCACGTTTGGTGATTTAGCAGGGGTGCCCGGGTTCATGGGGTGAGGTTTGTCTAGGTCTTGGAGGCGGATGACCAGGACACACTAAACCCCGAATTCCTACCCATCCCTTAAACCCTTTTCCCTCCCAGAACTCTCCTCTCCTTCCTTAAAAACATCCTCTACACAGCATCCCTAAAGATGACATAGGCCCTGAGGGAAATTATTTTCCTCAGGGCCTCCTGTGTGGAGCTCATGTAAAAAAAAAAAACTTTTCAATTTCCGCAATGTACTTACGTGATCATTTTTTTAGAAGATAGAATGGGTTTAGTAATCTATCCGTAAAAGCTAGATATATGCCTTCGCAAACTTTTTTGTAGATCTATAAAAGAGAAATATCCCACTATGTATTGTTTTGTTTTATCACAATTTACACAAATACTTGACCAATTACATACTTAAACCTTACTCACGAAACACTCTATCTATTGGTGAAAACCGCACGAAAATCCGTTCAGTAGTTTTCGAGTTTATCGCGAACAGACAGACAAAATGTTATGAAGATATTTACGTTGGAGCGCCAAAACGTTATGAGCATATTTAATTTTCACATTGGAAGCTAAAATGTTAGGAATATGTGGCGACACATCATTATCAACTTCGCCATCAAAAGAAGGTACGAGAAATATCTAATATTACAATAAACTGAGATTAACTATGAAGATAATATAAGATATTTTTACAATGATTAACACATCTATCGAAGTTATTTTTTTCAGAGATTATAAAAAATAACCCTCTCACACAAAGTATTAGCCAATCGAGCCCAACAAACGTCGGAGCGCCAAAATGTTATGAAAATATTTAACTTTCACGTTGGAAGCTAAAATGTTAGGAATATAATAGATGGAGAGCAAGAGACAAGTGTAATTATTTCTGAAGAATTTGTATCTCAGGCGTGGACCTTAAGCAGGCGGCTATAAAATACTTGAGATGTGCGGTCAGCTCCCTCCGCTGCTGACATGAGCTGAACGGCAGGCTGGAGCGACGAACAGGCCTCCAGTCCCGCGGTTTCCCAGCGACGTCCCGTTCAAATTCAAATTATTTAAATTCAAATTCATTATTTATTTATTCTTTCAAAAACATTACAAAATTAAAAATTTTAATGTGTTTTTAAAATACAACTGTAACAGTATTACATTAAACTTAAATGGTAGAATGGTAGGCTAAAAACTATACAAGCATTAATAGAGCTTGCCTTTTAAAAGCAGCTTCACTAACGCTAAGTATGTAGATATCCGAATTAATTCTATTCAACAGCAAGATTGCTCTCCCGACCGGCATGACCATTGGCAAGTTAGTCCTGCAGGCCGGAAGATAGAACAGCCTATGCTGTCGGGGGCGAAGATAACCATCGGGAACATAGAAATGAATGCTCTCCAAGATAGCTGAGTTTTCAAACCATCCGCGAATCAATTTGAAGAAGCAATGTGTACATCCCTTCTGACTCGTAGATGGTTCATTCCGAGCATACCCAAAAGAAAGTCAGTAGGATAGAGCCACGGGTAATAGCCGTACTCCCTCATGTACAGAAATCTCAGAAATTTTTTCTGAACTCTCTCCAACATGAGGGAATATTTTACTTGGTGCGGACTCCAAATTACTGACCCACTTTCAAGTCTACTCCTTACTAGGGAATTGAATAGGATTATGAGAACCCGGGTATCTCTAAAATTCCTTGCAGTACGCAGAATAAAGCCCAGCATTCTCAATGAAGTGCTACAAACCATCTGAATATGAGTATGAAATGTCAGCCTACTATCAAACATGATTCCAAGGTCCTTCATGGTGGAGACACGTTTTAGACTTCGGGCGTCTATCGTATACCGGTAATACCAGGTATGACACGCCCTAGTGAATGACAAAATTAAACATTTAGATATATTGAACTCAATCCGATTTCTTTTACTCCAGTTAATAATTCTATCAATATCTGACTGGAGTCGTTTGCAGTCTTCTAGAGTTAGTATTTCTAAGAATAGTTTCAGGTCATCAGCAAAAGAAGAAACCTGGAGTGCAGAATTACTTCAGAAATATCATTAATAAATATGGAAAAAAGGAGTGGGCCTAAATTAGAACCTTGGGGTACTCCTGATCGTACAAAAACGTTCCAGGGCGGTTGCCAGCCAGCCGACTATGTTGATGACGTCCAAGGTGGGCGATCTTTGGCCGCATCTCTGCGAGCACCTCTGGCTCCAGGTATAGTCGGAAGGTCTTGTGATGACTGCGTCTGCAGATGCTGGATGTGGTTTTAATCCAGCAGAAATAATGTGCTCCCATCGTACTCCACTGCTGATCCAGGATTTTAATGATTGTCCTGATGGTCTTCAATAATGGAAGCCGCTGATGGGCGCGGATTTATCAATCTTCACATGTTGTTAAAATAATGGCGAACTACGACTATTTGATTACGTTGACCCGCCACAGGGACGGTGGCCGTGGTCACCTGTGGCTGCTCAAAGAATGAAGAGCTCAAGGCCAGTCCTGCCTAGTGAACCCATCTGTGCAGATCCTCAGTATCACCAACTGAGCAAAGGTAAACATTTCAATGCTACCAATATAAAGATGTTGAATGTTAACAAACTTCACACCAAAAGTACCCATACACAGATAATTCACTTGTTACATTATTTTTTATGTAACAAGACGACTCGGGGGACTTTAATTTATAATATATAGAGATATTATATTAAATACAAATACGAATAATATTAATACTATATTAAATACATCTGTAAGTAGGTATTTGTATTTACCCTAAGCCGACTGCATATAGTATATAAGTACACCAGTGGGAATAGTTGTCAGAATGTTATCCTTTTTTATGAGCCACTTCGCTCAATTTCAAAATTATGTTTAACTTTTTTTCGTCTGTGTTCCGTTGTTGTACATCACACATCAGTTCAAGCTTCACCAAAGTAATCTCAAGACTTGCTCTTTATTTGCCTTGAGCGGTTCATTCAAAATAAATTGAATTAATCAAGCTGATTATTGTGATCGTCTGCCCACAGCCTTACAATCGATTTCCATCAGTTTTGATAGTAGCTGTCAGTTTATTGATATTCCATGCGCAGTGAGCTCGAGTAAAGCGGCGTGCAGACAGAGTAAGCGAATGCTGGACACAGGGCATTCAAAATTACCAAGAAATGGCACAACCGGTTAATCGGCTTATTATGAATTTTATACCGGTTAATCGGTATTTTTGAAAATTTATGAAGGTGTTACTTTATTTTTTTATTTATCATTACTGAGTTTTATGGATGTCCTCACTTACGTCATAAAAACTTAGTTAATATGTACATAAAAATAAAATAAAAACCTACTCAGTCAAAGGAAACATAATATCAAAATAAAAATAGAAACATTATATAATAGCTTACACAACAGACAGATAATTCAAAGTTTGGGATACATAATGTAATTAGCTCCATATATTTTTGAGTACTAGCAGAACTTTTTTTCTGAATCCATATAAATTATCCACGAAAATGTCTACTTCAGCATATTCTATCTTATAACAAAGTCGACACCTTTGTACCAGAGGGCTAAATTAGGCGATTTTATTTTAAAATATTATCTGGTAAAACGTGCTATGGCGTTCTAAAAAATGGGAATTGGGAACATTTATGTCAATATTTCAAGACGTAGTGTAGGTATAGTAATAATAACTTCGAACATATTGCTTGTGTCGCGATGGAGTACTTAGACAGTCTCTGTTCTTGAGAAATTTTTTTTCTTAATTCTGTCTAATTTGTACACTCAATTAGAGTAAAAGTTTAAAATCGGTTTAAACGTTTAAAATTTAAATTTTTAATTATAATATTTTTTAAATAACATTTTAAATTAAACGTGGTGGTGGGGGCTTGTGGAAGATATGTACACGTATCCCTTAAGACGTACACGCATACAGAACTATCCGACAAGCTTAATTACAAGACAAATGCATCAACTTAATTAGCCAATTAACAGTGCTCTTCATACATTCCATAATATATGCCTAAATCTAACATCGATATTTTCTCCGATTCACTGCCCAAATTTTAAAAGAACGTCATTTCAGTAATATAAACTGTTCAATGCGCATCCATATCCCTTCATACATCACCACTTCTCACACCTACAAACATACTCACACATACACACTTACGCATAACGCACATCACCCGGTAATAACTAAATATTAATACTACGAGTATAAATAAGACACTACAAAGAAACATATCATAGGTACCCATGTATTACTTAGTACATATGTATTACTTAATATCTGTCAATATTATCATCACTGTAACCAATGTTCTGTTTGTTTTTATACAAATAAATAAATAAATAAGACATTTTCATTCGGTAATTTAAGCTGGATAAACATACCGGTAAACCGTTTTTCCGAAAACCGGCAACATGAAGGTAGGTGCCCTAGTTGGGCAGATACAATGTATAAAAAACACAATGGAAGCTTGAAGGTCAGATTCGGAACGCCGGACTTCAATTTGTTTTTGTACGTTGTCCTTCGTGACGCGAGAATATAATGGGAGCCTTGAATATTCATGGGATTTCCTTGCAAATAAACTGCAGAATTATCTATCATTGTATTTTAATGCATGCGTTATTATTGTCTGACCACTTTTTACATATTGGACGATCGATTATCGGCCCGATATATAGCTTTGTTGATGCAGTACCGACACAAGTAATATACAGAGTTTCCATTTAGATTATACAATTTATTTAGCTAAGAATATCTCAAAAATATTTTTTTTCATGATTTCAAATGTGTTTTTTTTAAAGAAGCTCACGCTGGAAGTCTTGAAGAAAAAAATACATCAGGGCCTAAGTCATCTTTGCGAAGGCTATGTGGGGGTCTTTTTAGGGCTTTCCCTGATTTCTAAAACTCTGTGTAAAGACTGGGCATCGCCCGGGACATCAGCAAATGTACGAACTCACTCAATAAATAATAATACAAAATAAAAAAAAAATCGATAGCATGTTACGTACTTGTTTTATTTTGATTAACGTTTAAACGAAAAATTACATTTTTGAAGTAATTCTTCTTTACGCCCGCTTGAATTGGGGAGTAAGCTGGTGAATACGTGACGAGAGCGTTACGAAAAGTGTGATCGGGCGAGGCGAACCGTCGGGCCTTTACATACGCTTGACTTGGGGAGTAAGCTGGTGAATGCGTGACGAGAGCATTATGATAAGTGTGATCGGGCGAAGCGAACGGTCGGGCGAGGCGAACGGAAGTCGAGAGGGGGATATAAGTTAGTGAAGTTTGACTTCGTGCCATGTGAAGTCGTGTCGTGTGAAGTGTCGAAGTTTGACTTTGAGTCGTGTGGTCTAAAGCACACTCGTTTTTTTAAATTTATGTTTGTAATGCATTCATGAAGCGTTCTGATATTACTTACGTATGAACAAGCTTTAACGATAAATATCTGGACTTGCGAATCAAGTTTTCTTGGTACTTATCAAATTCATATCAGCGACGAATAAGAACTCTAATGTTACGAGTACCCACAATAAAAATATTTAAATAATATTAATTTTAATAGCCTTGGTAAGGAATTCAAATCCCGTGCCCCAAATTTAAATTAGCGAAATAAATAAAACAAAAAGCGAACAAAGTTAGATTAAAGGCAGTTGATCCACATTAAATCGTTCCCCAATGACCACTTTACGAATTAACATTTCATATTTCGACTTTCATTTCTCTTTTTAACACCCCTCTTGCCCCCTGCTTCCAACTCCCAAACACGTCTTCATCCTGTTTCCTTTCATAAGGTCATTATATTATATTGAGAGTGCTTTAAAAATTTCCGACAGGAACGTTATCAACTTATCTTTGTTCACCGTTTCACTTTATTCCTTAAATGCCTCGCACATTATATTTCCTTCTTTCTTAATTTCCCTGACTTTGGTTGACTTTCATTTAAAGTTCGCAAGTCCAGAGGCTCGGGGCTAGAGGCTCGGAGGGAAAGCCGGATTCTAAGTCCTGAAGTTTTTTAATCTATAGTTTATAACAGGGATCGGCTGGTGTTGCTTAACGCGGGGCGTTCGCTCACTCCGGAGACGAAACGGTGGGCGAGCTTTAAGCTGTGAAGGGACACGCTGAATTAAGAAGTAATGAAAAGCTTTGGGAAATAGGCACTGATGAATTTTGATTGGTGTCACACTTTTGATTAATTATATAAAGAAGCGAATATCTACAGTAAAAACATATTATTGTAAATTAATGCAAAGACACTTTTTTGCCACCTTATATTATTAAGTATGCGTTTGATGACGAATGGGTTTCTCTTTGACTCAAGCTTCATAACTCATTCGATTTAACTAATCCCTGAATGTTATTTATTGTTATTTATTTTTTTTTATTTAGAAAAAAAGTAAATGATCACAATAATAATTATATGTTACGTAATATCATTCATCTTTTTTTTGATTATCCAATTAGTAAAGAAATATTCTCGGGTGTAACTGGGGAGCTAGTCTATGTAGCTACTTATGTTATAAATTTAGAACTGCTTGTAGATAATGTATAGTTACAAACACGAATATTCATTTGTGGAACTCCATTATATTTTTTATATTAAATAAATATTATATAATTTTAGTTGAAAAAATGGTCTATTTTTAAACGAATTCGAGTATTTAATTATTTTTTCGCATATCAGCTATTTTGCCTTCTTTTTTATATATTAACTACACGCAGGAGGCCCGAGGAAAAAATATTCCCTCAGGGTCTGTGTCATCTTTGGCGACGCAGTGCGGCGGGTTTTTTAAAGGATGAAGTGGAAGTTCTGAGAAGGAAAAAGTTATATCTGAATGGGTTGGAATCTGGGGTCAGTGGAGGTTATCCACCTCTTACCCGCCCTGGTATAAGTAACTGATGGTTACTCCTTCAAGGCTCTCGCAAGATTCTAATTTTTTTGATTAAACGAAGCTACATTTATTTATTTTGAACGAATCTAGACCTCCAGTGTCCATGCATACGTTGTTAGTAAGCAGTATGCAAGTGCTTAACAGGAAAAACAAAGCACAAAAAAATAGGTTAGTAAGACAAAGATAAATTAAACAGGGCAAAAGAAAAACTCATTCATGAGACTCCATGACGCGGAATTGCATCTGTAAAAAAAAACCTGCAAGCACCTGCATAAAATAGAGAACATAAGAAATATTATCAATAGGAATTATTATTATTATTAGGAATCTGGGGTCAGTATGTTCGGGAGTGACATAAGAATCCATCCCCCCACTTTTCTAGTGGCGTAGCGAGGAGGGGGCGGCGCTCCGGGTGCCACCCGGCCGTGTTTCACCCACAAGACCACAATTCTCCCCCCCAGGACGGACCAATTTTTTATGCAGTCGAAGTTTGTGTTTTTAAAATCAAATGGGGGGGGCGGAGGGGTTGACAAAACGTTATCTGCTTCCACTGCTTGTGGTCAGTGGCGTAGGCTAGCATGGGTGGCACCCGGGACGGATAGCACAACGGGAGGGGCATAATGGGATAGGGTAGGACGGGTTCTAGCAGAATATTTTGTATTTTGTATTACGTATAATAATAATATTTGGATGATTTATATAGCGCCGTTTTTGTGAAAAATCACCTCAAGGGCGCTGTACAAACTTATAATACATTTCTAAAATCTAAAAACTACAAGCTAGGCAAACAATTATAAACAACTTATGGCTAAAAATTGCATACATCGGTTCATTGATCACCGATACGAAAATATGTATACAATATTTTGACCAATGAACGCGATGCTGCCTAAAATTTAATGAAAACAGGACACATACTTACCTGGGAGGTCGCTTGAAATTAACACTGTATATTGTCCATTTAAAGAAATTTAGATAGAGTTCGCACGCAGAGGACATTATTGTGAACACATGTTATTTAATCCTGAAAAATATTTTAATATTAATATGTAATGTATTCTTTGACGAGTGTAATTTGGAAAGTAAAAGCAACATGTAAAGGTGGGTGGTGCGGTAGTACCTATAAGGATTTGATCTTTCTAAATGTGATTCGTCAAGAGACAGATTGATGTGTAAGGAATCGAGTAATGTATGTACTTTATGTGCTTTTTATTAGATTAGCGTATACATGCTTACCAAAGTACCTACTTTATATTAAGTGCACGTACACGCATGTACTTCGTAATGTCGTATTGTGGGTTATAATGTGACTATTAAGTTTTGAAATTTATCCTTTAAATTTGTCCGATTTCTTCCGTTTCCATTTGCTTGCTCTTTGCAAATACGCCTTAGTGATAATAATGCGAAATAAAAAAAGGACCTTAATTAATTAGCACTGTTAATAAGGCGGAGTTAAGTAGGGTGGTTTAGCTAACAACCTACCCCACGGAAGCGGTGACAATAAGGGACTAATTAAGGCCCCGGACTGGGACTTGCGGTTTGTTATTTCGCGATCAGCGCACCCTGGCGTGAGAAAGCTTAAACAAAATGCTGCTACGGTAAAAAAAAACATTTCTTTTAAGCATCTTTTTGAGTCGTGTTGACTACAGTTAAAGTGTGACTAGAAGTATGCTCAACCCCAACATCATAATTTAACTAATAATACACACAAACGAAAACTGGCAACTTCTTCCACAAAACAACGTAACTCATGATTTTGTATTTTTTAATTATTGTTACGTATCACCTCACGAGCGCATTTGTCTATTCAGTGTAAAGACATGGGAACTATATCGCCACCCGTTTGGGCAGCGTTGTGAGGCGGGTTAATGTAGGGCTTGTAGGAAGAGATTTGTGCAAAGACGAGGCAAAGAGAAAAAAACAAGTCGAAGAAACGATCCTCTCATGAAGGGGTGGACGGGTGTTCCACTCGTGTCCATAGAGCTTTGCATAAGTGCACCAATGCACAGGAGACCAATGACGTCAGCTCCATTGAAATACCTGTAACACACACCCAGCTTACTTACGTTGCTTCTGTGCATTAGATATGGTAATCGGTCTGTTAACAACGTTTGCACAGAATCATTAAACCCTGAGGTCTCCCAAAAAACTTGTTAAAAATGGATTAAAATTACTTACACATCATACTAACGTGAACACCGGACATTCTCGTGCATTGAAGTTATAGTAGTTAGCTGTTAATGTAAAAAAACACATTCATTTAACATTTTTTTCGTTATTTATTTTTGAGGTTTTATGCCGTTTTGCGCTACCTCCTTATTTACAGTGTCCGAAACGTTGCCTAAAGGTGGATGTAGCGCAAAACTGCATAACACCCCAAAAATAAATAACGAAAATACTTTTGGCCGCGAAAATACAAAATCATATCAGACGAACATTTATTTGTTCCTGTTTATTTCCCAAAACCAAACAAGATTTCTGTTCTATCGTAGTGTGAGTAGTTTTACATAATATAAGAAAAGACTGATTAGTGGCCGCGTGGTTTAAAGCGACGGGTTCCAACCGAAGCACCGCGGGTTCAATCCTATGCCAGCTACGTTCCCCTGCGAGAATCTTTACACTTTCATCAATATTTCTGGATTTAAAAGATGTTCTACACCTTAACCGTAAAATGTGAAAGGACACGTAATCTTATTTATTGACAAAACTTTATAGTTCAGCCTCTCGAACGAGACCACTAACACTCCGCTACGACATCAACCGACTGAATGGCGCATATTTAAAAAAAGGAAGTTATGCTGCCGCACCCCGTACGTAAAGCGTTTTGACTGTCAAAGTAGGGGGAATTCCTCGTTTAGGACAGTCAAATTCGGATGAATTAACATAAATATTTTGTACAAAAAAAGGAAAAAGAGAGAAAAAAAGAATATAAAAAAATAGTAAAACTTAAAGTTGACTAATTTTTATTTAACGCACGTATTAATACAATTATAAAATACTAGGTGCACATACTTCATAATAATGGATTAATTGAAAGATAAAAGAAGAGATATAATGAAATAAAATAATAGGTTAAAACTAAGTTAACTGCCTAAAATACGGCAGTTAACTTTACTTAATGGGCTAATACGACTGATTGGAGTGACCAGACTTAGAAGAGATTAATTATGAAATGAATGATAGGTTATTTTAGTTAGACAGAAGAGAGAATATTGGTATTAATAGAGAGACAACCAAAAATTCATTTCAATCCAAATTCCAAAAATTTCTTGTTTGTTGAAACAACGTAATTGATGAAACCAAAGTTTTCATGGATTAGACATATGTATCGTGGCGTAGTAGGCTCCTTTGGATTAATAATAATAATAATAATTAACAATAATTCTTGGAAAAATATTTGGATATTGATAATTATCAATTTTCAAATATTTTGCTCAAACAATACAGGATATATTATGTTTGAGCAGGTATGAAAAAAATCAGATAGGGGGTTTTATTTATTTATTTGGTGAATGAAAGGGTTGGATGCTCCTTGCTTTTCCAAGGCACCCGCAATATCGTTACACACATAAATTTAGGAGCCGGGTATGGGTACCGCCGCACCGTGAACTATTTATTGAATAACCAACACCTCTGCTGTAGGTCACCCCAAGTGGTTAACTACGTTTGCTGACTTAGCAGGGGCGCCCGGGTTCATGTGGTGAGGTTTGTCCAGGTCTTGACGGCCAATGCGTCTGCCTGCCTGTCGCGTGGTGTGCAGAATCGAGGGATTCTGGTTGAAGGAGTTCTTTTATCCTCTCCGGCCGGAATCTCTTCACCCATCGCTATGGAGATATGGATTCATACGTTCGTTACGCCTAGATACACTGACCCCATATTCCTACCCAATCCTCAAACCTATTTCCCTCTCAAAACTTCCTCTCCATCTTTTCGTTAAAAAAATCCTCCACGCATCAACCCTTATATGAAATAGGCCCTGAGGGAAATTATTTTCGTCAGGGCCTCCTGTGTAGAGCTAATGTAAAAAAAATATAGAATGAAGAATTAGAGGTGAATTCGATACAATTTTGAATGGAAACGATTGTGCCGCTGTCTTAGTACCTTTTTGTTCTAGATCATTTAGCATGCCGTCTGTCTCTCTTATACACTTGCCTGAAATTGTATATCACCATCCTATTTGAATTTCGTAATCATGGTGAAACACAATTTTGCATGGAAACATAGGCATAAATTAGGCCTATAATTGTACCACAAACACGCCCAAAAGACACAAGGATCTGAGAGAGTTAGAGATAACCAGGGAATATTCGAAATTATTTTATTATATATTATATTTAAGAGATTAAATTATTGCAAAATATTAAAAATTAATTTGAAATTCAAATAAAGAAATGTTGTGGTAAATATTACCACAAATCTCAAAACTGTCGAAGTGTTTGAAGATTTGGAGCCATCAGTAAATAATAAGGGAAGAGTTAGATCATTCAGATAAAATAATGCCAGTATACGTATTGTTGACCTTACGGACCGAGATATAGAAATAGGTTTTTAAGAAGAAAATCATTTTGGGTTATTTGAAGATTTAACGTCCTACAGACTTTGCTCTTTGTAGGAATCATTTTGCGGAATCATCACACACTCAAAGTTTATTAAGCGATTTACTCAAATTAACGATTTTACATAGAAAGCAGACGGCATTGGCGGAAATGCCTCCTTCTAGAAAGTATTATTTCCGAAAATCAGATTTTCTGAGAATATCAAGAATAAATTTAATCAATTATTCAAAAATACATCATAATATAATCTATGTATTTTACGGATAATAATTTTAATCCAAGACTCAAGGTTTACCCATTAAAAATTCATCACAAAGGATTAATTAATTTAACCTTTTAACCCTAGAAAAATTATATTATTTTGACCTACGTTAAAGATAATGACACGCCTTAAAGACGTACTGAAGTTTAAAAGTGTATATTTTACATATTATCATACTTGAACAGTTCAAAGGTAGTCGAATAATTAATTTAGGGTTTTGTACTTAAAAAAAAACAAAATAATTTTAAAAAATGTATTGTAATTAAAAACAATTAAAAAATGCTGTAAATCAATTACAAACCATTTATCACTCGCACACATGAGCTTATTTTCACGATAATATAACATTACCAGACATATGTATGACGTATGAGGCTTGTATTATTTTTGTCTAAATGTTTTTTTTTATATGCTATGAAAGTTTAAATCCTAATCAGTCGTTATACTTAAAAATAATAACGTTATAAGAAGACGTCCAAAAGTTACACAAAAGATGTGTATGGTGTATGTATATCTCCGTAATTATTGTACTTACAATGGTGATACAGCTGCCCCGCAAGCATTGCTCGGCAACTGAGCCAACTGAGACATAAAATACACAGTTGCGAAATAAAAAAGATGACAATACTTTGTGTCTCTTTTACTTTCCTAAGACGCAGATTATCTTTCCAAGAACGAAGATAATAAAAAAAAAGTATTTTGGTAACGGCAGATAAATGATATTAACATTAATGATTTATCTACAAAGAAGGTTTTATATATTAAATGAATATTTTTATATTAATAAACAACATTTAATATAACGAAAGGTTCTCATAATTCACCGTCAAAACGAAAAGCGAATTAGCATGGTAATTAATTTTAAAAACCGTTTTTAATTATTCCAGCCGAAAGTTACGAGTATTCATTTCGTGGAAAAAACACGATTGTTTTTAAGAAGCCCTTTTCGCCTGTAGTTTTCTGTACTCAGAGCTCGGGCAGATGGCTTTGTGCGAAGAAATAATTAAAGGGTTTAGGCTGAACCAATTTTTCAAAGACCTCCCTGGTGGCCTTTGCTCCCTCGGAGGGTACTTTGCAGCGGAGAGTTTTCGCATACCGCCATCGCGACACCTCCGCACTCAAAAGTTCATTAGAGCCCTTTCTCTAATTTAAGGTTTTGTCTTATTATTAAATTTAAACTGCGGAAAAGGTTAATTATTAAAGGTGTGTGTTGTTAAGGACGGTTCCCACTGCATGTAATGTTTTGGTTGATTGGCTGGTTTTTGGCCTATCTCATTGGGCGATCAATCGGAGATAAAAAAGGAGAAAAAAATTGCCTCAGATACTCGTATATGAAAAAATCTCATGTTGGTCCTTTCGGTGCCGTATATATTTTTCACTGTATTATTATTTGGGAGGCGGGCATGGATTCCGCCGCCCGGTAACGTTTTTCCGGTTCTTTGGCGGGAGGTTTTTACGATTCTTTGGTGGTGGATGGGTCTGCCCACCAACTGCGTATAAGGCCGGATCGGGAGAGACTGGTTAAGGAAGACCGATTTACCTATCCGTTAGGGCTCCCTCGGAACATCGCCTTTCATTGCAGTGGGAGGGATGGATTCATTCGTTCGTCACTCCTGGACATTACTGTCCCCCAGATTCCTATCCATCACTCACAACTTTTTCCTTCCCAGAATTTCCCCTCCTTCCGTTCCTAAAATTACCATACTCACAGCATCCCATAAGATGATATAGGGCCTGAGGGAAATTATTTTCTTCAGGGACTCCTGCGTGGAGAAACGTGAAAAAATGGCGCCTAGGAACCCTATTATTCATGTTGCATTGTAAGCATATTTTTGGTTTAAATAAAACAATTGTTTGTGTGTTAGGTTTTTTTACAATATTGTTTTTTTGCAAATCATTATTTATTGTCTTATCAAGCATAAAATATGATCTGTATGTGGAAACAAAACTGCGGTGCTGAATGGGTTAAAGGTAGGTATTAAAGACGGTTATAAGATGTATCATAATACAATATTTATCTAGTCTGTTGCATATCAAACGCGAAAGTGTCTCATAAATTGTGAACTAGTTCATGTAAAATGCCTTTTCACTATCTGAATCAGCCTTTAACTTTCCTGTTATTACTTTCACGTAATTACACTAATTTCGCACAAAAAATTATGTTCAACTTGTAATGAATGCCTATTTTGTTTAAGTACCTAACGCTCCCTCATTTTACGATGAATTATTCGTATATTTTGTGTAATAACCAGGTTAATTACAAACTACTGTCAAAATACTCTCAGATTTATGCGAAATGATGATTCAAGTACCCTTGTACACGTGTATCCCGTTTCTACCGATTTATTACATATATTATGTACCTTAAAAACTTTAAGTTTTAATGCTCTTAGAAAAATATATGTTATTCTTGAAGATAATATATATACATTCCCCGCGCCGCAACGCAAATTATATGAAATTCCCTTGATAGAAAAAAATCTCACAATAATAATATCATTAGAACTGATGCCGTAATGCCTTCAAAAGGTCTAATATTTGATCGGAAGAACCGAATAGTCACAATAGTAGATTTCTAACACCTGGTTTTCCATTTTGACTGCTAAATTATTTATATGCTAGTTGGAAGAGGATGTGCGTTGATTTGTGTTGCGCGGCCGTTGATTTCCATCACAGCCCTACAAACAGCCACGACAACTGCACCCGTGGATCATGTCAGGAGCAAACGAGCTTTTATTACCGCGATAAAATAAAAGTCAATCAGAGAGCTAACTCTGCCCCTTGTATCTGTACAGAAGTCGTTTAAGTTTAACACGGGCGTAAATGTTCAAATTGTTTTACTGCCTTTGGCCGGTATGGAGCGGCCAGTGACGCGACGCACAGTGGTGGATTTGGATGATTTCGAGCGACACCGCTCTCGGCGTTCAACCATTTAGTCATTGTGGTTTTTCAAGTGTTATTATGAAATGCTACTTTTTAAAAATGAATTACTTTATATTCACCAATTATTTATTAATGTAAATTATCAACATGTTTCGAAATCAATGGTTTCTTCGTCAAGATAAAATTATAAAATGAATTTGAGAACATTGAAGAAGTAATTATGAAACTTTATTTTTGATGATTATTAATAATTGAAATGTTTTTTTTAAAGAAAGACAAACATTCCCAGGTTACGAATAACCTGGCAATATTTGAAAACCTCCTACTTTCACCACGATAAGTGTGTCGGGAAGGAGGACTTAGTCAGTTGAGGAATTGCCCTGGTGGGACCCAAATGTGATGCCAACTCACCCACTGACCATCATGGTGTTATGCTTTGAATTAGGTTTCATAAAAATAATCAAAAACCTTGCGCTAGGTACAACTTATTATTGAATAGAATATTATAATCCTTCAATCACGGATTACAAAAATAGAAAATAAATAGATGAACGGTAGTTGAAATAGAAAAAAAATTAAAATTAGTATACGTTTGCCCTGAAAAAGGAACGGTCGTTCTGAAAGCGGTCGGCTTTACTCAAATATCTGGCCGTTGGCTTTACTCAAATATCTGGTGGTTCAAACAAAGTAAAATTGTTTCATTTATTTAGAAAAAAAATTAACGCACCTACCTATAGACAAAATGTGGTAAATTGATGTTTCTTAGAAACACGTAAAGGAGTATAAATGTGAATATTAAAAAAAAAATTACGAAAAATACAACCATTCCTTAAAAAAATAATTACTAGAGTAAAATATGGTATTTGAAGACGAAATATAATTTTCCGTGTACGAAAATATATATTCCTTTAAAAAAATGGGAAGTTTTCTTAGCTCCACTCAATTAAAGACAGAAAATGGTAACACATCTACCGGATCTGCCCTGATGATGGACACTGCAACGATGTCCGAAACGTTGGCTAAAGAAGGAGGTAGCGCAACACGGCATAACACCCCAAAAACAAATAACGAAAATGCTTTTGGCCGTGAAAATCTTAAAACTTATCAGAAAATGGTTACTTTGAACCAAAATAACACACGTAATTTATAAAAAAATATGTTCTAAACATTATTTGAATAAAAATTACTTACCTTGAACAAGTTTCAGGTATTATTTTCAGAGAAATTTATAATGTCAGAGGTTAATCAAGAATTCATTAGTAAGAAAAAAAAATCATTTCGGGAACATGCCGAAAAGGGACCAACGTCGTGTCAGCGTTCAAACATCCGCCACTGTGCGACCGCGTCATGGCGAGCCGCTATGCGCTGTAGGTACGTATCTATGCGGTCAGCGGCCGCCGATATAGCGTTCATCAAGCAAACTATCAGTACAGTCTGAATTCTGTGTTCTGTGTTCTGTGTCCTGTTGCATTTTCCCTGTTCTGCCATCTGAATGCTAATGAGAGGAGGGTGATCCCAGAGATCAGGAGCCGAATGTACAGTCAAAAGATCAAAATGTTGGATGTGCAATGTGGATGCTGGGATCACTGACCAATAAACCGATGGAAGTGGGTTGTGGTAGTGTCCGTGTGCCCGGAGAAACAACAAAAGTTTGGACGGGTTCAATCTTCTACTGTAGGTACCTACATATAATTTTTGTGGCTTTTAATGAAGTTCTAGAATTTCTAAAAATTGTATTGATATTTATCGTGATCTATATCTAATACATAGAGATACCGTTAAAGGAACGTACTTGACTTACTTTAACCAGTGATTCCTGACATTATTTGAAGTTAAAAATGTAAATGAAATTTGGGTCTCCGGTTATATTTTGGCTGATATGGCTCCGGTGTTATCATGGCTTAGTGAACAGTGATGACATGTGGAAGATTTTTTTGATTGTATCAAAAAAAGTTAAAAAATAAGTCAACGTCAAAAAAAGTCATCATTTTTATTCCAAATAAAGTCAGGAATCAATGGTTTCAGTAAATCAAGTTCGTCACTTAACACCCTATACCATGGGTCGGCAACCTGCGGCCCGTGGGCCGCATGCGCGAGGCGTCTTTGTGCGGCCCGCAAGATTCTCGCCGCAACACACGTGACGGACGATATCATACACACAGAGTGAAAGGGAGCGAGAAAGGGGACGAAGGGGGAGCGATTTGCAAATCAACGTGATAGATTTGGAAAGTGATACCACACTTAAAATGGCTTTTAAAGGAAAAACTTGGTGGATTACTAAGGGGGTTTGCCTTCTGAAAACTACAAGGAGTTACAATGGTTTGCTGAGCAAAATTATTACTATGTTTGGTAGTACATAGTTTTTTCAATTCTGAATTATCGAGAAAAAAAACACTGTTCTCGGTTATTGGATTCACATTTAGACGCAATACTACGCAACTCTCCTTCAAAAATTCAAGCTAATTTAAGAAATCTTGCTTGAAAAAGTGATTTTATTAACTACAATGGAATGGCGTAAAAATATACAATACCTAAGCCTTTTATTTTTAAAACAAAAATATTTTTACGCAAATATCGTAGGTTTTTTTTAACAATAGCTCCACACAGGAGACCCGGAGGAAAACTATTTCCCTCAGGGCCTATCTCATCTTTGGGGATGCCGTGTGGAAGATATTTTTAAGGAAGGGAAGGATATGAAGTTCTGGGAAAGAAAAGGGTGTCAGTGTGACTTCCAACTGCAGTGCAAGGCGATGAGTCAAGAGAGTCCGGCTGAAAAGTTCAACCAGTCTCTCTCGATCCGGCCCTCCACGCAGTAGGTGGGCAGACGCATCCGCCACCAAGACCTGGACATACCTCACCCCATGAACCCGGACACCCCTACTAAGTCACCAAATATCAGGTATACTGTAATGACCTGTGACCCAAGTGCGGCCCGCACTAATCCCTACAAAAATATTTGGCCCTTTTTCAACAAAAGGTTGCCGACCCATGCCCTATACTATATAAAGAGTGTCCCGGTGTGGGTTTGTTTTTAAAACAAATCTACAGATTTATTCCGAGAATGATGAAATTTTTCCCACTTGTTCGACAACAAGGCGATCCTTGACGATAACAAGGGGAAAATTACTGCCTTGGGATCTTCGGCCAGTATTATAATATTTTTAAAATCTAATTTTGATTGGTTTTCTGAGATTTTCAAAGGACTTTCTTAGTTGTTACGGTTCGGATATAAGTAATTGTGATATTTCTGCTTATTATGTAGTGAATGGTGGTGATGTAGTATTTTTATAATTTGGAACTGGTAAATATTTTTAAAAAGCATAATTCAAAAGAACGATAATCCCTGTTGTTCTTAAATACCCACAGAAAATCACTTGTTACATTTTAGAACTCATTTTTATTGGTATTCTAAGCCTTTCTCCATACTTAAAGCTGCAAAGAAATATCTTTATTATTATTATTATACATAGCATAAAATAATGAAGTCGCTCCCGCTGTATGTGCGCTTAGATCTTTTAAACTACTACCACGGATTTTCATGCGGTTTTCACCAATAGATAGAGTGGTTCAAGAGGAAGATTTATATGTATATTACATGCATATTGTAGTAGAGAAAAGTCGGGAAATTCAAAGATTCAATTCAGGCAGCGGGCACCCGGCAGCTGGCAAGCGGGCAAAGTCTAGTCTATTAATTTTAGATATTTTTGCGAATTTTATATAATTTGCGTTTCGGCGCGGGCAAAGTCTAGATATTATCTTCAAGAATAACAAATATTTTTAAAAGAGCTTTAAAACTTACCGTGATTAAGGGAAATATGTAATAAATCGTTACAAATCCGGGTTGCGGGCCCTTAAAACCTTTTCTCATACCTACCAAATATAAATAAAAAATTTCAAAAAAATCGGTAAAATCGTTTCGGAGGAGTGCGACTACAAACACCGTGACACGAGATTTTTATATATAAGAGCTATCATTGTGAGAAATATGATCTAAACAGTGTGAATGTGTGGAATGCGAGAGGTGAGAGGCGTCGCAGCAACGTTATAGGTTTTAGCTAGTAGCTCGTTAGATACGGTCCACAGGTATGCTTGATCTTTTAATATATAAATCTTTGTTATACATCCACTCTCGAAGAGCAGCTAAAAACAGCTAAAATCCTGTGTTGGGTCATGACATCTGGCGGTTGAAATTTTAAATAAAAATTGGTGTGAGTAAAATTATGTGGTGAGGGAAGAGTCTGCTGCTGAAGTTAAATGGCATGAAGTTAAGTTCACGTTTTTCATTTTCAATTATTTATTACATTTTCTACGGCTCCCCCAGGCACCATTAGAACAAAATCTTTTGAGGTAATTTATACAGCCTTGATTTTAAATTAGTACTTAACATTAAGAAAACATAACATACCTGCCTACAATTAAGATAACTTTGCATAACAAAAGGCAGCAAAAATAATATATGTACATATATGAATATATATATTTTTTGATCCTTTCACGAAATCATGTTTACATTTCGATACGAATAATTTAATTACGGTGGTAAGTAATGTATGGATTGTATTTAACTTATAATAAATTACGTTCTTGGTATTTCATCGTTACTCTCTCGAAACAATAATATTATGATTTAAGATTATCACGGCCAAAAGTATTTTCGTTTAAAAGTATTAACGTTTCCGACAGCGTTGTACACATTTCACCACTAAAAATTACACATCTACCGGATCTGCCCTGATGATGGACACTGCAACGCTGTCCGAAACTTTGGCTAAAGAAGGAGGTAGCGCAACACGGCATAACACCCCAAAAACAAATAACGAATATACTTACTCTTATTATTATTATCATTTGAGATTCCGCTTTTTCGAAAATATCGATCGGCGACGAATAATAAAAACTTTTTTCGTTTTGAGTTTAATTAGGTGTTTATTTTTAATGTCAATACCGCACGAGGGTCCATGCTGCTCCGAACTGTCAGTAAGACTACGGCATCCCCAATTGGGGTATGTTGTGAGGCTGAGGGAGAGGAAGGTGATGCCATTGTGGGAAGGCCATCGGATCTGGTCACCAAACCAGCTTGCCATTTCAGAACTGTAGTCTTTCACAAGGACGATACTGAATGTATTTCTACTCTGGAACGTGCCGCAAATACATTAAATATTATTTTTATAATAATTCACATTGAAACAACTCAATTCAATCAAATGAAATTTACTTGCGCAACCCATGACCTCCGGATTCATGGTCACGACCCTTACTCCTCGACCACGGAGGCCTATAATGATTATATTATCATCGATTCATTACAAATTTAATACAATTTAATGATTTTAATTTTATTTGTATTATAGATTTTTGCATGTAAATGTATCTCTGGTGTCACTTCCCAATGTATCGTCACAATTAACTGTTATACATACACTGTTTTACCATCACTAATATTTTGAATATAAATTTGTGACATGTAATTAATGTTTATGGCATACTTATGCCGTTTGTATTAAATAAATAAATGCCCATTGACAGGTAATGATTTAAAATTATACGAACAAATTTGCAGTAAAATTTGCGAAATAGAATAATTTTGTCGAAGACGGAATCGAACGGTCAGCAGCTGTTTTTTCTACACAGCAATGAATGAAGATGAAGCGAAGACTCCGAAGAAAAATAACAGAAAAATAATCCTTTGAATTCTGGGAAAAGAATGAGACACTGTGATTTCCCAGGACAGTCCGAGAAACCAAAGAAAACGTTGCAAAAATATATCCATGAATCGGTTTATTTTAAACAATATCAAGAAACACAATCTGATGTACTCGTACTACTTATTTTTTACGTTGAACATCTTTTGAGATGCAATTATTACGTCATCTTAGCTGGGGAAAGTCGACAAATTATAACTTGGATATGATTTGAGATTTTCACCGGCAACGTGGTATCGCATCTACATACACTACAGACACTGTAATGCTGTCCGGAACGTTGGAAAAAGAAGGAGGTAGTGCAACACGGCATAATACCCTAAAAGTAAATCACCATAATCATAATTTTTCAGGATACCGAGGAATTTTTAAGTTTTCTTTAAAAAGTCGAAAGCTAAATAGTATCATATACTCGACGGTTACACCAACACGAAACGCTGAAAGCCACATAAAATAAAATAAATATTAAATTAAAATATCGGCATTAACGCATCACAGTATCACATTATGGGAGGTGTTAATCTTAATCAAGATTGCTAGTTTATATATTTTATTTTTTCAGCAATCGACTTAAATTTTCTTTTGTTTTCCCACACTCTAATGCTAGGGGGGAGGTATATGGCAAGGTACTGTTTAATGTACAATTTATTTTATGTACTGGCAATTTTGAATGCTGGTCACACCGAAAGACTAGATGTAGTTCCAAATGCTACCGCAAAATCATTCCGTCCCGAATTGTCCTGGTGTGTACAGCTATCAGATTTAGCCCTGCAACTTTCTGATATTTAATATTGTGTCGCCATTGTATTTGGCTATTACAATAAAAATAGAATCTATTAAAACCTTCTAATCATTTATTTAACTCCCGTGACACATATGGAAGTGTTGATTTGGTAAGATTAACACCTCCCATAACATCAACACACATGGCCCCGATGATTGACAAACTAATGCTGTCCGAAACGTTGACTGAAGAGGGAAAAAAAAACATCACGCGTCGTAATAACCAAAAAAATAATCATTAAAATACAATGCATCATTCGATTTCAGATTGTAGATTTAAAAGGTTCGGGTCTAATTGACGGCGTCCTACTGAAATGAACTGAAAATGTATTTTTATTAGAACAACTCTCTTTTTATAATTTAAAATAAAACAATAACTTTGTAAACACCACTTTTATTATAACTTTTGAAGGTTATTTGCAACCGTTATCTTTTTATTTTTCTGCGTCTTATTCTCTTTCATATTTTCATTTAGTTTATTAGTGCTATCTTCTTCTTTAATGATATGTTACATTGTTGGGAATAACCTCCAAAAGTTATAAAAAGAGAGTTGTTCTTATAAAAGTTGAATTCATTTAGACCATAGGTCCCCAACGTGGACGATAACGCCCCCTTAGGGGCGTTTCAGACCATCAGGGGGGCGGTAGAAGACCAAGAGAAAATTGGGGGCGTTTCAGACTTACAAGGGGGGCGGTAGGAGACCCAGAAAAACCCATCCCACCCCATCCAATCTTGCCCCCATCTCATTAGGTGCCATCCACCCACAAAAATATTTCCCCCCTCCGTAGTGGCATCCCGTTACGGTCCCCTGCGTTGTGGCAAATGTAACCCTGTCGTGGTATCCCATTACGCCCCCCCCCGTTGTGGTATCCCGTTACGCTCCCCCCCTCCCGTTGTGATCAATTGCTGTTTCGGATTCACGAGTTAGGGGGCGCTAGATATAAAAATATTCTCGAAGTGGGCGGTGGGCAAAAAAGGTTGAGAATCTATGATTTAGACTATTACGAACAGGTCAGTATGTGTTCCATATAAAATAAAATCGAATATATTTATCCGAGACGCTATCTAGGTCACAAACCAGTTCTTAGAACGATTGTTTCCAATGAAAAGGGTAGTTGCCTATAATATGAAAAAAAATAGTCGAAGATGATATTGTCAATTCGAAAATTTAAAATATGAAATTGACAAATAAGACATCGTATTACGTAGGTCAAACTGGGAGGTCAGTCAAAACCCGAATTAAAGAACATTTTACAAACTGGGTGAATGACAAAGGAGAATTGTCGAATGTAGCATCACACTTATTAGAAAATAAACATTCATTTGATAAAGACAGAGATGTTAAAGTTCTCCATATTTGCAATAAAGGTCATAAACTGGATAGACTAGAATCTTTAGAAATTACCCGCTTAACTAATAAAATAGAATCTAACTTTGTAATGAATAAGCAATTAGAATCATTTGCTAAGTCTCCGCTTTTGTATCCATTGTAATTTTCATAATAATTTCGAAATTAAAATAGGTATTTAGTTTAGACCATTCCTACTCCAATAAAAACATGTACCCCTTCATAAAGTAACTTTGTAAAGATAAAGCAATTAGATTCATTTACTAAGTCCCCGCTTTTGTATCCAGTCTAATTTTCATAATAATTTTCTATATTAAAATATGTAATTAGTTTAGACCATTTCAACTCCAATGTAAACACGTATCCCTTCAAAAAGCAATAAAAAATACCAAACTTCATAAATATAATAACGATTTGACAATAAAATTAGGTCATTAGTAACTCATATTACTTGTAAGGTTTTTTCCTAATCATCATTGAAGTGAGCTGCAAACCCAATGTAATTAGCTTACTGGAATAACCAAAATATTTAGAAATTCGATAGTCTAAAATGACTTTGCAACAAATATAATTATTGTAATTGATTAAAATCCTTGTAGACCACCCCTCTCTTCCTCCCCAATATGTTGTGTATATAAACCGTAGACTAGGAAATATTTGTACCAGTCTGAAGATGGCTTTGACGAGCTGAAACCGGTTACGGTCCAATAAAATTAAGTGGAATAAAGTTTTATATTAGTTTTACTATAATATAGACAAATAAGACGGTTTGATAGGAGGTGGCAGTAGCCGAATTGGTAGAGGCGTTCGTCCAGGAAAGACGAGAGGTTCTGGGTTCAAGTCTCATTCTTCTTCTTTAATGAAAATGATTTCGTCATTTGGGACGTGTTTATTTTTACTGAATTTCTTCTGCCGGTACTGGGATCACTACACTTCACAGCGATCATTCTGCAAGTCTGTCCTCTTATACCTGATCAGTCAACATCAAAGTATCTCACTCAGTGCTCTCATTGTGGGCACTTTAGCGGTGCTTGCATGCACCAGTAAAAGTATGAAGAGTGTATTATTGTGGTACGGATGTCATAAAACTCACTTAGGTTGACAGATCTCACGGTGAGTTGGTCCTATCTAATCTAATTATTTAATACAAACGTGTCCCAGCGGTCAATGCGATGTTATCGTTGAAAATCTCACATGTATTTATTTCGATCTGAAGGTCGTTATGTCATTGTTACAAATGAAAGCTTACCGTTTTGTTATTGATTAATTGTAATGCGTGGAAAAAAGATAAACAATTGCGAAAGCTTTTCAAAAATATTTTGGAAGATTGAATCATGTATTTGGACTTTTTTCTGCTTAACATGTTTTTTTTAACTCCTCACAGGGGACCCTACGGAAAATAATTTCCCTCAGTGCCTATTTCATCTGAGATGCTATGTGGAGGGACTTTTTAGGGAGATGAAGGATGGAAGAGACCCATGTTGAAGGAAGGAGGAAAAATAGAGGCCGGCAAATCGTTCCACAGCCGAAGATTGGAAGAAGCGAACGTTACTAATGAATAAAAGTGTTCAAATTTTACACTACTGATTCATTAATGGTTGTTTATTAGTCGTGAAAAAATTTAAAACACAGTTTTAGTAAGGACCGATGTCCACAGAGTGGCAGTAAAAGGTAAAAGACCAACATTCAGAACTGAAACGTTGATCGAAATAGCTTTGTCCATGAATGATGACCAGATCTGAAAAGCCAGGTACTCTTCTACCTTCATCATTTCTATCTTCTTCCTCTCCCCACTATCTTCAGCCTCACAACAAACTCCAATCGGGGATGCTATAATAGTCTTACAGGCTCCAGACGGTTGGGAACAGTAGTTGCGACTTGCGACTCTCCAGGTATTCACTTAAAAAAATACATAGGTACCTACTCAGTACTGAAAAGCCATGTACTTTCTAGATCTGAATCCAATTTTCCATCTCCGTCACCTCCTCACTCCCTTAAGTCTCACAATATATCCCAATTGAGGGTTAACATAGACCCACAGCAGTCGCGACTCTTGTGCGGTATTGACCAAAATTATGGCTCTGTAACTTATGAAAAAATAAATACGTATATTTTCATAGATATAAGAATGAAAAGGGTTTACGGAAGGAATGAGTGACAAATGTTTAAAAATAAAATAAAATAGGTTACTGAAAAAAACTTCGATGTCAGACATCAAGTCGTTACTTTTTAATGACCTGCTGGAAGCAACTGGAGTAGAAATGAATGAAGTGTTCGGTTCATGTAAACTGTACAGATATGAAGTGCGGGACTCAAAGTATAACCATGTCAACAGACCGGCAAAGGGAAGAAACTCGTAAACATTTCCCAGTAATACTGAAAAAGTTTCATATAATATGAAAGTATCTAAATTTCCTTTGGTCTAGACGTATAAATCCGAAGTTACCGCAAAGTGGGCATAAATCCCGAATTTATATGTTGAATTCTATTACTTACAACTTTTTGTATCTAATAAAACGACCCACAAGCGGTTCGCAAATAGGAAAGAACATTTACATGTCTCGTAGGGGGGTTTTATTTTGTCGTTTTGCGCAGCTCTGGATGAAAAAATGTCTCAACAATTAAAAAATGTTTTACAATTTGTGAGGCGGGTATGGGTAGAGCCACCTCGGGAAACATTTATAGGATAACCAACACCCCTGCCATAGGTCACCCCAAATGGTTCGCTACGTTTGGTGACTTAGCAGGGGTGCCCGGGTTCATGGGGTGAGGTTTGTCTAGGTCTTGGCAGCCAATGCGTTTGCCCACCTACTGAATGGCGGCTCGGATCTGCAGAGTTTGGTTTAGGGAGACCTAATCTAGATCTCTCCAGCCGGATTCTCTTGACCAATCGCCTTGCAGTGGGAGAGATGAATTCATACGTCCATTATTCCTAAACACATTGACCCTTAGATTCCTACACATCCCTCATACCTTTTTCCTTCCCAGAACTTTCTCTTCTTCCTTCCCTTAAAAAAGCCTCCACACAGCACCCCCAAAGATTAAATACGCCCCGAGGGAAATAATTTTCCCCACGGCCTCCTTTGTGGATCTAATGTACAAAAAAACATTCTAGATTCTACAACATAATCACAACGAGTGTTGTCTTCTACATTAGGTTTTTATTTATTTATGTAAATATTGCACAATAATCCCTCGGTTCGGGACCAGACGGACTACGGCATCCCTATTAGGGATATTTTGCGAGGCGGAAAGGAGTGGTTAGGTGGGTAGACAGGTTTACGACTTCGATAAGAATTCTGAAACTTTTAACAATTTTGAAAATTCATCCTCTTGAATTGATATATTCAATAATGCCCATATTTCATCTTCCAATGACCTGTAGGAAAGTGAGTGGCGAGTGGAGTTTACAATATCACGGAGGTCGCATTGAAACACTCACAAAATAATTCAAAGGAATCTTCTTAAAGATAAATGGCAATAACCAAACGTCAAAAATTTAACATATTAATGAATCCATGAAATCTAAAATATTATTAACTATTTAAATAAATGAAGACAATATAAGCGAAACTTATTCGAAAATCTAAATATTAAAATTTGAGGTTTTACTCATAAAGTTAAAAATAAAAAAATATTATTTACTAGCTTTTTCCCGCGGCTTCGCTCGCATGGGATTAGGGGATTTCCACTCAGCCTGCTCCACCTTCCCTATCCCCACACCACTCATCCATCAACCCCCCTTCTCCCTCCCCCTCCTCCACCCATCCCTCCCCCACCCCTCCTCCTTCCCTTCCTTCCCTCCCCCCTCTTCCACCCCACTCCGCCTCCTCCACATTTCCTCTCTCCACTCCACTCCCGCCATCAACTCGCTCCCCCTCTTCCTCCACCCACTATTCCCCTCACCCCCTACCCCTCCACCTTCCCTTTCTCCACACCACTACCCCCCATCAACCTCCTTCCCCCCACCCCCTACCCCTCTCCACACCCTCCTCCAACCTTCCCCTTTTCCTTCAGTCTCCCTCCCCTAACCCCCTCCCCCACCCTCTTCCCACTCCCCTTCCCCCCTCCACCAATACCCTCCCAACACCTTCTCCCCCCTCCCCACTCCCCCCACTCACCTCTCGCATTCCACACATTCATTCCCGATACATTCAGTTTTCAAACTGCTCGCATGCCACCTATTATAATTTCGGTATTTTTTTGGGATTGGTGTCCATGGCTATTACGAATAATTTTTAGAAAAAAGCTTTAGATTCGCCTTAATCACTATAAAAGGAAACTTATTGCATCACGGCTGGCGGAAAATAATGCATTTTGATTTTCAATGTCGTTAAATAAATTTTCACTTCGCGAACCGATCTACGACAGCCCGCCCGCTGCCGCCCGCCATTCTGTCACTGTTATGTTGTTGGTATCCCTGACCTCACACAAACGAGAACTAGATATGATTGTAGCCGACTTCGTGGGATACATGATGGGCGCGTAATTAGGCTACGTCCGCACAGGCAGGCGGCTGGCTTAGCGCCTAGAGCCTAGTGGCAAAAAACCAACACGTTGGTTTACCTGGATACACGCTAAGCGGCTATAAGGTGACTCGCTAGGCTCTAGGCGCTAAGCAAGCCGCCTGCCTATGCGGACGTAGCCTTATGAAAAACAGAATTAATAATATCTGGAATGGAGACAGACCATTTAAATCATGGGATGTTTTTTAAAATAAGGCGCGTAATTATGAAAAAACAGATTTATAATGTTAACAAACCTCTATTCGTATATATTTATTATTACCATAAAATAACGATTGGCTATAAGTTACGTAAAATAAATAAAAAAATGAGTACTAAGCCAGCCGCCCGCCTGTGCGGACGTAGCCTAATTACGCGCCCATCATGTATCCCACGAAGTCGGCTACAATCGTATCTAGTTCTCGTTTGTGTGACGTCAGGGATACCAACAACATAACAGTGACAGAATGGCGGGCGGCAGCGGGCAGGCCGTCGTAGATCGTTTCGCGAAGTGAAAATTTATTTAACGACATTGAAAATTAAAATGCATTATTTTCCGCCAGCCGTGATGCAATAAGTTTCCTTTTATAGTGATTAAGCCGAATCTAAAGTTTTTTCTAAAAATTATTCGTAATAGCCATGGACACCAATCCCAAAAATTTACCATAATTTCTTATACAAATTTTATAATGCCAGAACTCAACGGTAGTTTTATACAAAAAAAAATATTATTCAATTTGGTTCAGTCGTTCGGGTTATATATATACATTTCGGTGATTCATTTTTAGAGATAGTTATTAAGTATGAATTATTATTCTTCTTTTTATATTTTACCAAAATATCCAGTACGGCAGTTTTATACCAAAAAAATCGATACCTGACTATCCAATTAAAACAATAATTGTTGTGTGATACTGTGATAGAAAATGACAACATTTGAGAATGACATTTTGCAAAACGAAGATTCTTAAATAAAAAATTTATTTTAGAAAATATTTAAATCAGCGAATTTATTTCAAGTACCTACTTCCCTAATAATTTGAATCGATTAAAGAATTAAAGATATCTTACTAATCGTGCCACCTACTGCAATTTTTTCATACAAATTTCGTAATGCCAGAGCTCTGAGCTATAGCCTATATGTTTATATTATTGTAAAGTTTCATTAAAATCCATTCAGTAAAGTAGGAATTAGTATTTTATTCATATTTGAATTTTAACATCAAAGGGATGTCCATAGTAACCTAATTAAAAAAAAAAAAACATCGTTTCCAAGGCGACAATTGGCGTTTGCAATAAATCGATTTTGTTGGCGACAGAAAACGTATGACAAATAATTTCATAACGCCAGAGATTATTCATAACGCCAGAGCTTACCAATGTATATAGCCTATAGATCTCGCAAATAATGTAGCTTTCTATTAGTGAAAGAATTTTTAAAATCTATTCAGTAGTTTTTGTGTGAAAGAGTAACAAACATATATCCATACAAACTTTCACCTTTATAATATTAGTAGGATATAATCATCTTATCTGGTATTATATTTTATCTTAAAATGGTTTTAATATTTTTTTTTCAATTTACTTTATCAGGGAAACAAACAACAATACACATTTTATTAAGGTAATTGTATGCTACGTGGTTGCACGAACCAGCGAAGTTTCCGAAAAAATTCATACTATTTACATATAAAAAACATAGTTTAAAACATTAAAGAAAACGTAAAAAGATAGAAATAGAAGAAAAAAAACACACAGATTTAAGTATGTACGATAGATAATATGAAATTAAAATATGAACCTGTGTAAAAATAATACATTTTCACATCATAAGATAATGTTCAAGGACAAACATGATTAAAAAAGAAAAGCAACATAATGAGAATAAGAAAATAATTCGCAGCAGGGGTAAAGGGTTCGTACTTAATAATTTGTTTTAATTTTTTCTATTATGCATTTAGTAAACTGACCTGCGGACAAATGGAAAATATCAGCGTCTGAAAAGATATTATTATATTTTGTGCACGTCCTTCTGCGTCCCTTTTGTTTTTGAGTGATGGATGTGGAATAATTGGTTTGATCTTGTATTTCGCATTGGAAAGTGGAAATTAATGCTTCTAGAAGATAGTTGTTCTCAACAACATTGTTGATGATTTTGAATAAAGATTTCTCGTCGAATATATCTTTTGAAGTTGATAAATCATGGAATGTTAATGAGTCTTTTAGGTATTCTGATGTTCGGTAGGATTTAAAGTATCAATGTTTCAAAACCTTTTTTTATGAGTACCCGTAATTTCCTAGGTCCAAGTAGTGAAGTAAGAATGGCCAATCATCCAATGGCCCAGGACGAGGACCAGGCGGCAGAACATGGAGCATGGCGTCCCGTCTGCGATAACAACGCAATGGGCTTTTCCCGCCCAGAGCTCCATCAATCACCCTTCCGACCAGCCCAGCAGCCCACCTACCCCCGCCGCAAGGGATGGCTGTGAATATCTTCTACAGTCCAGTGCTTGCTACAGAAGACTTATCCAACCGAAACGCTATTTCGCAACTGCAAATATTTGAGATTTAAAGCGATTTTTACTTCGCTGAGTGAATTAAGAAACTAATGGAACAATGTTCTGGTATTTTACGCGTTACCGTGTGCATAGTTAGAAAAAAAACATTGAATTACAGAGGGAAATAATCACCTAATCTAGATTCTCCCTCCATCATTTGCGTTCATTATTGTGATGTGCCACGTACCAGTTCATTTTCACGGAGACATAAAATTAAAACCAATCAGCGACCAATAAAATATTCAGATTTCATAATTTATTAAGAGGTGTTTAGTTTACTGAATTAATTCTTTAAATACTGTTAGAAATTCTTAGGAAATCGTTGGAACTTGGGAAGGCATAAAACTCTCATAACTTCATCAGGGTAGTTGTGTCACCTACCACTTTGAACCGATTCTAAGTGTTCAGTACATTTAGATAGTTTTCAATTTAACACATCACAAAAACTCGTATTTTAATCAAGTAGTTAATCGAACAATAGAAAATGATCTCAGAATACGATCGTCACTTTGAAGTTTGTCACGGCACTGAATTTGTGACATCACAGGTGTGGGTAGGAATAGGAATAATCCGTAAAAGATACTAAACGTACTTATGCACAACTTATGCATATCTTATGCATTTTTTTAAAATTTAATCAAACCGATTTTGATAGCAGATATGTGGTTGCTCGAACATACAGGGTGTTAAGGGACGTACTTGACTTACTTTAACCAGTGATTCCTGACATTATTTGGAGTAAAAAATGTAAATGAAATTTTGTTCTCCGGTGACTTTTTTGACAACTTTTTTTCTTTTTTTCAAATTTTTTTTCTTCAAAATCAAACAAAAAAAAATTCTTCCGCATGTCGTCACTGGTCACTAAGCCGGGTGTCCGACGAACCCCTTACCCCGCCTCCAACTGTTCAACAACTACCATTTTTTTATGTTTTTGTAGAAAAAAAAAAAAAAAAAACATCAAAAATGTCACCGGAGACCAAAATTTCATTTACATTTTTTACTCCAAATAATGTCAGGAATCACTGGTTAAAGTAAGTCAAGTACGTCCCTTAACACCCTGTATACTCGTATATCTAACGGTACAACAACCAATCGTATTTTTTTGTCACAGTCAGTTTTTTATGTCTCAAAGTTGCCATTTCGTTTGCACGCTTTATTAACTAAGCAGCCCTTGTTCTCTTCTCAAAACCAGTGTTACGACCCTCCAAAATTCTTGTTGCACCCCCATATCTCCCATTCTCCCCCAACCACCCTATTTGCCCCCCACCCCTGCAATATTAACCCCCTAATCCCATTTTATCCCACTGGACCCTAAGGCTGTCTAGACATTCAAAATTGCTGCCTATTCATTCTAATACGAAAGTGCACGTGTTATGTTATGCTATTTTACTCATCTTAAAAGTGATAATGTCCGTTACGGAATTGTCAAGAATAATAGTAAAATTATTTTAATTTGCATTCTTAACTCACAGAGGCCATAAAATTACATGTAAGATGGATGGAGTTTATCTGCGATCAAAGTTTTATGGCTTTTTAAGTCTAGTGTTGACCATTATGGGGACGTGGAATAATCCTCTGACGACTTGTACTGTGCGTAATGTCTTCCAGAAATCTGTAATATAGGCAAATGGTGCATTTTGATATAAAGCATGGGATATTAATTTGTTCTTGATATTTTACGATGCATTTTTTAGAAATTAATTTATAGTAGATATTAAATTAATATATATATTTTACGAATTAAAGTTAAATTTTGTAAACCACTTTTTTAGATAAAAATTAACGGATTCCGAGAACAATGTTCTCTTATACTAAAGTTAAATTTAGTTTAACATGAAGGCAAACACAAATCGGCAAAATAATTTATGACTGGATGGAAGGGGTAGAAATGGGGAGAGTTAATTAGGAATTTAAATGGTCGTTGATGTTAAAACTTGACTTACTTCGTTTAACCAGTGTCGTTTTTGGTGTTATTTTTTCAACTTAAAATATTTCAAAAAAAATCTGTAGGCATTGGACAGTTAGAGGCGGGGTTAGGGGTTGGTTGATTACTCGGATGAGTGATTAGTGTCGACGTGTGGAAGATTTTTTTTTTGATGATTTTGAATGAAAATATTTAGAAAAAATAAAAAAAGACACATGAAAAGACATTTACATTTTTTACTCCGAATAATGTTGGGAAACATTGGTTAAGGTAAGTCCCTCCCTGTATAGATATATAGGGATATATTAGACATTTTAAGTGAAGTCTCTAGAAAACCAAAATAGACAAGAGTGGGAACGAAGTACCGCACAAAGAGGAGACCGATTATACTATCTCATAATAAATCCTGTATATGAACGTGTTTGTCTATTTTGTTTGTTTCGTCGAGTTTCAAATCACAACGGTAGCCAGGTACTCCCCCAACTTCCGTCTTCCCATCTCTATACCCTACCCACTACTTTCAGCCTTATAACCATTGATATATATATACTAGATGACTAATGACCGCGCCAAAGCATTGCCACTGTACATATGTCCAAAAGCATATGCCCCGCTAGCGTCAGTCCAGTGCTCATTGTGACGCCGACCGACTTGTGCCGGACGATACGCCATCAAAACTATCACCAAAATGGTTAAATGCGTCGCTAAAAAATGCGATTCAACATAATAAAGCAAGTGGAATTACTTTCCACACCTAAGTTTATTGTTTACATATTCACATTTAATTTAAAAAAGCCGAAAATGAAATAAAATGTCAAATACTCTAATATAGGTTCAGTGTTGCCACTAAAAAGTCGTTTTGGTTTCCTACATTAATGGGAGAATACATAATTTATGGAATAAGTTACTATGGAGGTAACCATATTAAAATACTTAATAAAAATTATGTTTTAATCTTCATACAACATACTTCATTAAAACTTATGTTAGTTTATTAATGAATAATCTAGTAAGTAATTATATTTTTTTACGTATTTTATATTAATAATTTTGCAGGGCACCATAAGATGCAGCACGCCGTGAGAAGTGGGTGGAAATAATTCGATTGCCGAGAAAAGAACTTTGAAAACACTTTTGAAACAATTTCTGTTTGACTATTATATACTATTGGTTCAATAAAAAATATTGGAACAAATAATGACTTCATTATTTCATTAGTTGTGCATTCTTTTAGTCATATTATGAAAAATACAAATTAAAAATAATTTAAATAAGTTTATTTTATTACAAACTAACGTAAAAAAAAAACTATTTCATTGTTTATTTTGGGTAAAATTTCAAATAGTATGCAACACCAAGCCGCTATTGCAGGTTTGCGTTTCTGGCTTTGTCTAATCCTAGCTGTGGTAATGTTCTCGTGACTTGTGCAAGTGAGACAAAGATATGTTTTCGTTCAAATGTTTAGTGATTCCAAAGCTGCGTCGTTGAGTTGTAAAGTGGTTACGTTTTTTTCGATGAGTGGTAATGAAGTTTGCTTCTCTATTTATATACCTCAATGCTTATAACATACTGGGAATTTCTTAGTCTCACAGGCTCCAAAGAATAAGGAACTCCAGTGAAAAATATTATGGCTTAAAAAAAATATGTTCATATAGACCAATAAACGCTGATTCTGAGTATATAAGTTTAATTAAATAATATAATATAATAAATTATTAACAATATTAAACGTAGAGTTTGAAAAATTGGTTAAAAAGTCCATTTGTAATCATTTTTCCACACAGAGATCAAAATTCCATATGGACAAATAGTTGTTGTGTTTATCGAAACATTATTTAGGCCTAAATAATTCAGTATAAAAAATAGAGGTATCTTTATTAGATTAGCTCTATTATTTAAAATATGCAAAAACTTTACAAAAAAATCTTAATGCTACTTCCACGGCCAACCCTCCGAACTCCGAACTCCAAAATGGCGACGTCGAACAGTTGATCCGGCGCCATATCTTATCAGTTGTCTACCGATGCTTCGTTTTCCATAATATTGATTTCGATTCATAAAGCTAAAAAAATAATACTTTCAAACAATTTTTATACCACTATCCTGTAATAATATTGAAAAATATAATAATATAAAAATATAATATAATAAATAAATAATTCCACCTAAATAATGTTTATACCTTTTTTTAAAATTTTTGATACAATACATATAATAGATACATGAAATAATGAAAAGTATATAAAAAAGCTTAATATAATAAATGTATGAACAAAAAAATCCCGCAAAGGCAATGCCTGTGCGTGGGTATAATATTGATTTTTTACTTTTATTTTTATTTCTATGGTATAGTGAATATTTTAAGTATACATAAATTAGGGATTTAAAAAAAAGTAACTGAATAAATGCATTTGAAAACTACAGCATAAGAACAGTCTGCATTGTTATTATTGTATTTGTAAGTTTTGTAAGAATAGATGTTACAAGTGCAATTTAAAAACATAAAAAACAAACAAAATAAAAATAGCAAACAATATTATAAATCTTCTCTAAAAGCTGTCTAATGATAGATATACTTTACGGCTTTATTTAAACTTGAAAAAAATATCTGTTTCAGTGTTTTTTTAGCCGAATTTTGGTATATTTTTTATAAGATTGAAGATTTTGACATATGTTCTCTTTAAAGGTTGTACATAGTAAATTATACATTTTTGGATCTATAAAACTAATATTCCTTTGGGACGGTAACCGACGAGTTCATCGAAAATCAATTCATCGAAAGCAAATTCATCGAAAACGAGTTCATCGAAAATCAATTCATCGAAAATCAATTCATCGAATGATCAATTCATCGAATCGCCAATTCATCGAAAAACATTTTTTTTTGTAGATATTAGAGCTGTCAAAATTAAATACCCAAAAAGGTCTGTTTAACTGAGTTAAATGAGTTTAGCAACTGTCAGTTTCGTAGTGACAATGTAAAATTTATAGGTTATCTCTTCGATTTCCGATTGTCTCATACTGCAAAAAAAGGGATATCTAAGGAACGGTGACCAGACAATTCATAATGAAACCAACTCATAAACAACCCAGAGAGGTCATTAAGAGTGATGATAAAAAATATTTAAAAATTAGTTAAATTGGTTAAGTTAGGTTAGGTTAGGTTAGGTTAGGTTAGTTTAGGTTGACCAATGCTTTTTTAATTTCTCTTAAATATCAACAAAATAGATTTTTCGATGAATTGATCATTCGATGAATTGGTTTTCGATGAATTGATTTTCGATGAATTGGTTTTCGATGAACTCGTTTTCGATGAATTTGCTTTCGATGAATTGATTTTCGATGAATTGATTTTCAATGAATTCGTTTTTGATGAACTCGCCGTGAACCCTTTGGGACAATCTAGTTTTGAACAGTTTCATAGCTTCTTCCATATAACTGTAATACAAATTGACAACACCTGTTGAAGATAATAGAAACTTACATACGGTGGTTTTTGGAGAATCTTGAAAAATTATAACTTTGAAAATTATTTTAACTATTGAAACCAACTCTAAAAATAAAAATAAATATGCTGTTATTTAAGTTAGAAGGTCATTCATTATTAATAAAAAAAAAATTGGACTGCAGTTAGAACTCTGGCGTGCTCCCCACATTAAAAATAACAAAAAAGTTCCTGGCGGCTCTAAACCATTTGAATTATGCAGATTTCTTCAAATAGTCGGCTCAACTCATTTGTGGGCAACCTCTGAATCTCTTTCCCAACAAAGGATGTCACTATAACACGGTCAATTTCACCAATTGTTCCTGTTTTCATAAATTTTGCTATCATGGTAAAGTTATTAAAATTATTTTATTTTTATTTTTTTATAATATTAAAAAGTCAATATTAGGGAAACTCAATCGAAAATCTGAAAACAGAAAAATCAGAAAAAAGATGCGGTCACATCTGGGACTCGAGAGACTCCCGGGTTCGAGTCTCATATGTGACTGTGTCTTTTTCTGTAATATTATCTTCATTTAATTAAATATTACAATTTGAGGTTTTACTCATTAATTTTAAAATAATAACAAATGTTCATCCCAGTTTGTTGGTAGTTCTAAGTCGAAGTATGATTCAGTTAAATATGACCGAATCAGAAAGGGACACATTAGCTCAGTTAGTAGAGTTGCGCCCCGGCAAGGCGAATTTCTCGGATTCGAGTTCCAGGTGTGAACGTATTTTTTTTCTGTGTCAGATTTCAGATTGAGTTTCGCTAATATTGTCATCATTTAATTAAATATTACAACTTGAGGTTTTACTAATTATGTTAAAAAATATATTATAAAGCCCTCCCATAATTCCATCTTAGATCATTTGAAGCGAAACAAAATTATCAATCAAGCGTACTTATAAGAACACTTTAATTTCCCTTCTTCTCTGTAGTTCCATTTGCCTTCTCCAACCATCCATGTTTAGCAGGTCTCCCACTATTTCTGGATAAATGGCCATTATTATTCATCGCTTGAAACTTCTCTCAATTTCTACCCCGTCTCTTTATTCTGTATTGTTCCCCTTCATCCACTTGATCAGTTCCATCCCTCATTTTCTAATTCCGTCCACGTGATCGCACTTCTCCGTCACGTACCCACCTACCTACCCAGCCCACGCAGGGCTGCAATGAAAACATCGGTATTCTTATACAGAGTTGGAACAATCGATATTTCGTTTCATTGCACCAATACTATGAAATACCAACAGGTAATGTCTCGTTAACTGTTTTATGAAAATGTTTGTCACGTACCCACGGCGGTGACAAAAACATTTTAGGAACAATCGATATTTCGTTTCATTGCACCAATACAATGAAATACCATCTCATTAGCTGTTTCATGAAAATCTTCTTAAGGTACCCACGGCTGTGACAAAAACATCGATATTCGTAAAGAGAGAGGAACTATCGATATTACGTTTCATTGCATCGATATAATTCAATACCAACAGGTAGGTAACGTCTATGCAAATACACATGCTATGAAATTTTTTATCACATAGTCACCTATCAAGGGCTGTAACAAAGACATCGATAATCTTACACAGAGTGGTAACTTTTTTCATAAGAAGCAATTACTTTGTGGTTAGACATTATATTATAAAAATAAAAATAAAACAACACTTTGTATTTAACCACGAATTTATTATTTATGTATCTACCGGTTTCACTTAGACCAAGCTTCCTCAGGATAAAATAATAACTAAATATTAAGACAGAGTTATCAGTTATATATAAGTTGAGCGACAGAGGGAGAAAGAATATGACAAAAGAACATAGTTAGATAGAGACAAAATATTTGAAGGCGGTACAGTAGATAATCAATTAGAGGAAAGGAGACAACAATATACATCTAAACACAAGTATCCAACAGTTAACGGGATTCAACTAACTAATAAAGTTTTTGATGTATTAGGACAATATTTAGAGTAATGCTAATTTATTAATAATTAAGGACCTCAGAATAACAATATAATACGTATATACACATCATGGGCTGGAATGGATTTTAGGGAACAAGTTAAATATAGGGCTATAGGGTGTATTTTTTTGATTTGATAAATTTATTTGATTATTAAGGAGGAATTCTGACATATTAGTATTTAATGATTTTCTTATTTCTAAGGCTTCTAAGTTATCTAATTTGATACCAATACTGTTTTTATGTAAGATGCGAGTTCCTGAAATTTTATTAAAACTGTGGTCTGCTGAGATTAAGTGACAGAGAAACCTTTTCCATTCAAACAGCGTAAATGTTCTTTTACCCTAATATTGACATTTCGTGCTGTTTTTCCAATATAGAAAGCAGGACAATCATTACAGGTAAGTTTATAGATACCCGAATGAGATAAACTATCTTCTTTATCTTTAGTATTGACTAAAAATTTCCCGAGGTTATTGTTTGTATAAAAGGCCGGTTTAATGTCTAAAGGAAGGTTCCTAACGCTTAGGTTAGAAAAATTATTTATATATAAAATCCTACGCCAATTGTATTTTTGAGTATCGTTATTGATGGTCGGGGTGCTTTTATAAAGGAATTTATTAGTAGCTATTTGTTTTTGTTTTTTATTAAGTATTTTAGTAATTAAGTCCGGGTCGTAGCCATTATTAGCCGCTATTTGCTTAATAAGAGATAATTATTTTGAAAAGTTAATGCTAGACAGTAGCACAGAAACTAATCTGTGTACCATTGAATGAAAGGCTGAGTGTTTATGACTGATTGGATGATTAGATGTCTTGTGGATGGTTATATCTGTATAGGTTGGTTTGCGGTAAATATTGAACTCAAGTCTATTATTTGACAAAGAGAGTGTAAGGTCCAGAAAATTTATTGAGGCATTAATACCTATTTCCAAGGTGAACTGTATTTGGGTGTGAAAAGAATTTATAAGTTGTAGGAAGGCATTTTATTGTCGATCCGTTCCTGACCAAATGCAAAACACATCGTCAACGTATCTTTTCCATACCAGCACGTTTTTGAGGAGAGGGGATTTGCAAGAAAAAATTCTATTTTCAAGGTTATCCATAAATATGTCGGCTACCAATGGTGACGTAGGAGCTCCCATCGGCAAGCCCATATTTTGTTGATAGATGATGTTATTGAATTTAAAATAATTTTGGTTTAAGCAAACATTAAACAGACGAGAGAGATCACTAGAAAAAACTTTCGGCAATTTAGAATTGTTTAATAAATTACTAATAAGAGATTTACTTTCATTTATTGGGATGTTTGGAAACAAGTTAACAACATCAAATGATATTAATTTGCTATTACTAGGAATTAACAGGTCTTTTAACTCATTTATTAAGTCTAATGAGTTTCTAATAGTGTATTTAGGGGAAAACACTTTTGAATTGTTAAACACATTAGTGACAAAGGATGCTAATTTAAAATTTGGTGACTCACAACATGCAACTACTGGTCTAATGGGGGTATAAGGTTTATGGATTTTAAGAAATCCATATAACTTGGGGATTTTAGGATTCTTTGTCAAAATTTTTACTTTATTATATGAGTCATCAATAAAAATTGGGGATTTACATGAATTTAGGGCATTTTTTACACTATCTAAATATTTATTTGTCGGGTCTTGAGACAAGATCTTAAAATTATCATTACTAACTACATAGCCGCCCAAATCCTTTCTTCTATAAAAGTGCTGAACTATTAAAAAATTTAATACCAAAATGTAAACCCGTATCTAACCCAGAAACGCGCTGTATGTTAAAAATCCGTAAAAAATTAGAGTCTGACCAATTAATTTTAACTAAAGCCGATAAAGGCAATACTGTCATTATAATGCATAAATCCGATTATCTTTCAAAAATGAATGATTTCGTTAGTAAGATCTTCTATCTATATCCAATTTGGGAGGCGGGAATGGGTACCGCCGCCCCGGGAACCTTTATTGGATAACCAACACCTCTGCCATAGGTCACCCCAAGTGGTTCGCTACGTTTAGTGATTTAGCAGGGGTGCCCGGGTTCATGGGGTGAGATTTGTCTAGGTCTTGGAGGCGGATGACCAGGACATACTGAACTCCAGATTTCTACCCACCCCTTAAACCCTTTTCCTTCCCAGAACTCTCCTCTCCTTCCTTTCCTTAAAAAAACCCTCCACACAGCATCCCCAAAGATGACACAGGCCCTGAGGGAAATTATTTTCCTCAAGGCCTCCTGTGTGGAGCTCATGTAAAAAAAAAAAAAATCTATCTATTTATCTATCTTCTATATAAATAAAAATCGATCGCCGAAATGTATGTACGCGCATAACTTCCGAACGACTGCATCAAATTGGCTAATTCTTTTTTTTTGTGTTCGTTATTGTCAGGACAAGGTTTGTATACTACTGTTTGTCGCTACAGGTGAGCTCTGGCATTATGAAATTTGTATAAAAATTGCAATAGGTGGCAAGCGATCTGTTTGAAAATTGAATGTACCGCGAATGTATGCATGGAATGCGTGAGGGGGGAAGGGAACCTGGGAGGGGGGAGGAGAACTCGAAAGGGGCTTCGCAAGACGAGGAATGGGTGAGTGGAGTGGGGAGAGGGACGGTGGAGGAGGCAGAGTGTGAACGAGAGAGTGGAAGGGGACGCAGAAGAGGAAGGGGAACGGGACAAATGGGAAAGGACACGCAGGGAGAAACAATTTCTTTATTAAATGGCATAGCAACGCATGCCGGGGACCAGCTAGTTTTAAATAAATTAAAAAAAAAGATTTCTTAACTACCGCGCCATAAGCGAGTGTTTAGAAAATTTCCAAGCATTAAAGCACCTGTCTTGATACTCGTATCTTCGCGGCTTTCGAGATATTTAGACATCTATATCAACGTTGATTCATCGGTTAAATTCACCCCTTACTTCAACATCACGTTCCGCTCATTTTCCCAGCCTCCTTCCACTTAAATCTTGTTTAGATAAATTGCTTAAATGTGCAATTTGAATAAAGCAAATGGACGTTTGTTGAATAAAACAATAATCCCGTACCATTCTATTTAACAAATTGTAGCAAAGACAAGCAGTTTAATGTAATCTCGCAGCTACTGAACTCGTCGCCAGCTGTCGGCTGCCTTAAATGCTGTTTCATATCTCTAGATTTACTTTCATATTATGCAAGTTAAGACATTTTCTAGGAATAAGATAAAGTTTCAAGAGGGGTGGATATATTTTTATCAATGTGATTCCTAACAATCCTAACTGAAAAATATTATGAAACCTTTAAAAATCTTATTAAATACATGCTTTGTAAAAATGCTTTAAAGTTTAAACTTCTTTAGCAACGTTGTGACTTGAAACTCGATGTAACGAAAAATAGGGATAATAAAAATAGTCAATCACATACATCTATAGGATTTATCCTACCAGAGAATGAGATAGTATAATTGGTCTCCTCTTTGTGCGCTGTTTCGTAGCCTCCCCACGCTTGTCTATTTTAGTTTTCTAATGGTTTCACTTCTACCGCGTGTGAACTCAACTTGTAATTTTTGAAGTGAAAACTTCATTAGCACCATTGTGATTTGAAACTCGATGAAACGAAAAATAGCTACACTAAAAAGAGACAAGCACATTCGTCTATAGGATTTAGCCTGCGAGAGAATGAGAAAATATAATGGTCTTCTTTTTGTTGCGGAGCTTCACCCACTCTTTTCTACTTTAGTTTTCTGAAACTTTCACTTCTACCGCTTGTAAATTGCACAATCTGTTTTTTTTACGTTAGCTCCACACAGAAGGCTCTGAGGAAAATAATTTTCCTCAGGGCCTATGTCATCTTATGGGATGCTGTGTAGAGTTTTTTTTTAAGAAAAGGAAGAAGAGAAAGTTCTGGAAAAGAAATAGGTATGAGGGGTGGGTAGGAATCTCGGGGTCAGTGTGCCCAGAAGTGACGGACAAATGAATCCATTCTTTCCACAGCGGTGCAATACAATGTTCCGAGAGAGTCCTGCTGGAGAGGTCAACCAGTCTCTTCCGACCCGGCCTGCCACGCTGTTGAACCCGGGCACCCTTGCTAAGTCACAAAACGTAGCGAGCCACTTAAGGTGACTTATGGGAGAGGTGTTGGTTATCCAATAAATAGTTTTCGGGGCGGCCGGGCCTCCCAAATTAAAATTAATGGTATGTAACGAAATAACTAACCATAACCAGACGCCGTTTGAGGGAGACCCTTTGAACTCTCTAGTTGGACTCTCTGGACACATTGCCTTGCACGTTACGGTGTGGATGGACTCATACGTCCGTCATTACTGGACACGATGACTCCCAGATTTCTCCCTACTTCTCATACCCTTTTCCTTCCCAGAACTTCCTCTCCTGCCTTTCATTAAAAAGATCCTCCACACAGCATCCCTAAAAATGACTTAGGCCTTGAGTGAAATTATTATATAATTATTATTATTTCTCATTTTGAGTTAATGTAAAAAAAGAGAATGGACCGCCAAATAACTTGGTCTTCGCATAAACTCCTTACTTCATGCACATCCAAACGTAATTTCATATGGCAACGTAATTAATTTCGGCTGTTGATTTGGCCCTCTCAATCTATTTGATCGTTCCATGCCTTACTCGGTTGTCCCCGATTTCTTCTAACCTTCACTTAAGCGTCGATGACACAGGGCGAGTTTACAAGCTACTATCTACTAAGTTTAAAAGCGGGTAAATCGGCGAGTGATTGACATAATGACACACAAAACTGTCCACTCGCTCAGAAGCGTAGGAAACTGAGATTGCTGCTAGCGCCAGTAATAAGAATAACGACGCCTGCGTGATCTAATTCTTCAGATGTTTGACAGTCGAAATCAGCTGTTTATCGGAAGCCATGTTGGAAACATAAATAAACCAATCACGAGCAAGCGGAGCAAGCGTGTAGGCGAGTAAAGTTGACGACCTTTCAACTGTTTTTCGTAGATTGTCAACAATCTGCTAGTCACTGCTAGTTAGCAAGTAACACGATGACATTGGGCGAGTTTACTAACAGATAGTGAATTTCCCAGATAGCAGCTTGTAAACTCGCCCTGTGTCATCGACGCTTTAGCATAATATAACAAAAATATTGTTATTACTTTCACTTGTCCCATTCGGGTCGAATAGTCGTTTCCGTGCGTCCCTGTCCAGCGATACTTCAGCGACCTCCTTCTATTGCATTATGTCTAAGCGCTTAAACGAGGCTTTAAGCCTCGATTACATTGAGCGAGTTTACAAACTACTAGCTGGTAAGTTTAAAAGCGGGAAAATCGGCGAGAGCGATTGTGATGATGACACATAAAACGTTCCACTCGGTCAGTAGCGAACTAGATAGCGAAAAGCTGTACTAAAATAATGACTCCCACGCCAACTAATTCTGTCGACATCTTGTAGAAAACTGAAATATTGGCAGTTAGGTCACCGTTAGTAGCTCTTTGCCAATTACTTAACAGAATGTACAACGAATAATAAAGATCAAGCAATTGTTTGAAAATTACGAAATCAGCTGTTCGAGGGCCGCCATCTTGCTATCTGCCGTACACGCTAGCGAGTAGCGAGCAAAGTTGACCTCCTTCAACTTTTTTTGTAGGATGTTCAGAATGTGTTAATTAGCTAATAATACGATTACACTGAGCGAGTTTACCAGCAGATAGTGAATTCACCGGCTAGTAGCTTGTGAACTCGCTCAATATCATCGAGGCTTAAATGACTGAAAAAAATTCAGAACATAAATATTAGACGGTTACAGAATACTTATAGAAAAATTGTCAGAGACGAATAAAGTTTCATGAGATCGGTAAAATAATTTAATGTAAATATTGTTTTAGTATGTATGGGAAATAAATAAAATAATTTAATGTATATTGTTTAAGTATGTATTCATTGTGTAACATAAACCATTTGAACAAAATACATGTGTTTTATTTCCTTAGAAAATACCCACTTAACGTAAGTGGTACATTTTGGTATCGTGTTTAATTGTGATTCGTAGAAAATCGAATGTCGAAGTTCCATAAAAGATGGTTAGAGCTCTTTGTTCGAAGGTAATTTATTGGTGCATTCAGAAACCACAATACTTTTATTAAGAATAAATCATGTAGTAAAGACTTGGTTAACTATTTCCTTTCAAAAGGAATCAGGCGAAATAACAATATTAATATTTACTTATGATATTACACCATAATATTAATTTAAAAGCCAATAAATTATTGCAGGGAAACCTGTGCTAATTTAACACTACGGTACACGCGCCTCTAAAACGCTCATGAGTGCTCGCGTGGGCTTCACTTGTAGCCCATTTTAAATTGAAATATACTGAAAGATAATGTTTAATTTTTAAATAAAACACATTTATTATAATAAATGACATTTATTAAGTAAACCGAAATAATAAAAAATACATCTTCTCTTTCTTAAACTTAAAATATTAACAAAACTTCAGACTTCTCAAAAAATCACCTAATTTTGACTTATTTGAGATCAATCAACCTTTGGTTTAATTCTTACATTTTTTTAAAAACTTTTTTTAAAATTTTCATTACACGAAGGACAAATAAAAATTTTGTGATCATTACATAAGGATAAATTAAAATTTGGTGATCATTACATATACGCCTTATACAGTTTTCCTTGTGTTCCGCCAGTGCACGCATGGGCTACATACGTAGCCCAACAACTTTAAATCGTTATTTTTCACACGTGCGCCAGCGTTGATCGCTCACGACACACTGAATGCGTCGAGCAACAACCAATAGAAGCTTAGCTTAAATCACGCGATTTCACGAAGTTACGAACAAAAACAATACCCTGGGCTACATATGTAGCCCACGCGTGTACTCTAGTGTTAATATTTCGCACGACATTATTTATTGACGTACCACTTGCAATTTTTGCACTGTTTGAATGCTGGATAAATTGATTTCAATGACCCTTAATAATAATAATAATTGTTATTATTATTATTATTATGTTTGATTCCAGAATAGTAAAAGTAATAAATAGTTTTTAAAAATTCATGATTTCGACCATTTTTGCTATTGGTACGTATGGCCATTGCATTTTTTAAGTTCATTCAAATTTTATTTCTCTCCGACCGAATCGGTTTTTCGATTTAACTTCCATCTTCAGGCTGGTATATTTTTGCTCAAAACTGTACCTGTTTATACTTCATTTGTTAATTACTATCATTATTATATTTTAATATTTTTGTATCTAATACCTTTATCCGCATTAAAAAGATGTTCTGCAGTCATGATCTCAACCTTGGATTACGAACGCGAATGGTCAGAGGCTACGTGTTTTCGGTATTATTTTATGGAATGGAAGAACTGATAAGGCGACTTGAGGCATTTGAGATGTGGTTCTACAAAAGAATACTCAAAATAAGCTGGATGGATAGAGTTACGAATGAAGATGTTATGGTTCGGATGAATAAAGAAAAGTTATTAAAACAATGAAAATCCGAAAACATCAATATTTAGGTCCTGTGATGAGACATCCAGAGAAGTACGAGATCGCTGCTTCTCATAATGCAGGGAAAGATTGCCGGAAGACGGGGCCCTGGAAGAAGGATAACATCATAGCTGAAAAACGAAAAAAAAGCTATTCCGGGCCACAGTAAACCAAGTCCGCATAGCCAACATGATAGCCAACATCTGTTGAACGGACAAGGCATGAGAAGAAGAAGATATATTTGTTTACTAGTCCCGAAGAACAATGTCGGATCTGCTAAAAATTGCAAATCGCGTTGTTAATTTATGGCTTACTAGCTTTTATCCGCGGCTTCGCTCGCATGGTTTTAGGGGGAAATCTATATATATATATAAATCAAAATATGCTAGCTTCTGGGTTTGTAGTTTCAGATATTGTTTCTCCTTGCGTGTCCTTTCCCTTCGTCCCATTCTTCTTTCGCATCCCCTTCCCCTCACGCGTTCCCTCTCTGCCTTCTCCGCTTTCCCTCTCCCCACTTCCCTCTCAGGCTTCCCCCGTCCACAAACCCCCCTCCCGATTTCCCCTCCCTCCTCCCGCATTTCACACATTCAGTCCCTGTACATTCAGTTTTCAAACAGCTCACGTGCCACCTATAGCAATTTTTTTACACAAATTTCAGAATATCAGAGCTCACCAGTATATATATACATATATAGAAACCTTCATTGACATGCTCACAACAACCCACCAAAGTTTCATCGCAATCGGATGAACGGTTTAGCAATGCATAATTTCATGATGCCAGAGCTCACTATTGTATGCAGAAACCATCGCGGAAATACATACATACAAACATTTTTAGATTTTTATATATACTAATATTTTAATTTAGTTTTGTTGATTTTAAAGCCGAAGCTTTCGGAAGTTTGGATGAAATGAAAGAAAGATATATATTTTTATTATAGGAATACTATAATTCTTGTTCTCCAAAACAGAAAACTGTAGAAACGAAACTTTAAACAGGTCTACTTCAAAACTACAAAATCGCATATCCTCTTCGCGACCGTCGATTTTATTGTGATCTTATAATAGTTTGGATTGTTCCTTATTACTTATTACGGTTTCGGTGAGACCCAAACGGTTGCACTGGACATCTCCAAGGCCTTTGACCGGGTTTGGCACCGAGGACTTGTCAACAAACTGCATTCTTACGGACTTCCCGCATCCTTGTGTACGTGGATTGCCGACTTCTTGAGGGAGAGGTCGATTCAGACGGTAGTCGATGGTTTCACCTCTTCCTCACACTCGATAAATGATGGCTTCCCGCAGGGATCGGTTCTGTCTCCGACATTGTTTTTGTTGCACATCAACGACCTTTTGTCATGTGCACCAATTCACTGTTATGCGGATGACAGTACAGTTCATGATAGCTTTTTGTTTGACAAGCCCCCAAAGGGCTCACAAACTCCAACAGCTCGTAGGGCTTTGAAGCAAAGAATGGACGGTTACCTCGAGAGTGTTTTCTCTTGGGGTAAAAATAATCTCGTTGAATTTAATGTTTCAAAGACCCAATCTTGTCTGATTACGTCTAAAAGGGATCGAAATGAAAATCTAGTCTCTTTCAACGGAAGCAATCTTCCGAACAGGCCCTCCATTGATATGCTTGGTGTAACCCTAAGTGACCAGCTCAGGTATGGGGGCTCCATCGAAGCCAGAGTAAAGTTAGCCTCCCAAAAGCTGGGCGTACTGTACAGGGCCCGCAGATACTTTAATAGTACACAACTGCTAACCTTGTACAAATCACAAGTACGCCCCACGGTTGAATTTGGCAGCCATCTCTGGTCTGGAGCTCCAAAATACCTGAAAAATACCCTCGAATCTGTGCAAAAACGGGCGGTCCGTTTGATAGATTCTCCCATCTTGACAGACGGATTGCAATCTTTAGAGCACAGGCGTCGGGTGGGAATGCTATCCTTGTTCTACCGGTATTACAATGGAAGATGCTCCGAGGAACTAGCATCATTGATCCCTTCGGCACCGGTGCATAGTCGGGAAACACGCCAAACGCGTGCCCAACATTTGTACACGGTTGACATTTGTCACATGAGAACGGGTCGTTTCTTCGACTCGTTCTTGTGTTCAACAGCTCGGCTGTGGAATGATTTGCCGGCCTCTGTGTTTCCTCCTTCCTACAACATGGGTCTCTTCAAGACCAATGTTCATTCCTTCCTCTCCTCAAAAAGACCCTCCACACAGCATCCCAGATGACATAGGCCCTGAGGGAAATTATTTTCCTCAGGGCCTCCTGTGTGGAGTTAATGTAAAAAAAAAAAAAAAAAACTGGTCGGAGAGAAATTAAAGTAGAATAAATTTAAAAAAATTGTTTTTATTATACCTTATTACTTAGATCGTTATGTATTTCTGTTAAACACAAATAAAATTATTCGAATCAACAACAAACGCCACCCATTACCAGCATTTGAAAACGCGAACATATGCTGACCAAACACGGGCGAGCTTATTTTGCATTCCGCTCATTCTGCATTCGTTAAGTTAATTAGTTTGTTAGTAACAAGGTAACTGTTTTCATACTAATGTAATATAACAATTAGCCTGCATTTACCTTATTAGAATCACTCATTATTAGTATTATTATACTCGTGCTGTTCTCAGTGGCAAGTTGCACGTTCACCGCTAATTTTGATGCTAACTTGCATTAAAACGTGAATAAATAATGAACAATTAAGGAGCTTCTGGTGAAATAACAATTATTATGTTGGCATAAGTGAATAAAACTAGATATTCATAAGTTTTGAAGTAGGCATCTACGAGTAGCTATGCTTAAAGGAGGTAGTTGTGAAGCAAAAAAAAAGCCGCAATGATATCGGGATGTATATCTATCCTGTATAGATATACATCCCGATAAAATCCCTCGGGTATGTCCTGTTACACCTGTATATATAGTTGGTAAATTCTCGAAAAACTTTTATTTTACACTTTTTATAGTTTGGTTTGGAGTTTTTTTTCATTTCATTTGAAACAACGTTTCAATTCTGAATGGTAGTCTTACACCAGGGCGATACTGAGAATACCTTCCATTCTGGAACGTGCCGCAAATATACCTCATAATATTTCTGACATAACACAAATATATAATGACATAACAAAATTTACTTGCACACGCCGGGATTTGAATCGCTAGACGAGAGCCGAACCCTCACCTAGAACATTATTTTATTTCAATTAAATAATTTATTATTTAGCATTCCAAAAAATTACGGTCATATGGCTGAAGAATAGAACAAATTCATGTGCAATTTTTACAGTTTTCATGGTTTCTTATACGGAAATTTTAAAATGCTCTTATCTCGATTGTGGCAAAAGGATAAATCTATCAGTAGTAGCCTGTACGACAAAAGTTCTTAAAGAGTTATCTGGAATTGACTGAATTATAAATGTGGCAGAAACCAATTGCAGATTCCAAGTTCTGCCATCGAAAAACCTTTTGGGGAATTTATCACCTTCAGAAGGGGAAACAACTGTCACGAATAATACTAATTACACAGTAGAGCTTGTTTATAATTAAACCGTTTTTTATAAATCGAGTAACATCGTGAATGAAAAATATGTAATATAAGAAAAACTTAAAATTGATACGGAGTTCTACAAATAAAACTTGCTAACAATTAGTGACCGACCGAAGGTTCGGTTTCGGCAAGTTTCGGCATCAGTTTCAGCTTTGGGTGAGTTCTTGGCTCGTATGTCACCCGCCATCATCAGCCACACTCAATTAATGCTCGAGGTCCTTCCTTTAAGTATTGCTTATTGACAAATGTTTGATCCAAGAAGGAGTTAACATGTTTGCTAATTTTGATTTGTTTTATAGCAGTAATACCAAAAAAATATATTTTTTTAATAACTTCAATTATTGTTTTTTTTTTTTAATTTCATTTAGCACGTATAAAAAGAATTTTATGATTGTAAACGCAATAAAAATTAAAATACTCAATTAATAAGGTCCTACCTTTATAATGTAAGTGTTGATTTTATTGAAATTTTTTAAAATAAATGAAGACAATATAAGCGAAACTCAATCGAAAATCTGGAAACAGAAAAATCAGAAAAACATATTGACACCTCTGGGACTCAAGAGGTCTTGGGTTCGAGTCCTAGAGGTGTCAATATGTTTTTCTGATTTTTCTGTTTCCAGATTTTCGATTGAGTTTCGCTTATATTGTCTTCATTTATTTAAATATTACAATTTGAGGTTTTACTCATAAAGTTAAAAATTAAAAATAAAATGACAAATTTTTGTTCCAAGAAGTAATTCTTAAGTATATAAATTTAGTTTGTTTTATATACTTTCGGTCGAAACTGAGACAGACACCGAAGATTCGGTTTCGGTTTTGGTGGAAAGTCCTGTTTCGGTCGGACACTACTAACAATAAATAAATTGTACTCATTTGATGTTACTAATAAGAAGAAAATACAGTCTACTTCTGATTTCGTAAAACTGTGAGTAAAGCCCGGATGACGCTCGGGACCAAAAATAGTGTAGTAACTATGATGAAGAAGGGAAGTACCTACCCACTCGATAAGATTAAATAAAATACCTTTAATGTTTTAATTTTTTTACGTTAGCTCCACACTGGATGCCCTGAGGAAAATAATTCCCCTCAGGACCTGCGTCGTCTTTGGGCATACTGTGTGGAGCATCTTTTTAGGAAAATAAGTATAGAAGTTCTGGGAAGGAAAAAGATATTAGGGATTGGTAGGAATCTGGAGAGACAGACGGTTGAAACTATCCCTCCCACTACCATGCAAGGAGATGTTACGAGAGAGTACTGCTGGTCTCCCTCAACCAGTCTGTCCCAATCCGGCTTACCACGCAGTTGGTGGACAGACGCATCCGCCGCCGATAAACCTCACACCATGAGCCCGGGCACTCCTGCAAGGTCACCAAATTTGGGCAGAGGTGTTGGTTATCCAATAATAGGTGGTACCCATACCCACCTCCCAAATTGAGAGATTAATACTTGATAAAAGTGTGCCTTTTTTGGCCAGCTTGACATGTTTTTCCACACTCTGCTTATTTGAAATAATATTGATGACAAGTCCATGACCGAGCTAAAGCGTATTCGGTTCGTTGTCTCGGGTGATTGACGATTTGTGCTCTTTGCAGAATTTTAAATCTTGGCTTATATTGAGGAAGTGATGACGTTGTTTTTTCCACATACCAAGGGTGGAAAAGCGTAGATAAAAACCAACAACCATTATTCAAAAAAATAAATATTAAGTTATAATAAAAATATTCCAAAGTGAAATTCAGCAATTTATTTATTATTATTTATTCGCATTATGCATTCATTTGTGTAAAATATTTTCCTTCTAACTTATTAGATTCTTACCTTTAAGAGGAACGACTGCGTTACTTTGTTCGTATGAAACTTAAATTTGAATTTGAGGTCGAAATGAATAACCAAACTGAATTTATAGCAATATCTAATACGAATTTATAGGCTATTAAAAATATATATTTTTTTATGATTTTAGAGGCAACTTTGGCAATTATTTGAGAGTTAATGACAATTATTTAAAAACATAATTTTGCATCTTTATTTAAATTTTTTAAACTTTATGAGTAAAATATCAAATAATAATATTTAATTAAATTAAGACAATATTAGCGAAACTCAATCGAAAATCTGGAGACAGAAAAATCAGAAAAAGATATTGGTTCTGCTGGGACACGAACCTAATATTATAATTTTTAATTAAATATTATAATTTTTTATTCATTCGTCTACATTTATAATTAAATATTATAATTTTGCTTCATTTGCCAGCTTCGACGCAAAAACGATGAAATATAGAATGAATTTAAAGAATTCAAACTAATATAATGAAAATCAAATAACTTTGTTTAAACCACTATATAATTAACAATATCAATATTGTTATTGAAATATGTTGATATAGTTTATTATACAGTGGTTTACAAAGTTATTTGATTTTCATTTTATTAAAAAAATTAAGTTACAAATTACTGATTTGCTTTGGAACGTATTTATTTTTGAACAAGATGTTAAGGGATGTACTTGATTTACGCTAACCAGGATTCCTGACATTATTTGGAGTAAAAAATATAAATGAAATTTTGGTCCCCGTGGACTTTTTTTGAAGAAAAAAAATTTTCTTCCACGTGTCGTCACTGGTCATTTAGCCGAGTAACCGACCAACCCCTTTCCCCCCCTCCAACTGTCCAACACCTACCATTTTTTATGTTTTTATAGAAAAAAAAATCGAAAATGTCACCGGAGACCAAAATTTCATTTACATTTTTTACTCCTAATTATATTAGGAACCACTGGTAAAAGTAAGTCAAGTACGTCCCTTAACATACTGGATACATTTAAACTTCTACACGAAATACGATTTTTTAAAGATGTTTTGTTATTGTATAAACACAGTAGACAAGGTAAGATTTCTTTTCAACAATAAGGAACTCCAGTGAAAAATATTATGGTTTTTAAAAAATGTGTTCATATAGACCAATAAACGCTGGCTGATTCTGAATATATAAGTTTTATTTCATAATATTAAACGCAGAGTTTTAAAAAAAATATTAAAAAGTGCATTTTTAAACCTCTCCTCAAAACACAGCGTCAAGCTGGCATTACTGAAATGGTAAATGGTGACGTCACTGTTAACCTGTCACCTCAAAAATTTACGAAAAGGGCTATATTTGCGGACAATCTGCAATAAATTTTGCCTATTTGAGGTTAAAGTCGTGTCATATTTGACATTTGGATTATGTATTTTCAAATTGCTTTTAGTATAGGGCTTGTTATACAAGTTATTACACAATCGTCATGATCAGTGTATTATAAATACCAGTGTTTCTGTATGTGTTATACATAATAGAATGTACAAAATCACGCCTGAACACAAAATTAGATGGCTTAAGATGTCATTTGTATTTGCAATGAAAAATATGATTTATTGTTTTTATATTGCACTTTTGTACAATACAATAACAGTAGCGATTAAATGTGGACATTTTACCAATTTTTTTCTATATTAATAGCAGTTAATCTTGAATAAAAAACGACTTCTCACACCTAAAAGTTCACACTAGTCATCCGCCATCATTCCACCATATTGTCCATTTAAAACCGGGATGTTCTGCCCAAAAAATTTATTTCCCTAGATTTTGATTTACGCAATTACCTACGTAGCCACCTGACTGTGTAACACTAATCCTGTTATATGTTAATTAATATGATTAATTGAAAAAAAAGGAACTTAAAACATAATTTTTTTTTTTCAGAGGTCCCATTTATCTTTTTAGATACATAGGGAACGTACCCATACTACGTGACCAACTTTTTGCACTTTTTGACCCCCCCCCACCGTGACCAAAAACCTAAGCAACCCGCCGCTCATTTGTACCAAGCGTGGTATTTTGAAGACCCCGTATGGGTACGTTCCCTAATATCATTTTGAGTTGTCAGTGTTAAAAATAACATTGCATGTAAGTACGAACGATAATTAAGATTCATAGGAATTCCAAAAAATATATATACGTATATATATAAATAATACCAGTAATATTGTCTTATGTAATACAAATTTTGCCAGAGTTTGAAATTTCCCTAGATTTTGTCCTGATTTCCCTTTTCCCTAAAAAATATTTTTCTCCCCTAGATCTAGGGAAATTTCCCTAGACATAACATCACTGATTCAAAATAACAACTTGAAAGTAAATAAACTATCGGTGGGTGAAGACGTCACACAATCCACCATAGATAGGGTGCTTTTCGGGGGTCTTGAAAAATTAAAACTTTGACAATTATTTTAACTATTAAAACTAACTATAAAAATAAAAATAAGAATGCAGTTATTTAAGTTTGAAGGTCTTTATTCATTAAAAAAAATTGTACTGGAGTTCTCTATTATAATAAAATCACAAAAAAATGCCAAGACCTCTGCAAAAAATGCAAAAGAGAATTCTTTAATGGGCAATATTATATGATTTAAAACAAAAATAAATAAAAGAGCACATTATCAATACTAGATATTTGAATTATGTTCTTATTATCAAATTTTATTAGATTAAAAAAATAATTATTCAGTTTGGTTAGGTATTTTGGCCTCAATTCCCAGTTTTGTATTAAAAAGATCGCGCAGCTTTAACCATATCTGCTCTGCGGTAAGACCAGTTTTTTACTATTAAAGGGCGTAATATTTACACAGCTATTATAAGTAATTGGAGTTAAGTATAAGTAAATAATACGCAAGCCGAAACCAGTAATTCAAATAAATATCTCTAAATTTGAGAGTAAAATTTAAATATTATTTCAATTCTACAATTATTCAAGCAATAAAAATACAGTGTCTGTAGTTTTAGCAAGTTACTATGTAGACTATTTCGTTTAATTTTTTAAACATTATATCTGAATTATTACCTACAGTAAAGAAAGGTCTTTTGAATGTTGAAAACTGAGAGCTTTAGTGTTTTAAGTTAATTTGAAAAGGCTGTATTTGAGAGAAGCTTCGAAATTGAGTCCTCGCGAGGCCTGGGAATGAATGCTTTACTGAAACGCTGCCAAATTTTAAATGTTTTTTCTGCGTAAATATTATTTAAAAATAACAATTTAAAATTAACGGATAGGCATGAATGCGAAACAAAAAATATATCAAATGAAAATTAAACGGTTATTAATAATACCAATAGACAGATTATGCATAGATTTATTGGTTAAAATGGGTTATTAATTTAACTCAGCATCATAAAATGACTAAATATAACTCAGAAATGCATCATAAAGACCATTTTAAGGCCCATTAACCAGCGGTCGATAATTCAAATTTCGTCGAAAGATAGTCTTGCGATCATACCCTTGCAACTGTACAGGGCGGTTCCTATGAGAAAGATTTATTATCCTCATGTATCCTATAACTTAATATCGATTTTATTTCAGTTAAAATTTGCTGTAATATGTGACTACATTCAAGTTAACAATACAAATGCTTAAACGCGTGATGATAATATTATAATAATTATAAACTATTTGTAATTTTTTTTGATCATAAGTGTTTATAATTTTTCAACAATGTCTTAGCAAAATAAGTGTGTAAATTTTATTGAAATACATTAGTTTGTAAGACCGTAAATACATCGACAAACTGAAGTATTTTCGTCGCAAAACGATTGTATGATACAACATCTTGTTTGAAAATTTAGCAAATCTGCCCATGACCGACGCGACGGTACCACCTCATTTGTTTCATATTTTTTTCAAAATTTAAGTGTTAAAATTTTTAACCAAAAAAATTTATTAATTTATTTTTTTATTATTGAAATAATTAATTATTAATTTTCTAAATTTAATACTTAATTTTTTTTTTAACATTGGTAACAATATCAATGAATAACTACATTGAGTCATGCGTCGTAACTTGGTAATTATAGGAAATTCAATTTTAATAAGAAAAACACTCTTTTTATATCTTTTAAGTTTTTCCCATCAATGTAATGCTCGTCCCGGTTAGACGAGAGATTTTGGGTTCGAGTCCCAGTTGCGACCATAAAATTGAATATTCATTTAGACTTTTATAAAAAACGTCAGTAGTTCCATATAAATAAAATCGGATATATTATTATCCGAGATGCTATCCAGGTTACAAACCAATTCATAGAATGATTGTTTCCAATAAAAAGGGTAGTTGCCTATAAAATGAAAAAAAAAGAAATTGAAATTGACTAACATAACGATTGACTAAAGGACAGAAGGTGGCAACGGCGGAATTGGTAAACGCGCACGTTTAAGTTAGATGAGAGGTTCTGGGTTCAAATCCCAGTTGCGACCATTATCTTTTTCTTTTTTCCTGTGTCTTGTTCTTTTACATATTTTTCGTTAAGATTATTATTGTTATCGTTTTCTTCGATGATATAATTATATGAAAAAATAACAGAGTTGTAATTTAAAAAACATCGTCGTTGAAGTCAATAAAAATGCTCTACTCAAACCCTGAAGTTGAACTATAGAAGTCGTTGAGACTCTACCCAAAACCTAGTTCGCCTCAGCACAGGACCTCAGGAGTTGAAGGAATAAGAAAGTATTCTATACCTATTTTTATAGTTATATCGTTCACTTCTTCAAATTTTAAAATTATGTACCTAATAATATTATAAAAAATATAAAATAACTTGCGGCTGACGTTATTACTTAGACTTCGATAGCTTTTCATCGCTTTCTTAAATTTTTTTCATTAACTCCAGATAGGAGCCTCTGAGGACAATATTTTCCCTATGGCCTATGTCACCTCTGGGGATGCAATATGAAGAGTCTTTTAAAGGGAAGGAAGGAGAGGAAGTTCTGGGAATGAAAAATAAAATATGGTGGGTAGGAATCTAGGAGTCAGTGTGTCCAGGAGTGATGTATAAATCCATGCCCCCACTGCGACGAAAGGCATTGTTGTCGAGAGAGTCCGGCTGGACTGGTTGAATGGTCTTTCTCATCCGGCCTGTCACGCAGCTGGTGGGCAGTCGCATCCATCAAGACCTGTACAAACCCCACTCCATGCACCCGGGCACCCCTGGTAAGACAACAAACCTAGTGTACTACTTTGAGTGACCTATGGCAGAGGTCTTGGTTAACCAATTAATGGTTCCCGGAGCGGCAGTATCCACACCCGTCTCCCAAACTAAAGGAATATTGAAATAATTGAAGAACACTTTTGTAGGGTAAAAGCCAGAAATATTTTATAAGGCTCAAAACTTTTCAAGAACCTAATAGAAAATAATTTAAATCATTTATTACAATGACATAATAATTGATTAAAATTCAACAGACCACACAAACGATAGTTCTTACATTTCAGAGCAGTCGAAATTTAAAAAAAAGAGTAAACGTTCACTTTTCGCGGTATTAAAGAAATTTTTGTTCACCATCCAAGACGTTAAAAGCTATGGAGAGAAAGCGTTAAGAGCGTGTACCTACTTACCAGTCTCTCAAACCGAAATATGTTTTCAGAATCATTAAACTTTATTTTAGAAACTAACATTTAATAACAAAAAAGCTCAGTTCCTAAAAGGAAACATTATTCCTTCCCACCCCCAGCGGGCAGTAAAGAGTAATTCTCCCTTTTAAGGAGGGACGTTATATTTTTATACGCTGGGCCCATAAAGACGAGTTTTTATTCCTCTACGCACAATTTAGCGAGGAGTTTGGATGGATAAAGCAAGAGGATTTGGGAAGATACGAGGAGTGGGGCGTGGGGAGGTTTATTGGTGCAACTGGAGGCTGTGTCACTGGGGTTGTTAGAGACACTAATGCTACAAAGTAGCTCCGCTTTATCACTAAAGGCTAAATAAGTGTTAGAAATACGTCTTAAGAAATCCCCTTGAATATATTACTTGATTTATATGTAAGTAGGTGCTTCTAATATTTTGCCTATTACTTTCATAGATTTGTATAAATGGATTTTTTTTAAATATTTCTTTTAAAACAACTAGATATTATTTTTGTTGCAAAGTAGGAGGTTTCCCCAGATTGTACATTCTGTGGTCTAGATATGGGAACTTTAGATCACGAATTTTTTGTTTGTCCCTCTCTAAATAAATATCCTCTCTTCTATCAAGCGTTATCTAAAATTGCCTCCCCCCATTCAATATCTCATCTCTTCTAAGTCTGAACTCGACTCCAATCTTCCATATAATTCTGAAATTTGCACATTTAAATAAAATCAATATATAAATTCACCCTTTCTTTCTCTGTTATTTTAAATGATGGCCTAGAACACCCTTGAAGGGTGAAAGCCAGAAATAATTAAACAAAAAAAGTGGGAGGTATATAGGTACTACAAACTTAGGTAATTAATTATCCCTTATCATGAAATTAAAAACAGTTGAAGAAAAAAATATTTTGTAACTAAGTTATTAACAGAGAGGACGGACCGCCAAACAACTCGGTCTTGGAACATACTCCTTGCCTCGTTCATATTCATGCATCGTCTCATACATACTTTTCTATTATTCTGACTCTTGACATGTCCCGACTCAAGAATCTGATTCACTTGGTCGTATCATGTCTTCCTCGGGCATCCCCGACTTCTTCTACCATTCACATCATATATTCTCCTTACATTTAATCGTACTCATTAAGCATACATCAGTCTTGCATTCTTTGCAGATCTCCATGGTTCTCACAAGATCATAAATGGTTTTACCACGTATTCAAATTTGTTATATCATCAACAAGTTAATTTCGGTTTTTTTTTCCATGATTCTAGTAATTCTAGTTTGATGAACTTTAATTTGTTTTGAATTTGACAATAATTCAAATAAACGATAAACCAATAATATTTTAATTGTCATTTTCAAAATTGTAACTGATGTTTCAAGAATTCAGACAACGATAAAGTACCTACCTACAATATAATATTTTAATTATCATTTTCAAAATTTGAACTGATGCGTCAAAAATTCAGACAAATGATAAAGTACCTACCTATAATAAAATATTTTAATTGTTATTTTCAATATTGGAACTGATGCGTCAAGAATTCAGACAAGCGATAAAGTACCTACCTACAATATAATATTTTAATTGTCATTTTCAAAACTGAAACTGATGTGTGAAGAATTTAGACAAGCGCTAAAATACCTACCTATAATATAATATTTTGATTGTCATTTTAAATATTGGAACTGATGTGTCAAGAATTCAGACGAGCGCTAAAATACCATCCTATAATATAAAATTGTAATTATCATTTTCAAAATTGTGACTGATGTGCCGATAATCCAGACGTTCCCGTTAATTTTCACGGGTCTGCGCTAGAAGTAATAATAATAAAGCTTAAAATATTTTTACAGCGCAGTTTTTGTGAAAAATGATGCCTCAACGGCGCTTAACAAGACTAGAAAATAACAAAATACTCTAGCGTAAAAAACAGCAATAAAATCTCTGTACGGTTAAACCGTAAAAAGACGAAGCAATTCTAAAACGAGAATTGCAGATATTTTTTACCCCTATCAAAGCGTTTTCCTTGTCCACACAAAGTGGCATTTTTCTGACACAGTTGGACCTATTTCCATTTGTCTATTGCGATGAAGCGATCAGCCCCCTCTGAAATGATTGTGGGGGGGTCTTGAAGGGGGATGGGGCAGATGTGGGGGGATGGATTGTATTGCCTCCCCCGCCCCCCCCCCCCTAACTACCACATCACCTCATTACCACCGCTTCGAGGATTATGTCACCCTAATACATTTGATATTGGGTGCTTCCTTCTACCACCTGATACCCCCACATAAATATCAATATATTCGGGATGTTTGTGTTGGCTTTCTTTTTTCTCATCCATTTTATTTTGAGAATTCATATAATATGATCCATTTTTATGTTAAACGCTTTAAGTTACCCATGTTATTTACGGTAGATTTGTTAAACTAATCTCACTTAATATGATCGGCTTTGTATTATCGCGAACAGCTTATTTTCGATGAAATTTCATTAAATCTTGCTATCATAATATTTTGAGACATGGCTTACTAAAATATTAAAGATTTAGATTTTTTGAAAATTTGATAATATTGTAAAGGGCATTTCAAGATTGTGTTTAGTAACGATGCAGGTTTCAATATTGAAGTGAAAACTTCTTTAGCACCGTTGTGATTTGAAACTCGATGAAACGAAAAATAGCACTAAATAGAGACAAACACATACATCTAAAGGATTTCTAGAGAATAAAATAGTGTAATCGGTCTCCTATTTGTGCGGTGTTTTGAAACATCTCCACTCTTGCCTACTTTAGTTTTCTGAAGGTTTCACTTCAACCGCGTACGAATTGCACACTCTGCTTTTTTGTGTGAACGCTGCAGAATATTCCCAACAGCTCCCAACCGCCTAAAGCCAGTGAGACTATGGCATCCACAATTGGAGAATATTGTGAGGCTCAAGGTAGTGGGAAAGGGAAGGAGATGGGGGAGAGTAAGGTGGGGAAGTTCTTGTTTATTCAGATCTGGTAAAGCTATTTCAAGCAATGTTTCCGGGAGGGAAAGGACACGAAGAGGAAGGTATGGAAATACCTGGTAAGTAAATATTTTGCGCTTGTTGGTTGGCTAATACTTACCATTATCACGTTCGTTGATAATACCGTTACAAGTAGTAGCCGAATGGTGAACAGCGTTTGGTTCAGACCTAGGCATCCCTGGTTCAATTCCAGGCTACCTTCTAGTTCCAATATCGTCCAATTATTCGTAACCCGGGAATGTTTATCTTAATTTCAATTTTTTTTATTTTCTGAGAAGGACTGTAAATCCATTGACCCCTGGTTCAAATCCGGCTCGAAGGACCAAAGGATTCGCCAGCTCTTCAGTTTTTCCTATGTCGAGCTGATGTTACTGACGTCAATAATGTTGTTGATGATGGCAATGCCATGATCTTAAAAACGCTGGTTGGTATTTGCTTAAAATTTGAAAACGGTTTACATTCATTAAGTCTCATCAAATGGTTTCATTTATCATCCAATAAATCACTTTTTATTTTGAAAATACAACACCGAAAAACTAACAATGATTTCCGTGAAAAGCTTTCAGTACAACCAACTAGTAGTAGTAGAACAAAGCCCCTTTTCCAGTGAATGAAAGAGGGACTAGAATTTTACCACGAAGTTATTGAAATAATACACTATTATTCCTGCTTCACTGAGTGAATGTTGATTATACCTAATTGAATTTTAACCCAATGTTTAATATGTTGGACCGATTTTTAAGATTTTTGATTTGTTGGATTTGTCTCCGCCCGAAATAGCTATTAAAACATCTGAATAATTCACGAAAAAAATAATTATGAAGAAAATTCTTCTACTCGTACATTTTTTATGAAACGAATTTTCATTTTTTGAAAGAGCTGCAGCAATATTGTGATAAATATAATATTGAATAGTGAGTGAATTCCAAAAATTTAAAAAACGTCAAATGTCAATGCGCTGATTGTTTTGCTTTTGTTCATATAATGCTGCCCTTTCTTTCTTACAAACTAATTCTATATACTGTATTTTCTTTGTTTCACATTATTAAATCAAATTTTATTTTATTGATTCATTTAATGATTATTTAATGATTATATTAATATTTTTTGAAAGAAGCTATTACTTTGTGGTTATCCATTATAGAAAAATGAAACAATTCAACTTTGTTTAAACCACTTATATAATGCGTAAATCCGACCGGTTTCGGAACAAACGTTCCTTCTTCAGGGAAAGCTTATACTAATTTGACAGTTTAGAACAATGTTTTATTATGGTAGGGGTGGAGCCGTTGCTAGTTATTAATGTAGATTGGGTGGGTACGTATTAATGTAGGGTAGGTGGGTAGGGGAACAAATTAAAAAAAAAAATAAATAAATAACAACCTTTTATAGAAGAAATAATATCAATATTTTTATGAGAAATACTAAAGATAAAGACCATAAATTGACTAATTCCAGAATATATAAACTCAAATGCAATGATTGTCCCTCATTTTATATTGGAAAAACAACTCGTAATTTTGAAATCAGAATCAAAGAACATTTAAGGTGTCTTAATAATACTAATTTTCTGAGTTCGCTAACCATATCATTGAAAATAACCATAGTTTGAAAAAAAAATACAGGGATAAATATTATTCATATTATTATCGAAGGAAGCAAATACTTTGTGGTGTGACATTATATATTAAATTAAAAAACACACTATGTAAAGCACCACTTTTTATTAGAATTGATATTTAACAGCCAGACTGTTAAATATCAATTCTAATAAAAAGTGGTGCTTTACAAAGTGTGTTTTTTAATTTAATATATTATTCATATTAATCATAATGGAAAACGTTTAGATAACTTAGAAGCCTTGGAAATTAAAAAATCCCTTAAAAATAATGAACCTATTATCAACAAACAAAAAATATTGTCTTATAGCCCAATCATGGATTTGTTCCCCTACCCACCCACTCTTCATTAATACCTAACCACCCAATCTACATTAATAACTAGCAACGGCTCCATCCCTACCACAATAAAACATTGTTCGAAACTGTCAAATTAGTATAAGCTTTCCCTGAAGAAGGAACGTTTGTTCCGAAACCGGTCGGATTTACGCATTATATAAGTGGTTTATACAAAGTTGAATTGTTTCATTTTTCTATTAAATTAATAATTCATTCAACGATTAAATGATTCACTTGATTATATTTTAGTTTTAATGATTTATCATTAATTATCTGTTGCCCTGTGCCAAAACAGCACTGTTGTTGTTAATTTTATTCTCTTGGCATTGCTTTGTATATACTGTATATTATTTGTTTCAAATTATTTAATCAATTTTTCTAAGGACTTGTAAGGAACACTATAGGATTACTTTTAAGTTTATTATAATTAAGCGCATTTGAAGTGAAATAACACAAAACTGCGCTACATAAATACTACGTTATTATTATTACCAAATGTTAATAGTCGAAAATGAGACAAATGGCGAACGTACGCCTGCACCCATCCAAAGAAAAAATACAATTCTTATAATAAATCTCCCCCACACATAAAATAAAACGAAATTCCCCTTTAACTTAATGAAAAAATTGAATTTAATTCAGCTAATAAGTTATTGATTGTTATTGATTCTGAGATTAGTTATTGATTCTGAGGCGGTAAGAAGTTCACCGGGTCAGCTAGTTATTAAAATAATGTTATATTAATAACTAGCTGACATGGTTGGAAATAGTACATGGTTCTAAAAATAGAAAATATTTCTAAAAATAAACCAGAGGAGATGTACAAGTTCACGAAGTAAATATATATATTTTTTTAAATCTAGTGCAGTTCACACGCGGTAGAAGCAAAACCTTCACCGCACAATCTCAACATATAGGAGCCTCGAAAAGTAAGCTCATAATCAAAGCGGCCAATACGGTAAGGTTTCATTTTTTACATAAGCTCCACACAGGAGGCCTTAAGGAAAATAATTTCCCTTAGGGCATATGTCATCTTTGGGGACGATGTGTGGAGGGTTTTTTAAGGAAGGAAAGGAGAGGTGAGTTCTGGGAAGGAAAAAAGTTTGGGTGGGTCAAGACCTAGACAAACCTCACCCCATGAACCTGGGCACCCCTGCTAAATCACCAAACGTGGTGAAACACTTAAGGTGACCTATGGCAGTGGTATTGGCATTACATTTCCAGAATTATACTCGGACTGAATTACATAAGAATGAAATTACATCGGAGAACACGCTAATATTAAAAAATGGTAATATTGATGTTGTTGTAGCCGAAAATGTTTTTTCATCTTTCGAAATTTCGTTTTTTTACGTGAAGATTTTCAGGAAATTTCAGTTTGGCAGTGCAATTCACACGGAACAACATCAACAATGCCACTTTTTTATCATTAGTACTCTAGCACACCCAAAAGTTATGAGCCGCGACATGAAATTAGTAAATATATATATGATAAGATAACTTTCGGTTACTTCTCATCGTTCCCTAGGACAACTGCAGATCGCTAACGTACAAACAACTGTTGATGTCGAATATATTAAGAATACTTAGTCATTGTGAACCGTTACTTATTCATTGACGATCTGAAGTCATGCTAGGGAACGATGAAAAGTTATCCACACAATCCCTATCGATCGACTGTGCTGGGGCCTGGTATCCAGATCAAGCCATTAAACACAGCTAAAGCAAAGTTTCCATTCTAATATGAGTATTTTACCAGGGCGATTCTGAGAGTACCTACCTGCCACTCTAGAACATGGTACAAAATGTATTATACACTATTATTATTTATATAATGCTGGCTTTCGAACCCATCATCTCCGTTTTTGGAGACAAAGATTCTACCACCCTGCCACGGAGATTCTGTTACAATTTCATCCATTTTCACATTTATTTGAAAGCTCTTTATGATTGGGGTAGTTGCATGTTCGCATTATCCACTCGGGGGAATAAATGGTATGTTTATCGCCTCACTCAAACAGATTACCAATAAAAATCATTTAACACTGCAATCGAATTAACGAGATTGGATTAAATAGGTTATGCACAATTTGCTTGTTTTTTTAACAAATTTCATGAAAGCGTATTGTTTTAAATCAATTCCTTTTTGGTTAAGTAGATAAAAGGTTTTAAAAAATTGGAGAATTATTAATTTAGAGTTTTACGTTTCTATTTTTTCGTAATGTTGATTTATGGCGGAATTCCACATAATCATTTATCAAAAGAGTTTCAATTGTTTTTCCATTTATTTTATTTGACTATTACTGGTTTCAGCCTATCGAGGTCATCTTCAGACTAGTGCAATGATTTCGTAAACTACGGTTTATATGCACAACATTTTAATACCTCATCGCCTCAGGCCTCGACCATATTATGTCAGTAGGTCGAAATACTTCCGCTTTGCAATGAAATCTAAATAAATGAAATATTTGTGAACGTTTCCGAAAACTAAAAACTGTTATCATAAGGTGATGAAATACGCTTTAAAATTTTATTACTAAAATAATAATGTAAGTTTTAAAATACAACTTTTTTAAATGCAACTTTAAAAACTTTTAAAAATTGCTCACGTGACATTTTTCCTAACTAAAATTACTGGTAACGAAAAACAAATTAAAATATTTTATTATTGTAGAAAGCAATCACTCTGTGGTTTGACATATTTAATAAAATAAAATATATTTTTGTTTAAAACCACGGTTTCGCTTTATTCAAGCTTCTTCAGGGTACAAATTAATAATCTCTTTCAATAGTTCTTCGGGGTACAAATTAATAGTATGGTTTTAAACAAAATAGTATTTTATTTTATTAAAATATTTTATTAGTCAAATATATTATAAATGTTATCGTCATCTCTAGTTTTTGTCCTTTCATGTAAAAATATATGTTTTTAAATTCACAAACAATCATTAAAATTGCGGTCTGAAACTTTGTTTTCATAGAGGTTGTGATGTTCTCCCTTATCGTATAGTTGTATTTTATTTTTATATAACTCTCCTGGTCTTCGGCAAGACAGTTGTATGTTTCGTCTTTCTCGTTTTGTTTTATTTACTCCTGGGCACTTGGCACCAGTCGTAATATTTTCGTTTTCTCTCTCTTGGCTCTGATCGATATTTAAATTCTTAAGGCTTTGCATATGTGTGGTAGGGACGGAAAATTCCTCCCCTACGTCACACAAGCCTCTATGAAAATTGGACCCTTATTTCCTCAGATAACTAATTTTAGATAACCTCAGATAATGATTTTTCAGGGGAGCAAAACCATAAATCCCAAATTTAAAAAAAAATAAATATATATATATAATAAATAACCTAAATGTCTAAATCTCGCAGCAAGACTTGCAGTGTGAAGAAAACACTATCATCGCCTCTATTGACCGCATCTGGCACTATGGAATCACCGTCGGCAACGCACCAGTCAATGATAAACATTGACACCGACTCCCTTATCAACTTCTTTGAGTCGAAGCTTGAAACAATGCGTACTGAGAGTAAGAATGCCATTGATGCTATTCATCAAAAATTGGACACTTTATCAAATGAGTGGAAGGACCAGTACACCAAAATCATGGGGTGTGTGACTGTTCTTCAGGAAGAAAATGCCAGCCTCCGACAAGAAATCCAATCTCTCAGAGATGCTCAAGATGACATGGAGCAGCGTAGCAGAGTGTGTAATTTAGATGTCCACGGCATTCCCGAGGTGAAAGGTGAAAATCTGTTCACCCTAATGGAGAGAATGGGATCAACTATCAACGTGCCACTTCCTAGTAGCGCTGTGGTGTCGGTGCACCGCGTCGCTCGCGGCCACTCGTCTCCCTCCAACCGTCCACGCAACATAGTCGTCCATCTCACGACAAAGCGTCTCCGTGATGATGTCATCGCTGCGTTAAGGACTCGCCGCGGCCTCACAACGGACCAACTAGGACTTGGAGCTCCCACCACTAATTTCTACGTAAATGAGCACCTGACACTAAAAAATAAAATACTCTTTGCCAAAACACGTGCCACCGGAAAAGAAAACGGCTATAAATACATATGGGTGAGGAATGGCAGTATCCTGGCGAAGAGGAATGATCTCTCTCGAGTCGTCACCATTCGTTGCGAGGGAGACCTTAAAAAAATCAGCACTCATGGTCAACAAAATATGTGACTACTAGAACAAACTCGTTACTGCTACTATCGATGCCAGCTTTCTATCACTATCCTGTACTCTTGGTCATTAATTTTTTTCTTGCAAAATTACTCAATATATTTGTTTATAGCGCAATACCTCCATAATCATATAGCACTATCATATTTCCTGCATTTTCATTCATATTTTACACTAAGTAATCAATGTTTTATATATAATTTTGATGCATCATACGTCCTAATTAATTTATCACTCCCGCAAATGTGGAATAAGTCGAATAACACTCTTACTCTAAAAAAATGACCTCATCATCTATATCTGTTTATTACCAGAACTGTGGTGGTATTAAGACCAAAACTCAGGAGCTTCTTATTAATATTTCATCGAATAACTATGATGTTATAGTTCTAGTTGAAACGTGGCTTGTAGCAAGTGTAAACACGGCCGAATTCATAGATTCGCGTTACACGGTATTCCGACGAGATAGGAACCGTATAATTACCGGTAAGATGGACGGAGGTGGTGTGTTAGTGGCAGTGCGCAAGGAACTCGCAGCTTCCCGTCTCGACGATTGGGAAAAAAATCAAATTGAACAAATCTTTATATCAATTCCGTTAAGGTCTCTAAATCTCACCATATGTGCTGTATATATACCTCCTGTCTCGCCAGTAATGCTTTATGATATTTTCTCCAAAAACCTGGAATCCGTCTTTTCATCAGAACCAAATAATACGTTTTGTGTTCTTGGAGATCTGAATCTACCTACTCTTACATGGACATTTTCCAAAGGCTGCAATCATGGTACTGCCTCCTCAAACACGGCTGCATCGCAAACTTTTCTTCAAACAATGGCATTGATGAGCTTATTTCAATATAATTGTATACCTAACCACAACGATAAATTCTTAGACCTTATATTTTACAGTCGCGAAACAAAAGTTACACATAGCGACGACCCTCTCCTTTCAGAGGACAGACACCATCCAGCCCTGGAATTTGAAATATCATCCGCGATTCAACCAAAAATTAAAAACAACAAAGAGCGTAGGCACAATTTCAGGAAAGCTGATTATACTCAAATTAATAATGACATTAATTGTATTGATTGGAAGTCAGAAATCGCGAATTTATCAGCAGAAGAAGCAGTAGACCGATTCTATGTAATAATAAACAATATAATTGATGAGTTTATTCCAGTATTGGCCAGACGAAATGACAAATTCCCCATATGGTTTACTCCCGAACTTATTAGCTTATCACGGAAAAAAGATAAAGTTTGGCTCAAATGGAAGACATATAAAGGTCTTTCTGACTATCGTAAATTTTCCTTCTTACGTGCTACATACAAAAAATTGGCTAGTGAATCTCGAAAGTTATTTTTTGAAAACATCGAAAGTTCATTGCAAAATAATATTAAATGCTTTTGGTCATACATATCCTCATTAAAATCATCTGATGGATATCCTGCTACTATGTCCTTCGAAGGGCGCAAATCTAATGATGCCCAAGAAATCTGTAATATGTTCTCTGAGTTCTTCAAGTCAACATTTGAACCCTCCTCTATCAATGACTCAATTAACATTGACCATCTTGAGGCCGTTCGGGACTCTGGACTTACGCACATTCACACCATTGAACTAACGGAACAAGAAGTGCAATCAAGTTTAAAGGCGTTAGATATAAACAAAGGTGCGGGTCACGATGGAATACCGGCATTTTGCCTCAGATCTGCTGCGTCGTCATTGTATGTTCCACTTACCATAATATTTAATAAATGCCTGAGTGACGGGGTTTTCCCTGATAGGTGGAAGTTGGCTTATATTATACCAGTCCATAAGGGTGACTCACGTCAAAAAGTCGAAAACTATAGGCCAATATCCATTCTCTCGGCGATCCCTAAACTCTTGGAAAGACTTGTCCATGATAATATATATCCCCAGCTTGCCGAAAAAATTACAGAACAACAACACGGGTTTGTAAAAGGCAAATCTACCATGAGTAATTTACTAATTTACTCAAATTTCTTATTCACTAGCATGGATCGAGGCCACCAGGTAGATGCAATATACTGCGATTTCAAAAAAGCTTTCGATAAGGTTGACCACCTTATTCTTATTAAAAAAATAATGTTCAATGGAATTAGGGGAAACTTATTACGTTGGTTTGTCTCATATTTGACAAAAAGACAGCAAGCTGTATCATTACGAGGACATACTTCTACGTGGGAACCAGTTACCTCTGGCGTACCACAGGGGTCAATCCTGGGTCCACTGTTATTTATACTTTTTATTAACACTGTTACTAAATGTTTCATGCATTGTTTATTTCTTTTGTACGCCGATGATATAAAAATATTTGCCATTGTTAGGAATTTAAACGATTGTCTGCTCATCCAAAGCGACTTAGTAAGGTTCGAAGCATTTTGCAATAAAAACAAAATTTACCTAAGTTACAACAAATGTAAACAAATAAGCTTCACTAAAAATCACAACGCTATTATACACAAATATTGTATTGGTAACTATTTACTCGAGCGCGTTTACTGTATAAAAGATCTAGGCGTACTTTTTGATTCTAAACTCCATTTCGATGCGCACATTGAGAACATTGTGAATAAAGCTTACCGCATGCTAGGATTTGTCATCAGAAACAGCCGCGAATTTCGAAAACCTGAAACTTATCTTCTACTTTACTACACGCTGGTCCGTTCTCAACTTGAATACTGCCCCTCCATATGGACACCACTTTACGGTGTCTATAAAGTCAACATTGAAAGTATTCAAAAGAAATTTCTGCAATACCTCAATTACAGAATGAGCGCACCTAAACGGGGGTACATAAATATGCTCTCGAATTATAACGTCACCACTCTAACTAACCGGCGAACATACCTTGACCTCATGACGCTTTATAAAATCTGCAATAACTTTATCGACTGTCCTGACCTACTGAAACTAATAAACTTCAAAATACCACCCAGAGTAACAAGGCTTAACGACTTATGTATTCCACATTAGCCGGACGCGTACAAATGCTGGTGTCAGGGATCCAATCAGAAGAATGTGCGAATCGTTTAATCAAAATCAAAACATCAAGGATTCCGACTTATTTTTTGATACACGCAATACTTTTAGTAGAAAATTGAAGGCCGTTTTCCTACAAAGTACAATACCTTAGACATTGCTTGGTTTATAATTTTAACTACCTTTCTTTTTTTAAATTTCTGTATGACATTATTTTTTATCTATATATATATATATTTGGTCTTACCATCAAAATTTTTCCAAAAACAATTTGTAAACTTTTATAAGGATATTGCGCATTTTTTTTTTCATCTCTCTGTAAAATAATATTTACTTATGTATATATACATACGTCTTTTCCGTATTTAACGGTAAAAATATTTGTATATGTTTTTATCTGCTGTCAATGTTAATTCGTGAGAAATAGTTTGGATGCAGGCCAATTCTCTATTTATTGTTTTGTATATTCTTGTCAATTGACGTCTGTATCTGTATTTTCTCCTTAATAAAAAAAAAAAATAAAATAAAAAAAAATAAAAAAAAAATAAAAAAATAAAAAAAAAATAAAAAAAAATAAAATAAAAAAAAATAAAAAAAATAACTACAGAAAGCTACTTGAAGCTCCCTTGTACTACATATCTTTAGAGATATATGTACTTAACTAATTAATACGTTATTTACGACTTTGAACGTAAATATTTTCGTATTTAGGTTGTAATTAAACTCCATCAAACGTTGTGTAATTTTTTGATTTATGATATAGGACTTTAATTACTTTCATTTTTGTGGTAACCCTTTTGATTCTAAACGGAGCGTTGAGTTTCAAACTGTATTGGTCTCTCTCTTGCAAATCTAACTTTAAGTAATTTCCCTAACTGAGCTAACTTCCCTTTGTCGTTTATTATGATTCCCTACATCCTAATGAATTCGTAAATAAACAGTACTAATCGAAACTACACATGACTAATTGAACAGATAATTAAATATAACTCAAATGGTTAAATGTTAGTAAATTTGATTATGATTGTATCTTGAATCTGCTTGGCGCCCCTCCATTTTGATTCAGCTGCTATAAGGTACATATAAAGGTGGATTTAGTAGGTTAATGTAATTAGTTAATTGCATATTTGACGAACTCAGAATACCCCTTTTCTGGCAAAATTTGGCTCCTGCCTCCATCAAGTAAGCAAGGTGATCAGGTTTCAACTCGAAATTCGCACAATCTTTTGGCACGGTTCGATTGATTGATACCTAAGTTATCGCGTCCCAACCGAACCTTCCTCTCGCCATCATGCACTGCCTTCAGGTATTCACCCGAGCCTAGATACTTCCAAATTCCTACTCCTCCAAAGTTTACTATTTACTTAGGGCGAACCGGTTTCGTCCTATATGCAATCATATACTCACGGGGTTGTGTGGAGTTACGGGTCGTGAATCCTCCCTCCACGTTCAAGAAATGAGACGAGAGTGACCCGACAGGTCTAAAGCACTAATTGTAAGTGAGTTGGTTTCATCCAATGAATAGTACATAAAAAGATATATATATATAAACATACATTTTGGGAAGGTTTATAACTTGCAATACGAAACTACTTGCATCGCATTTCAAGCTCGGATCTCGCCCATCGAATTCTGCGAAATTCTAAGATTGATACCGAATACATACGTAAGAATAGTGGGTAATATAAATATATACTAGTATATTAAGATCTTATCTGGCGATGTGTTCTGGAGATTCGCCAAAACTCCAAGCTTTTGTTTGGTTTTTTGACGGTTTTATTTGAGAGACACGTCATCTCTATTGTTCGGTTAATGGTCCTTGTTATAGAAGCGACCACTGCCTTCTGTTGGTTGAACTGTATTTTTTTTCTTTCCCTCCCCTCCAAGGTTCTCCCCCTCAAAATGTTGTTTATCTAAATCACAGTTTAAGGAATCATTGTACCAATGTGAAGATGGTCTAAACAGGGGGAAACCGACCAAGGTTAAATAAAATAAGTGAAAATAATATTTTAATACAATAATAAAATTTTACATTATTCCATGATTTCGTTGTGTAAATGATAAAATTAAAATTGAATTAATCAATTAAAGCTACACTTAAATTAATATAGTCTTCATAGTTTTAGTAATAAGTTATTTCTTAAGCATCTTGTCATTCTATTGAAGCCCGGTAGTAAGCGTTCAAAAATAAGAAGAAGGGGAGATATGTAAATACGAATGTTAGAGGGAGCGCTTATATTAAAAACGATAATAATTAATTGAAAATTGTGAAAATGTTTAATAAAACATGACTAGTATAAAATATCTTAAGCGGCATTAAAAGAAATATTGTCAATTTTTTCACACACATTTGTAAAATAACAGTTTTTTCTGTCGAGAGAATTTCACGTTTCCATGTAGCAAATGAATAGATGATCAAGAATAACATATATTAAGAGCCTAAAAACCTAAAGCGTTCAAGGAAAGTATGTTATAAATTGGTTGAAATTGGGGAATTTAAATTCTTAATTCTTTTTAGTGTCACTCGTTTCCGTTTCATCAAGTTTTAAATAACAACGGCGCTAAAGAAGTTTTCACTTTAAAAAAAAACCTGAGAATGTACTTTGTTCCCCCTCTACATATTCTTTCTAGTTTCCCAGTAAATCCGTTAATAGAAATTATTATTTTACAATATTTTAAAATCATTTTCCAATAATTGTTTTATTAAACCACCCGGCAATCAAATTTCAACTCTATGGCTTTAAATTAAAACCAATTTAATACAATTCGCAATAAAATTCAAATGATTGTACGTATAAATTAATAAAACGTAATCCAACGATCACTCTCGAAGTTAAGGCGATTCCAGAATGATCCTGCCGCTGAGAGCTTCGTTGTAACCTCTCTTTTGTTACATGCCTCATTTATGAGTAGAAAAGAGAGGTTAAAATGGCACTGTTAGCGGTAGGCCGTTAAGAGTGTTAAAAGATGGGATGAGAGGAGATAAAGCCCATAGATACCAAATGACTACCAATTAACAGAAAACATAAAACGTTTCTTCCCCGTTTCCTCTGCGATGTTAAAATAGCTTTACCGCGTTAAATTCATCGCATGAAATCTAATTTAATGTTGATCACCACGTACAGTATAATAATTATAAATTTATCATTAATCTCAATAAAGCCTATGGAGCGTCTTACGATTTAATCTAAGCTCATTCGTTTATATGGTAATTGATTCAACGAACTGATTCAAGATTGATCGTACATTGCATCAAGAATAATCATACATTTATTGCCATGTACATAAGTGGTAATTTTTTAAGTGCACGTTGTAAAATCCTGAAATATTTCCAAAGAAAGACAGCTATCATTTATGCAACCAAGAAAAAAAAATCATGCATTCTTCACCCTTAAAACTATAAACTAATTTATATTAAAAAAAAATAAAACAATTCAACTTTGTATAAACCACTTAATAATGCGTAAATCCGACCGGTTTCGGAACAAACGTTCCTTCTTCAGGGAAAGCTTCTACTAATATTTTTTAATGTTGCTATTACTTTGTGGTTAAAGTGGTTAAAGTAATATAATAATAATAATATAATAATAAGCCTTTTTATTCTGGACTTCTGTTAGGTATGTATTAGACATGATCTTATTTGTTATAGTATATCCCGAAGCTCAGTTTGCCTCTTGGCATAGGCCTCCTCTAACATTTTCCATTGGGACCTGTCACGCGCTTCTCTTCTCCATTGATGTCCAGCAGTGAGTTTTAGGGCATCTTCCCATCTTATGTGTTGACGTCCTCTACTTCTCTTGCCACCTCTGGGATACCAGTCAGTGACATTTTTGCACCATTTCTCTTGTGGATCACGTATCACGTGTCCTGTCCATCTCCACTTTTATTGGTCTATTCGGGTAACTATATCGGCAACTTTAGTTTTCTCCCTTATTGTGCTACATCTCACTCTGTCCTGTTTCCTTGTTCCTGTCAAACTTCTCTCCATGGCCTTCTGGCAGCGTTCCAACTTTTCTCTGTGGCATTTGGTGAGTGCCCAAGTTTCACATCCATAGATGATGACTGGACACACGTGTTGAAGACTTTCCTTTTTATTTGCATACTTAGCTCCTTGGATTTCGAGACTTCTTTCAAAGACCAGTATTTCTTCCATCCATTTGCTACTCTTCTCCCGATTTCTTTAGTGGTTTGATCTTGTTAAAGTAATAGTGGTGGTTAAAGTAATAGCTACTTTCAATAATATTAGTATAAGCTTTCCCTGAAGAAGGAACGTTTGTTCCGAAACCGGTCGGATTTACGCATTATATAAGTGGTTTATACAAAGTTGAATTGTTTTATTTTTCTATAATGGATAACCAAAAAGTAATAGCTACATTCAAAAATATAATTTATATTCATTAAGAAGCGATAAATTTAAAATAAAATAAATTATAATTATCAAATTGTCCTTAAAAAAGTTTTTCCAATAATTTGAGAGTCGACAATTTACAGAAGTGTGTTTCAATAATAATTACGAAAATAGTTGACAATTTGGGAGGTGGGTATGGGTACCGCCGACCCGAGAACCACTTATTAAATAACTAACAACCACGCAATAGGTGACACCAAGTGGTTCGTTGCGTTTGGAGACTTAGAAGGGGTGCCCGGGTTGAGTGCCACGGAATGAGGTTTTGTTTAAGTTTTGGCGGCGGATGCATTTGCTCACCAACTACGTGGCGGGCCGGATTGGGAGAGACGGTTCACCGAGACGTTTTGACCCTTCTAGCCGGACTCTCGAACCACTGGCTTGCACGGGAGTGGAGGAATGGATTCATTCGTGTATCACTCCTTGACACACTGACCCTCAGATTCCTACCCATTCCTCATACCGTTTTCTTTCCTAGAATTTCCTCGCCTTACTTTCCCTAAAAGAGCCTCCACAAAGCATCCCCATTAGCCCCGATGAAAACAATTTCCTTCGGGAAACCTATGTGAAGCAAATGTAAAAAAGCAATTATATTTTTAATTATAATAATTAATTCTAAAACAATGCAAGTTGTATTTTGTCGTCTAAATCAGTGTTGCCGACCTTTTTTTGACCAGAGACCACCATGATATTTATTTGTTCTCATAGGGTCCACAAGGTACAAAAATGAGTTCTTCTTGGACTTCTTCAGCTACCTCTCCAGCACCAATACCAAAAAGTTTACGAGCTTTGGATACCTTTCGATTCGGTATTGTAGTAAAATGATATTTCGCTCTTTTTTTTGCATTAACTCCACACAGGAGGCCTTGAGGAAAATAATTTCCCTCAGGGCCTATGTCATCTGGGATGCTGTGTGGAGGGTCTTTTTGAGGAGATGAAGGAATGAACATTGGTCTTGAAGAGACCTATGTTGTAGGAAGGAGGAAACACAGAGAGGCTCTGATTTAACGACCAAGAAATATTCTGAAAGAAAATGATGAAATTGGGATAAAATTGAAATACGACACTCTTGTTGGGACACTCTTTATATACTTGAAAAAAAAATGTTTTATAAATATGCAATAATCCTGAAAGAATTTTATTGACTTTTTATTAGTGTTAAATGAGCATGCACTCGAAGCTAATTTTTTTAATCATAATTTTTATCTTGAAGCAATTATCTGGGAAGCACTCGGCTACCGGTATTTTGACGATTAGATCGAAAGAATTGATATTAGTTTTACTGCAGAGGGTAATTAAACTGTTTTTTAAGACCTCGAGATACTAAAGCCTCCATCTTACCATAAATGGACCATAAAACGTCGATTCAAAATTAACATATAATTTCGTAAAGTGAGCACTTACGTAATTTATTTTAGCTAAACTCTCAGAAAATAATATTTACAATTAGTGTTGCAATAGAACTCTGCTTCCGCTTCCGCTTCTGCAGAAGTTCCGCAAGTTTTTTCACTTCCGTTTCAGTTTCTGGTTCCGCAAACTTTATAACAGAACTCTCTTCTTCTTCCTTGCGCTGTCCCAACTCATTGCCTAGGTAGGCTGTTGGAGTCGGCTCTTCTCGTTCTCAGGTTGTAATATCTTCTGTTCTGGGTATCGCCTTCATCCAGGCCGTTTCTCTGAAGAATTTTGGAACATTGAGTCATCCAGGAGTTCTTCAGTTTTCCTCTGGATGATTGTCGGTGAAGCTCCATAGACATTGCCTGCCTCACTATGTGGTCTGATAGTCTCCGTCTTATGTGTCCATACCATCTCAACTGTCGTTCTTCCAGCTTACTATTTATGTCTGTGACACCCAGGCTGCCACGAATGCGTGAACTTTTGATCTTATCTTTTAGTGATACTCCTGCCGACCATCTAAGCATTCGCATTTCTGCTGTTTCAAGTTAACAGAACTCTAAACGAAGAATAATTTGCGATTGAAGATATCGAAGTGCAGCCCTCTACTTCAAAATCATCATCATCGTTACAAATATTGGAATCGATGTCCATCATCAGAGCAGATGTGAATATAGGCGATATCGAGAGTATCTCCAAAACTCAAGAAAACTCGTAAAATAGAAATGATTTGATATTTTCACGGCCAAAATTATTATCGTGATTTCGTTTGAAGCATTGTGTCTTATTACGCTACCCCACTCTTCAGACAACGTTTCAGACAGCAGTACAGTGTCCGTTATCAGGGCAAATGTGAATTTAAGGGATACCAAGAGGTATCTCCAAAACTCAAACAGCTCTGCAACAAAACTAGTCAAATATATATAATTTGATATTTTCAATCCAAATTCGCCAAAAGTGTTATCGTGATTTATTTTTGGGGTATTACGCCGTGTTTGGCTACCTCCTTCTTCAGCCAACGCTTCGGATAGCATTGTAGTATCCATCATCAGGGTAGATGTGTATTTGAGTAATAATTTATTTATTTATTTATTTACGCCCTAGTGGGCTTTTACAAAGATAGATAATAATAGTTAGGCAGGTACGTAGTACACAATACATAATGATTAAATTAATAGTAAAAAATAAAATTAATTAAAATTAAAATCATACATTTCATTAAAGTAATTATAAAGACTTCGTTTTTTTAACTAATACAGAATCTGCAAACATATCTAAAATATTCCCAAATTTACTGCCAAAATGATGTAATCTATTTATAAGTGTATGAGCCTCATAGTTTGTTTTAAAATTGTCACAGAAGAAGGTAGCACTTTGCCTCGTATTTCTGATCGGTAGGTAAAATTTTATTTTGGGAGAATTTCAGGGTTGTCAATGTAATTATTAATGATTTTATTTAATAGCGCAAGGTCAGAGATGATCCGCCTATCAGACAGCGTACTTAAGTTGAGTTGTTTCATCAAAAGGAGATAGTTAATGTTTTGAATTGGAATATTCAGCTTAAAGTTAATAAATCTTAGAAATTTGTGCTGTACCCTTTCTGTATTGCCGAAATGTATTTTATACAATGGGGACCAAATGGGCAATTTATACTCTACCTGGCTTTTTACTAAAGAAGTGTACAATATCATTGCAATCATTACACATGTAATCAATAATGTAATCTATTATGTAATGCTCTCCGAAACATTGGTTAAAGAAGGAGGTAGCTCAACACGGCGTAATACCCCAAAAATATGTAATTAAATTAACACAATATTAGCGAAACTCAATCGAAATCTGGAGACAGAAAAATCAGAAAAGATATTGGCTCCGCTGGGACTCGAACCCAGGACCTTTTGCTTACATGGCAACAGCTCTACCGATTGAGCTACGGAACCCATATTAATTCGGTCACTTTTAACTGTATCATACTTCGACTAAGAACTACCAACATTATCTTCATCTTCTTAACGCACATATTATTGGCTGCTTTCTTTATATATGATTGCAAGATTCAACTCGAACTAAATGCAATCTAGATAGTGTCTGGATAAAAAAAAATTATCCATTTATTTTTTAATACGCGACATCTATTGACTTTTTCGGAACGGAGCCAATATCTTTTCTTATTTTTCTGTCTCCAGATTTCGATTGAGTTTCGCTAATATTGTGTTCATTTAATTAAATATTATAATTTGAGATTTTACTCATAAAGTTTAAAAAATTAAAAATAAATATTCATCCTAGACTTGCAGAAAAAGTCAATAGATGTCGCGTATTAAAAATAAAATGGATAAAAAAAAATTATCCAGACACTATCTAGATTGCATTAAGTTCGAGTTGAATCTTGCAATCATATATAAAGATAGCAGCCAATAATATGTGCGTTAAGAAGATGAAGATAATGTTGGTATTTCTTAGTCGAAGTATGATACAGTTAAAAGTGACCGAATTAATATGGGTTCCGTAGCTCAATCGGTAGAGCTGTTGCCATGTAAGCAAAAGGTCCTGGGTTCGAGTCCCAGCGGAGCCAATATCTTTTCTGATTTTTCTGTCTCCAGATTTCGATTGAGTTTCGCTAATATTGTGTTCATTTAATTAAATATTATAATTTGAGATTTAACACATAAAGTTTAAAAAATTAAAAATAAATAAAAAATATGTGTTGTAAACAAAATAAAATTGAAAAAAATCACTGAAATATAATTTTAAATCCACTTGATAAAGTTTTAAAAGAAAATTCTTCTTATCCGCCAGCAAACCATTTTAATGACCAGATTTCAATCTCGAGACGATTGAACTTTTGTCTGAGATGAAGAAAAATACAGCAAAGAACCCTTTACATTGAACTTTTAAATCAAGTTTTTGAAAATTCCTTACAAACACAGCTCCAAGATTTTAAAAGTTCTGTAGTTTTATTTAACTTGTGAACATCGAATATTTTAAATCCTTTTATAAGTTAACCCTTCAGGCCTCGACAATATTTTTTGTCAGATGGTCAAAATATTTCCTTTTTGCAATGAAATCCAAATAAATGGAATATTTCTGAATGCATCCGGAAACTAAAAACTGTTTTGGAAAGGTGATAAAATACACTTACAAATTTTATAATTTGAAAAAACATATTTTTTGAAATATAAAATTTTTGCGTGCAAACATAAAAAAGTTTTTAAAATGGCTCATCTTACGTTTTTTTAACTAAAATTACTGATAACGAAAAATAATTAAAACAACTACGTATTTTAATAGGCAAATGTATTATAAACGTTATCGTCAACTCACTTTTGTCGTTTCATGTAAAAATATTTAATACAAAAATTCCAATGTTTCATAATTTTTTCGAATTACGTTGGGAAACTTTGGATGCGTGAATGTGTGTATTTTAATTAAAATGTGTTTAATTTTTAGATTTGAATATAAAGCGTGGTATTTGTTTTTTCTAACACCGTTTAGATCATATTTTTAAGTATTAAAGTAAGGGAGACACAACGATTTCTATGAGACCTGTATGATTTTTTCCGAAAACCAAACAAATAGACCTGACTGGGAGCAAAATATAATAAAACTAGCAGACCCGGCCACACGTTGCTGTGGCTAACGAAATACAACGCCATTACCCAACCTTTATAAAATCCACACCACGCGCTTGCCAGCTGCCCGCTGCCCGCTGCCTGAATTGAATATTTGAATTTCTCGGCTTTTCTCTACCATAATAAGCATGTATAATTATATGCGCACATACATTTTGAGCGACTTCATTTTACACTATGTAATGATGATGATGCTTATTAATTCATAGTAAACGCATAGGTAGATGATACCTACACTCTTGGTTTGTAGTTTAATATCTTCTTAAATCAGCAGTTTCGGGAGTTTAGTGCGAGAGATATTTATAGTTCAAATAAACTGTTTTGACATAAACAACACCTGTGAAAAACCTGATATTTTATTTAACATCTTATACATCACTAACATTCTTCGCATTTGTAAATTTTACTGCTCTATGAACAACATTCCACGATAGTTCGTGAAAAAGTTAAAATTAATTTTCGGTGATTGAAAAAACTACACATTAATGGTTATCGATTTCGAAGATTTTATACAAGGTAATCAGTGGCGTAGCGTGCCTTGGAGGGGCCCTGTATCAAAATTAGTCGGGGGGCCCAAATGAAGGGTAAAGATTTCTCACAAAAGGAACAAAAATGCTCTATCCTCCCAGCATTATGTGAGAAATGGCTTTGAGAGTAATAATCAACTACCTACTAATGAAGAATATCAAAACAAAATTCTTAGTATTGCTCGATACAATACGGGATCAGGTATTTTCATGTATTGAAGGTTGCCATTGTTCTTTCAAAAAATAAAATTCACCCTTCGCTACTGGTAGATAGATAGGTAGTACAGAAGCTAATTGCTGAAAAATCAAGAAATTTTTGGGCATTTTTTTGATAACCTCCTCCTTTTTCTGTTTACTTATTCTTTTCATAGCTCCACTGGGATAATCTTTTTTCCTTTCACTCATTCCTTTCACAAATTAAACCAATTAATCAATAAATAATCCGAAGAACAAGATTGTATTGTATTACAATGTAACAAATAACGTTTGAACCGGAATGAAATAAAACGCGCAAATATTGCTCTCCGTGGTTTGTCGTTGTACATCGGTTATTGCGGGATTCCCCCGTTTAAGCGAATGACTTAAACGGGGGAATCCCGCAATAACCCATGTAGGATATTGCCAACTTTTCGGCCCGGGAAAAAAAGAGATAGCTTTTTTGAATTTTGTCATTTCTGAAGTGAAAACTCTATAGGCACGTATGACAGTTTTTTATGTTTTTTTTCCCGGGAAGCACGAGATTAATTGACGTTGTGGACAACATTTTACTAATTTTTGCTTACACACGTTAGGGGCCTCTGTAGCCCCGGGGGCCCCGAATCATTGATACGGCTGATACGGCGGTAGCTACGCCCCTGGTGGTAATATAAATCGTCGTGTATAAAGAATATCTTAGAAACGAGTTTCAAATTCCTCTTTTCGACCTATCCAAAGGATTTAATCGAATGAGATTTTATTAATACGATTTGATGTTTTGATACCGCGGTTCTGAAATGTCGGTATTTATGAAGCAAAATAATTACGACTTGTTTCGATTTAAGTATGTAAAACCTAACCGTATTTATGAACAGCTTTTACGAGCTTTTGGAATAAAAGCTAAGACACTCAACCGCAATAAGTTTAGATTTAAGATAGACGTCACGTCAACTTAAGGGACTGTCTTTAAAAACCAAAATACCCTTTAAATATATTTTTGTGGGTGGTTTACGCTTGTCGGATTCACCTTACGAATATATCTGTGGGTTTTGCTTTAGTTTTCTGAGTTACAACTCAGAAATTGAATACAAAGACGTGGACATTTTCATTTATTACCGAGTCGTTCTAAATAATAAAGAGTGGGAAATAAGTAAGCGATTTTCGTGAATGAAAAGCATTCATCGATAGACGGATGTTCAAAATCTAAGGAAGTTTTGAAGGTTTAAGAAATAATGAAGTGATATTGAAACATGAAACAAATAATGACGATGACGTAATATTGAATTTAGTGTAATGTCTTATTTTGGTTTCTTCAAATTTTGACTGCCGAATAGGAATAGGAATCAGCAATTTGGGAGGCGGAATAACCAACATCTCTGCAATAAATACACGCGCATGAATATATTATAATGAACTTACCTATTAAACAAATACAGACGGCATAATCTTGAAAAAAAAACATTTAAGATAATATGAATTTAAACAAATTCCTGTACGCTGAAATTCCAACGAATGTACATGACAAGACCTTTGTGATGCGTCTTTTGAGTCTTTTGTTTATCTTTTGCGTGGAGGAATATTTGCCTTATCTATTATTTTAGTAATTCTTTTGTTTCTGAAAACTTTTCTACAACATTTATACAGAGGGCCAACTTTACATAGCGCCAATTAGTGATTCAATCACATCAATGGTACATATTGTTTTGTTACTATATTTGTTTAATAATAGAAAACTTTTTAAATGTCTTCATTTTAAATTGATCAAAGGAACGGCTGCGCAACCTTTTTCACACAAAACTTTATTTCGGAACTCAGGACTTAACCTAACCTTACCTAACGCAACCGAAATGAATATATATACTTCAAATAGCTAAAGGTACAGCAAATTCCTAGTATGGACGTGACCAAACCTAATCTTACCTAACCTAACACAACCGAAATGAATATATTTTATAAATATATAAATGTACAGCAAAATACCTAGTACGGACGTGAGCTGTTTTATTTGCTTATGTTTTAATTTATAAAATATGTTTAGGAAATCAGAGAATTCTATTTTTAATGATTTCAGAAGCCACTTCGGCAATTATTTGTGGAGTAATGATAACTATTTAACGCATATTTTTATTGGTTGCAATCTTTAGGAATGATTGCAAGATTCGAACCCGAATTAAACGCTATCTAGATAGTGCCTTGGATAAACTATATTCATTTCTATTTTTAATGTGCGACATCTATTGAGTTTTCTGCAAGTCTTGGATGAATATTTATTTTTGTAATATTTAATTAAGAAAGTGAAGATAATGTAGTTCTTAGTCGAATAATGATTCAGTTTTTTTTAATAGCTTTTCACAAATGTGACCGAATTGGATAGGGAACATTGTAGCAGGTAGCTACTTTCTTCTAGTTCCTACTCGTATCATTGGTCAGCCGCCTCTCGTCTACCGCGATATTTCCCAAACACGCGTTGCCGACCTGAGCCAATTAGTTCAGATATCCGCCGTAAACGTCAGTTGTTTTGTTGGGATGCTGCTTGCGTTTGGACCCGAGTTAGCGAAACTTCACCTTTTTAATCGAGATTAATTTTTACATTAGGGGATTACTGTTTTTAAAGGCAACTTGCTAAAAGGTATAGCCTCTTTATATGAAAAAATTAGCAGTAAGGTCCGAGTAAACGGTCAAGTTTCGGAAGAATTAGAAGTGGAAATTGGGTGCCCTATGTCACCAATCCTCTTCACTATATTCATGGACCGAATTAGCCGAAACAGTCAAACACCAGATGCAGCTTTGGTGGGCAATACCAGAATCAGCTCTTTACTATTTGCTGACAACACAGGAGGAGGAGAAGATTAACGACAACACAGGAGTGACTACAAGAGTGGATCGACCGATTCAATGAAGAGTGCAAGAGGCGGGAATGAAGATGAGTACCTCAAAATCAGAGGTGATGGTTATAGGAAGGGATCAAACTCACTGCAACATACTCGCTAATGGGACTCAGTTGAAACAGGTGGACAGATTCAAATACGTTGGGGTTGAATTCTCCAGCGATGGACGGCAAGACAGAGAAATTGATCGAAGAATTAGTGCGTCAAGCGCTGTATTGCGTCCTCTCTACAGCTCATTGATAAGGAAGGCCGAGCTCAGCATCAAGACAAAGATGGCAGTGTTTAAAACGGCATACCGCCCGATGCTTACTTACGGCCCCCAGATATGCTCAAACATATGAACACGCTCTAAAGTCCAAGCTGCCACAATGAGATACTTGAGAGGAGTGGCAGGGGTTACGAAATGGGATCATATAAGAAACTCGACGATCCGAGATGATATAAACATTGAACCATTGCTATTCTTCATACAAAAATCGCAACTGAGGTGGCTTGGGCATGTACTAAGAATGTCTGATGACTGAATTCCGAGGAAGATAGTGAGTGCGATTCCAGAGGGTAGACGTCCAGTGGGCAGCCCAAGACACAGTTGGGCGTGGCAACTTCAGAAACTGTGTGAGGAGAGGATGGGATTGCCATGGACGGAGGCTGAACAAACAGCGCAAGACAGGGTCGTATGGAGGAGCCTTGTCGATGCAATGGGTCCCCGAGCTGAATAGGAGAAGGGGAAGAAGATGATGATGATGGATTACTGTTTTTATAAATGTGTTCAGATATCATCACTGAACTGGCGCCCCTGCAGTATGCTTCTACAATTTTCTATATTTCTCTCTTTTATAGTGGATATAGACATACATGTGCTTTAGAATAAATTTAAAACCATAAAAATGGCGTGTTATTCACCCCTGATTTAAAAAATTTTTAGAGTCTCTTGCTAGGAACAATAGTAAATGTCCCGTATTATAGCCGATTCAAATAAAAGTAATGTTTTTTTAACAAATGCGTATTTTATTTCAGTATATTTCTACCTCAATCACAGAATCACATGTTGAGTCGTTTCACACTTATAATTATTGCAAATTTAAGTTAAATTACCTTAATTAACATGATTATAATAGATAATGCTTTATAATGAATTTAATTTACATCTAATCATTTATAGAAAAAAATAATGTAACAACGTTAGATCACTTGGTATAACTGCACCGTGAAGGCGAAGGTCCTGGGTTCGAGTCCTAGATGTGACCGTATCTTTTTCTATTTTCAGATTTTCGATTGAGTTTCGTTAATATTGTATTCATTTAATTAAATAATAAAATTTGTAGTTTTACTCATTAAGTTATAAATAAAAATAAATAATATGTACATAAAGTTCATCAACTGGTTTATTACCGTAACCTGTGTTTTACTTAATCCGTGTTGTCCATCTAATCTGCTTTCTTCCATTAACGTCACGCTGTTTAGTGTCGCTTCCCGAAGATCGGAGATGACGCGATTAGAAGAAGTGTGGAGATAATTGGAGCGTGGTAAGTGAATAATTTGTAGACCAAGCGTGACATTTCATTAGAGATGCAGACTGATGAAAGAACAGTGACGTCAACACCACCTACGCCCGGATTAACGGCGGATAGTAAACCTACATTCTAGAAACCACCCAGACCTGGATTATATTTTTAACGCATTTTTATATACGGTGTCCGAAACCAGGTCACACCTGGTAGGCCTATAGTCTCCATCGGTAAAGTGCTGGCCGACCAGGAGGGGCACAGAAAGAATGATTGCTTGGAGCAAATACAGCAAAGAGGAATGGTATTATCGACGAAAGCTTCAAATGGCTGAATGTCTATCGGATGTGTCCAATGTCCAAACTTAGTAACATTCACCACATTCAACCTTGGATGAAAAGATCGCAACAGCATGCAAAGGTGGGGTCCTTTTGTTTGGAACTTTTGTTTGCACTTCTGATATAATGTTTTATCATTGTTTAAGGCTCCGTAACCGGGATCGAAAAGAAGAAGATGGAGAGATACGAAATTACGAATGTTGGAGGAGGACGTTAACATTTACAGCGACAAAATCGATGCGAAATTGCGAAAATTTTTAATAAAACACGACTCGTTTGAAACAGAGAAAAATTCTCGTGGGGGCTGTGTCAAGTACAATTTAAAGAAACATTGTGAATTTTTTCATACACATAACTTTTAAAATAACCGAAACAGACATGAAAAAAATAATTTTCGGAACATACTTTGCGATTTTTTCTGTCGAGGGAATTTCATATAATTTGCGTTTCGGCATGGGGAATGTATAGATATTATCTTAGAACATAACATATATTTTTTTAAGAGCTTAAAACTTCAAATATTTAAGGGGATGTTCAAGAGATTGGTAGAAATTTGGGTTGCGGGCCCTTAAGGAGATGCCTTCCCTCTGATGGAGCAAAGTCCCTCATAAATTCGTTCGTTGTCTCACGAATGGATTATTGTAATAGTGCATATGCTGGCCAACCTAAGACAAAATTAAATAGAATACAGTCCGTTTTCAATGCGGCGGCGAGAATGATTTTTGGTGAATCTAAGTACTGTCATGTAACTTCAATGTCCTGAAAGAATAGAGTTCAAGGTCTCCTTAATGACCTTCAAAGCATTGCAAAGGAATGGCGCCACCCTATATATCTGAATTATGTGTCCGACAAAACTTAAGCGAGAGACAGCTTACTCTAAGGTCAGCAGATCTAGATGTTACTAATCGTCTAATCAAACTTTCTAGGTAAAATCGAGCTGTTTACTACGATCGCTCTTTTCATGTAACGGGCCCTCTCAATTGGAATAAACTTCTCTCAGCTCTTACTAATATCCAGAATTTGGCAGAATTTAAGCGGGCTAAATTATATAAAAAATCGTTCCATTCATGAATCCTAACATCTTTTCAATATATTTAATGCCATGTTCTCAAGTTTCCCGTAATTGTGTGGTTTCGGTTTCCTCATAATTGTATTTTATTTTATGTTTAATATCCGAATTTATGTCAGAATATTTCTCATTTCTGAACGTAAACTGCCTTCCTGTTAGTATATTATATTTTAGTTTTAAAGTTCTTGTTTTGTCCTGTGTTACAATAGCACCGCTATTGTCTATTATTATTATTGTCCCGTGTGTGCTATGACAGCACTATCTTTGTTAATTTTGTTCTTCTGTCATTGTTTTGTAAATACTGTATATTCTTTTATTATTTTCTCAATATTATAAGGAGCACTATAGGATTATTTTTAAATTTATTACAGTTAAGTGCACTTGAAGTGAAATATCACAAAACTGCGCTATAGAAATACTACGTTATTATTATTATTATTAAGTTAGTTAATAACGACAGTAGAATATTTTTTTCGAAATCTCCAATAATAACGAAGTTATAAGATTCCTTATATCATATTATTTAGAAGTTATGAGATTTCTTATATCATATTAATTTAGAAGTTATAAGTTTTCTTATACCATATTTAGATGTTATAAGATTTCTTTTATCATATTTAGATTTTTCAATTTTTATTTTTTATTTAATATAGGTATATAGTACAGTGGTTTTATATAAATTACATATCGGTACACAAAATTATTTAAAATTGCAATCTCACCAAAGAAGAAACTAGTTCTTGTGCTTGATGAGCGAGATTGTATAGATGTCATGAGATTTCTTATATCATATTATACATCACCTTCAGATGGTTGCTTAAAGCGTTGCTTGCAATAAAAGCAATAAAATCCTTGTTTTTTAAATTTTCGTTGCATTTTTTCATACTGGGATGAAAAATTGCTTTTGCGTGGGGAGGATAATAAGTTCTAAATTGTACTACTCACGAAAAATTCACCAAAATTCAAGAAAATGATTTATTAATCTCTCCGATAAGATATATTGACTATATATCTTGACTATATATGATCTGTAAATAATAAAATCAAATGGTAAATATTTCCCTATCGAGTCCACGCTCAAAACACACTTAAAAAAAATAAAACAAATTGTACTAGGTAGATTACAGTTAGTAATAAGTAATTCAGTAACCGGAATTGAAAAATATTGCACTTTATTGGTTACTTTCAAAGATATTGAAATATAAGTAGATGTGCTAACTGCTGTTTTTACTATGTGGGTCTGCGCTTCCGGGTGTCGCCGATATTGTTTACCAATTAACAAATAAACTAAAAGAACAAATAATTAACGAATAAACCAAACGAACGTTAAACTAAATGAACGAATTCTTTCCTTATTCAAAATATATTGTTAACCAATATTAATGCACATTTTCAAAAAATCAACGAAATGAACAAATTCTTTTTGTATGAAAACTACGCTAATTAGCGCGTAGTCCGCCGACAGTTGCGCGGACACCATAGCATATCTCTTCCGTATTTGAATATCTTTGGTTATTTTGTTATTATTGATTTGTCGTGTTTATGAAACCGAACAAAATAATGATTAATACGCATTATTTATCATTTCCGAAGATTACAATTCGTACTTATTATTGTCTAACTGACGTAATTAACATGTCGGTTTTTGAAATATGACATTTCGCGTTTTTTAAATAAAAAAAACATTTAAACGCAATATTTTTCAATTCTGGTTAATGAATTACTTATTACTAACCATTATCTACCTAGTACAATTCGTTTTAATTTTTTAAAGTGTGTTTTGAGCGTGGACTCGATAGGGAAACATTTACTAATTAAATAGAGCCTAAGAATTGTACAGCGCCTTTCAGGTGATTTTTCACGAAAACGGCGCTATACAAATTATCCAATTATTCTTATTAACACTTTACTAGCTAATTACCACATAAAAAAACATACTTGCCGATTTCATATGATTGCGTTAACGTGGTACAAGTAAAAAGACGTTTTACTGCATGTCTGAACGACACAGTCAGGTAGGTATTTTAGAATGAAGGTATCCGTTGTTGAATTACAAGCATTCTATTTATGATTGAGTGATCAGATATGTTGCCAATTCCGATAGTGTATTCTTCTCCGCGACCTTTAATGAACCCACGGGATAGAATGGCCACCCCACCGCTCACTGCCCTCACCGCCTTAACTGCCCTCACTGCCCTCCCTGCCCTCCCGGCCCTCACTGCCCTCACTGCCCTGTGCCCGAAATGCCATTGGATTGGATATGCCAAGACGTCCATTCGGGCGAGCACACTGGACATATTAAATAACTTCATTTCATTGAACCGACCACAAACCAAACATAAATAATAGCCATCGACTTTGAGCTGGATCACATACGAGTACATACTATGTACAGCTATCAACCAACATCCAATGGATATTTCTCAGAGATGAACAAACATTTTCTAAAATGATCCCATTTCCCCACGACAACTTCTAATAACAAAAATATTGCCAACGGGGTTATTTGTAGGTTTTCATTCATGTGAATCTTGCAAAAGTTTTTATTACCTACTAGCGAGTTCCCGGCGTGCGTTGCTATGCCACTCAATAAAGAAATTGTTTCTCTCTGCGTGTCCTTTCCCATTCGTCCCGTTCCCTTCCGCCTCCCCTTCCTCTCCCGCGGCCCCTTCCCCTCTCGCGTTCCCACTCCGCCTTCCTCGCCTCCGCCTTCCCTCTCTTCACTCCCTTCTCACGCTTCCTCCATCTCGCCAACCCCCCTCCCGTATTCATACATTCAGTTCCGATACATTCAGTTTTCAAACAGTGTTTGCCACCTATTGCAATTTTTTTATACAAATTTCATAATGCCAGAACTCACTATTATACAATAGGAACCATTGCGAGCATGCACACATCAAATCCCCTAAGTTTCATCACATTCAGATGAATGGTTTAGCAACGCATAGGGGACATACAAACATTTTTAGATTTTTATATATATCTAGATAGAAGATTGAATTTTTACCAAAATAAGCTTTTTTTTAACAGATGTTTAGTTGTGAGATGTTTAATTTTTCAGTTGTTCAGATATTCAATGTTTAGGTGTTCAGATGTTTAAGGTTCAGGTTTTTAGTTGTTAGATGTTCTGGTATGCAGCTGCTGCAGTATGCAGTTCTGTATGTTTAGAAGTTCAGATGTTCAGATGTTCAAAAGTTCAACGCTCAGGTGTTCCGATGTTCGGATATTCAATATTCAGAAAGTCGTAAGGTACGAATGCCATCGTAAGTGTACCCCTGCCACCTACCATACGTATACAAAAAAGATACTATAACTTGATAGATATTTCTGACCATCGTAGCAGAAGATTCAAATTCACGAGACATCTTTACGTATTTGTTGAGTAACTACTCAGACTCAAAGTGAGCGCTTCTAAATTCTTTAAATGTTGACTCCAATAACCTATTTAAGGGCAAGTGATTAATAGATTAACTGAATAAGTCGAAGAAATTTATTTTGCATTTTATAAAGATTTTGAAAGGGATGCTTAGATGGTTTGGGCACGCAGAACGAATTAACAACAAAATATGTGTAAAGATAATTGCCTATCCTGGAACGGGAAACTTTCCTAGTTGGACAGGCAAAGCTTCCTAATTGTAATTTGTAATTTTGTATCTATAATAAATAAATAAATAAATAAAGTAAATAAATAAATAATAAATAATAGGTAAACGTATGACGTGAGTGTGAATGGTGGAAGAAGATGGGAACACCCGAGGAAGACATGGCACGATCAAGTGAATCAGATACTTGAGTTGGGTCATGTCAAGAGTCAGAATAACAGAAAAGTATGTATGAGATAAGAATGTGAATGTGAAGAAACTTGAAACTTATTTATGTGTCTTTTCGTAAATCTGGAAAAGGATTTTTTTTTACATGAGCTCCACACAGGAAGCCTGAGGAAAATAATTTCCCTCAGGGGCTATGTCATCTTTGGGGATGCTGTGTGGAGGATTTTTTTGGGGAAAGGAAGGAGAGGAGAGTTCTGGGAAGGAAAGGTGTTTAAAGGGTGAGTAGGAATCTGGGGTTCAGTGTGTCCTGGTCATCCGCCTGCAATACCTAGGCAAACCTCACCCCATGAACCCGGGCACCCCGGGCAATTATCTGCAAGGCTTCAATTTGGGAGGCGGGAATGGTTACCGCGGCCCCGGGAACCTTTATTGGATAACCAACACCTCTGCCATAGGTCACCCCAAGTGGTTCGCTACGTTTGGTGATTTAGCAGGGGTGCCCAGGTTCATGGGGTGAGGTTTGTCTAGGTCTTGGAGGCGGATCACCAAGACACACTGAACCCCAGATTCCTACCCAACCCTTAAACCCTTTTCCTTCCCAGAACTATCCTCTCCTTCCTTTTCCTAAAAATCCCTCCACACAGCATCCCCAAAGATGACATAGGCCCTGAGGAAAATTATTTTCCTCAGCGCCTCCTGTGTGGAGTTCATGTAAAAAAAAAAAAATTGTCAATTTTCACCGTATTATTTTTGAGAGCATGAGTTTTTTATGAAACAAATACAACAAGGTTTTTCTTTTAAGGAATAATAGAGAAAATGAAGTATATTTTTATTTTAGTAATTGTTTTTCTTATTCCTTTAAGAAATATCATAGAAACCGTAATGGTGACTTGTGTAGACTACGTAAGTCACCTGCCCGTTTTGGACAAAAAAATCTCATTATCAGAAGAGCGATTCTGTATTTTTTTGTGGATACGGAATCGATTCCATAATGTAATCGCCTGTCAAATTTGTGTAATTGTCTATGGCTTGCAATTGCTTTTTCTAGAGGCTGATGCGTAAGTTGTAACCTCTCAGCGCTTCTCTGACTTCGCAAATGTCAAATCCATGCTATACAACTTTAAACGTACCTTTACCCGTCTGCTTGGTTCAATATATTCGCACCCCACAAGCCAGAAGCCTCGGTTTCGCGCGAAAATTCTGAAACCGTCACTTTGGATCGAGCTTGTAAAATATCGATGCCAGATAGCTTTCATATTTCAAAGACAATTAGAAGCATTATTTCGTTCTTTTTTTGGTTAAAAGAAAAATACATTTGTTTGCATGACAGGAAGAGAGATATATAGCTTTTAAAATGAAAGGTCGCTCGGAACGTTTTTGGTCTTATGAAAGTATAACGCAATTACGTATTTTGGGATGTATTTATTTCTAAACAAGCAGAGGGGTTAAGTGAATAAATAATAATGTAAAGGTTCTTACAGCATTTCGTTTTTTAAACTAGTTTAAAGTCGGTGACAGCGCTGACAGCTGACACAGCCCATAGAAAAATCAATTGCAAACCATAGACAATCACACACATTTGACAGGCGATTACATACGGAATCGATTCCGTTGGTATCCATAAAAGATAAAGAATCGCATGGCTGGTCATCTGATGACCAGAAACAAAATATGGGTCAAATTTGTTTGAATACATAATGTGGCAGAGTCAGTTTTCTAAATATCTAATGTAAATCTAAACATGCTGGATACAAGCTCAAAAAATAAAACTATGCGCATGTTTTGAAAGATGCGAGCGAGAAAAATTAAAAGTTTGAAAAATTCTGTGATCCCCAACATCGGTTGAGAGTCCCGGTTACCATCACCCGCCGCCCACTCCGTCCAATTCGGCCGGTTGTTGGTTGTGGTGCCTTGTCCATCTCGTACAAACGGCAAACATGACTCCAGCACCGTGTCCAATCAGCTGTTATTGAATGCGTACCCTTTAGCCCGGACAATAATGGCCCGTAACCGGCCGCCGGATGATTGTGCCCATTATTGGTAACAACACCGTCACACCTTTACACAGTTAATCTTATAGTGTACAGACTTTCTGAGAAACTGACCAAATTATGGCTTTCGGGGACTATAAAATGTACATTTTTTGTACTTTTTTATGTTGTCGGGATAACTAAAAGTTCACATACATCATGAATAATACGTTCCTTACTTGCAAACAAATAATTCTTGTAAATGCTTACAAATGTCATAAATAGATTTCTAACTACCAAAGAAACTCTTGTTAAAGTTTCCACATTTTCGTGAATACGACTTTCTAGTAAGATAACTAGTTGCCAGTAATCAAATAAATTATTTTAAAATAATTCACACAAAATTTCACAAATAATATATTATATTCATTAGTAACAAACAAATTTATGTAAAAGTTTACACATTCTGGTAAGGTTCTCGACTAGAAATCCGGAGGTCGAGAATTCAATTCCCAGCGTGCGCAAGTAAGTTTTGTGTGGTTAATTTGTGTTAGTTCACAACTAAATCATTGAAAATAATGTAAGGTAGATTTGCTGCAAACTACAGAGTGGAAGATACTTTCATTATTCATATCAAGGTGATCTTGGTGTAAGACCACCATTTAGTATTGAAACATTGTTTGAAGTGGCTTGAGCCGTATTCCGTGAGCAGATCTGAACAGCCAGGTACTTCCCCGCCTTCCTCTCCTCTGACTCATTCATTCAGTGAGACTATGGCATCCCGAAATGGCGATGCCATAGTATCACTGGCTCCAGATGGTTGGAAACAGCTGAGAGCAGTTGGTTATCAGACAAATAAATATATTCTTATAAAATTTTGCGTTATGTAAACAAATCCTGGTCAAAGCTTATATTATTTCTTATGTCACTTACACAATACAATCCTTACAAGAAAAGAAATTTTGCTCATTCCCAAGCAATAAATCGCACATAATTGCACTTTTATATCGATTTCCTCAAGTTTATTTGTTATTTTTCAAGGCAGTATTTGATTAATTTGGACGTGCCGTGTCTTGCTTGGCCGTCCCCGACTTTTTTTAACATTTCTAGAATGGCGAGATCTGGCTCCAAGAAACCAACACCAGATAGTATTTCCCACACAACTATTTTCCATAATAGTTTATAAGCACTAGAAATGCCTTCCATGTAGATTTGAATGGGAAATAAAAGTCGCTACTGACTTAGTACCTTTTAGTTCTGGCCCATTTAGCACGCGCTTTGTTTCTTTTCCACTTGCCTGACATAGTCTATCGCCAACCCATTTGATAGAAAAATAAATTTTGTATTTCTGATCAATCAAAGTTCTGTATTTGAGATTGAAGCAAATAATGGTCTGACAAAACTGTCCAAAGAAGCGAAGCTAGCAGTTCACTGTGGAGCGCTGCTACCTACCCTGATCTGTGGCATTGAGCCATGGAATTGGCAGCTCAAGGATGAAAATAAACTGAATGCTGTAGAAATGAGATCCCTGAGGCGTATGTGTGATAAAAGCATGTATTTTTGTGTGAAAAATTTGGAGATCCGCAAAGAATGCAAGGCTGATGTAAGCGTAACGAGTAAGATTAAGAAAGAGATGCTCAGATGGTTTGAGTACGTAGAGCGAATGAACGAAGAAAATAACGTAAGGATATATGACGAAAATGAAAATGGTAGAAGTTGTCGGGGACGCCAGAGGAAGACTTGGCATGATCAAGTGAACGACATCGGGCCATGTCAAGAATTAGAATAATAGAAGAGTATGTATGAGACAATGTATGAATGTGAATGAGGTAAGGTGGATGTTCCAAGACAGAGTTGTTTGGCGGTCCGTCTCTGTTCTTACCCCTGTGGGAAACGGCGTGATGGTTAGTTAGTTGGTTATTACTCTGACTTTTGTATCATGAAACAAGCCCACATCGCATTTCTCGTGTTTTTTTTCTGCATGAACATGTTCCAACCAAATTTCTCTTACAATCGAGATTGTGTTTTTCGCAATTTCTGGGAAAATCAATCTGCCTTCCCTTCACCCATCATTAACTTTCTATTTTCAGAAAATCCCGATATAAATTTGTCGCCACATTTTTCAAAATCAATTTGCTCTCTTAATAAATTATGCGTCAGTAAAACGGGGTCACTTCCCGAAAACATTATCTTTGAAAATACTTTAAAAAGTGGACCGCTTGACGTAATAAGGTAATCCTATTATTAAACTGGGCTAATACGGGGATAAAGTAAATTTATGACCGTTATAAATCAGCTTTTAAACTATTTGATAAGTGAAAACATCACGTTGATAAAATCATTCTAATTTTATGGATTCTTTGAACTTGTTATAATATTATAAAGCACTTCTTTCTTATATATTTTTTTAATAGAAAACTACCTCGCCACAACATAGATTTATCCAAAGAAAATAAAACGACAATATTTAAAAAAAAATCGATATTCTTTTAAGAGGAAACACAATCGTCGAGAAATATCTATAACGGGTGCTTTACTAAACAGGCGTTTACGGTGGCGTTCAAACCAGGCAATTTTAACGATTTTCGGAGGCTCTTAACTCCTATAAGAAGTAGCTATCTACGCATTTCTTCAGATTGATTCGCGGATGGTTGAAAATTCTGGTATCTTGGAGGGCATTCATTTCTATTTTCCCGATGGTTATCTTCGCCACCGACAGCACAGACTGTTCTATCTCCCAGCCTGCAGGACTAACTTGCCAATGGTCATGCCGGTCGGGAGAACAATTTTGCTGTTGAACAGAATTAAATCGGATATTGACATATTAAACGTTATTGAAACTACCTTTAAAAGTCAAGCTCTCTTAATGCTAGTACAGTTTGTATACCTACTACTTAGGTTTAATGTAATACTATTACAAATATATTTTAAAAACACATTAAAATGTAACATTTTGTAATGGTTTTGAAACAATAAATAGATTAATTGAAGATAAATGAAACAATTTGACTTTGTTTGAACCACTTTTATATTTGAGTAAATCCGACCGGTTTCAGAACGAACGTTCCTTCTTCAGGGAAAATGTATACTGATTTTACAGTTTTGAAATATGGATGGGAACAATGTATTATTATGGTAGGGGTGGAGCTGTTGCTAGGTATTAATGAAGAATGGGTGTGTTCACGCCTTTATTGTTACATGTGGTTCTTTGGAAATACCTCTTGAGTGCCCTCCGCCTCAACAGTTCAGTTGAATTCACCCCGCCGCACAGGACACAAGTCCTAAAAACCGCACAGCTTTTACAGTTTTTAGTAATCAAACCACAAACAGAACTCTTAAACCGCATTTCTAGCTATTCGCAAGTACCATCGCCACGCGTCATCCATTCTCGTTTATTATTTCGCAATCAAACGTTCATTCCCAATCGCCATTCCCTTCCAAAATCTCTCCCAAACTAACATATATACCTTTCCAGTAAACACTGAACGAAGAGGGAAGCAGTCTGGGTAAGTGCGATTAAAATATAATAAAATAGGTAAATAAGAACCGCATACAGTATACAGTCCACAACATCCACGCAGCATTTGATCCCTCGATCTTGAGAGGGATCAAATGCTGCGTGGATGTTGTGGGTAGGCCAGTCGTTTCTAATTGTAATGCCCCAACTTTCAAAATAGCATCAACATTAAATAATGTATTTATTAATACTAATGTTTTCCAACCAACATACACCGTTAAGAAATCATTAGAATTGGTTAATTATTTAAAGGGTTTGGAAATCCCTAACCATGCTATGTTGGTTTCTTTCGATATAGTTAATTTATTTCCAAGTATTCCAATAGAAGAGAGTAAAACCATTATTTATAATTTGTTAAATTCTTCAACTTTGCCGAAAGACCTAATTCATGATTTTACTTTATTATTTGATGTTATTTTTAAATAAAATTACTTCCAATTTAATAATACTATATTTAAACAAAAGGATGGCTTAGCTGTGGGAAGTAGTACGAGTCCTTTGATTTCAGATATTTTTGTAAATAATTTAGAAAGTAAGATCTTTAATAGCGGTGCGTTATTACTTAAAAATGTGTATTGTTGGAAAAGATATGTTGACGATATATTTTGCATTTGGTTAGGTTCAGAAAGACAATTGAACATGTTCTTAAATTTTTTAAATAAATTACACAAAAACATTAAATTTACACTGGAAATTGGTAAAGATAAGAGCTTAAATTTCTTAGATTTAAATTTAACATTAACAGGTACAAAAATAGATTTCAATATTTTCCGTAAAGATACGTATACTGATATTGTTATACATAATTCTTCAAATCATCCCTTTTCTCAAAAACTAGCGGCTTTCCACTCTATGATTAATAGACTAATTACAATTCGTTTGTCAGCTCTTAACTATTATTTTGAATTAAATCTCATAAAGCAAATAGCAATTAATAATGGCTATTCTACTAATTTGATAGATGAAATACTAAATAAAAAAATTAAACAGAATTTTTTCAAATTATATATTTACCCTATTTCTAAAGATAACAATAAACATTGGCGTAGAATTTTATTTGTCGACAACGATACGTCAAAAATTATTAGTAAAAATATTCCCGGTACTATTCAACCAGCGTTTTACACAAATAACAAACTGAAGAAATATATACTCAACAATAAAGATAGCGAAATTAAAACAAAAAAATCAGGGGTATACAAACTCAATGTAATGATTGTAGTTCGTTTTATATAGGTAGAACTTATAGAAACTTTGAGATTAGGGTTAAAGAGCACCTCAGAGCACTAAATGGCAATAGCGATTCTGAGTTCGCAGACCATTTATTAAAATATGATCATAGCTTTGACATAAATTCAGGTCTTCAAATATTACATACAGGATATAAAACATCGCAAATCAATAATTTAGAAATTTTAGAAATAAGAAAAAATGTAAATTCCAAAGCTGACATAATTAATAAGCAAAAAAATTTTGTTAACCCTGTTTTAAGAGGAAGGCATGCGTGGCCTGTTTCATACAAAATTTTGTTTTGGATTTACGGCTAAAATATCAAATTAATTGTTTTTTTCTTTTTTTTTTAAATGATAAATTAGGTATGTATACAGTTAGGATGTGAATCCGATTTTCGATTTTTGCTTTAAATTATAAAATATAGGCCCCAAAAGATGACGATTTATCCATAAATTTAGGAGGCAACTTTGGAATTTTTTTCTGGGCATATGGACGCAATTTAAAAAAAAACTCCTCACATCCTGAGTCAGGAATATGATGAAGTATACGAAAAAATTTTATTCTGCACTGAAAACAGTATTATTCGTGTAAAAAACCGAATTTAGATACGCGCAGATTTGTAGTAAAATTACTTAGGTTTTTTGTTGTTGTCTCATCCACTCATTTGCCAGCCGGACGGGGCAGCTTGTACGGGGGAGCTTGCGCGGGCCGGGGGAAACTAATACACACATAACTCAATCGCCATACATTAACAACGGGTGTATCTATGTCTTTGTTTGTTGACAATATGCAGGTGTTCGTTGTTTTAGAACTCTTAATTTTTACCGAAAAAATCGAGAACCATATTCAACGTATATATTTGTGTTTCTTGGTAGGTAGTAAGATTATCATTTTTTGCAGTTCAGCTTTTATTTTTTAAATATTTTCTACGATATCGGGGTACCTACCTACCTAGGTATTTATGGCAGTGAGGCATGGGAACTGGCAGAGGAGAATGAAAGTAGGTACCTAGACTGAATGCGAGGCGGGTATGCGTACCACTGCCCCGGAAACCATTTATTGGATAACCAACACTTCTGCCATAGGTCATCCCAAATGGTTCGCTAAGTTTGGTGACTTAGCAGGGTTGCCCGGGTTCATGGGGTGAGGTTTGTCTGAGTCTTGGTGGCGGATGCGTCTGCCCACCAGCTGCATGGCAGGCCGGATCGGGAGAGAATGGTTGAGGGAAACTCTTTGACGTCTCCAGCCGTAAGTACTCTCTCTGAACATCGCCTTGCATCGCAGTGGGAGGGATGGATTCTTGCATCCGTCACTCCTAGATGCACTGACCCACAGATTCCTAATCATCCGCAATACTTACCCTTTTATTTTTCAGAACTTCCTCTTCTTCCTTTCCTAAAAAGACCCCTTATTTTCCTCAGGGCCTCCTGTGTGGAGCTAATGTTAAAAAAAGCTGTAAAAAGAGATCCCTGAGGCGTATGTATAGAAAACAAATATATATATACATAGTAAATTCCGAGACGCCGATTTTGGAACTTTACAGAATAATTGAATGTGAAGTTACACATATTATTTGACTTTCAAATCTGACATATTAACAAAGGACAAGATTATGTTTTTATACAATAGCTCCACACATGCCCAGGAAGAAAATAATTCTCCTCAGGGCCTATGTCATCTTCGGGGATGCTGAGTGAAGGGTATTTTTAGGAAAGGAAGGAGAGGATGTTCTGGGAAAAAAAAAGGTAGAAGGGGTGGGTTGGAATCTGGGGTCAGTGTGTCCAGGAGTGACGGACGAATGATTCTATCCCTCCCCGTGCGGTGAAAGGCGATGTTCCGAGAGAGCCCTACTGGAGAAATCAAAAGGTATCCCTCAACCAGTCTCTCCCAATCTGGCCTGCCATGAAATTGGTGGGCAGACGCATCCGCCGCCAAGACCCGAACAAACCTCACCCCATGAGCTCGGGCACCCCTGCTAAGTCACTAAACGTAGCGAACCAGTTGGTGTGAGCTGTAGCAGAGGTGTTTGTTATCCAATAAATGGTTCCCTGGGCTGCGGCACCCATACCTGTCTCCCAAAATGAGTATTAACACTCAAATTTTTATAGGCGTTTTTATTGCTATTTTTTTTTATTCCAAAAATATTCTACGTCTTCTACGACATTATATTGATAAACTTTTCCTTGGAATTAACTCGCTGAGAATTGAAGTTGTTATTATTTTGAATTTAAGTTTTCTAATGGTACAATATTTTATTTCTTACTGGCGAGTTCCCGGCATGCGTTGCAATGTCACTTAATAAAGACATTGTTTCTCCCTGCGTGTCCTTTCCCATTCGTCCCGTTCCCTTTCCTCTCTCTCGTACCCTTCTCCCCACTCTGCCTTCCTTCTCTCCAATCCCATCTTCCGCTTCTCCCGTCCTGCTAACTCCCCTCCCTCCTCCCGCATTCCATAAATTCAGTCCCGATACATTCAGTTTTCAAACAGCTCGCGTGCCACTTAAAGCATATATACCTAGTATATTTGCGGCACGTTCCAGAGTGGAAGATACTCTCAGTATCGCCCTGATGTAAGACCACCATTCAGAATTGAAACGTTGCTTGAAATGGCATTAGCCGTGTTTGGTGACCAGATCTGAATAGCCAGGTACTTCCCCACCTTCCTCTTCCCGATCTCTTTCCCCTCCCCACTACCTTCAGCCTCACAGCATACCCCAATTGGGGATGCCGTGAGGCATCTCACTGGCTTCAGATGGGAGCAGTTAGGACTCTTGTGCGGTATTCATATAAAAAAAATCTCACCACTATATATATTAACCATCGCGGGCATGCGCACATCAAATCCCCAGAATTTCATCGCAATATGATGATTGGTTTAGCAACGCGTATGGAACAAACATACATACAAGCAAACATTGATTTTTATACATAGATGTTTCCTAGAGTTCCTTGCAGAATTGTATAACTAACTAACTAACCATCACGCCGTTTCCCCGCAGGGGTAGGCAGAGAGGACGGACCACCAAACAACTCGGTCTTGGCACACACTCTTTGCCTCACTCACATTCATACATCGTCTCATACATACTCTTCTATTATTCTGACTTTTGACATGGCCCGTCTCAAGTATCTGATTTACTTGATCGTGCCATGTCTTCCTCGGGCGTCCCCGACTTCTTCTACCATTCACGTTTGCATCATATATTCTTTAAACACTACTTTCTTCGTTCATTCGCTCTACGTGCCCAAACCATCTGAGGGTCCCTTTCTTAACTTTGCTCATTATACTTACATCAGCCTTACATTCTTTGCGGATATCCAGATTTCTAACACGATCATACATGGTTTTACCACACATACGTCTCAGGGATCTCATTTCAACAGCATTCAGTTTACTTTCATCCTTCCTCTGCCAGTTCCATGCCTCACTGCCATACATCAGGGTAGGTACCAGGACTCTATTGTGGACTGCTAGTTTCGCTTTTATTGAAAGTTTTTTATTAGCTCCAACGGCATTCAGTCCTCCATTAATGGAGTTACCGGCATTTACCCTCCTTTCAATATCTCTATCAGCCTTCCCATCTCTCGTAAACATACTACCCAGATAAACAAACTCATCCACCTGCTCCAAGTATTCATCATTCACTACTATATCGCACACTGTTTTCGTACTCTCTCTTTCAAACACCATGACTTTAGTATAATATTATCATTATTATTTCCGGAGCTCTTCTAACAATACATGTCTCAGCTAATATTGAATGAACTAAGCAAATGGGTGATTTCTCATCTTGACGAAAATATATTGACATATAAAATTAAAATTTTGTTTCGGTGGTTTCTCGCGTTTTTACTGTGTACACGTCGAAACGCCGGACACCGGAATTACGAAATATGTCGGGAGTCTCCAATATTATATGACGTGTCGCTAAAGATATTATCAACAAAAGGGGCATTGCACCGTCTTCGTGCAAGTATTCGGGCATGGAAATAAATGCCTTATTTTGTTAAACGCTCTATATTACTTATTTACAATTTTACGTCATGCATCCGATTCCCGTATCTCCTATTACAATATAATATCTCCGTTAATTTCAAGGCACTACACAAAAAGATCATTCCTCGTATTCTCCGATAAAATGATGTTACATAATAATTACGTGCCCTTTTCTTTAAAACTCTATAACACCATATTTTGCTCGCTAGCGCTGCAACTAAATACCACTACATAGAAATATTCCCTTCCCGCCTCCCCGCTACACACCGCAAATACAATATTTCGTTAGAAAGGGACAAACGAAAGACATGAGATTATTGAAGATCTAGTTCGGTTGCCGGCAAACAATGGTCTTAAATATCTTACCACTTAACCGGCCTTTTACTTCTAATAGCTTGGTAATCCCCAATTCTTCGAAACTCCCACCATTGTCAACCCTTCCCCCTCCTTCAATTTCTTCTCTCCATATGTAATCTATAATTATTTTTTTAACTTTAGTATACTTTTATTCCTGAAGAAGTGAACTTGGTTCACGAAACATGTTGATATTATAAAATATAAAAAATGAAGTGATGTAAACTAAGTTATTTTCTTTTAATAAATAAATTATTGTATGTACTTATCTAATTTATAAACCTATGTACCCTGTACACACTTGATATGTATTTTTAGTTAAAGTTGCAATTTTCTTAGAATAAAAATATTATTTATTAGAGATTACATAGTCTCGTTGGCTCCAGATGATTGGGAGTAGTAGGGATTCTTGTAAAAACGCAACGTTACACGTTCAACAAAATTCTATAAAAACTATAGTTCGCAAATGTTGGTATTTTTTTGTGTCACGATTACCTACCTAATTTTGGCAATATAGTGACAGAATAAGCTGTGTATGTTTTATAAAAATATTTTATTCATACGAATGCACGTTGACCCTTTCCCCGAGCATTGAACAAAGGACGGACCTTGCTAGAAAGTTAATATTTCTTCCAAGACAGATTCCCTTCCTCGGTATATTAGACGGCAGGCACGTTTTTCAATGGAAATATCCTAACGCACGGATGAACAGAGACGTTCATTATCTCTCAACTCGCACTGCTACGACCTACGATTCGATAAAACTACTTCCAAATGGTAATGTAAAAAAATATTACTGGAAATTTATTGAGGGTACCTGCCTTTTATGGTGACACGACAGTTAATCCGTTTAATCACAGGAGACAAAATTTGTCACAGCTCGCATAGGTTTCATAAAAATCGTTGTATCTCCCTTACTGATATAGTGAGACATATGGTATTAACGGTGTTAGAATGAGAAAACTTCACGCTTTATATTGAAATCTAGAATTTAACCGACGAAAAAATTTAATGCACACCTCTATGAAACCAAAGTTATCGATAGCAATTTGAGAAAAATGTGTAAAATTTCAAGAATTTTGAATTATTTTTTTTTTATGAAACGACCAAAACGTGAGATATAATAATTATAAAACATTTGCCTAGTAAAATATGTGTGTGTTATTATTTTTTTCGTCGCCAGATTATAGATAGATAGATTATAGATATTATATATAGAAATAAACGTCAGGTAAAAATTATATATACATTTCTTGTAATAGATAATATTTGTAAACGTATTTCATCACCTTTCAAAAACAGTTTTAGTTTTTTGATATGTTCAGAAATATTCCATTTGGATTTTATTGCGAAGCGGAAATATGTTGATTTTCTGACAAAATACGAACGCCTGATTATGAAATTTTTATTTAATAGCAGACCCGGACACACGTTGCTGTGGCTAACGAAATACAACGCCATCTGTTAATTTGCATACACATCAAATCCACTCCACCCGCTTGTCAGTTCGCTGCCCGCTGCCCGCTTGCCAGCCCGCTCCCTTTATTTATTATATATTTCAACCAATTTACACAAAACCTTGACAAATTATATACCTAAACCTTCCTCATGAATCACTATATCTATTGAAGCCGCATGAAAATCCGTTGCGTAGTTAAAAAGATATAAGCGTACAGACAGCGGGAGCGACTTTTCTTTATACTACGTAAAGATTGTGCATTATTTACCATTTTCAAACCAAAAATCGACTTCAAAAAAACCTTTAATAATGAGTTGGTATAGATTTCAAACGAATTTATTTATGGTGGCGATTTTTGTACTTTTACGCTGGTTAGTATTCAGACAAGTAGTTTTATCATTGATGCATTTGAATGCAAATATGTTTTATATTTTTGTTATTCCGCGATACAATATTTTCTACACTCCCCTTCGGTACAATATCTTCTACACTCCCCTTCGGTAAAATATCTTCTACACTCCCCTTCGGTACAATATCTTCTACACTCCCCTTCGGTAAAATATCTTCTACACTCCCCTTCGGTACAATATCTTCTACACTCCCCTTCGGTACAACATCTTCTACACTCCCCTTCGGTACAATATCTTCTACACTCCCCTTCGGTACAATATCTTCTACACTCCCCTTCGGTACAATATCTTCTACACTCCCCTTCGGTACAATATCTTCTACACTCCCCTTCGGTACAATATCTTCTACACTCCCCTTCGGTACAACATCTTCTACACTCCCCTTCGGTACAATATCTTCTACACTCCCCTTCGGTACAATATCTTCTACACTCCCCTTAGGTACAATATCTTCTACACTCCCCTTCGGTACAATATCTTCTACACTCCCCTTCGGTACAATATCTTCTACACTCCCCTTCGGTACAATATCTTCTACACTCCCCTTCGGTACAATATCTTCTACACTCACCTTCGGTACAATATCTTCTACACTCCCCTTCGGTACAATATCTTCTACACTCACCTTCGGTACAATATCTTCTACACTCACCTTCGGTACAATATCTTCTACACTCCCCTTCGGTACAATATCTTCTACACTCACCTTCGGTACAATATCTTCTACACTCCCCTTCGGTACACTATCTTCTACACTCCCCTTCGGTACAATATCTTCTACACACTCCTTCGGTACAATATCTTCTACACTCCCCTTCGGTACAATATCTTCTACACTCCCCTTCGGTACAATATCTTCTACACTCCCCTTCGGTACAATATCTTCCACACTCCCCTTCGGTACAATATCTTCTACACTCACCTTTGGTACAATATCTTCTACACTCCCTTCGGTACAATATCTTCTACACTCCCCTTCGGTACAATATCTTCTACACTCCCCTTCGGTACAATATCTTCTACACTCCCCTTCAGTACAATATCTTCTACACTCACCTTCGGTACAATATCTTCTACACTCCCCTTCGGTACAATATCTTCTACACTCCCCTTCGGTACAATATCTTCTACACTCCCCTTGGGTACAATATCTTCTACACTCCCCTTCGGTACAATATCTTCTACACTCCCCTTCGGTACAATATCTTCTACACTCACCTTCGGTACAATATCTTCTACACTCCCCTTCGGTACAATATCTTCTACACTCCCCTTCGGTACAATATCTTCTACACTCACCTTCGGTACAATATCTTCTACACTCCCCTTCGGTACAATATCTTCTACACTCCCCTTCGGTACAATATCTTCTACACTCACCTTTGGTACAATATCTTCTACACTCCCTTCGGTACAATATCTTCTACACTCCCCTTCGGTACAATATCTTCTACACTCCCCTTCGGTACAATATCTTCTCCACTCCCCTTCAGTACAATATCTTCTACACTCACCTTCGGTACAATATCTTCTACACTCCCCTTCGGTACAATATCTTCTACACTCCCCTTCGGTACAATATCTTCTACACTCCCCTTGGGTACAATATCTTCTACACTCCCCTTCGGTACAATATCTTCTACACACTCCTTCGGTACAATATCTTCTACACTCCCCTTCGGTACAATATCTTCTACACTCCCCTTCGGTACAATATCTTCTACACTCCCCTTCGGTACAATATCTTCTACACTCCCCTTGGGTACAATATCTTCTACACTCCCCTTCGGTACAATATCTTCTACACTCCCCTTCGGTACAATATCTTCTACACACTCCTTCGGGGACACTTAGTTACATTTTGTGTACTTACATATACCGTATTTTCCCACAACCGACTGCATATTGTTTACTGCATAAGTATGCCCGGAGGTCAACTGTATGGAGATCAACTAATCGTCAACTAGTCAAGGAATCGTTTACGTGGTACATTTTTTTATTTTTTTATGTCAATTCTGCCCAATAGTATAAACGCCTCTAGTCCGTGGAATTATGTTAAACCAAATCAGTGGAGCGTTGCGTGGTTGAAGTAAGTAGAGAGGGGAAAGATGTGCAAGAGGAAGATTCTGAAATACAGGCTATTAAGATCTAGTCAGTGAACATGGTTAAATAAGGTAACGCTTCGTTTCGATACTGATTGATGGTCTTTCACCGGGTCGATACTGAGAGTATCTACGTACCTATTCATTGTAAATGTTGGTACATATTTAAAACAAACGTTTTAATTGATACATATGCGTTAGAAGTACAAATTTAATGGAGTTGACCTGGTTTAATAATAATTACTTAAATATTTTTACAATCAAATTGTTATTATATATTTTTATAATCCACTTCCACTGTAGGTAGATACTGACATAAAAAAGTCGTTATTTTATTGTGCTGAAATTGTTAAAATTCCTTTCGTATTTCCAATCATAAATTGTTTTCATGTGATTATTTTAAATGAGTCTATTTACACATGATAATTATCTGACTTTTATTGTATTGAAATTTATTGTACTTCCTTCACGTGTATTTTTTAATTGTGTTGTTACATAAAAGTATTTATAACAAGGTGTGTGCACCCTCTTATACACACTCTATTTATGGTTTCGGTGTGTGGCACCTCTAGTGACATTTGGGCATTGGTAATATTGCGAGCCCTGCAATATTTTCGAATGAAACAGTTGCTGTTCCTGGACAAATTGAAATCAGGAGATTTGAAAAGAGAGCTCATCATTCTTTGTACTGCAGCCCAGAGCATTGGGCGATCCTCTGGACCGAAATACGACGAATCGATAAATCGCTACGATTAAGATCATAGATGTTGGAAGTGATTCTCGCCATCTTGGAAGCTGACTTTAAAGTATCCTGGGAGGATGATTGGCCTCTGAAGTCATCAGCCTGTTCTGCTTCTGGAAGGTCCTTTTGGCTTATAGCCAATGATCTGCAGCCCTGCCATACTTACGATGCAAGATTCCTTCTATAAAACGAGGAGTTTTCGACAAGCCCCGCTTCAGCCACACTACGACCACGGTATCACGGTATCACCATCAACCTATTATAATCTTACACTAAACAGTGTCAAATTTTCTTTTAAAAGTTTACAACACATGAGCTGTAGAGGACAATGAACATCGTGTGTAAATAAAAAAAATATGTTTAGATGAACTTTAAAACAAACAAAAAATAAAAATAGCAAATATAAATGATTTTATATTTTTGAATGTAGCTATCACTTTGTGGTTATCCATTATAGAAAAATGATACAATACAACTTTGTAAAAACAACTTATATAATGTGCAAATCCGACCGGTTTTGGAACAAACGTTCCTTTGTCAGGGAAAGCATAAGCTTAGTATAAGCTTTCCCCGACGAAGGAACGTTTGTTCCGAAACCGGTTAGATTTGCACATTATATAAGTGGTTTTTACAAAGTTGTATTGTTACATTTTTCTATAAATGATTTTCTTTGAAATTTAAATAGAAAAATAATTGTCTAAATGATTCCAGAAGACAAATGTAACGGGCAATGAAGCTTTTGGATATTCAACAAAAGCTTGATAAATTGTGTCGAGTATTTCATATTATTAAACCGGACCCTAGTATTTATTATATATTTAAGTACACAAAGGGGAAACTGTGACATGAAATATTCAATGGACAAACCTTTCAATTCCTTCAAGGGCAGTTATTTAGGGGCCGTTTCCTCCCTTGCATATTCGGGCAATTTTGACTTGACGTATTACAAGATACACTTTCCTTACACATGGCTTCATAGGGTTGGTTGGTTGTATTTTTATTAGCTAGTGTTCCCTTAGACGAATATTGAAAAGAGTATGTTGTGAACATCTATAACCTTTAAATGTACTTTGGTGAGTTTAAAACCTAGTTCCGATCATACAGATTCTTTAATAGATATTAGTTACAATTTACAGTATTTTAATAATGTTGTAACTTAAAAATTAACTCTTTGAGGTTATGAGACGTGTCGTACATGTAGCAGAATATCATGAGAGAATAATTATGACAAGCTAGAAAAAAAAAATGTCCGAGGGAGATATGGCACAAAAAAAATTTTTCCAGTTTATTTCCGGTCAGAAAAATTGAATAGTATGTTTGAATACGGGTGAATGTTTTTATCTCTTAATATTTATCAAAATTAAAATAAATTAGTTACTTCTTCAAACTTCGCAAAATTACTTTGTGGCATCATTAATTATATAATGAATAACAAATCACTTTGTATAAACCACTATATTATAAACAATATCTACATGTTTCGATAACAATGTTATCTTCATCAGGATATGTTAATAAAATAGTTAAACTTGTCGGGTAAATAGTTGATTTAAATTAATAACTTATTTTTTTAAATTTTTTTAATCTGAGGGAGCGGGCCGTATCGGCAGAGACGGGGCGAGAAATGAAAGGCGTCAGTCGATGTGATGAGAGTCAATCTTTATTGTAGCTACGTAGCGAGGTCGAAGCGGAGCGGAGTGTCAGTGGTGCCGTTGGTGTTCCTGCTGCGTGATGATGAGTGAAGAAGGTCAGGAGACTACGGCGGTGAAGATCATTGGTCTTCAGGGAGCCGGCGTGTTGCTCTACACCATGGCGGTGTAGAAGTGACCTTGGTCCAGGTCGACCTTCGTCATGTTGACGAGGTATGGCGGCTGTGTGGCCTTTGCGTCGACACACACAGGTGACGCAGGAAGGAACCTTGAGAGGCGATGAGGATGCTGGTTGCTGGCTCGTTGCCGGTTGTGGTGCTGGCTGTGGTTGCTGGCTTGTTGCCGGTTGCTGGTTGCTTGACATCTCATGTCGAGATGGTAGTTGGAGATGGAGGCCTCGAAGGTGTTATGAAGATGTTCCTGAAGTCACACTGGATATGCGTTAAATCACTTGCTGCGAGAGCGATATCAGCTCGCGTGGGCGGATATTGCGTAGCGACACTGAATAACTGCCCGGTGTGTAGATGTCGAACCATGAATGAAGACTGAACTGGTACTCAGCGAGCGAGCGCTTGCTTACATACTCGCGGCGAGTAATTACTCTCACGGTAGGCAAGGCTGGGTGAATTCACGCAAAGCTGAGAAATCGCTCGAACCTTCTGTGGGCACTTGTATGGTACAGCCACATGTTCTAGGCCTTTCGCGTAAGTTGCGGAATTATTATTCCGCTGTAGGTAGATGTAGTATCGGCCGTAGGCAGGTCCGGTCTGGAGTGTTCCTTAACCAGTGGCGCTGCGATGGTTTTATCAGAGCGGGTTAAGTGACCGCGACAAATCTAATATTTATAAAGATTGTTTATTGTAGACACCACCCTAGGATTATTTCTTTTTGAGATGTCAAGCCGTATTGTGCTACCTCCTTTTTTAGCCAATGTTTCAGACAGCGTTACCTTGTCCATCATCCGTGCCGGTGTATAAAGAAGAAGGTAGCGCAACACGGCGCGGCGTAACACCTCTTCTTCTTCTTGTTGTTGTGCCCTGTCCGTTCAACGGGCGTTGGCTATCATGTTGGCTATGTGGACTTGTGGACTGATGTTGAAGTTTTCGGATTTTTACAGTTTTAATAACTTCTTTTTCTTAATTCATCCGAACCATAACATCTTCATTCGTAACCCTGTCCATTCAGCTTATTTTAAGTATTCTTCGGTTGATCTACATTTCGAATGCCTCAAGTCGCCTAATTATTTCTTCAGTAATTGTCCATGCTTCCATTCCATAAAATAATATCGAAAACACGTAGCATCTGACCATTCGCGTTCGTAATCCAAGGTTGAGATCATGACTGCAAAACATCTTTTTTCATGCGGATAAAGGTTGCACAAGCTTGCTCAATGCGGCATTTGATTTCAACTGAAGGATCCCATCTATAATTTACATTGCAGCCCAAGTATACAATACTCTGTATCTTCTCTAGTTTTGTTCCAGCTATATAAAGGTTTATTTTTTTTTGGCGTAACACCCCAAAAATAAATAACGATAATACATTTGGCCGTGAAAACCTAAAATCAATCCGTGCTATGGTTCATTTGTGTTATGGATGACACTTTACATGGGTAATTTGATTCAGTAGAGTGGAAATCATGAAGGTATTAATGTAAAAATACATTTTCAAATAAGATATAATCTTAAAAGTTAAATTTATGAAAGCAGTACAAGTACAATTTAAAAACAAAAAAAATTGACATTCATCAAGGGTAAATGATTCAATAGAAATCGTTCTCTCTCCTTCCAATCATAGTTAGAAATATGGTCCAAACGGTATTAGAAAGAAAAAATACCACGCTTTATATTCAAAGTTACCCGTAAAATAATTAAAATGTAACCAAAGTTTCCGACCGCAATTTGAAAAAGATTTTGAAGTTTTGTGAATTTTAAAAATATTTTTAAAAGTAAGTAATACATTTCAAATGTTTTTTTTTTCGTTTTCAGTAATTTTAAAACCTTAATCTTAAACCTTGAAAAAAAAATTGTGTTTGCCATCAAAATTTTTACATTTCAAAAATTATTATTTTATTTATAAAATTTGAAAGATATCAATTTTCAAATACAGCTTTTAGTTTTCGGATATGTTCAGAAATGTTTTATTTATTTGAATTTTATAAGCGGAAATAGTATGACCCTCTGAAAAAATATGGTCAAGACCCGAGGGAAAATTTCAATACAACAATTTTTTTTTTCATTTTAAGCTTAAATTGTTTATTTTCGGCGGAAGACTTGTAAATAAATAATCAAATTTTAAATATAAAAGAAATTTGCCCATATTACGGAATTTCAATATTTATCAAGGGCACATAAATAAATTCCAGTGGGAGGCTTCAAAAATAATAAACATATTAAAAATAGCGAAACCTTCCATAAACGTGGTACCTATTAGATAGGTACTATGTACATAATACGTAGAGTAAATCGCCCTTTATAAATATTTTTTTTAAATTTTATAACCCTTAAATATTTTTCAAATTATTATTTTCACATATTATGTAAGCGGGAACAGTGGGGAAATTTAGAAGAACGGTAGGCCACTTGCATGGATTTCATAACTACTTGGAAAAAATCGTGTGGATAGATTTTTTTTACTAAGATTACGAAAATGTTAATAAATTTTTTTAGAAATGTACAGTTTTTTTTAAATAAATAAATACATTGTTTGGGCTCGTGATGTCACTACATGAAAATGTCCCGTCTCCGAAAATGTTCCTATTAATTTTGTAAAATTCTACACTGATTTATTTTTATTTATTTATTTATTTATTTATTTATTTATTATTACATTTATTACATACAAGATAATAACAATATAAAAGGAAGCTTTGACTGTCCAACTAGGAAGGTTTCCCGTTTTAGGACAGTCAAATTGGCAGGTTGCATGTACATAATTTCACATTAATGGATTCAATAATAATAAACAATAATGGTACATATTGGGGGAGTTACTTAGATATTAGGTACAATATCAGATAAAAGTTGTGTTATTCTAGGTGTACATCAGTAATAAACAATAAAATCCAGGTAGGTACATGTAAAATATAAAATAAAATAAAAATATAACATATAAATGTAAGAAAGAAAAATAAAAAAAAAGTATTTTTTTAGGAAAATACTAATTAGCAGTAATAAACAATAAAATCCAGATAGATACATGTAAAATATAAAATAAAAATATAATATATAAATGTAAGAAAGTATTATATGGCAACACTTTGATTTCAGACGAATTTTTTAATTTGGCATTTAACGTTCACTAGATTTATTGTTTTATCTCTGCGAAGTATCATTTGGTTTGACATTTTGACAGATGTTATGAATAGAACCCCGTACATTTTATGCTGTCTGTAAGTGTTTTAGTGGTATAATGGTAATGGTGCTGATTTTAACAATTCTATAATATTCTTATTATTATTATAATTTACAAGGACAAGTAGGTATATTAAATATGTATGAGATGTAATATTTTGTTATGCCTCGTTATTCTCCTGTGTCATTCGTGTGGAAAACGATCTTTTTTTAATAATGATTTTCGGCTATGTAATTATCGTTTTTTTGCACCCATAAAAGTATGTCCCGTCTTTCCGGTTTATAAAAAATGGTCTGATTTTTCGGATTGAAATTTTCAAAAAAATCGCCAGGGTTTCAAAAATACGATAAAAAAAACGGAATGTCTTATAAGGCGGGTACAGATTGCTGTAACGTAACATGCAATGCAACATGAAAGGAACATTTCATAAGTGTGGGCGCATCGCGCGCACGAGCATGTACCTACTCGCATCTGTTTCCGGCATGCGCGCGGTGAACATAGCTCAGTCTGCCGAGAACAAGTCCTCAATTGTTCGCGCGCGTTCTGACGAACAGACACGAACAAGCCGTCCACACTGACGCTCCGTGCACACTGCGCGCCCCTTTGTGTTCAACGAAAAAACACGATACTTTGTGGATTGCGGCGCGCACGAGTTGAAATGCTCTGTTCGTGCGCGTAGTGTGCACGGTTGGTGCGCGCAAGGCGTCCACACTATGGGAATTCTGTTACATTGCATGATTCATTGCGACAATGTGGACGGTGTGTTACATTTCATGTAACGTTACCTGTACCCGGCTTAAAGCCGGGTACAGATTGCAATATTTGCCTAAACCGGAAAAAAATTAAAAAATGTGATGTTATAGACAGTTATAGACAGTTAGCTTGTAAAATACAGAGAGCTCCTAATGAATATGGATGATAGAGTTAATCAAATAGATATTGCTCTTCAAATATGAGCTTTCCTTCTAATATCACTTGAACTTCGTCTGTTTCTCCAACTTGGTAATACTGATTGGGAACTGACGGAGTAACGTCTATTCCCAGATATCGTATTTTATCTGCAATGTTTGCACTCGTAAAACTATTGAATAATGTGTTATTTTTTGTTCATTTCATATTTGCTACTAATTTATTATTCCCCTGAGAAAGAACCTTCTTATTTCATTGATTTTAATTTAAGTATGTAGTTTTAAAACCTTATGGAAGGTGTTAATCTTACCAAATCAACACTTTCATATGTGTCACGGGAGTTAAATAAATGATTAGAAGGTTTTAATAGATTCTCTTTTTATTGTAATAGTCAAACACAATCGCGACACAATATTAATATCAGAAAGTTGCGGGGCTAAATCTGATAGCTGTACACACCAGGACAATTCGGGACGGAATGATTTTGCGGTAGCATTTGGAACTACATCTAGTCTTTCCGGTGTGACCAGCATTCAAAATTGCCAGTACATAAATCTATGTAATAGGATCCAAGGTTTTCCAGCAATATGAAAAAGGTGCTAAAAACAATTGAAAACCTGTTTTTTTTACGTTAACTCCACACAGGAGGCCCCGAAGAAAATAATTTCCCTCAGGGCCTCTGTCATCTGAGAGTGGAGGTTAAATAATTGTCGTTAAAAAGTTTGTTCGGTTTTACGAGCCATTGACCAGTGACCGAGAATTTAAATTTCATCGAACGATGATCTTGCGATCGTACCGTTGCAACCGTACAGGGCAGTTCTGATGAGAAAGATCCATTATTTTCCATACCAGCATTTTAACATAATAACTCAATATCGATTTTATTACATTAAAAATTTGCTTTGATACATTAAAAAATGCTCGAACTCGTGATGATAAAACTATTGAAATGATGTACTTTTTGTAATTATTTTTTTGATCATAAGTATTTATAATTTTAAGTATACTCGTAAATAAATAGACAAACTGAAGTATTTTCGTCATAAAACAGGGGCGCGGATATTTTTTATGATTTTATTTGAACTAAAATTAAAATTCTGAAAAGTAGCTTCCCCTAATAATTTATTGAATGTTTTCTAAAAATTTAAAACAAAGTTTCACTAGATAAAAAAAAAACAGTCTTTCTAAATCAATTTTTACATTTTTGTGGAAAAGAGTGGGTGCGTCTAAAATTTGATTTAAAAATGACATACTTCCGGTTTTGTCAAGTCTTAAATAAATTGAGGAAAAGGATTTAATTTGTTTTTCGTACATTGCTAGAAAAGCTTGGGTCCTACTATATAAATATTGAAAAGACTTACGTGATATATGTGCACTTTTCATTGTGCTTCAATAATATTGTACTATTTGTTTACATCTTTTTGTTTGGCTAGTTTAATTGTTCTATAATATATTAGATCCTTGCATATGAAATTGGCGTTTTGTATGGGAGGAACATAAAGTCGATTTTTTTTTAAATTTATTATATTTATTTAATCAAAGTATGTACCATTGCCTTCTATGCACTTTTGCCATCTCATATGTAGTTCATCGATCCCTTTACTAAAAAAACAATTCGGACGAGAATCAATAAAATCTTTGAAGGCGGTTTGGACTGCCCCATCTGAGTTGAATTTTTTCCCTTGCAAGAAGTTATCCAAATTTCGAAAAAAATGATAATCTGTTGGAGCAAGGTCCGGAGAGTACGGTGGATGTCCAATTGAAGCTCCTCTAATTTGGTAGCCGTCTGTTGTGCAGTGTGTGGTCTAGAGTTGTCATTAAGCAGCAGTGGCCTAGAGCGATTAACCAGCCTCGGTTGTTTAGCAGCTAGCTTTTCCATCATGGTTTGCAGTTGCTGACAATAGACATCTGCCGTAATCGTCTGGCCAGATTTAAGAAAGCTGTAGTGAACGACACAAAAAAATAGAAAACACAACTATGTTTTCTTTTGCGGCACCGTCGCCATACACATCATTAATCCTTCTAGCCGTTTCTGCAGCACTGGTGCCACGGTGGACCTCGTACTCGTAAATAACGGGTTCATGGGGTGAGATTTGTCTAGGTCTTGGAGGCGGATGGCCAGGACATACTGAACCCCAGATTCCTACCGACCCCTTAAACCCTTTTCCTTCCCAGAACTCTCATCTCCTTCCTTTCCTTAAAAAAAATCTCCACACAGCATCCCCAAAGATGACACAGGCCCTGAGGGAAATTATTTTCCTCAAGGCCTCCTGTGTGGAGCTCATGTAAAAAAAAAAAAAACGCGATATTTCAAGTTTTCCATTTTGTAAACTAAGTGACGCAAAGAAAAAAAATAATTAAGGAAAAAACAAATTAATTATAATTTTCGAAACACAAATACATGAGCAAATAGCTGCATACATTTGAATTTGGAATTCCTAACCAAAGAGAAGATATTTGAGATCAAAGTTGCCAGTACGGCAAAACGCCAATTTCATATGTAAGGACCTAATATATTTGTTTTGACAAACTGCTTATACATTAAATTAATGATGATGTGAGGTTTTTTCAATACCTGCATAATTTGTGTTATTTTTATTAATTTATAAAAATATTAACTTCACACAGGATTGTACTAGTGAGGTTAAAAAATGAAATTAAACAATAATATCATGTAAAGAAATAATAAATTAATCAAATCATTTGCCTGCGGCGCTGTTACCGTCGATATTAATTCAATACCACGATATTACAATTTTTTTGTTGTTGTCAATGACATTTCAAATTTAGAGAGAATGGGAATCTCCTGAGAATTCTGTGTAAGTCCATCTGCCTTATGAATCTAGTTTTAAAACGTAAAATAAAACAGACGAAATTTATCGAATGTTGAAGAGCTTTCAACGAACATTTTATGAAATTGTCACAGGAATTTAAACGCTTCTCAGAAACATGTTTTTTTGTAATATCTCAACCTTAAAGCTCTGGTGGTTTTACTCAAACGACAAATTCGTCACCTGCTTACGGAATATAAAACATCACATTAGTCGTAAACCCAATTTTTATATTTTGGCTGAAAATATGAACACATTTCTTTTCCCAAACGATGCATTAAATGTTTAAATAATCAAATGTGAAATATTTATCCATATGTATGAGGGCATATTCGAGGAGAAGGTATTCAGGTATCCATAAAAGGCATATCGGATTTATCTCTCTGCAAGGAACAAGAGGCTGCAGTTATTTGTTTGTAATAAACAGTACTTAAAATGCAATGCAACCAATCGCAGGAGTACTAATGAGTCGGGGTAACTGGCTCCAAATCACCGGTTGCAATGGGAACAACGTTTTTTTCAGTAAAATGGCTCTTTGCGTAAAGGACTAAACTTGCAGATTCAAATCACGACACGGTAATATATCTTCTGAATACCTAAGAGTACTAAATCTTTATTAATGTATTAGTTTACATACATTAAGCATTACTTCGTTTTCTTTATTTTTATTGACATCTCCCAAAGCTTCTACTCCGTACAACAATTCGTTTCCAACGTTAAATTTGGAATTCTGCTCAGAAGGTCCATAATTGCTAAACATTCCAAAAACATGACTTTAATATCCAAGTTAAGATTGTAAATTCCATTTTTTTTTTTTAAATATGTTTTTTTTTTTAAGAAATTTATTTTTACAAAATATTAACATAATTGAAAACATAGTAATAATTTCCTGAATTAAGGATTTTTTTATTTTAGAATTGGCGGGTATGGGTACCGCCGCCCCGGGAACCATTTATTGGATAACCAACACCCGTACCATAGGTCACCCCGAGTGGTTCAATAATTTTGGTGATTTAGCAGGGACGTCCGGGTTCATGGGGTGTGTTTGTGGAGAATGTGTTTGCCCACCTACTGTGTAGCAGATCGTACAAGAAGAGACTGATTGAGAGAGACCTAACCTAGACCTCTCCATATGGACTCTCTCGACGTATCGTCTTACACCACAATGGGAGGGGTTGATTCATACGTCCGTCACTCCTGCAGCCATTGAACCCCAGATTCCTATCCATCCGTCATACCTTTTTCCTCCCGAAAACTTCCTTGATTTCCTTTCTCTAAAAAGACCCTCCACACAGCATCCCCAAAGATGACAAAGGCCATGAATGATTTTTTTTCCTTAGGACCTCCTGTTTGGAGCTATTGTAAAGAAATGAAATCCATGTAAGTATTTTTTTTTATTTAAAATATTGTTAAGACTTTTCTAAGGTATCAAATTCCCAAAAAATTATTAGAGACAGCTTAAAGACAAAACTCACTGTAATATTTATTCATTGAAGAAGATAATAACAACTACAATGAAAAAACGAAGCAGACAAAGTCAGACACAGAAAAAAAAAAAAAAAAGTAGAACTTTACATTAGCACCAAAAAGATGGCAGCCAGAAAATTAAATATGGATAATTATTGAAAAGGATAAAGTACGAAATTGGCTAAAATGATGGAATGTAATGAGGTAGAAATAGCTCAATTGGAAGACACGGCAGCTACGCTAAGACCAGAAGGTGTGGGTTTGTGTCCCAGTTGCGACCCATGCTTTTTTAATTGCTGTGTCTTTGTCCATTTAATATTTTCTTTGTCTATTTAATAGTTGATATTATTTTCTTCAATGATTAAATGTTTCAAATAAACAAATTCACTGGCTCAATTGTCCTGAAATAATCCAGTTTAAGCTTTGCTGGAGGGTGGTCGGAAATGTGTATTCCAGAAAATTCCAATCCTCGACAGCCAACCCTTGGGTCAGCAGCATCATCAGCTATCGGAAAGTTGAAGGAACCAAAGGGCACACCAAATACTAAGTTCTAAGGAGAGCGTGCTTTCGGGGTGTCAGGACCTAAACCCTGGAATAGACTGTCACATGATTTAAGAATGATCGCAGACAGACCTAAATTTAAAACGCCCCTTTTCAGACAGTCGTAAGTCGTAACCATAAAGTCAAAAACATTTCACCTTCATCTTCACAGTCTGTGAAATTGTAAATAACCAATTGGGTAAAAATGTAAGCAAATAAGAACTTGTAAGCTTTTTAAGATCATTTTCTAAAAAATTTCTAAGCCTACAGAATCCTAAATTCTTCAGTCTTTCAATATAAATACCTACTCTTGCCACTAATCTTATCATAAAGGTAATACTAATAGAAATGGGGGATAGCAAATAGCAAATGTAAAATCATGGGATGTCTAGTGTGTTAAATATAGTGTCCTCCGCGTAAAACCTCGTATCTTCTCCAAGCATAAACTTTCTGATAAAGGCATGTTTATCGGAAGTGACCTGCCAGGTAAGTATGTTTTCTGTATCCGCTTGTAAATAATAAAATTGGATAGAGCCTAAGAAATCATAATAAATTGTACATCGCCAATGACGTGATTTTTCACAACAACGGCGCTCTACAAATTCTCTAATAATGATTTCACCTTTTGCGTCTTTTCATAACTTGGTATATTTACTAGTATTTTACATAAGCAATAATCTGCACCTGCCGTGATTTATAAAGATACAGACAACATGCACCCATTTTAAAAAGGTCGAAACATTCGCACCATTTAAAAAAACATTTAAGAAAACTGTTTAGACACTTTTTACAATATTCCTTTTAAAACACAGATATTTAAACAAGCAGCAGAAGGGCTTGGACTCTTGGCAGACCGCTTGAATTGCAGTTTTCAGAGTGAGAGAGATGCTGGATATATTTTGATAAAGGAATGAGAGAGAGGGGTAGGATGCATTCTCATTTACATCTGTTCTTTATCTTGGCGATCTTTTTGCGGCCGGGGCGGTGTTACTCGAATTAATTATTGTTAAATGGATTCAATGGCGTATTCTTTATGGGTATGTGCTGCGCTGCCTCTCCATTCTCCATTCCCTCCTTTTGGAATAATAATTATTATTATCTGTATTTATTCTGGTGCATCGTGAGGAATTTAAGTGTGTGGTTTTAACGTTATACATTTTATTGCGTTACTAGCTGAAGTCTCGACGTTGACCGGGATTTACGTAAAATTTTTAGAAATCAGATGCAATAATAATTTTTTTCTTATTTGAGTGAATATTTGTGCAAAATTTCATCAAGAAGTACCTAATCTGGTAGATCTTAAGTGGGGGGTTTAAAGTTATGGATTTTATTGTAAAGATCTAGGTAATAGGCAAATTAATTTTTGATAAGCATATCGAACAAATTATTTCAAAATCTTTCTTAGGTTTCCTATTAATAATATGTAAAGTTTTTAAAAGTGCTAAAACCCAAGAAATGTTATTTTGTTCATTAGTCAGAAGTCCACTGGAGTATGCGTCAACCGTATGGATCCTTGATAGAAGGTATACATAGATTTAGTAGAAAGTATACAGAATAAATTTAGGAAACATTTACTCAAGAAATACAACAAAACTACAAATAATATGTTAACTTTACAAAAAAGACGCACATTGTCAGATCTGTTGTTTCTGTATAACCTGCTAAATAATAAAATAGATAGTCCTGAATTGCTAGCCGTCATTGGTTTAAATGTCCCAATGAGGCGTACCAGGCACACTTCCCTTTTTCATATTGAAGTTAATAACACTAATGCAGCAAGTAACTTACCAATTGCTCGCGCAATCACAACTTATACCCACTACGAAAAATTACTACATTTAGACATTTTCCATGATTCCTTACAAACATAGAAAACTAATTTATTAAATTTCTTGGCGTGATGTAAATTCATATTAAATATTTAAGACTACTTACACTTAACATTTCACTAAACTTTAATCAGTCAATTACAATTCAGTGAGCATATAATTCTTGATTTTTAAAAGTCTCTTTATGTCCCCCCCCCCTTACCTTTCTTTCTTTTTATTATTATTACTTGTTCATTCATTAATTAAGTTGTAAAACCTGTTATTACATATGTCAGGCGTAACTACCAAATGGCATTCTACGACTTAAGTAATAGGTACATAACCATGTAAAAATTTAACATCTTATAACTTATATTATAATGTACCGTGTATGTCTTAATAAACAAATAAATAAATTGCATTACTAGCTGAAATCCAGGCGTTGAATTTTCAAAAATCAGAAGCTGAAAGATATTTTTCTCTTTTTTGAGTGAAGAGTGCAACATTAAATTAATGCTTTAAGATATCTGAAAAGCAGTAGGGGTGGTTTTAAGAAATCTTATAAACAATGACCTTCTTCTTATTTTAAGGGAATCTCGGAATAAAACCGTAGATTTATATCAAGAACCGACTGATTTATTTGTGGTTTTTTTATTGAACCATAGGATCAAACAACTTTTTTTACGATGTTTAATTTTAAATTTAATTTAACATTGTAGGTTGGGCATTTTTTAATGCTTAGGTACTTATTAATCAGCAAAAAATGCTAAATTTGCCTCTTATCTCATATCCTTTCAATACTTTTTTGTTTTTGTTTTTAATTTAGTCGATTTTCCTATTTTTTTAGGCAACAGCGAATCAATTACAAAGATGTTTTGAGGCGAAATACGTTACAAAATGAATATAGAATTAGCGTGAAAATAAATTGTAATCGGTAACCATGTAAAATAAAAGAATTTTACTAGCGTTCTTCAAGAGTATATATGTACCTTATCGTGCAACTTGGCAATATCTAAATCTAACCTATTCTTCTTCTGAGTCCCATGCTGAAAGATCGTGAACAGCGTGGAGGCTATTATAATTCACAGGTCCACCAGGAATATACACAAAGCACACAGTCCCACAGACCTCAGACCTCTGACTCAGGACCCTACGGACCTCACCTCGCAGGAACGTTTAGGATAAGTTGTCGACTATACTCGTACATTCACCTGAAGCCACCATCACGCAATAGCGAGCTGAATGGCGAATGAACCTTAAATAATAAATGTCAATACCAATAATATACCCGTAACGTAAATATTTATTCTGTATTACCTGGTTTCAACCAATTTTCAACACTCTTTTCATGTGATAATTTTTCTCAATGAATGCTAAAAATCATGGTATAAAAAACCCGCCATTTTGTCGTATTTAGTAGCACAGGAACCTTTCGAGCTGAAAATGTTTTATTGACTTAGATTTTGGTAAGAATTTTTCTTTAACGAAAAAAGAAACGTACTAATTTAACTAATTTACATGTAGAAGTATCAATCCCATTCTAGGTAAGTCCCTCATCAATGCATTAGCAACATTTTCCCCCAATAATGATTATGTTAATGATAGGTCCGTTTGATAGATTCTCCCATCTCAACAGACGGACTGCAATCTTTAGAGCACAGGCGTCAGGTGGGAATGCTGTCCTTGTTCTACCGGTATTACAATGGAAGATGCTCCGAGGAACTAGCGTCATTGAACCCCTCGGCACCGGTGCATAGTCGGGAAACACGCCAAACACGCGCCCAACATTTGTACACGGTTGACATTAGTCACATGAGAACGGGTCGTTTCTATGACTCGTTCTTGAGTTCAACGGCTCGGCTGTGGAACGATTGCCGGCCTCTGTGTTTCCTCCCTCCTACAACATGGGTCTCTTCAAGACCCGTGTTCACTCCTTCCTTTCCTCAAAAAGACCCTCCACACAGCATCTTCAAAGATGACATAGGCCCTGAGGGAAGTTATTTTCCTCAGGGCCTCCTGTGTGGAGTTAATGTAAAAAAAAAAAATGTTAGTAGATAGAATTCAAGTATTGTCAGGTTTTCATAATCAGGGATTTTTTGTCATATAAATTAATTTGGGAGGCGGGTGAGTCTGTGTACGGCCGCCACGGGAACCATTTATTAAATTACCTACACCTAGTTCATAGCGTGAGGTTTGTCTAGGTTTTGGCGACGGATGCGTTTGCCCACTTACTGTGTGGCGGGCCGGATTGATATTTTAACCTCTCCAGCCGGACTGTCTTGACACATCATAATGAATTCATACGTTCGTCACTCCTGGAGGCACTGACTCCTAGATCTATTTTGTTATGTTCTTTTTCCCCTTCTGGGGGTGCGCTAGACCTCGTCCTTGCATCAACAGGAGTCGGTTGACGATAGCACGCTGCCCTCTAAAATCAATTGCGCCACCCCCAGCAACATGTGCAGGCTTTAGGTTTGGGGGGGCGACCTCGGCTCTCCTTCGCCTTGCCTCCGGCTACTCGACGCTGAATTCCTTAGGGTCGTCGGGTATTTCCCCCCAATCTCCCATTTACTTTTCTTTGAGGCATCACCGAGGAACCGGCTAAGGGGCGCGGAAGCTGAGTGTGGTTCACGACTAGACCGAACCTCATGCGCATTCTTGCTGGGACTGCCAATTGATTGGAGAGGACTCCCAACCGTTTGCCATGCCCTTATTACTTATCTACTGTGTCTTCCTCCCAAACAGGTGCTTGTAGGATACGCTGGATACAATCACCCAGCGCTTGCCACCTCGTGGACTTTCACCAACCTGTCCCACTGTCTTGTCTATATTTTGTCATACTAACACATATTGTATCTGTATTTCCTGCTAAGCACTTGCATGCTGCTTATTAACAACGTATGCAGGGACATTGGAGGTTTAGTTTCGTTTTCAAATGTAGAGTCGTTTTTACCAAAAAAATTAGAGTCCTTGCAAGAGCCTTGAAGGGGTAACCATCTGTTACCTATACCAGGGCGGGTAAGTGGTGGGTCCTCCAATGACTCCTAGATCCTCACCAACCCCTCATACCTTTCTCCATCCAGACTCGTCCCCTAAAAATTGAGAGCTTGTTTTCCTCAGAGCCTCTGTGTGGAGCGTAAAAAAAATTGTCTTTCAAAATTGTAAATATAATATCCGGGATTTTTCACGGGTTTGCGCTAGTATTACATAACCTCGAAGAGTTCAAACGGCGCGCGGTGAGTTGTTTATGTGCCTGAAAGCCTTCAACAGGTGAATAAAAGCTTTCGAGCTCAAGCCACTCAATTTACATAAATCAAAACCATCAAAATGCTCGCATCAACTTCGCCAAAACCATTAACGACCGTTTGGGGAAATAGTGCCTATCTGCACTCTACGCCCTTTGAAATAGATTGGTTAGAACTTTAAAATATTTAGTTTTGATGTTTTTTCCTTTTTTTTTAACTTTGTTTTTGTTTTTTTATGTTGTTTTTCATTTTGTCTTCTATTTTGATTTTGTTTTTGATTTTGCTTTGATTTAATTGCGCTTACTTAGATGTTCTTTGTACTAAATAAAAAAAAATAACATGTAAAAGTCCAGCCGGGCGGAAAATTCAAAATAAATAGATATTTTACATTGAAATTAATAGATAACTTTGTATTAACCACTTAATTATTTACAAAAACATGTTTCGTCAGCAAAGCTGACTTCTTCAGGGTTTTGACAGAACTAATTTTAAAAATAGACATACATAGGTAATAGAGAAAAATAATAGACATAAACAATAATAAAATTTAAAAGAAAATAATGTGTAGGAGACAAGGGGCAATATAGAACAATTACAAATTTAAAAGGCGAATAGATTTAATAATGGGTCATTTAAAAACAATATTTGATTATTATTAATATTTAAATTTGCATTAACACTCTTTCTAATCTCTAAAATTTCTAATTTATCCAACTGAATGCTATTGACATTACAATGTATTAATTCTATTCCACTGTTAAAATTAAAGGTATGACTAGTTTCTATTAAATGGTTGGCAAACTCGGAGAAACTATTATAATTTAAAGCTTTCATATGCTCTTTAATCCTTATTTCAAAGTTTCTCGAAGTTTTACTTATATAAAAGAAATCACAATCATTACATTTCAATTTATAAATTCCAGATTTTTTAATTTTTGAATCTCTATCTTTATTATTTACTATGTAATTTTTAAGTCTATTGTTTGCATAAAATACAGGAATAATTTTATTAGGTACATTATTTTTTATTGAATTAGAAATTTTATTATTAAAATAAATCATTTTCCTACATTTTTTCTCTTCTTTATCCTTTTGTACAGGGTAGATGAATGATCTAAGGAAATTATTCTTGCATTTTTTATTAAGAATTTTTTCAATTACATTGGAATTATAACCATTATTGATTGCAATTTGTTTAATAATATTGAGTTGTTTTGAAAAATTATTATGAGATAAAGGTACATTAACTAATCTATGAATTATGAAAGAAGAATGGAAAGCTGCCATTTTTTGAGAAGTTGGATGATTTGAGGTGTTATGGATTACAATGTCTGTGTATGTATCTTTGCAAAAAATATTAAATTCAAATTTATTATTAATTATTGAAATATTTAAATCCAAAAAATTTATACTCAAATTTTGTCCAATCTCTACAGTAAATTTTATGTTTTTATGGAGTTTGTTTAAAAAATTAAGAAAAATATTAAGATGTCTCAATGTACCTGTCCAAACACAAAACACATCATCCACATATCTCTTCCAACGATGTACATATTTTAATAATAAGGCACCACTGTTAAAAATCTTATTTTCCAAATTATTTATAAATACATCAGCGACCAAACGGCTAGTACTAGCACCCATTGCCAAACCATCTTTTTGTTTAAAGATATTGTCATTGAATTGAAAATAATTTTATTTTAAAACTATATTAAGTAATGAATTTAAATCATGAGATAAGTCATCAGATAAAATCGATGAAAATAAAAGTTCTTTAATAATAGGTTTACATTCTTCAATTGGAATACTTGGAAATAAATTAACAATATAATTTATAGATATTTTACTATAGATTCTCAACTACTTACTTCAGATATCTTTACTATCAGACTGAAGAGAGATCGCTTTTAAATGTATAACGATGGATTGGTAATTTGGATGGGCCGTTTCTCTAATACATACCTGCGGCCAATCCTACCACGTTATTTCTGACTCTTATAGGGGAATAAATGATAAGAGGTTATGTCGAACTGAACTTGATGTATTTACAACTTCCCATATGATATACACGGCAATTATTTATGCTAAAGTTTACAAGAGTAAAAACCAATAGTTGCAAGATTGCATACCACCAAGACCCGAAGCACCATTTGGAATGATTTTCGAAAAGGTCAAATTTGCTAGGTCACCGGAACTGTCAATTGAACGCTTGGGTCTGGGTGTTGCCAAGTTGCAAACTAATGTTTGTGGCTGTTATATTTCTAACAATATGTAGTACCAACAAATGTATTATTTTATAAAAAAAAAAAATTTTTAAAAACAAAACTACTATTAATTTTTTTTTTCAAAAGAAGCAAACACATAGACGGAAAAAAATAACAATAAAGTGACCTAAAACAAAGAATTTTCTTTTTATTTATTTACTATTAAATCTTTAACTGACAGCTCTGAAACAGTTAGCTAATTAACAATACCTAATTGATTAGTAATTCCAAACAAGATAACTTTGAAGGTAACAATAAACTCAATACAAATTTACTCTATTTAGTGTCTATAAATACTGTTGACAACTTTTCTGACAAGTCCCCTTTGTTTACACCTTTTTTATTCTAAATAATCCTGTTTAAATATTATGTTCTCTGTTATTATAACATTGTTATCATTTTTAAGTATGGTAACAGTAGTTAAGTAACACATAATAGTATCCTATACCCAAATACTTGCTTGTATCATACATACTTTGTTAAATGCTCATTCTGTTATTATTGATAATCTCCTATGTACCATTGTATACTTATAATATCATGTACCTATCACTTGAATGTAAAAGTCATTCTATGGCGTTTAAATAAATAAATAAATTAAATAAATTAGAATGAGAAGAAAAAATATTTTTAACCATAAATCGATGTAAGCACAATGATTTTTTGGTTTTTTTCATATTCATTTTCCGATTATTTAATATTTGATGAATTAACTTGGTTGTATTAAATTTTAATTGTTTAGTGTATCTTCATGAATTATTAACTACTGCATTATAATGATAATTGAAATATCGATAGTCCAGTTGATTAGTCAGACATCTCCAAATACTTAAAAATAGTTTTGAAGAAATGAAGCAATATTCGAATGCTTACCATACTCGTATCTGAAATATTATTTACACTTGTATTTTTACAAATGTTAAAAAATACCACCTGATGCATAACGATCCGGTACATTAGTGGAACATTTTGAAATAACCTACTAGATACCCAGAAAACATTTTTTTTTTGTTAAATTCACTACAAGTTTTTCTGCAACATAAATTGATTTGGTGATGTTTATGAGTAGAATATTGTACCGACTGTACCAGATAGAAAGTGTAAAGTTTCACTTATAACTGCAAACTCATCTCAAATTTTTATTTTTCGGAGATGTCTGACTAATCAACTGGACGATCGATATTTAACCCCCTTTTTAACCACAGATTTTGTAGGAAAGTCAAAATATTTCCGCATTGCAATAAAATCAAAACAAATGGAATATTTCTGAACGCACCCGAAAAGCTGTTTTTGAAAGGAGATGAAATATGCTTTCAAATTTTATATATTTTTTAAATTTTATTTAATGCCGGCAACCCAGGCGTTTATTGTAATAATAATATCTTATACAAACAAGTTAGTAGCCCGCCTCACTAGACAAGTCTGTTCCGAGGCGGGAATAAACATTTTATAATTTATCAAATATTCAAAAAAAAATTTTTTTTACATGAGCTTCACACAGGAGACCCTGAGGAAAATAATTTCACTCAGGGCATAAATAAACATTTTATAATTTATCAAATATTCAAAAAAAAATTTTTTTTTACATGAGCTTCACACAGGAGACCCTGACGAAAATAGTTTCACTCAGGGCCTATGTCATCTTTGAGGATGCTGTGTGGAGGTTTTTTTTAAGGAAAGGAAGGAGAGGAGATTTAATATAATATAACAATATCTTTATTCAATGAAATTGGCAACATTGTAACTAAAAAAATTACATGTTCAATGTAGTTTACAAATAGATTACATCAATCAGTACAAAAAAATTAACAAATAGAAAGTAATGTAAGAACGGTTACACAGAAGTAGTATTGTTTTTAGTTCTGGGAAGGAAAAGGGTTTAAGAGGTGGGTAGGAATCTGGGGTTCAGTATGTCCTGGTAATCCGCCTCCAAGACCAAGACAAACCTAACCCCATGCACCCGGGTACCCCTGCTAAACCACCAAACGTAGCGAACCACTTGGGGTGACCTATGGCAGAGGTTGGTTATCCAATAAGGTTCCCGGGGCGGCGGTACCCATTCCCGCCTCCCAAATTGATTGAAAAATTAATAATTTAAAAAAAAATTCCCAAGATTTCTTTTTTTTTCAAATTGCAGTCGGAAACTTTGGCTTCGTAAAATTATACATTTTAATTATTTACCTTTTAAATTTGAATATAAAGCGTGGTTTTCTCTTTCTAACACGGTTAATACCATATTTCTAACCTTGATAGTAAGAAAGGGACTCTCAGGTGGTTTGGGAATGTAGATTGAATGAAGGGGGAAAGGAGTGTAAGTATGTGAATGGTAGAAGAAGTCGGGGACGCCCGAAGAAGACATGGTTCGATCAAGGGAATCAGATACTTGAGATGGGCCATGTCAAGAGTCAGAATAATACAAGAGTATGTGTGAGACGATGTATGAATGTGAATGAGGCAAAGAGTGTATACCAAGACCAAGTTGTTTGGCGGTCCGTCTTCTCTGCCTACCCCTGCGGGGAAACGGCTTGATGGTGAGTTAGTTAGGTTGAATTGTCAGGATGAATTGTCGCCGGATGAATTGTCGGCGGGATGAACTGTCGGCAGGATGAACTGTCGGCAGGATGAACTGTCGGCCTGATGAACTGTCGCAGGATGAACTGTCGCCGGATGAATTGTCGCAGGACGAATTGTCGGGTCACCCTTCAAACCATCATTCCACGTAATCAAAAACGCAACAAAACTATAAACTGCATCTAACGATTATAAAGCTCGTTGTCATGTTCTTTAAATGTTTCCTGTTCTGTTTAAATTAGTATTAAAAATGACCCAATCATTCTCGCAATTTCGCGACAATAATTCAACGATCCAACAGATAAGGAACTCTATTAACTTTAATTAACCAGCCGATTATTCTAATAAGTTTTCTCCTTATAAATATCTCTCGTTGATGCGTTTTCAGAGTAGGTAATGCATAAATGATTGCACTGTTTACGATCTTATCGTTATTGCGTTAGTTTATGTGCTGTCTTTATGTCTGGCAACTCATTCTGTTAAGGGAAGGAATAAGACTCTTCAACCAGGAATATTACAGGGTCTCTATTCCCGAGCAAACGATCAAACGTTACTCGTTATGCGCCTCGCAGCGACCAAAAATTACTCGTCGTCGCGACCAACTTTGTCGAATCCTTCAATTTTACGTATTCTTGAACGTCGAACGATCGAAGAGATGATTATATTGGCAGCCCTGTGAATATTGTCTATGTTCTTGATGTTTTTGAGATTTCTATGGTGTGAATGTCAAACGTCAAACAGTTGATATTAGTCGGGTTTAGCATATTCATGAATTAATATGCTGATAATATTTGAAATGGCTGCAGGATACAAATGATTGGTTTATTTATGCATTACAAACAGCCAAAAGCAATTTCTAATAATCGAATTAGTAAGTTCGGAAAGTTTTTGTCGTCACTCACCTTCGGCGAATCTCGACGGAATTCAAACACTGGAGAAAGGTTAGTATTTATTCATGTCCATTAATTTGTGTGTAAAGTACATTTAAAATGTCTACTTGTTATCCTAAAGCTTCGTTCGGAAGAAGCTCCGCCTTTGACGAATTTCTATTCAACAAAACGAACAAGATGCTCACTCAGAATGAAGTCAACTACATCTCTTTGAAGTCATTAAAAGCTATGAAACAAATCATTTTGAAATAGCCCTTAACCTATATTTTTGTATCATCACTTATGACTTCATCGCTCACATGGTGTTCATTCTAAGTCTTAATTTGTATGTTACAGGTTTGCAGGATACAAATGATTGGTTTATTTATGAATTACAAACTGTCAAAAGCAACTGCTAATAATCGAATTAGTAAGTTCGGATATGGATTTAATGAGAGGAAAGTTTTTGTCTTCACTCACCTTCGGCGAATCTCGACGGAATTCAAACACTGGAGAAAGGTCAGTATTTATTCATGTCCATTAATTTGTGTAAAGTACATTTAAAATGTCTACTTGTTATCCTAACGCTTCGTTCAGATGAAGCTCCGCCTATGACAAATTTCTATTCAACAAAACGAACAAGATGCTCACTCAGAATGAAGTCAACTACATCTCTTTAAGAAGTCATTAAAAGCTATGAAACAAATTATTTTGAAATAGCCCATAACCTATTTTTTATATTTTTGTATCATCACTTATGACTTCATCGCTCACATGATGTTCGTTTTAAGTCTTAATTTGTATGTTAAATATCACAATATTGAAAACAATTATAATGGGGCTACGTTACTTCAAAGCCAATCGTTTCAAAATTCAAGTAAAATTGTGTGATCTTGACGTTGTCCTTCTTTTTGAATACTCTACGATATAAGAAAGTCTCTTTTCACTAATATTTAGTGTAAATAATTAATATGATTCAAAAATATTTTCAGGCATGGCAAGATTTACGCTCAAAGGCCGAAATAAAGAATGCCTCCTTGAGGCGGCTTGTGGCCGAGACTAGAGGCGGACCACCGCCACCGGCACGCGGTGCCAGCAGCAGATGTGATGGGCTGATACTACAAGCAGTCAACCCAGTGTGATTACAGTGTGGGCTGTACGGAGATCAACTTGGACTTTTCCTTTCTCGGAAGACCCCAGCCTGTTGCTGGCTGCAGCAGCTGACAGTCTGCCAAGGAGCCCTGGAGGTGCTCTTGAAGGCCACACCTCCCCTTGTGGAACCCCCTACCATTGATCCTCCACCCGTACAGACTCCGAGGTGTACTGAATCTCTTCAATACCCTCATTTTAAATTTAATTAAAACCAAAATCATACTCTATTGTCAGTACATGTATTCTTCTTCAGCTTATAATACAAAATATGTTGAAATAATTTCAATTGTAATTACAGTTGTTAGTTTTAGTTTTATCGTGGATAAATATAATATTTTTCTTTAAATTTAACATTGAAGATAATATTTATTAGGCAATATCAGACTTGTTTCTTATTCTTTAGCTTATAATACAAAATATGTTGAAATAATTTCAATTGTAATTACAGTTGTTAGTTTTATCGTGGATAAATATAATATTTTTCTTTAAATTTAACATTGAAGATAATATTTAATAGGCAATATCAGACTTGTTTCTTATTCTTTAGCTTATAATACAAAATATGTTGAAATAATTACAATTGTAATTAAACAACTGAAACTGTAATGTTTTCTGTGTTATACGATAAAAATTGGGATACTATCTAGAAGCAGATACGTTTTTAGATTTTCACGGGCAAAAGTATTTTCATTATTAGTTTTTGGGGTGTTACGCTTTGCGCTACCTCCTTTAGCCAACGTTTCGGACAGCGTTGCAGTGTCCATCATCAGGGCAGAGCCGGCAGATTAGACATATCTGCCCTGATAATGCAACGCTGTCCGAAACGTTGGCTAAAGAAGGAGGTAGCGCAACACGGCATAACACCCCAAAACTAATAACTAAAATATTTAGAAGATTTTTAGTTTTATCGTGGATAAATATAATGTTTTAATTTAAATTTAACAATGAAGATATTTAATAGACAATATCAGACTTGTTTATCATTCTTTAGCTTATAACACAAAATATGTTGAAATAATAATTGTAATTGAACAACTGAAACTGTAATGTTTTCTGCGCCATGTGATAAAAATTGTGATGCTATTTATTAGTAGCATTTTAATTTTATCGTGGATAAATATAATGTTTTCATTATCATCGTATCAGCGTAATGAATGAGAGTGTTTTATTTCTATCATGGATAAATATAATGTTTTACTACTTAACACCAGAGTTGTTTTTTAATTTACTAGAAAATATCATACTTGATTATTTCATCAGTGTACTAATTCTTTATTTTTAGCTTGTTTTACAAAATATATTGACATTGTACATTGAAAACTGTCTTGTTTCTATATTACTTGATAATAATTATAATATACTTAATATTAAATACATTTTTTAAGATCACACCATTGTTTTCTTACATTTTACATCACTATATTATCACAAAATATATAAAACCTTGTTGAAATTCACTTTTCAAATTACACAAATATACTGCACATGGGGCGAGACCCACCCACAAGAGTCTGGCGTCTACCGTTGGTGATGGGGCTTATTATTTTGTACAGCAACAACTTAGATGGTATTTTGTTGGCCTTAAATAAATCAGTTGGCTTGCAACCAAAATAAGGTGATGCTTTCAAAATTACTTATAATTATAAAAAAAACTGGGCGTACTGTACAGAGCCCGCAGATACTTTAATAGTACACAACTGCTAACCCTGCACAAATCACAAGTGCGCCCCACGGTTGAATTTGGCAGCCACCTCTGGTCTGGAGCTCCAAAATACCCTCGACTCTGTGCAAAAACAGGCGGTCCGCTTAATAGGTTCTCCCATCTTAACAGATGGATTGCAACCTTTAGAGTACAGGCGTCGGGTGGGAATGCTATCCTTGTTCTACCGGTATTACAATGGAAGATGCTCCGAGGATGATGATCCCTTCGGCACCGGTGCATAGTCGGGAAAAATGCCAAACGCGTGCCCAACAAAATGTACACGGTTGACACTTGTCACATGAGAACGGGTCGCTTCTTCGACTCGTTCTTGTGTTTAACAGCTCGGCTGTGGAACGATTTGCCCGCCTCTGTTTTTCATCCTTCATACAACATGGGTCTCTTCAAGACCAATGTTCATTCCTTCCTCTCCTCAAAAAACCCTCCACACAGCATCCCAGATGACATAGGCCCTGAGGGAAATTATTTTCCTCAGGGCCTCCTGTGTGGAGTTAATGTAAAAAAAAAATCATGGGTATTGAAGTATTTGTTGTAACGATTTGTATTTGAAGTGTTTGTTATAACGCAGCTTCATGTAGCCTCACCCCTCACCTCACCACTCATTATTTGTGTGTGGCTAATATCATTTAATAATATGATCTAGACACTTTACAAATGATGTACAGTGAACAGAACAACAAAAGGATAAAAAGACTAGGTACTTAGTATAAACACAGAAATAATTTTGAACTATCCTATTTCGAACAGCTCTACCAGCCACTAAATCTTCTACCAGCCACTAAATCTGGGTTTCTAAACAGCCTCGGGCTCAAGTGGAGCCATTCCTCCAGCAATCAGCCCTAAATCTAGATTATGATCGGTCAGGTATTCTGGAAGATCAAATTTATCTTTTACACACATTTTGTGAAGCACCAAACATGCATTGATAAATAATCGAATTGATCTGACGAAACATTCTTGTCAGTCTCGAAACAGTTGTTTCTTGATAGTCGACATGTTTAATCAAGCCAACATCGCCGGTAAATCAGCCATTCTAAAATTGCAAAATGACTTTACAAAAATAGACGAAGTCTCTGCGGGTGCGAAAGTTCGCGCGGGAAAACAATAATGCCAGATTTTGACAGCTAATTGCGTAGATACGCTAACAACCTACCACTCGCTGCCCGTTTCGACTGGTATACCCCACTCGTTGTTGTGTGGAATGACTTTTGACGTTTTGCGTCTAAGAATGTTCCTTCGACCAAGCTCAAGAATAACCAAGTCGACCAACGGACGTACTTTCGACGGCGATTACGAGCGACGACGCTTGGAGAATAGAGACCCAGGTCGATATCATCGAATCATTTCAGTTAACGTCGTTATATCTATTAAAGAGATATAATCTTAATGTAATGTAACCCAAGAAGACAATTTTCTGATAACAAAATTCAATTGCGTCGTTAGTATTTAAAGTAAGACTGCATTGTTAATTTTTAAACTATTAAACTTATACCGTGTTGCGCTACCTCCTTCTTTAGCCAACGTTTCGGACATCGTTGCAGTGTCCATCATCAGGGCAGAGCATAAATACCACGTTTTAATGAACTTTCTATTCCGTTCCGCGGCAATGACGCCACTGCTTGTCACGATTATTTTGTACTGGTGAAAGTTAGTGGTGCTGGCGGCACGGTATCGCTTCGAAGTAAATAAGCACACACTTCACGACTAAAAATTACACGTCTACCGGATCTGCCGGATCTGCCCTGATGATGGACACTGCAACGATGTCCGAAACGTTGGCTAAAGAAGGAGGTAGCGCAACACGGCATAACACCCCTAAAACAAATAACGAAAATGCTTTTGGCCGTGAAAATCTTAAAACTTATCTATTAAACTTATAATTTAAATGTAATCGGATAATTTTAAGAAATTTATTGTAGGCAGTCGATGGGTTTCAAAATAATAGTTTAATATCGTCTAAAGGTGATTGTAATCAATTTTATAATACGTACTTTCGATTAGCTTTCTTGCATTCATAAAGATGCCTTGTGAACAATAGGTTTAAGCAAATTAAACCGTTTTAGTGTATATATTGTTATAGTAAAATAGGAATGACTTGCGTCATTTGTTGCGTGATAGAATAACTTTCACTTTGGGGTCATTGTTAAGTAGTTAGGAGGTAAATATGGTACTATACTCGTATGTAATACACCATCTACATACTTACAAAGTGTTTGTTAAATGCAATGCCATGGCTAAACCAAGATGTTATAATTTAAATATTGAGTTGAGATTTGGAAGGCGGAGATTCCTTCATGATTATCAGCTTTGTGGGGGGGGGGATCCAGATCCTGTGAAACTTCCACAAGGTGTGGGCATGAATCATATACAACTTCTTTAGGAGATTCAGGGATGTTGTAATTAAAGACATTTAAAAAAAATTATAATTATTGTACAATAGAATAATTCCAATTACAGTACAATTTAGTTACCCTATCAGCAATTTAGGCAAGTGACTCTTCAATAATATTTTTAAAGCATATAAATAACAGTCACTTACATCCAAATGGTTTGCAATTTCATTTAACAGCACCACTCCCTTCGTCACGCTATGCTTTGCCAAGACGTCTGTTCTGCCGTTCGGTACTTTAAATAAGTCATGATGTCGGCTTCGCCTGTAGTGGTCTGTTACATATAAATCATAGCATCCCAAGAGAAATGGGCTCTCGATGAAATTGTTCCAAATTTTGAAAGACAGAATAGCAAGACTTGCTTTCCGTCGAGTTTCTAGACTCACAGAATCAGTTTCCTCAAGTAAGTCAATATGGTGCATGAATCTTGGATAGGTTCCATGCTTCCGCCTATAAACATACCCGACGAATTTCTTCTGGATTTGCTCAATGTACTTCTGACATAGATTTACGATAAAAACAAACTCTATTGTAATTTTGGCATGGAATAACATTATATAAAACATGATAAGGAGGAAGGAGATGGGGAAGAGGAAGGTTGATAAGTCAAAGTCTGAACGAGGTTTTGGTTGAGTAGGAAATAATTTTAGCTAAATGTTAAAATTATTCGAAGTTTATTTTCATAATGACCAAAAAAATTGATTAGACTGGCAACAAACATCAAAAAGTTTCGACATTCTGGACAGTGGAGAACGATATTCATAATGAATAGAGTGTTGAATGAGGAAAAGCAATTCATTATTAATTTATCTATTTCTGACTATCTAACAAAAAGAGAAGATACTCGACGTGGTTCTCAAGAGCAACCTATATTTTATTTTTCCTCAAATGTTTTCCACATCATACATGCGACTATGAATGAAAGCTCAATATTAAAAAGCCCACAAATGAATACATTTCTAAGAAGTGCTTGACTCGAAGGCCTGGCGTAAGAAAACATAAAACATCTCTGAATAGAACATTTTTTGGAATGATTACCCTTGAAGTCTAATCTGGCCTGGAGGCCGTAAAGCTCTCCGGGCCACGCGGGTCCCGGAGCTTTATGGGTCAAATAGGCTTTCCATAATACCTGGAAACCTGGAAAGGGCCACTACTTAGTGGGCCACCGCTAGAAACCCCGGTAGGCCCGGCCCTAAGTCCCTCCATACATTATAGGGCACGTAGTGGCGCAAGATTCCTTTTAACGTGTCGTAAATAAAGGGCGTTTAAATAGTTTATTTTTTAAAGAAGGGTTATTCCGTGTTGTTTATTTGAGCCTGCAGCAGGTGTTAAGTCAATAACTTCAGATAAAAAATAAAGGATCTGAGTATTACTATCTATGCGAGAAGAGGGATGGCAATTTCATTTTCACGTTAGCTTTAGAAGTAGATCGTGGGAATTCGTAAATATTAAATTTACAGGTACCTATACAAGATATTAAATAATTTAGAATATTTTTTTATTCAATACTAGCGATTTCCCGGCATGCGTTGCAATGCCACTTAATAAAGAAATTGTTTCTCCCTGCGTGTCCTTTTCCATTCTTCCCGTTCCCCTTCCGCGGCCCCTTCCCCTCTCTTCTCCCCTTCGCCTCACGCGTTCCATATATTCAGTCCCAGTACCTTTAGCTTTCAAATAGCTCGCGTGCCACCTATTACAATTTTTTTGTTCAATTTTTCATTTTTCCTATATTTCAAATCTTTTTCGAATATTTATTTATTTATTTATTTACGGACTTACGTCCAATTTAAAACAAAGTATCACGAAGTATAGAAATGAACAATGTAAGGATTCGGATGGTACATGAAAGCAAAGACAAACAGTGAAAATAGAAGAAAAATAAGTGTCAAGTCACGTCAAGACCTTGCAAAAATTAGGGTGAATATTACATATCTTCATTTGTTTAAAGAGCGACAGAAATCATTTAAGCTAATACCAAAAAAATCAAGGTCTTGACGTGAGTTGACCAGTCTACACATTCTGGACAGTGGTGAGTTGTAACCATAGTTAGTCGAGTGCTGAATGAGGAAAAGCAGGTCTTTATTTCTGAGTCTACGAGAAGGTATATTAAATGTGATGAGTTGTAGTAATGTAGGCGAGTCGATTAAACAGTTAATAATTTTGAAGAAACAAATGAGATTAGATTTTATCCGACGGTCTTCTAAAGGAGAAAGGTTTAGAGTTTGTTCAATTTCAGCATACGAGTAATTGCCTCGCTCTAATCCTAGCCTCCAAGCAATTCCCTTTTTTTTTTTTTTTTTTTTTTTTTTTTTTTTTTTTTTTTTTTTTTTTTATTGAAATAATAGATAATACATAATATAATCAACAAACAAGTCCTGCTAAGCCAATTGAATCGGCTTGTCAACAGGTGCTTATATTTTAGTTACATATTTATACATATTTAAAATTTACATCTTATATCTACAGATACAACATTTTTTCATACATATCAAAATCAATATAAATCTTTTTTTTCCGATAGCCAATTTTTCACCATATATTTAACCTTATTCATAGAATTACATTGCTTTATAGTGTCAGGTAATAAATTAAATATCTTCGGTATGATATATTCAAACGTTCTCTGTCCGTACTTATTGTTAAATTTCGGAACTATTAACCCGTCGTTACGCGTGAATCTAGTGCTGTATTTATGTTCTAATTTCTCTTTATGCTGCGGGGTAAATATATGTTGAATTATAATTTTGTGCCAAAGTATTGCCTTAACAGGTAAAATTTTGGCACTCTGAAACAGCAACGGTTTATTTTGTCTCTGTTTGAAAATATTAGGGACGATGTTGAACGGATTCAATAAGACGAATATGGACAGCATAAAAAGGAGACCATATAATACAAGCATATTCAAGATGGGGGCGAACCAAGGAGCAGTAAAGAGTTCTTAGGGTATTTATGTTTTTGAAGTCAGAAGTGGTTCTAGTGATAAAACCAAGTAGTTTGAGAGATTTATTAACAATCGTATTTATATGTTCCCGGAAAGAAAGCTTGCTATCAAGAGAGACACCAAGATCTTTAATTGATTGAACAGTTGTTAGGCAATTATTATTTAATTTGTATTCGAAAACAATCGGATTTTTAGATCTGTAGAAGGTCATAATTTTGCACTTATCGACATTTAGTTCCAAGCAATTAACTTTACACCAGTCATTGAAAGAGTCAATATCTGATTGGAAAAGAAGGCAGTCATGGTAGTTTTTGATTATTTTTAGGATCTTATTGTCATCAGCAAAAAGCCAAAAGTGTGTGTGAGAGAAAATACGAATAATGTCATTTATAAACAAGTTGAAGAGAAGCGGGGCTAAATGTGCTCCTTGCGGTACGCCGGATGTTACTTCCATAATAATAGACTCAATGTTATTTATTTTAACTCTTTGTTTTCTATTGCTTAAATAAGAATTAAAGAAAGATAGCAATGGGTTTCGTATACCTATTGCATATAGCTTGGCCATGAGGATAGCGTGTTTTACTTTGTCAAAAGCTTTAGAAAAGTCGGTATATAGAACATCTACTTGTGATTTATCTTCTAGGCCATTGACTACGGTGTTGGTGAAGGAGAGTAAGTTTGTAGTGGTAGATTTAGCAGATCTAAAGCCATGCTGTTCCTCAATCAGCACATTTTTGAAAAAAGGTGTTATTTTTTTGTGATTATAGATTCGAAGATTTTAGGAATATTAGATAACATCGATATAGGTCTATAGTTTTCTACGTTCGACCTATTACCCGATTTAAAAATAGGTCGTATATAGGAAACCTTCCAGGAATCCGGAAAAGTGGCAGATGATAATGATAAGTTATATAATAAACAAATTGGCTTAGATACAAAAGATTTACATTCTTTCAATAATATTTCAGGTATACCATCAGGACCAGTGCTTGTTTTGCTGGTCAGATTTTTTAAGTAATTGAAAACATCTACAAGTGTGATTTCGCAATTATTAAGGTCAATAGTATTAGCATATTTAAGTGGAGGGATGGTGCATATGTTATCAGTATAGACAGAGGAGAAATGTTCAGCAAAAAGGTTGGCAATATCTAAATCGTTGGTGGCGTGAGTATCATTAAAAAATAAGCTTGAAGGGAGATCGTTATCAATACGTTTTGGTTTAATAAATTTCCAAAATTGTTTAGGGTTAAGATTTAATTTTGTCTCAGTGAGTTCAATATAAGATTTGTAACACAAGTTAGATTCAATTTTGGATAATTCTCTTAACTGAGAAAATTTTTGATAAAGCGCTAAGTTGTTCGTTAATTTGAATAACTTGTGTGTTTTCTTTTTTTCCATAATCAAATGCTTTAGTTTCATACTGAACCAAATAGGAAATTTTGGCTGGGAAAAAGTTCCCCTTGGAACGAACAAATCTATAGCATGAGTTATACATTCGTTGAATTTAAATACAGCATCGTTAATATTGTTGTTTGATAACATACCTGCCCAGTCATATTGGGCAAGGTACCTATTCATGCCAGTATAATCACCTTTGTTAAATTTGTAGTGGAATGTAACTGCTGATTTCAGAGTGTCACTATTGAAAGGATTAGTGAAGTTCTACATTCTTCTTCTAGTTCAATATTATAAGAACAATCAAATTCGGTACCTAACACAGGTACCTATTTAAAATGCCTATAGATAATTCTTACTTACTTAGTACTTCAAGTAAATTCATTAATTTATAAAGTTTATTCGAAAATTGAATATTGATTAAACAATGGATGGTTTGCAAAATGTCATTCTCAAATTGTGACATTTTTGACAGTTTCGCAAGAGTTTTTGTAATGTTTAAAAAACTTTTCTGATGTATCTAGTGGTCGTAATAATCCAGAAACCTTCGCGGGGGTATTTTGAAAAGTTTCAAACATTTCCTATGCTTAATATAACAATACATAGACAACTCACTCTCAACTCACATTTATAAGCAAGCATATTTTGATTTTTATAAATAGTTATAGATTAAGTAGGTATTTAGGGACTTAGTAGAATTAATACTTCCAAGTAGAATTGTTAGTCAGAAGGTATCTTTCCGTTGTAAGAATATATACATAGTATCTAATGCATAATTAAATTATGTACCTTAATAGGTAACAAGTACAATGGCGACATCATGGTTATTGAAAATCAATCAACTTACAAAAGCAATGTTATTAAAAGTAATGTTAATAAAACATAAGCTAAAATGCAACCTGAATTTTTCAATGATTTCATTCTGATTTGTTTTTATAATAATAGGTTGATAAAGATGGAAGATCTTTTATGTTAGAATGTGACTATTGAAAATTTCCAGCTGTCTTTTTGTTGGCTGTATTGATCTTGTAAAAACTCCGAACAATATTCCCAAGAACGCTGGCAGTATGACTGCTGCACATAATAATAAAACCAAGCAACTCTAATAAGTAATTAAACTTTTTTTTTAATTAAGGTCTTTAGATATTTATGTGTAATATGATATTACGGGTGTTGAACTGGTAAAAACTCTCCAACGGTGAGTTATGAGGTCCTGAGAATTGTTTATGTTTAAAAATGGAAGATCAATATAAGTCTGTTCCGCTCGCAACTTCATTTCCATTTCGAGCTGTGGAGCATTGAATCATCCATGTATCTATCGCAAAATAAGATTAGACTGAATTATTAGGCTTGGAAATAAATTCAGTTCCTTTAATATTTTCATTTATTCCGTACTAAAAATTATCAGAAAGTTGTAATATTTTGTTTAACCATTATTATTTTATGGCTTACTTTTTATGTTAATATTTATCAAATACCTTTCTTTTTCTTTTAACATTATTTTTTTCATATTTATTCTAAGCAGGTATCGATACATTTTTGTCTCTTCTCTGTATTTGTTAAACTTACGACTTTTTACGTTTATTTTGTTTCCATCTCATTTTTAGTATTCTATTATTTGCTATAGGCCATTACGGATAAAGTGAATTGTATATCCCATTCATGTCACTGGGAATAAAAAAAATTAGTATTATTATGTCAATTTATGATTAGATTACATAATAATTTCGAAGGCGGGTGTGGGTACTGCCGCCCCAGGTACCATTTATTGGATAACCAACACCTCTGCCATAATACTCCAAGGGGTTGCCGACTTAGCAGGGAGTCCGGATTCATCGGGTGAGGTGTGTTTGAGTAGTAGGGATGGATTCTTGTCACTGTTTGATTCCGTCACTGCTGAACACACTGACCCTAGATTCCTACCGTTCTCTCACACCTTTTTTCTTCCCAGATCTTCTTCTCCTCCTTCATTTCCTTAAAAAGACGCTCCGCTCAGATGACAAGGGCCTCGAGGGAAATTATTTTTCGGTGTAGAGCTTAGGTTAAAAAAATAATTATAATTATAATCTACTGAATTTTATTGAGAACTGTTTTGTGTGAAACCCCAAGGGCGTAAATAAATCAACAATTTTTTCTAAATTAATATAACGCTAATTTAGTTTTAACCACGTTTATTGTTTAAAAAACCAATACTTTCTCAATTCTATCAACAGGAAAACTCAAATAGAAATCCAATTAGAAAAAGACATGCTGAAAATCAACCGAATCTGGTTAGCAACTATCTTCCTGTCGCTTATAAAACAGTTAACCCTCTCAACAAATTACTCAATAATTCACGCATTAGCCAGAATAAACCAAATTCCAGATTAAGAAGTTAAAATCAGTGCGAGGGTAGATCCTGCCCTCGAAGTTCACGCCGATCTTGGATATACCACACCTTTTCCAAACAAACCCCTTCCCACCCACTAAACTCACGTTGTTCGGCTAATTGGATTCTGGGTAACGAGCTACTACCCGAGCTACCAGAGCTACCAGAGCTACCTGAGCGCGCACGTGTTGCGAAAGAATGTATTACGTGCAAAATATTTTCTACTTCGAAATTCCAAACAAATACAGGTGCTTAATAATAAATATGACAGTGCATTCTAGTTACTTACTACTTAAAACACTGTTTTGTAGACCTATATCGGTTTAGTAAATCTTTTTCAAAATACAAATTAATATATATATATATATATATATATATATATATATATATATATATATATATATATATATATATATATATATAATATATAACGTTTTCCGTATTTTTAAATTCTGTCTGTCAACTGTTTCAGCGTTTCACGGCTATCTTCAGACTGGTGCAAATTTTCTTTAATGTATGGTAAATACATATTCACAAAATTTGGGGAAGGGGGGTGTTAGGGGATGATTATTTATAAATGATTTAATAAAATTTATATGGGTCATCCCATTTTCGTTGCCATGCCGTGTTTAAAAGCTGAATTTGCGATAAGTTGATAATTACCATTAATATGTTGCAAAGTCGAAGACAATTTCAGTATAGCTGTGGTGTAAGACCACCTTTCAGAATTGAAAGGTTGTGTTCAAAATTGAGGGGTCCTTTTAAATAAAATAATTATCCTTGCAAAAAACTTCACTATTTATTTCACTTGGACATGTTATAAATGTATTATAATACGGTGTCAATACACCGGGCCAAACACTGGCAGTTGTTTACTGTTAAAACTTGCGTTGGGAAGAAGCAATAATAATGGGATGCTAGCACTTTTATAACGTAAAAACCTGCACACATTTAAAGAATCTACGATTATACATTTTGACATTCGAAAGCATCTACAAAAAAAATGGCTTCCTCCATAGTATGTACTTGGTAGTTAAAACAGGCTGCGAACACTCAGCGTCCAGCCAAGCCTCGCACCATTCGAAATATCAACGTCTGGGAGCTTGCTCAAGCAACCCATAGGTGCTGGTAGTATCTCAATTTTTAACATAGCTTCCGCCTCGGGGTTACTAAATCGCCCATACCGATTTAGGAACCCTTCAAGAAAACATAACAAAAACAGGGGAAGACAATCAAAGCAAAAGCAAAAAAAAACACAAATCCTAACTCTAAATACCGTACAAATACTAACAAATAATTTTACCTATTATAAATTAGCAGCCAAAACTAAGTAATCCTGCACTGCTTGTTATACTATTATTTAAAAATGTACATTCACAAGTTGAATTTTAAGGTGATTAACCTAAACTAATTACATAAACTTAAATTGACCAAAAAAAATTTTTTTTTTACATATTTAAATAATAACTTAACACAAAATACTATTATAATAGAACACAACCTAACACAAAATAATATTATAATAAAACCCAACCCAACACAACACAATTGTCTTTTTTTTCAAGTCCATTGGTTAGGATCTTCTCCGGGTGCAGTCCACGATATAAGCACCACAGCGCGGGGTGCAATCAATCATCAATTTATTGGTTGTCATGTTGTTCCTGGGATTGGTATCTTTAAAGGGTCTTTTTTTTTAAATATTTTCACCCTAAAAAGTTTCATCATGGTCGTCCGGGGAGTCCGGACTGACGGAAGGGTCCGGGGCGTCCGTCACAGGTTCAGCTTCCGGATCCAGAGGCATTAGACATATCTTTGTGATAGGCCTGACAAAGATTCCTTGAGGGGTTTTCAGGGTAACCACTCGCACTACACCATCCGCGCCGGGATGTGTAGATATAACTCGCGCCATTTTCCATAATGGTGGAGGTAAATTATCTTCCTTCAGAATAACCAGATCATCCTTTTGCAGTGCCCGTTGATTACTGGTTTGCCATTTAGTCCTTTTTTGTAGCTCCATCAAGTATTCTCGCTTCCATCTATACCAAAAGGATAACATTAGCGCATGGATTCTCTGATATTGGGTCAGCCTGTTGTCTGGTATGGCTCGGACATCTCTCTCCGGAATGATAGAGGATTTAGTGCCTATGAGGAAATGGTTTGGGGTGAGGGGTTGGTAATCGTGGATGCCATCAGACAAGGAAGTCAATGGACGGGAATTTAGACAGGCCTCAATCTGACAAATTAAGGTATACAAAAGTTCAAAGGTTAAAGCAGAATTACTAGTGACTCTATACAAATGAAACTTTGCTGACTTGACCGCAGCTTCCCACAGCCCTCCCTGACTAGGGGCTCGAGGGGTTATGAACCTCCACTCAATACCTCTGTTAGCTAAATAATTTTGAATCTTGTCGTTGTTCTCTCTCAAACTGGTATACAGCTCCTTGAGCCTATTACTGGCCCCCCGAAAGTTGCTAGCGTTATCGGAAAAGATCTTATCAGGTTCTCCCCTACGGGATATAAATCTCTTTAAACTGTTCAAAAAAGCATTGCTAGATAAATCCGAAACTAATTCCAAATGAACCGCCTTTGTGGAAAAACAAACAAAAATACATAAATACGATTTCACGAGTGGAGCTCTCCTCAGTGGCCCACTTTTGGTTGGAATCGGTCCAGCAAAATCGACACCCGTGATAGCAAAAGGTCGGCTCGGTGTGATTCTTTCGCTCGGTAAGCTTCCCATGATCTGGTTACCAATACGAGGATTACACCTAAAACACACAATACACTTATGTAATATCTTTTTAACAGTATTTTTCCCAAAAATAGGCCAAAACCTTAATCTTATTTCAGCTAATAGCGCTTGAGGTCCTGCGTGTAAGTTTACATAATGATAGTGACGTATAATCAATTCGGTTAGCTTATGTTTAGCTGGCAATATAATTGGATGTCTTTGTTGGTACGATAGGTGTGTAGCTAAACTTAATCTACCGCCCACATATATAAGACCATCACATAAAAAGGGATGAAGAGATTTTAAGTTACTATTTTTGTTGACATTTCCCTGGTTTTTTAATGTCTTCAACTCCTTTTGAAAGGCATGTGCCTGAGCTGATTTCAGTAGACAATTCAAACTTGCTTCTAGTTCAGCTACACTTAAATTACCTGAAATTTTACTTTTAATATTTCTGCAGTTATTCACAAACCGCAGTACATATGCTGTAACCCTTTTCTATTTGATAAATGAGGAAAATTTTCCAAATATTTCCCATTCTTGAATATCAGTAGATAAAAGAATATTTTTACTCTTGAGCTCCGGAGGGTTTGAACAGGAAATGTTCGATATAGGCCAATCGTTGACTCCGTCGGTCAACCAATTTGGTCCATTCCACCATATTGTAGAATTTATCAGTTTATCCGCAGTAGATCCTCTTGAAAGTATATCCGCTGCATTGTCGGATGATGATACGTGTCTCCATTGATCTGGATCACTCAGTTCTTGTATTTCGGCTACTCGATTAGCCACGAAAGTGCTCCAACGAGTAGGTTGACCTTTCAGCCAACACAGCGCTATCGTAGAGTCACACCAATAATATGTGTTGATCTTCATTATATTTAATGCTTGTTTTATAGTTTTCATTAATTTTGCCAGTAGTACAGCACTACATAGCTCCAACTTAGGCAGTGAAATAGACTTCAATGGTGCTACCCTTGATTTGGATGTTATTAAGTGTGAATGCCACTTACCGCTGTGGTCCATTGACACCATATAGATACAGGCTCCGAAAGCCTTCTCAGACGAATCGCAAAAACCGTGTAGCTGTAGCTCTTTTGCTTGCTTGCAAATAATTTTTCTTGGTATTTTCAACACATTTAGCTGAATTAAATCTTGCAGGTAGGTCCTCCAGGGTGCTAATATTTCATTAGGTAACTGATCATCCCATGCTGCTTTGGACTGCCACAGCCTTTGCATTATCAATTTGGCTATGACTATTATCGGCCCTAGGAGTCCCAATGGATCGAAGGTTGATGCGATGCAAGACAATATCTCTCGTTTGCTCTCGGTTGGACCTGATGGCTTCATTATTACATAAGAAAAGTAATCAGATTCATTGTTCCATGTTAATCCTAATATTTTCTCAGTCTTTGGATTGTCAGTAATAATTTTGTCGGAATCGCCTGAATCGGCACACTTAGCTTGGCCCGACTCGGCTGACAATTCCAACGCATTGGACCTCCACTTCCTCAATGTCATCCCCGCAGATGACAAGATGCTGATTAATTCTTCTTTTAATTTTTTACAGGATTCCAGCTCATCTGCTCCCGTTAACAAGTCATCCATATAGAAGTCATTTTCTATGACCTGACTAGCTCTAGGAAAAATTAAATTATTATCCATACCAATTTGCTTTAAGCATCTTGTGGCTAAGAAGGAGGAAGGTGCCAGTCCATAAGTCACAGTCTTCAGACGATAATGCTTGAGCACATCCTGTGGCGACTCGCGCCATACTATCTTCTGTAGGTCCAGGTCATCTTCACACATGTTAATCTGGCGGTACATCTTCTCGATGTCGGCAGTCATGACTATTTGATGTTTCCTGAAATGCAATAGTTGGTTATATAGATCCTTTTGTATAACAGGTCCTGTCATCAAGGCTTCATTGAGGGAAATTCCATTTGAGGTTTTGGCGGAGCCGTCAAAAACGACTCTCACTTTAGTAGTAGTGCTGGATTCTTTCACTACAGCGTGATGCGGTAAAAAATAGGAGTCACGATCCCCTTTTGACTGGTCACACATCTCCATGTGTCCCAATTCTTCATATTCACGCATGAATTTTACATATTGTGTCTTTAACTCGGGATGTGACACAAATTTTCTTTCTATGTTTTTAAATCTTTTTTCGGCAGTGAGCAATGAGTTTCCCAACTGATCAATGCATGCCCGACGCGGTAAACTTACTACATATCTACCGTCATCTTCTCTAGTATGAGTACTTACAAAACTGGCTTCGCAAGCCTTTTCTTCTTGAGTTTGAATTTTAGTGGAATTAATCTCTTCCAATTTCCAAAATTTTTCTATTTGATGACTCAACTTATTTATAGATAAACTGCAAAAATCTGATACAGGCCTTTGTTTGGGGTACACGTTGATAGGACCGGACACAATCCATCCCAGTTGCGTACGTTGAAGCGTTGGTCCTGACTCGAGTTTCAATCTATCGTTGTTTAGCATCTCCCAGAAGCTCTCCGCGCCCAACAGGATGTCGATGGGTGCAGCTATATTGAAGTTCGGGTCTGCCAGCTCCAGTCCTGGTGGTATTTTGAACTCTTTTTTCGCCATTGTCACTTGTGGTAAATTGGTTGTAATTTCCTGTAAAATCAGACATGATATTTCGCGTTTATAATCCGTATTAAGCGAAGTCATCTCCACTGAAATTCTCTTTTTTATGTGTGTGATATTATTATGGATCCCAGACACGGGTTTGTTTATCCATTCACATGGTAAATTTAATTTATTAGCCAAATCAGCTCTCATAAAATTACTCTGCGCACCAGAGTCAATCAGGGCGCGAGCTTTAAACATTTTATTGTTGGCCCCCACAATTCCTATGTAGGCGGTTGACAATAATATTATTTTTTCTGCCTTTTCCGATGCAGAAAAATTCGACACTATAACCTCGTTATTAGCATCCATATTTGAGGTCTCCGGCGGAGGTACCTCCTTGTGTAATAGAGTATTGTGGCTATACTTGCCACAAATTTTGCAGGTTAGGTTTGTCTTGCAACTCTGTGCTCGATGACCCAACCTCAAACATTTAAAACACGCCCGGATTGATTTCGTAGCATCAATCCTATCCTGTAATTTTAATTTTAGAAATTTTTTGCAAAAATAAATTTGATGACCTTTATCATTACAATAAATGCAGTTGTTTGCCTTTATTGCCAAGAATACCGATGAATCTTTTTTGTTATTATTGTTGCCTATTTGCATTTTATGTAGGTTAGAAGATTTTTTCTCTGAAGCATTCATAAGCTCCAATACTTGTGCCCTAGCAGATAAACATTTTATGAATTCCTTTAATGTAGGTAATTCACCTTGCAATGTATATTGTTCCCAATTTCTCCGGGTAGCTATATCCAATTTATTTGAAATTATGTAAATAATCAAAGGATCCCAATGATCTACTTTAACTCCGATGTTTTGTAACGCTTTCAAATTGACATTAGTTTCATCAATTAAATACCTTAATGCTACAGGCTCTTCATGTTTCATATCCTTTAATTGAAATAGAGTTTGGATATGTTTATGTACGGTAGCCCTGAGATTCGCAAATCTGTCGTGCAACAATTCCCAAGCCGATAGGTAGTTTAATTCCGAAACTTCTAGATTACTAATTATTTTCAATGCGTTCCCTTTCAGCGCAGATTGTAAGTAAAAGAATTTTTGGACGTTGCTCAAGGAACTGTTATTATGAACCAAAGTTTTAAAGGTTTCAACGAAATTTACCCAATCTTTTTGATTCCCATCGAATTCTCTCAATTGGAGAGTTGGGAGTTTGATGTCGACTCTACCCTCGTTAATTGAGTCCATCGCCCCTTTAGCAGTAGCAAGGACTGAAAAATATTGATTTTCAAACGTCTCGCGCTGAATAGAATTTTCCAGTTCCTCATCCGATAAAATTTCAATTTCGTCCTGTATAGATTCGAATTGATCTAACAATGGCTTTATTCGGTCGTACCTCAGTTTAATTTCAATCGCGGACAAGGAGTTTATAGAATCCGCGAAACGCGTCAATTTCCCTTTAATCACGCCTCTCTTGGCTATTAAAGATTTGATCTTATCCATTTTGTGTACAAATACCTTTTCGTAGCTTAATCCCTGATAAAATGTGTTCCGACAATGCGTATTTATTTATTTGAGAAGCTACCCGCCTGAAAGACAACAACGACAATATTCCTGGCAATTATTAATTGAGAACCTAATGTTCAATCATTAATTGAAAATCATGAGTTGCATAAAATCTTTACGTGGGTAGTGATTTTATTTTTTACAATACAATATTTATGGGATTAATCTTGTTAAAAAACTACGAATGAGTTCTGTATGGATGTTAAAGAATGGGTATGGGTGGGAAGGCACTAAAAACTTATCTCATTTCCGATGTGAATCCAGTCTTCCTTTGTTCATCTTTGTGATTCCGGTAATTGTAATATTGGTCATCTGTATTAATTGGCAGCTGGTTCTTGTTTTTTTTTTTATTATTATTGCAGTCCTCTGATTGCAATCCGGATCGTAAGGCCCATGTTCAAAATTGAGGGGTCCTTTTAAATAAAATAATTATCCTTGCAAAAAACTTCACTATTTATTTCACTTGGACATGTTATAAATGTATTATAATACGGTGTCAATACACCGGGCCAAACACTGGCAGTTGTTTACTGTTAAAACTTGCGTTGGGAAGAAGCAATAATAATGGGATGCTAGCACTTTTATAACGTAAAAACCTGCACACATTTAAAGAATCTACGATTATACATTTTGACATTCGAAAGCATCTACAAAAAAAATGGCTTCCTCCATAGTATGTACTTGGTAGTTAAAACAGGCTGCGAACACTCAGCGTCCAGCCAAGCCTCGCACCATTCGAAATATCAACGTCTGGGAGCTTGCTCAAGCAACCCATAGGTGCTGGTAGTATCTCAATTTTTAACAGGTTGCTTGAAGTAGAAAGCCGTGTTTGGCAACCAGATCTGAATAGCCAGGTACTTATTAATTATTTTTGTGTTCAATTGTAGAATTTAATTTTTCTTACTCAAAGTTCTGCAGCGCCTCCACGATGTTTACCGAAGGGAGGGTGCACTCATTCCCAGCCTTACTTCGCCACCAACTAGCCAGCTTCTGGAGTAGGACACGGAAATCAACCAACATCATTGTCGTGGTTGCAACCCACTAAATGAGCGATAGATGCAGATGTTTAGGCGACCCCTCTGATGAAAGATAGAAAAAAAAAAACAAATATAATTTTTTTTTCTGTTTAATTTTTAATTTTATGGTTAACTTTTTTTTATTTATGTTAGAATTTTATTTTTTATCGAATAATATTTTCATTTATTGTTTTCATTAGGTACCTAACTAACACGTTATCATATTTTATTTCTTTTAGATTTTTATTTACTCAGTAAAATATTATTATTTTTTTTTTTACATGAGCTCCACACAGGAGGCCCCGAGGAAAATAATTTCCCTGAGGGCCTATGTCATCTTTGGGGATGCTATGTGGAGGGTTTTTTAGGGAAAGGAAGGAGAGGGGTGTTCTGGGAAAGAAAGGGGTTTAAGGGGTGGGTAGGAATCTGGGGTTCAGTGTGTCCTGGTCATCAGACCTAAACACACCTCATCCCACGAACCCGGGCACCCCTGCTAAATCACCACTACTATTGTAATTTGGTTTATGTAATATGGCAGACTGGGATTACACTACCCTCCCAGCCCTGCTGGAATAAAAACTTAAATAAAAAAATTAATAATGTTACTATTAAGTTCTACAAGTAGTACATCATGTAAATTGTCTCAAAATGGTCTAACCACAGTTTGAAAATGACCTTGTAAGCCTAAATAGCCGTCATAATAATAATAAAAAATAAAAATAAATATTTAATTAAATGAAGACAATATAAGCAAAACTCAATCGAAAATCTGGAAATAGAAAAATCAGAAAAAGATATTGACACCTCTGGGACTTGAACCCAGGACCTCTTGCTTTCCTGGCAAACGCGCTAACCACTGCGCCACGGTGCCGATATCAAATTCGGTAATTTTTAACTGTATCATACTTCGACTAAGAACCACCCATATTATCTTCATTTTCTTAACGCATATATTATTGGCAAATATCTTTATGTATGATTGCAAGATTCAAACCCGAACTAAATGCCCTCTAGATAGTGTCTGGATAAATCTTTATCCATATACCTTCAGCCGTACATCATACCCTAATCGGGGATGTCATAGTCTCACTGGCTCAAGACGGGAGTAGTTTGGATTCTTGTGCGATATTCACATTAAAAGAAAGAAAGCCCTCCAAAAATACAATTTTAATGATATTTCTTCATCATTGATTTTATTTAATCTTTAGTCATTGATATTTTTTATTATCTTTTTCAAGAAACTATTTAATTTGCTTTCTTTTCGCCGATTCACTTTATTTATGATTGTTTTTATTACTAAACTATTAAATAGTAAAGTAATGAATTGATTATGTTTTGTTATGATAGACTGTAGTGATGAAACTAAAAGGTAAATAAAGCAAATAGAGTGATTAAAATAATTTCTATAATTTTATTTGTTTTCTTATTGACCTTTCTTTGTTATAACTATGATTTTTTTAATACGAGTAAGTATTTTATACTAGGAAAAGATAAGTATCTCAAAATCTTAGAAATCATCTTATTTGAGTCGTAGAAATAGCTGTCACCTAAATAATATGAACAAATGAACGTATCTGGAAAATTACGAAAAAGTTAGAGAGTGAATTAAGGGGAATTTATGCGCGGCCCTTCTGTCCGTTTCATACAAATCTTAGATTTGGATTTAAGATCAAAATACCCAACCAAATTGCAAAATTATGTTTGTAATCAAAAGATTTATCAAAAATCCAGTCAGGATGTGAGCTACTTTATTTATTTTTGCTTTAAATTATAAGATATAGGCCATTAAAGATTTTTGTGTTTCATGATTTTGGAGGCAACTTAAGCAATTATTTGTGAGTAAAAGAAAAACATTAAAAAATAATTTTACCATATTTATTTTAAAAATACAATGAAAAATAAAATAAAAAATTCTTAAAAATGTATTTTTTGGGAAGTAATTTTAAAATGTAAACGACTAGTTTTTATTCCGCCGTAAATAGGTAATTTGTATTTTTAATTTACACCCATCAAAATGATTTTTTTATAAAGTAAAATAATTTTTTTATTGTTTTTCATTTACTACCAAATAATTGCCCAAATCGCCTCTAAAATCCAGAAACATTAAAATCTTTAATAGCCTATATCTTACAATTTAAAGCAAAAATAAATAAAGTAGATCACATCCTAACTAGATATTTGATGTACCTTTTGATTACAAAAATAATTTTTTAGTTTGGTTGGGTATTTTGATCTCAAATCCAAATCTAAGATTTGTATGAAACGAAATATTACGCCAAAAATAAATAAACCGTGTACCTGAGAAGGTACAGAGTATTGTATACTTAGGCTGCAATGTAAATGATAGATGGGATCCTTCAGTTGAAATCAAATGCCGCATTGAGCAAGCTCGTGTAACTTTTATCCGCATGAAAAAAATGTTCTGCAGTCATGATCTCAACCTTGGAATACGAATGCGAATGGTCAGATGCCACGTGTTTTCGATATTATTTTATGGAATGGAAGCATGGACGCTTACTGAAGAACTAATTAGGCGACTTGAGGCATTCGAGATGTGAATCTACAGAAGAATATTCAAAATAAACTGGATGGACAGGGTTACGAATGAAAATGTTATGGTTCGGATGAACAAAGAAAAGGAAGTAATTAAAATTATAAAAATTCGAAAACTTTAATATTTATTTATTTATCTAAAATTTACGGCACAAAGTGCCATTTACAAACATGTGTTATTTAATATATTTAAACAGTCATAGTACAGTGAAGAAAGGTTGTTTTTTTTAATTTCTCATAATAAGAGAAAAAGAGAAAAAAATTTCTAACAACTAATGAAAACTTTAAAAGGATATAATGAAATAAAAAAGAAAAACTTGTTGGTTACGCTCATACACATACCTACACATACGCATACCTACATAGCACGCATACATACTGTCACTGCTTGGGATTGGTATTAATATTGTTGCAAATGCCTTTCCTACCCATCCCTATTGCCTACCCGTCAAGCTTACCCACAGTTTCAGTCTGTAATAAACTCCCGCCGCAACATATAGCCATTGTGCTCCGCTATCGGTGAACCGCTATTAAAATAACTCCGCTGTATACTATAAAATAAACGAAATTCACGCCTATTGCTGTTTGTGCCTGTTGGATGGGAGAGAAAGCAGAGAAGTGCATTTGCCAGCATACAAGTTCTTTATCATTTCGGTGAGTCCTTTCCTTTCTATGCCACATGTATTTTTATCATTTCAAGCAGTGATAGTAACAGAAAATCAAGGTCCTTCGCCAGTCTTCTTTACACAAACATATCAATCTACTCTACACAATCAAAATCTCATTCACTTGTTATGAAGTAACCTCGTTACAATACGTAAAGCTGAAATTTTTGATAAGTAGAGCCTTGTATTTTAATAAGGAAATATTAAAAATATCAGCAAAATTGACATAAAAATTACCAAAGGTGAGTATTCTATTTATAACAGAATTATATCCTGCGACAGACGTATAATTGTCACAATAATACATACTAGAGAACCTTTATCTATTGGTAGGTACATGAAAGTGAATCAACTTTAATATATCAGGGCTATCCAACTGATGATTTACAATTTTGTATAAAAATATGAGATCAAAAATTTTTTTTCTGTCACTTATCTTCAACAATTTCAATGAGTGTAATAAAAAGTCATAATTTATTGATTCTAACGGGATTCCAAGTCGAAAATTAATACACCTCAAAAACTTGCGTTGACCTTTTTCAATGATATTATTAATGTGATTATTAAAGACAGGTGACCAAATTGTAGAGTTATATTCTAGAATGCTTCTAACGAGAGATGTGAACAGAATTTTGAATGTGTGAATATTTTTAAAATCTTTACAAATCCTTAAAATAAAACCTAACATTTTAATAGCCCCGTTGGCTATCGAAGTTACATGAGATACAAAGCAGAGTTTATGGTCAAAAATGATGCCTAGGTCAAGTATTTCGACTACAGAGATTAAGTCTACATTACAGAGTGCATAATTATATATTATTGGGCGTTTAATTTTGTAGAACCTCATAACTTGGCATTTGTTAATATTTAGCTGAAGTTTATTACCTGAACACCATTTGAAAAAGTTATTGAGATTCTCTTGCAAGATTATGCAATCGTGCACATCATTAATGGCTTTAAACAGTTTCATATCTTCGGTAAAGAGTAAAACTTCGACATAATGGAAAATGCTAGTAACGTCATTGATGAATAGGATAAATAATAAAGGTCCCAGGTGAGAACCTTGCGGCATACCGCTGGTAGCAATAAATTCGTGGGATAAACAGTCATTGATATTTACAAAGAGTAACCTATCAGATAAGTAGCTGATCAACCAAGCCAAAAAATTACAACTTATCCCTAATTTTTTTAGTTTATTTATTAATATTTTGTGGCAGACCTTATCGAAAGCCTTGGAAAAATCAGTATAGATGGAATCTACCTATTGCCTGTTAGTCAATGCTGTGTTTATATAGTTTTCATATACTTTAAGGTTTGTGAGAGTAGATCCAGAAGAGACAAACCCATGTTGGCAATTGGTAATAACATATTTAATATTAGAGGATATTTTGCTAAGAATGATTTTTTCAAAGAGCTTTGGAATGCTAGACAGAATACAAATAGGTCTGTAATTGCAAACATCGTTTTCTGAACCCTTCTTGAACACGGGGGTGAGATAGCAGGATTTCCAGCTATTGGGGAATTGGCCTGTTTTAACAGATTTGTTAAAGATTATGTACAATGGATAAGAAAGAGAATTTATACAATTTTTTAAGAATATGGATGGGACATTATCAGGACCAGAACTTGTTTTTGGTTCCAAGAGTTTAATCGAGGCAATAATATCATTACGTTCAATTACTAATTCAAATAAATTGCAAGTTAATATCTTTAACAAATTCGGGAATACTATCAACAGGAACATCATCCTCATATACACTTTTGAAAAAGTCTGCAAATAGATTAACAATATCATCAGTTTAGGCACAAGTCTTGCCACCATAGTTTATAATGTTAGGGATAGAAGAAAAATTGTTTTGTAATGACTTAGAATAATTAAAGAAAGATTTAAAATTACATTTTATAGAGTCTTCAACTTCTTTTATATAGTTTTTGTAACATTTATCTGAAGTTACGGCACATTGCTTAAGCAACTTATGAAATTCAGTATAATCATGAAATGACCACGTTGTTTTGAATTTGTGGTGTGCAATCTTCTTTTTAAAGACTAAGTTTATAAGATTATTGTTGAACCATTTAGGAAAAGTTACATGACGTAACAGGTACATGGCTTATTATACTTTGTTTTAAAATACAGTAAAATTGTTTGATATTGTCATTTAATTCACCATCATTTAGAAATAATCAATCAACCTTAAGGAGGAAGTCACAAATTTCAGTATAATTGGCTTTTTGAAAGTTGTGATACATTTGTTTAATTTTAGGATTTTCACCTATAGTGTTGTTTATGGTTATATCTAATGGTGGTAATTGTTCAAAGGAAGAAGAGTATCTAAGGATTTAGTTACGGTTACAGATTTGACATTAGAAAAAACTAGATCCAGAGTTCTGTCATTACTGTTTTTTGTTTTCATTTAATTGATTTAAATTTAAAAAATTGGACATTTCAAGTATTTCACTTTCAATGTTAGATAAGTTAGAGCGATTAGTTCCGGATAATTCTGAGGATATAGGATCCCAATTAATGTTAGGTAGATTGAAGTCACCTGCGATGATTATATCTTGGACATGTGATGAGACATCCAGAGAAGTATGAGAAGGAAGAGAAGGAAGAAGGAGAACCTCATGGCTGAAAAACCTGAGACAGTGGTTTGGCCAGTCTACCGTGGAGCTATTCCGGGTCGCAGTAAACAAAGTCCGCACAGCCAACGTCCGTTGAACGGACAGGGCACAAGAAGAAGATACGTTCCCGTTAAAAAATGTTACAACATAAAATACAAAACTCAAAATAATTTGTATCCACACAAGATTACACATGCAACGAATGGTTTAAAACGATTGGCCAACATACTAACGAGATGAGGTTTAGGGAACGAATAGCCCTCGTTAACCGAGCTAGGCCTCGAGCATATTCTGTCAGGTCAGAAAATTTCCGCTTGGCAATAAAATCGAATTAAATGGAATATTTCAGAATATATCCGAACATAAATAAAATAAAAACATTTTGAAAGTTTATGAAATAGACTTTCTAGTGTTATTATTAGAAGTAAAGATGTAATTTTTTAAATATTAAAAACTTGAAAGCAAATATGAAAAAACTTAAAAAAATGACTCACCTTTCATTTTTTCCAAATAAAATTATTGATAAAGAAAGAAAAGAAAAACACAAACACATTTTATTGTACAAACCACCTCACTTTTTGTCGTTTCATAAAACAATATTAAATATAAAATTCGCGAAGTTTCATATTTTTTTCTCAAATGGCGGTGATGAAATGATTTTATAGAGGTGCACATTTAATTTTTTTCTGTGGTTAACTTCTAGATTACAATATAAATCGTGGTGTTTTCTCTTTCTAACACCTTATAGATATAGACTGTATTTCTCAACATGACAGTAAAGGAGATAAAACGATTTCTGTAAGACCTACATATATGTGCTTTTACCAAAAGCAAATCAATTAGCCGAAGGGGCTATTAATCGAATACATAATTTTTTTTATTTTTAATTTTTAACTTTATGAGTAAAACCTCAAATTGTAATATTTAAATAAATGAAGACAATATAAGCGAAACTCAATCGAAAATCTGGAAACAGAAAAATCAGAAAAACATATTGACACCTCTGGGACTCGAACCCAGGACCTCTTGCTTTCCGGGCAAACGCGCTAACCACTGCGCGACTGCCCGGAAAGCAAGAGGTCCTGGGTTCGAGTCCCAGAGGTGTCAATATGTTTTTCTGATTTTTCTGTTTCCAGATTTTCGATTGAGTTTCGCTTATATTGTCTTCATTTATTTAAACATAAATTTTTGTTAAAGTTTTCAGAAATAGTTGGACCCCCCCAAATGATCACATTAAGGTTAATAAATAATCCAGAATTAAATCAATAAGTAAGATTAATGATTAATCCAGCATTGAATCAATTGAGTTCAGAGTTCAACCATTATTCGCATATTCAGTCAATGAATATGCTTCCATCTACTAAATGGAGAGGCCATCCCGCCTGTCGGCCGACCTGTCAATGTGCTACCAGTGATTTTTTTCCTGACGCCATGACAGCTATGTTTTCGTTTTCCCTCCATTTTCCCGGCCGCCATGTTGTCACGTGACTTAATTCCATTTCATTTTTAAATCTGCGCGGAGCAACGCTAATGGGATTGGCTAAAACTCCGTGTTCAAAAATGCATAAACTTGCAGCGGTGTCGTAAATATCAGGTTAAAAATCCACTTTTTAAACACAAATACGGTTTAATTAAAAACGCAAACAGTTTTTTTTAAACGAATAACTCTCGCTTTGCTTTAATGATGAGGTTGATACGGCTACATTTTTAAACGTTAACATTTTTTCTTATGGTAGTCACTGGCGCTCTACTTTTAAGAATAGTTTTCAAATATGTTTTTATTTTTGAAGTGAAACTTTCTTAGCCCCGTTAGAGTGAATTGAAATTCGGATGTAACGGAAATGACGCCCTACGGTAACTGCAAAGCATCAGACTGCGTTCAAGGCTCCTATTGGTTGAGATATAAAACGGAAACGACGATAGGTCTGCGCTCATTGGCCGCTTTGTTTTTTTACTGGTTGTCGGAATATAAACGTAAATTGATCTCCGTAGTAACCTAAACAAATAACAAAATGACAGCGCACGTCAAATAAATACTTGTAGTTACCAAGCAACCCTATGCTTTTCGTCTGGATAATAAATGTATAATAAATAATTTCATAACGCCAGAGCTTATTCATAACGCCAGAGCTTACCAATATATACAGACTATATTACTCGCAAATAATGTAGTTTTCTATTATTTAAAGAATTTTTAGATTCCATTCAATATTTTTTTGCGTGAAAGTAACCAACATATATTTATTTATTTATTTATTTAATACATGAATTATCAACAGTACATATAGTTTTTTGTGATATTTCACCCTCCATGCTAGGGATGACCCTGTGTTATGGCGGGTGAAGTTTACAGTTAGTGGATATACATTCGTTAGTATAGATTGAAATTTTTAGTAAATTAAGGAATTATTGATATATATATATATATATAGTTCACAGTAATCAGTCCATACAAACAAACTTTCATAAATCCATACAAACTTTCGCCTTTATAATATTAAAAGGATAATTAATTTCCTTTAATATATTGATCAATATATTAAACATTTCTATTATCATTATGCATGTAACGTAACCAAACTGCCTAGCAATAATCTTTTTTATTTATTAAGTTATGAAGACGTCCACTGCCTCGGCATAGCTATTCCCTCCATTAGTATTCTGGGCAATGAGGAGTTCGTAATTATATGGCAGATAGTACCAGAATCAGAATAGATCTCGTATTGTCAATGAAAATAAATCTGGACATCATTAAAAAATTTATTCATAAATTCCAGATCAGTGAAATCTTTCTGTCTGACAATAATTATCCGCTTGTAAATGATGAAGGAAGGAGGATTTTATGTAGGTAGCTAGGTTACATATAGTTAGAGCATATGAAAAATATTTTTCAAGCTTAAAATTGTACAAATATATTTCCAGCTTAAAATTGTCGTATTGGAAAATATCCACATCCCATGCGAGGCAGTTAATTAACCTAGTGAGTCTTCCCAGGGGCAACACCATTGATAAATTAGTTCTGCTCCCGGAAAGGATCAAAACCCTGTTTTGGCGGCCTCGCGTGAAATTATCCGGGACATAGAATCCTATTTTAGCCAGAATATCTGGTATTGATATAAAACCATTTAGAAGCTTATGATCCATTAGCAGTAATGCAATATCTCTTCTGGAACTAGGAATAGCATACCCAGCATTCCAGAGATACCTAAATGCTTTTGGAAACAGCCACGGATAAAACCTAACTCTCTCATGCAGCGGTATCGTAAAAATTTCTCTTATATTTTGTCGACCATTAGTTCAGAAACGATGTCCTCTGGTCCCCATAACCTGAGATCCACTCTTGAGAATGCTACGCTCTAAGCTAAAGTAAAGCAGCCTTCTAATGGTAAGGTTGGTCAACTCCTTAGAATTGTGTATGACAAAACCCAACATCTTTCTGGCTGATTTACAGAACTTTTCAATGTGAGCATGAAATGTTAAACGAGCGTCATACACAATTCCTAAGTCTTTGCAGGTCGCCATGTGCTTAAAAGGCGGATCTTTCATTTTATAATTAAAATATATTGTCTTTTGTAACCGTACTAAAATTCAATTCCAACAAAGTAGGGATTGTGATCACTTAATATAAGAGTCAGTATTAGTTATACATGTATTATTGAAATGAGTACCTCTTTACAGTAAATTGTATGAATGACGTACCCAGGAAAAACTCATTAAATTCTAAGCCTACATTTTTTCCGTCAAATTTTATAAAAAAATTCCGGATAAGGGGATTATTCCGAGTCCCTGACTAATCACATTAATACAGCTAGCATTTCTCACTTCATCGGTTGTTGCGATGGATCGACCCATTCGTCCAGAATCCTGGAAAGTGATAATATTTGATTAATCATTCCCTCGCAAGCAAATGCCCAAGAAATTTTTTGGTACATGCATGAATTGTTGATTCGGAAAAATGTACTCCGAATAAAATGACACTTGGGGAAAATATTTTAATACGTCCAGCTAAAACCATGTACATCGTATATATGTAATTGTCAATACGAAAAATTCTAGTTCCAATGAAATGACACTTAGGGAAAATTATACGTAAAACTTAAACCATACGTAGGTGATTGTGAATTCGGTAAAGTCTAGTCCGAATAAATTGACACTTAGGGAAAATATTATGATACGTCCAGCTAAATATGAAACCATATGGTGGTGATTGTCAATTCGGTAAAGTATTTTTTTTTATTAAGTCCGAATAAATTGAGACTTGGGGAAAATATTATGATACGTCCAGCTAAAACTATATATAGGTGATTGCCAATTCGGTAAAGTCTAGTCCGAATAAATTGACACTTGGGGAAAATATTATGAAACGTCCAGCTAAAACTGGTTCCATGTCAACTCAGAATGAAACCAACTCAGAAACACCTCAGAAAGGTCATTAAAAGCTATGAAACGGTAATTTTAAAATAGCCGGTAACTCTAACCTAACTTCCAATTTTTTATATTTTTTTATCATCACTCTTAATGACCATTCGGAGGTGCTTCTGAGCTGGTTTTATTCTGAGTTGTCTGGTCACCCTAAAACTATACACACATAGGTGATTGTCAATTCTGTAAAGTCTCGTCCGAATAAGTTGAATAATTTAAGGAAAATATTATGATACGTCCAGCTAAAACTATTATATATATATATATATATATATATATATATATATATATATATATATATATATATATATATATGTATATATATATATATATATATATATATGTAGAACAATTTTCTCGGTTTACCCGCGTAACGTAGTCCTTAAAAGGACTTTTTAACTCCTGACGTTTCGGACAGATCACACTGTCCATCTTCAGAGGCCTTATGTCTTGAGTTTTTGTCTCAAACTGATAGCTTTCGCATGTCTGTTCGGTCCAAAAGCTAAAACTTAAGTGAGTGCAAGTCACTTCTTATGTCTAGAACGAAGTACCCGGGTTGCAGGTGATTGATGGTGGAGGGGGTGGGGGGCGGGGCTGATAGTAGATACCTGATTGGTAAAGCTAATTGGAGACACTACCAATTAGCTTTACCAATCAGGTATCTACTATCAGCCCCGCCCCCCACCCCCTCCACCATCAATCACCTGCAACCCGGGTACTTCGTTCTAGACATAAGAAGTGACTTGCACTCACTTAAGTTTTAGCTTTTGGACCGAACAGACATGCGAAAGCTATCAGTTTGAGACAAAAACTCAAGACATAAGGCCTCTGAAGATGGACAGTGTGATCTGTCCGAAACGTCAGGAGTTAAAAAGTCCTTTTAAGGACTACGTTACGCGGGTAAACCGAGAAAATTGTTCTACATCTTACACCCGTGAAAACCTTAATCATAACATATATATATATATATATATATATATATATATATATATATATATATATATATATATATATATATAGGTGATTGTCAATTCGGTAATGTCTAGTCCGAATAAATTGACACTTGGGGAAAATATTATAATACGCCAAATACGCAGCTAAAATCATATAAAAGTAATTGTCAATTCGCTAAAGTCTAGTCCGAATAAAATGACACTTGGAGAAAATATTAAAATACGTTCAGCTAAAACTATATATAGGTCAATTCGGAAAAGTCAGTCCGAACGAATAAAGTGATACTTGGGGAAATTATGAAAATACGTCCAGCTAAAACCATTTTCTGGTAGAAATCAGTCATAGTCTTTAGATAGCTTTATTTAGAATTAACGGCACAAATGCTATCAAGGTGCATGTTTCAATATAGTTTTTAAACAGTCATAGTACAATATAGAAAGAAAAATTTTAAGTTTACATAAGTAAACAAAACAAAATAAAAAGAAAGAACTTTGGAAAAAAAAAATTAAATATCTTCTTTGTGTAGAGGACGTCTATCTCTTTGTGACACTAAACCGAATACATCTAGCCCAACACATCTAATCCCAACAGCTTCTTGCCGTCTGCATTTTAGTAAAACTATGATATCCCTAACAATTGAGTATACATTGTAAGAAAAACATTCATAAACAATTAACGTGTTGTACCACATTAATAACAATACGAAACATCGTTCTTTACTCAGTTTTTTTATAATTATTATTATTTTTTTAACGAAAGAAAACTGACAATAATTTTAAAATCATCTGCTGCCACCACAGTAAGCGAAATTTTTTGCCTGTGTCGCGATGGAAGAATTAATGCTGAGCCGAGGAATTGAACTCACGACGCTTGGTGGTACGATGCCATCTGAGCCACTGACTGGACAGCTTAAACAATAAATTCTAATATTTTTTTAGGTTCCGAAAGTGGAACACTGGAAGTTCTTAAAAACTGCTTACCTTATATGATTACCCGCTCATTGCAAAATGTATGGCATGGGAATAAACTTCGTTGTTAGGTATCCATTATTAATAACTAATCTCGTTTAAAAGTTTTTAATATAGTATTTAAATAGACCGCAAGCAGAAGCGTCCACTCCTAATTTAACTAACCACATTTTTCACAGTCCATTCTAACCTAAATTTATACAAAACTATTTGAACTACATATTAGGGCAGGTCTCCAGGCAGAGCTTAATAGTCTGGCTTCATTATTTATGTAGGCTCTGCTTCAGTGCTTAATCCTCCATACCGTCAGCGGTGAGAACTACCATAGACTAGAACCTCCTAACAGAGCCTCCATTCGTACTCCAGTAATTTGGCTTAATCCAGTTATCCTGTCGTGGAAAACTTAATGCATTCTGACAACTTACTTCGAAGCTTTGGGGCCGGGCTTGAGAGTTGAGAGACGGAGATTCCGTACACATTTTGCTCGAATGTTGACTTCTTTACGGTCGTAATAAAAGCTGGATTAAAGTTTAACCAGTACGTAGCACTGTAATGCCTTTGATTTGTGTTCTGTCATCTACATAGCCGTTTGAGGTCAAACTATAAGGATATCCAACACAACTGTGATATATGTATTAGGTATTGATAAGCTAAATACAGTTGGTGCTGGTGGAATTAATTTAGAGCTATCGATTTTACAGAGAACTATGGGATATTAAATAGGGTGACCCGACAATTGATCCAATAACAATTGGCCCGCTGACAGTTGGCCCGCCAACAGTTATCCGCCGGATAGTTAACCCACCGGACAGTTAATCCCTCTGCCAATTGATCCCTCAGACTGTTGATTCCCTAAAAGATTATTTCTTCAAATAAGTAGGTATTTAAAGAAGATGGTATTTAATATTTTAGTATGTAACCGTATCCCATGTATGTACACCTACACTTATAGATAATCCAGAAGTTTCAATTGTTCCCATTATATACTTACCTATTGCATAATGTTATTCTATTTCTGTTATAATTAGTGAAACTCGCTCATCAAGCACAAGAACTAGTTTCTTCTTTGGTGAGATTGCAATTTTTAATAATTTGTGTACCGATATGTAATTTATACAAAACCACTGTACTATAATCTATATTAAATTTAATTTTAAAAAAAAATGTACGGCCGTAAACAAATCTGCAGGCACCTTCAGTGGAAATTCGCTGCACAAATATTTTTACTAAAAATAATTCCAAGCCCCAAAGGAGCACGCGGTGAGCCGAATAATACTTACTGCAAGAAAAAATCTTTTCGGGAATCAACAGTCCGAGGGGTTAATAGGCAGAAAGATCATCTGTCCGGCGCACAGTGGTTGAAATTTGAGCGCTGGCGCGACGTTGACCTCAGATCGGCATGTTCCCGAAATGATTTTTTTTTACTAATGTATTTTTATTAACCACTGACATTAAAAAAATCATTACTAATAACATTCGAAGCTTACTAACTCGGTAATTGGTCACAGAACTGAGATGTTCGGGCGCGCAATTACGCTGCTTTATCTAGGCGAGTTTGAAGGCGTGCGAAATCAGGTAGTTTGTGTACTTATTACAAGAAAAAAGTTTTTTTTTTTAAATCATTCAAGATATTATTTAAGATACGTGCTTCATTTAAATAACTTAAAAAACTTATTTTTTTCATAAATTGTATCTGTTGCCTTGGTTCAAAGTTTTTTTTAAATTTTTTGTCTTTAATGGAGTAGGAATAAAAAACTTCTCGAGTCTTCACTTCAATTTTAAAAGGATATTATTGCTGTGTCTTTTTTGTACTTGGAAAAAAAATCACCACCAACTATAGCCAGCCACTCCAGTAATTGCATTTTTAAGAAATGATTGTAATTTTCGTCAATTTTTTTTCAGAATCCAATCTTTGTCTCCGAAATGTCAAAGAAAGATCAACTTAATGTAATATTTAGTTCTGCGTATCATTAAAAAAAAATATTCAAAATTACTCACTGTCAATTTAAATTAACATCTGAAACTTAATTATTCTGTAATTAGTCGCAGAACAGGGGTACACCGGGCGCACATTTACACGGTGATTTTGAAGGCATGCAGAATCAAGTTTTTTGTATACTTATCATTGGATATACATTTTTTTTTAAATACTTGCTGTGTCTTTTTTGTACATGGAAAAAAAATCACCACCAACAATAGCCAGCCACTCCAGTAATTGCATTTTTAAGAAATGATTGTAATTTTTTTCAATGTTAATTATATCTCTAAGTACGTGCCGACTACAAAATGTTTGTAAATGCATTCAATTTACTTGTACACATTATTAGCGGGAGTTAAAATATTCGTATAGGATGAATTACTCTAATAACCCCATTATTAAGCTGTTATTCCCCACTGTCTGCAAAATCCTAAGAATTATTACTATGTACATCAATTAATAATGATGTGTCTGATATATGGGTTTTTCCTTCAATTTTTATCAGGTTCGGTGTCATTAGAGATTTCAATGATTGTATTAACGTTAATCACCTATACAGTTTTCCCAAATAGCGTTGCTACTGGAAATCACATTTTGTATATATGTTAAATTATATAATAAATATTTAGTTTTCACTGTATTTTTATAATCTGTTTTTTTTTTTAAAGAATTATAATCTATTTAGTTTTCTTTAATAATATATTAAGTTTTCATTGTATTTTTATTATCTGTTTTTTTAAGGAATTATAATCTATAAAATACAATACTTAGCGCCCAAGTGACATGTTACTTTTTATAAAACATCAACATTTCAACTAATAAGAATTAACAAAACATAGTGGTATTTCTTATTAATACTTAAAAAAACATCAATGAACTGCCAAATGGTCGAACGCCGAGAGGGATGTCGCGCCAAGTCATCAAAATCAGCCACTGTGCGGCGGGTCAACTGTCCGACAGATCGACTGTCGGCGGGCCGATTGTCGCCGGATCAATTGTCGTGGAACCATTTAATAGCTTAGCTACTCAAGAGACATTGGCCAATTGGCTGTCTATCCAGATTTATTATAGTTTCCGTCTTATAAAAGGACAACAGCATTTTGTGTATTAAAATTCCGGGAGATTCAACAAAGTGGCGCAGCCGGTAGAATAGTTGAGAATCATTGAGAATGGATAAGTTTAGGGCCCTTTGTTTATGATGTTACAACAAATTTTCATCTTTATATTCCTTGTCTTCCACATTTCTTTCAGCTTTCGTAATTTTTTTCTTTTTGGGGACTCAATTTGCCTCTTACGAAAGTATCTCGCTCCGCGATAAGGGTGTGAGGTCACGCAAACTAATTTTAAAAGTGGATAAATAAACCAAGCATCAAGTCTTTTATCACCATAATTTAGCAGATACTCGTCACAACTTTGGGTGCGTGTACACAATCAAGCCGAATCTGCAAGCCGATTTGTGGTTGCTTTGTTCCTTTCCCATAATTCGTTGCTAGGCTCGCGCTTATGTTCGCAAATGTATACTCAGCATTAGATAATCCCTTATGAGGACAACCTGCGTCAGGCTCTCCCGCCCCCTCGCAGGGATTAAAGATACTGACAAGAAGAAGCTTTTAAAAACTTCAAACAAATTCATAATTTGATAATCCGATCGTTTCATTTTCGGTAAGTCTCGCGTCCGCCTAAATTTCAGCCGGGCACAGTGTCATCCCGGCGGATCTGCCTCTGGTTAAGTTATTCAGTGCCTTTTATGTCAATGAATAAAATTACCATTCAAAACACGCACCGTACCATACCTTGCAGCAAGCCTTAAGATGGTGTCTGTAATGTCGTTTGCACCCTGGCCATAGAATAAAAGCTTAAAATACAAATTCCTCCGCAGGCTTCGGAATACAGATATAAAATTACTCCTCAGATTGGTGAATTTGCGATTTGGTTGTAAGTAATAACTCCCAAGTGTAAAAAGTTTTTTATGGCTTTGAGAGTGTTTCATTGCAAGTTCGGGACAGGTGTTGAAGCATTTATACGAACAACATTTAACTGCCGTGTAAAATCATAGCGTTGACTTTTAATGACGTGCTTTTTAGTACTCTAAGAGTCAACCCGTAAAAAACAAAGTTTTTCTTTTATTATAATACCTATTTTCAAATGTCTTTTAAAACTTTTTTTTGGTTTGACTGAGAATTGAACCATCATCACCAGGAATTGGAGTCAATAATGCTAACAACTGAGCCAAATCACAATTGGATAGGACTGACATTTATTTTGTATATTAACTGCTGTAATGTCATCCAATTTCAGAGAAATGCGTATATATCCACGTGTGCAAGCTTGATTGCCTCAACAAATTAATAAAATGCATTTTTTTTTACATTAACTCCACAGGAGGCCCTGAGGAAAATAATTTCCCTGAGATGCTGTGTGGAAGGTCTTTTTAAGGAGAGGAAGGAATGAACACTGGTCTTGAAGAGACCCATGTTGTAGGAAGGAGGAAACAAAGAAGCCGGCAAACGTTCCATAGCTGAGCTATTGAACTCAAGAAAGAGTCGAAGAAGTGACCCATTCTCATGTGATAAATGTCAACCGTGCACCGCGCTTTGGCGTGTCTCCCGACTATGCACCGGTGCTGAAGGGATCAATGATGCTAGTTTCTCAGAGTATACTCCATTGAAATACGTGTAGAACAAGGATAGCATTCCCACCCGACGCCTGAGCTCTAAAGATTGCAATTCGTTCGTTATTAGTTATTATATTATATTGACATCTATAACGAGCCTATCTGCTGAGTTTCAGCTTGATCGGAAGTCGTAAAGCGGTTTAATTTCCAATATTCCTCTTCAAGAAAAAAAAGTGAAATTCTAATAGATGGATTTAGAAAGAAATAAAATTTAATCATTATTTTTAATTTATAAACTAATGTTTAAGACAAGATTTTTATGCATAGCACAAAGGGTAACAATTATTATAAGCAATAATTGTCAGCCTGAAACACTAATTTACATTGAAAAATCTTCCGAAAAAAGATACTTGCCGCCAACGGGACTTGAACCCGGTATATATAATAATCAGTAATTGTTGAATGAAACACCAGTATATATTGAATTATTTGGCGGGTATTAGATAAGCCGCCATAGCTCAGTGGTCAGAGCATCCGACCGGCAATCAGAAGGACACGGGTTAAAGTCCCGTTGGCGGCAAGTATCTTTTCTCGGAAGATTTTTCAATGTAAATGAGTGTTTCAGGCTGACAATTATTGCTTATAATAAAATTTAATCATTTATATTATGAATTATAGAAAGCTTTAACAAATATTAGCGAACTTCACGAAGCTTTCAAAATATTTTACTTGAAAGGGCTTCACGATAAAGTCTACTCCAAATATAATGCAATGAAATTAAGCACTAGCGTCAGAAATAGAACCTATTTCATTTATCTACGTTAACTTTGTAATATGTTGAATAAAAATACATATGAAAATAAATAAAATTCATTTAAATATTAATAGCACCCAATCTGTTTTTCACATAAAATATTTCTTCTCTTACGACATTATGAGTTGGGATTTAGATTTTTACATAAATATTTCATGCGGAATCTCTACTATGAATGCTACGGAATGTCCAATGTACAGCAAAATTCTGTTTTTACATCTTAATTAAAAATATGAAGGAGTTGACTTTTTTAGTATGTTGGTGAGAGACTTAAGCTGGGTCTACACATGTTCTTTTGTCCGTTCCGTTCCTCCGTTCCGTATCGGAGAGAACGTTAGTTTGGACGCCCGTTCGGAACGGGACGATGTTACGGAGGGATGGTAGAGGTACGCCCCGATCCATCGGGAGTCGGTTTTTTCGGCCCGTTCAAAGGCGATAAGATACGGGTATGCGCCAGTCTGGACGCGATCGCGGCATGCGCAGGTCATTCTCTCTGTCCCTACCCGGATCAGGAGAAATGCAGTGTGATAACGAAAATATTGTATAGCTTATCCATGGGTATAGGGCCAGGGAAGTTCTGTGGGATCCCGGAAACAGGAATTATTTTAATAAAAATATAAAGCAAGAGGCATGGGAGGAACTATCTATCGAAATGGAGTGTGGTGTCGACGATATGAAGAAGAAGATGGATGCTTTATTGTCTGGGTTGCGTCGGGAGAAAATGGAGATGAAAAAATCATATAATCATATTAAAATCATTTTTCGTTATAATATTGTGAATAACAATGAAGGACGCGCAAGCAATCGTCAAATTCTCAAACACTTCCGCAGTCGACGACATGCTGGGAGGGAAGGGAATGAACACGCGATGATGCTGATGATCGCAGCGACGTTACGGAGGTACGGGCTATTTTAACTTGCGTCCAGAGTTTTTGATACGGAACGGAGGTACAGAACGGAGGAACGGAACGGACAAAAGAACATGTGTGGACCCAGCTGAAGGTTTTAATGATGAGATGTTTTTGATTTTTGAAGAAAGTTTTGTAAGTTTTCATTTTATTTTAAATAGAACTTTTAGATTCTAACTAACTAACTAACTAACCATCACGCCGTTTCCCCGCAGGGGTAGGCAGAGAGGACGGACCGCCAAACAACTCGGTCTTGGCACACACTCTTTGCCTCACTCACATTCATACATCGTGTCATACATACTCTTCTATTATTCTGACTTTTGACATGGCCCGTCTCAAGTATCTGATTCACTTGATCGTGCCATGTCTTCCTCGGGCGTCCCCGACTTCTTCTACCATTCACATTTGCATCATATATTCTTTTTACACTACTTTCTTCGCTCATTCGCTCTACGTGCCCAAACCATCTGAGGGTCCCTTTTTTAATTTTGCTCATTATACTTACATCAGCCTTACATTCTTTGCGGATACCCACATTTCTAACACGATCATACATGGTTTTACCACACATACGTCTCAGGGATCTCATTTCAACAGCATTCAGTTTACTTTCATCCTTCCTCTGCCAGTTCCATGCCTCACTGCCATACATCAGGGTAGGTACCAGGACTCCATTGTGGACTGCTAGCTTCGCTTTTTTTGACAGTTTTTTATTAGCGCCAACGGCATTCAGTCCTCCATTGATAGAGTTACCGGCATTTACCCTTCTTTCAATATCTCTATCAGCCTTCCCATCTCTCGTAAACATACTACCCAGATAAACAAACTCATCCACCTGCTCCAAGTATTCACCATTCACAATTATGTCGCACACTGTTTTCGCTTCATTCACACTCTTTTAGATTCATTCAACCAAAATAGTATATGGGACAAAATTACTAGAGTGCTTCGACTACCTTTACATATATGTAAGATCCTAATTTTATTAATAAGTGTGCTCCTTTGCCAAACAATGAATTAGCCTATTTATTTAATGTTTGTATCGCTTTGGGATTATAAACATGATATGCTCGTTGCTCATTGCTCACTATCGAAGTTTTCTGTTTTTTTATGACCTATGACTATGCAGTGTTGTTATGATTTCCGTAGTCAAACAATAATTACTCGTCATAATAATAAAATGTTTTTGAAGTGAAACTTCCATAGCCCCGCTGTGATTTAGATTTCGGATGAAACGGAATTGACGATTACTGAACCTGCGACGCATCAACTGCGCTCATTGGCCGCTTTGATTATGATGGCCCTTTTAAAGGCTCCTGTTGGTTGAGATATTAAACGGAAATTACGCTAGGTAGCTTTGATTATGACCTCAATTTTCAAGTATTGGTTGAGATTGTTTTGGTAAAGTTTCGAATCTACCGAGTGTAAACTGCACTCGAATTATTTTAACATTGTACCGGTTCTTCATAAATATTCACATATTTATTTCATAAGTTGCCAAGTACAGATTTCTCGTTGAATAAAATTAAATGATTTAAAATTCGTGTGAGTATTTGAAGTAACCAAAAATATCGTTTCAAAAACTTAACAAAATTATTGTTTCAAAAACATTGCAAAAATATTGTGTCAAAAACCTAAACAAAAATTGTTACAAAAACATAACAACAATATTGTTTATAAAAAATGTATCAAAAATATTATACTGCGGCATCAGTTATATCAAAAATATTATATGTAACCTATCAGCTTGCATTTTAAATTAACAGATAATCGTGGTCCATACAACAATGAAAAATACCCTCAATATCATCCAGAACTGCAATACTGTATTGTCTTTTTTTTTTACATTAGCTCCACATAGGCGGCACAGAGGAAAACAATTTCCTCTGTGCCTCCTATGTCATCTTTGAGGATGCTGTGTGGAGGGTTTTTTAAGGGAAAGGAAGGAGAAGAAGATATGGGAAGGAAAAGGTATGAGGGGTGGGTAGGAATCTGGGGGTCAGATTGGCCAGAAGTGACGGACGTATGAATCTATTCCTCACACTGCGGTGCAATGCGAAGGGTCGGGAGAGGTCAAAAGTCCTCCCTCAATCAGTCTCCTCCGATCCAGCCCGCCACGCAGTGGTTGGGCAAACGTATTCGCCACCAAGACCTAGACAAACTTCATCCCATGAACCCGGGCACCCCTGCTAAGTCACCAAACGTAGCGAACCACTTGGGGTGACCTGTGGCAGGGGTGTTGGTTGTCCAATAAATGGTTCCCGGGCGGCGGTACCCATACCCGCCTCCAAATTGAAAATAACTATTGGTCTGTTGTTCATTAACCAGATTTTAAAAGCCATGTCAGTGACTCAGTTGGCATCGTGCTTGGATCCAACCCAGGTGTATTAGATTCCTCGACTGGCTAAGCCCCCGTCACGCCACAAGCAACATTTTCGCTTAATGTGATGGTAGTAGGAGATTTTCAAATATTGTCAGGTTATTTGTAACCCGGGAATATTTGTCTATCGTTCTTATTTTACCTCCTTCCTCTTTAACTATTTTCAATACTTTCTACTACCTTCGGGCTCATAAAATTCCCTTAATTGGGGTCCTTCTGATTCTTGCAAGTTATGAGCGGTGTCACACATAATACAAAAAAAACACATTTTGTTATTGGTTGGGCGTTTACACAATTCATAGCTATACTTACATACATACATTTACATATATCATAGACTCTGTGCTTGTAGCTGATTGTCACATATTCCATCCCTATCATGTTCCTTTTTCCCATCCAATCCCATCCCTATGTACCTCTAACTTAATCCCGCGTATCACAGTAAATACCGCGTAATTATACAAGTATATGAATAAACCCACCCAAGAGAGAAGAGAAGTGCCACAAGGTTCCGCAGTAAGTCCCTTCGTTCTTATTCCTTTATGTGCATTCATTTTTACTTGTGCAGTGGTCTATCATACATCTCAAAACACATACAAGGTCCTTCGACATCCGCATCCACACATCAGTTATATCTACATGAATGACTGAATTACAAGCACAAAAATAAATCATCATTCAAGACAAGACTTACAAACCATTTATTGGATAACCAACTCCTCTGCCTTATTTCTCCCCAAGTAGTCCGTTACGTTTGGTATAACTTAACAGAGGTTTTTGGTGACTTGGCAAGGTCTTACACTGTAGTGGAAGGGAAGAATTCATATGCCCGTCACTCCTGGACATAATGAGCCTTAGTTTCCTACCCACCCCTCATTCCATTTTCCTTTTCCTTCACGCGCAACGACGGGTTAATAGTTCCGAAATTTAACGATAAGTACGGACAGAGAACGTTTGAATACATTATACCGAAGATATTTAATTTATTACCCGACACTATAAAGCAATGTAATTCTATGAATAAGGTTAAATATATGGTGAAAAATTGGCTACCGGAAAAAAATATTTATATTGATATTGATATGTGTGAAAAAAATGTTGAATCTGTAGATATAAGATATAAATTTTAAATTTAAAAAATGTATATGAAACTAAAATATAAGCACCTGTTGACAAGCCAATTCAATTGGCTTAGCATGACTTGTTTGTTGATTATATTATGTATTATCTATTGTTTCAATAAAAAATAATAAAAATCCAAAAACTTCCTCTCCTTCCTTTTCTAAAAAGACCCTCCACACAGTATCTCCAAAGATGACAAAGGCCTCGGAGGGAATTATTATCCTCCAGACCTCCTGCGTCGAGCTTATATAAAAAAAAAGAAAATAAATAAGAATGCTATCTTCTGTTCTCGACTTTGAATTTGATCGGAGAATGATTCCAATATCTTGATATCCTGTCAAAAGCAAACTTCTCCGAAATACACTTTTCTCATTCAAAGCTCGCCGTGGAAAAGTTCCCATATCCGTCCATCGCTTCGCCCCGTATCCTTCTCTTTGTCCGTCCTTCCTCCAGAGAAGTCATAAATTCACGCTGAGTGGAAGAACGTAACGAAAAATGCTTATTTATGATTTATAAGGCAATAAAATGTGATAACTGAGCACGATGATAAATGTCTCTGTATTTTATTTATGTTGTTTTTATTGCGTGACCCGAATGATAGTGCTCATATTAATTCTATAACTAATTGTAAGATCAACTTAACACAGCTCCAAAAAATCCGGCAATTTAAACAACACGGAAATGGTTTTACATTTACAAGCTTTAGTTTTAAAGATGCTGAAAAATCGTGTCTTTCCTCCCACGAGTAGGAACATTTAACGAAGTACGCATTACGTTGTTTGCCTTGTACTGCAGTCTTTTAAAAGTTTTGGTAATGGACATGTTTTTTTCAAGCTATGGACTGTTCTTAATTAATTATTTACGAAATTGAAACAAATATTTTTAATGACGGTCGTGTTTCCTTCTATGTTCTCATTAGTCAAAGCCATTGCTAAAATGGTAAGATTGATACTAATAATGTAGACGAAATTTAATGTTCGTAAATGTAATACTAACAGTGATGAGGGTAGCAAATAATGTAAAATCATGCAATGTCCAGTGTGTTAACTGTAATGTCCTCCGCGTGCATCTTCTCCAAGCATAAACTTTCTAATTAAAGTGTGTTTATCGGAAGTGACCTGCCAGGTAAGTATGTTTCTGTATCCATTTGTAAATAGTAAAATTAGTTAGAACCAAAGCATTCCTAATAAATTGTACAGCGCCCTTGAGGTGATTTTTCACAAAAACAGCGCTTTATAAATTATCCAATTATTATTATTATTATTAGGACAACCTTATAGACTTATAAAATTTTTCTGGAAATGCTTGATTTGATTGATGTCCATAATACATCTTAATGATTCTTATGCCCGAAACTGTTCAACGCAATTAAATTCTGTCATGTTATGCTGTTATGCAGAAATAAGACATGGGAATGAGAGATCTAATGCAATTTCCATTCAACGTGGAGTACGACAAGGCTGTATCCTGTCACCACTATTGTTTAATCTCTATTCCAACTATGTCTTTAAAAGAGCCCTAAGTAATACTGAGAAGGGTCTGAAGATCAACGAAGTTGTCATTAATAACATAAGATACGCAGATGATACTGTATTACTAGCTGACTGTATCGATGACCTCCAAGACCCATTAAATCTTGTTAATAATGCTGGTGAGCAACTGGGCCTAACAATCAACGTCAATAAAACTAAATGGATATTATTTGGACGACTAGATCATCCTGAATCAGTGATACAGTTAAATGGTTGCAATGTCGAAAAGGTGGAAAGATTTAGATACCTCGGCAGTATTCTCACGGAGACTCTTGACCCAGATGTCGAGGTTAGATGCAGAATTAAAGCAGCAAGAACTGCGTTTATTAAAATGAAATCCCTCTTCTGCAATGACAATATCAGCTTAAAACTAAGGCAGAGAATGCTAAAATGTTATGTGTGGTCGGTCTTGCTCTATGGATGTCAAACGTGGACCTTGAAAGTAAATACCATGAACAGATTAGAGGCTTTTGAAATGTGGCTTCACCGGAGAATGCTTAAGGTCCCATGGACCAACGTGATCACCAACACAGAAATTCTCAGGCGGGCTAGAGCAGATAGAGAACTGCTTACATTAATAAAAATCAGAAAAATTTCATATCTGGGTCATATACTTCGAGGGGAGAAGTATCACTTGCTCCATTTGATATTGAACGGCAAGGTAGAGACCTTGAAAGGCAAGGTGGAGACAAATGTCTTGGCTGCGTAATATACGAGAGTGGACCGGCATTAGAAGTGTGGAGGAGCTATTCCGGGCAGCGCAAGACAGAGAGACATTCTCAAGAGTGATCGCCAACGTCGGGGGGACCTGATACGGCACACAAAGAAGAAGAATGTTATGCTAGCCCTAATATAATCTTAATAAAAAGGAATGTTTCTTTAGTTGTCTCTTAAGCGTTTCTAAAGCATTCACCCGATTGCGGTGAAACTTTGGTGATTTGATGTGCGTATGCCGGTGATGATTTCTATACATACAAATGAGCTCTGGCGTTATGAAATTTGTATAATTTTTTTGCAATAGGTCGCGGGCGAGTTGATTGAAAAATGAATGAATTTCATATTTATTTATTTATTTATTTTTTGCTTCTTCACAATTTATGTACATATATTTTTAGCATGTAATTATTAACCCCACTAGGGTTCGCCTGTATCGGGGTATAGTTTATAGTTTAGCGGCAGGGAGGGAAGGAGGGATATGGAGAAAAACTCTTGAAGGATGGGGGACGAAGAAGGGCTACGAGAGATATGTGAGAGGTATGAAGGAAGGGAAGGTGGTAGAGGCACGCGAGAGGGGGTGGGGAACATTTTGGTGGGAGGGGAGGAAGGCGGGAAAGGGAAACTCGAGAGGAATAGGGGACGTGGGAGAGAAGCGGGAGCGGGAAGTGGAAACACGGGAGGGAAATAGTACGCGGGATTCATGGGAAAGAACAAGAAGGTGAGGGATGGGGGACGAGGGAGGACCAGAGGGAGGGATTGCAAAGGAGACAATAGTAGCGATAGGGGATAGCAGTAGTAAATTTGGAAAATCTATGCTTCTCACTCAGACAGCTGTATGTGGCTTTTTACACGTCGGAAACCTTCTGATTTATTCGTGTACGCACCAGCACTAGATGGAAAAAAAACACTTTTTTTCTTTGAGAGTTATCGCATCGCAATACGGGTATTCACTAGTTAATCTATAAAAATGGTGACAATGAATTCTACGAATTGAAATATTTCTATCTTCTAAGTTAAAGGACGTACCTACTTGGCTAACTTTAACCAGTATATTATATTAATAATGTAAATCAGATTTTGGTTTTTTGCGACAATTTTGGTGTTTTTATTTTCAACTTAAAACATTAATAATAATAATAATAATAATAATAATGTTTATTCCAGGATGTGGGGAGGATAGTGCAATCCCACACGTCCCTTAAAGTTGTACATATTTACACAACAGATAAAGTATAATAAAAGTAAATAGAACAAACAAATATAAAAGACATAAGCGATAATAGAAATAAAATAAATAATCAATTATAATGTAGGACGTGGTCTGGAGTGAGCTAGGGCCCAGCGCTCGCTTAGGAGTGGCGCTTGGTGCTGGAAGGCTGCGATCACCACTTTGTTATCGGAAGCCATTAGCCGCATCCTGGCTCCAGTGACCCGGTGTCTCATCAGACCGGCGAATCCGTGTAGTCCTAGATCCGTAAACATTGAAGATGCGCTGCTGTATCTTCTGTATCCAAATATAATTCTACAAGCATCATTATATTGGATCCGCAGTAGTGGCACCATGTTTCACATGTATATATGTAGGTTAGTGCAAAATGCATTGAACAATGTTTTTTTTACATTGTTACTGCATTTGAAGAATCTTCGGGCAATCATATTAGACAGTATACTGATACTTCTCCGCTGTCGTTCAATATCACCGTCATCCGAGAGGTCTTCAGTAATAATGTGTCCCAAGTATTTTACATTCTTAGATGCGTTTATATTTTCCTCATTAAGTTTTACAGGGAGCATTTTCTCGGGATTTTTTTTAAAAAATCAGTAGGTCTTGGAGTTGGACAGTTACTCAGCTGACCAACAATAACAGATGGAAGATTTTTTTTTCGTTTAGTAAAAAAAAAATACGTCAAATAATTCACCAGAGACCAAAATTTAATCCACATTTTTACCACAAATAAGTCAGTATAAAAACTACGTGCGTCATTTATATGTTCCTGTATAAACTGTATAAAAGTACATCACTAATATGTTCCTATATAAACTGCATAAAAGTACGTCACTTGAATGTTCCTGTATAAATTGTATAAAAGTACGTCACTCGTATATTCCTCTATAAACTGTAGATACAAAAGTACGCCACTTATATGTTCCTGTATAAACTGTATAAAAGTACGTCACTTGTATGTTGCTGTAAAAACTGGTGAATCTATATAACATTTGAAGTCGATTTTGTAGCACAACATTTTTTTTATTTGAGCTCTTGTTTTCGAGTAAACGAGTACGAAGGCGGAATTTTTTGGTCGAATTTAAAAAATAAACCAAAGTGAATGATCCAAATCCAAAAGTTTTTTTAACACTTTTGTTAAAAAGTTTTACGAAAAAGTTTTATTAAGTGAATTTTGCTCACTTGTCCTTCAAAACAGAAGAAAGTCACTATCCTCCTAACATTGCTCATAACCCCTCCAACCTCCTTTCCCGCCCCTTAAGCAGAATTTTATTTCTTCTAAATGAAATTTTTCCCCCTTGATGTTCAAAACAAAAGGAATATTGCTGTCTACATCTGATATCGACAAATTATACAGTAATAATATTTTCTACTTTGCGGCAATATAAGAACTAAATCCAAACGCAGAAAATACCAAATTTTCAAATTATCTTACGATCTACATTTTATACAACGCGCAGGTTTACACTGCTTTCTCTCAATGTCATTTGCATCAGATTCTATCAAGTAATGCATTTTACAGATAATGAGTTGATATTACAAAACGATTCCGATATCTAGATACAAAATGTACCCAATTACTTCTGCTTAAAAAGCCTTGTGATAGTTTTCCACGAAATATCCAGCACGTCATTCACTCCCCGTACCGTAAGGCAGGACACGATAGATTTGTTTAACCTCTGCGAACCTGAGCCCATATCGCCCAAGGTGGGTTGTAAAGCAATTAACATGGCGAAGATCCATGTTAATTGCCTCACCATTTCAAAGTTCACTCCCGTGAAGCTACAGGTTCAGGTAACAAGTATGGAACTTTACATACGGCAAATTGAAATTACAGTAATTCAATTAAAAGAAGGTATTTTTATGAAAAATACTGTCTTTGATAATATTTATTAATCCATGCATCCATCTATTCATCGACCCATATTGATTAAAATCGATACATATCAATTCAAATATTATCAAATATTCAAAATTCCAGGTCATAAATAAATAAATTGACCCAAATTAATCCATATTGATCCAAATCGATCCGTAAAGATTCAAATCGATCCGTAACGATTCAAATCGATCCGTAACGATTCAAATCGATCCGTAACGATTCAAATCGATTTTTTTTTTTTACAGTGAATACCGCACAAGAATCTCAACTGCTCCCATCTGGAGCCAGTGAGACTATGGCATCCCCATGGGGTATGTTGTGAGGCTGAAGGTAGCGGGGAGGGGAAGGAGGTGGGGGAGTGGAAGGTTGGGAAGTACCTGGCTATTCAGATCTGGTCACCAAACACGGCTAAAGCCATTTTCAAGCAACGTTTCAATTCTGAATGGTGGTCTTGCACCAGGGCGATACTAATAGTATCTTCCACTCTGGAACATGCCGCAAATATACTATATATTATTTTAAATGAATTAATTGTGAAATAACACAAATTAATCAAATAAAATTTATTTGCGCATGCCGGGTTCGAACCCGTGACCTCCGGATTGTAAGTCAAGAGTCTTACCCACTGGACTACGGAGGTCGTCAAAACAAACGTCATCCGTAACGATTCAAATTGACCCAAATTAATATGAACATATGTATTCAAACCGATTCTTATAGATCAATATTGATCTATATCGATCCATATCAATCAATATCATCGATCCGTAACTCGATTCAAAATGACCCAAATTAAAACGAATGGATTCAAATCGATCCATATAGATCCACATCGATCTAAATCGATCCAAATCTATCCATATCGACCCATTTCGATCAACATCGTTCCACATGTATATAATCTACATGTACCTACACGAACAACTAGACAAACATTAACATTTTATATATGTACATCTCATTCCAACTATGATTTGCATTCTCCAGTACAACGTTTACATAGTCTTGGTAACACATACTTAAACAATATGGATGTATTTGACAATAATTAGAACTTAGCAAACTCCAAACGCCATAATGTGCCAACTATGTATATCTACCTGTCCCATAAACTAATGTGAAGAACAATTTTAAACATTTCCTACTTTATGTCAACTCCTATATTTTATGGATTATATTTTATTTCTTATACATATTTTATGTTACCTGTATTTTGTTAACGCTTATATTTTATGTTACCTATATTATGTTGACGCTTATATTTTGTGTAACCTATATTTTGTTTTTAACATATATTATGTTATTTGTGTGTTGAAATCTTATTATTTTCACTGTAATAAAAAAAAAACATGTACTGCATTCTATGTAAAAGCCCTATGGGTATGGGTGTTTAAATAAATAAACAAATTATCGATCCAAATCTCATCAATCCAATCGAAATTTCGATTCAAATTTATCCAAAACAATCAAAATCGATTGATCCATATCGATCCCTATCCAACCATCGATCCATCCATAAATCTATGTAATACAGGATATCTTTTTTTTTAAATACATAGATCTACAGTTTAATTCCGAGATTGCTGTAATTTGACCTCCAAAACAAGAGAAAGGTCATTGTCATCATGATATTTCTAAAACCCACCCATTCACTTATCCCACCTATTGAATTTTGATACTTCACATAAAAAATTTATTTTATGTTAAAAAAAATAGATGAAATATATATTTCCGTTTATGTCTGATTTCAAAAAATCTTCGCAAAGCCCGGGCAGCACCGGGGACTTCAGCTAGTTTTATATTAAAGCTAGCATTGCCCGGGCTTTATTCTATAGAAATATAAAAAAAAGTCTGTTAATGAAGCTAGAATGCGAATTAAGAAATAATTAACTCATTAAACCGGGATTCTCATTAGAGTTGAATTTATACGTTAATTATGGAAGTGGGTTATAATTCAAAATATCATAAACACAGTTGCAAAAAGACAAGTAATTTAAATCCGGACACGTAGAACCGTTGGTAGGTTGCATTTCTGAAAGGATGATTATCTCCTCGGTGGGCGGCGCAATTAGCAGAGGTTCATTTCTGGGACCACCCCCCTCGCTTTCATTTGCATCGTCATTTGCATTTATGTGTGGACTCAACATTCTTCTTAACGGTTAATGCTAATTCTTGCCAAACGAATAAAACAGCAAAGCAATTTATTAATAATATTATTATATGATTATGAGCACTGAAGACACAAACCGATAGAAGTTTATTGTGGGTGTGTAAGTGTGCCCGAAGTGAAAAAGAAAATGATCAAATATTTTCAACTAACGACATAATCTAAGATATTCTACGGACTTACATAATAGGTACTACACAACGTAATAATTTCATTTAATATTCCTTACAACTTGTAAACTTATGTACTGTGTTACTGTGTATGTCTTTAAACAAATAAATACATCTAAATATCGAAATTCTTTTTTACGCAAATAAGAGTCCAGACGGCTTCCGACCGTCTGGAGCCGGAGAGACTATGGTATCTACAATTTGGATACGTTGAAAGCGGTACCATGCCAACTCAGAATCAAGTCAATTGAACACCTCTTTGAAAAGTCATTAAAAGCTATTAAAAAAACGCTCCGATGGTTTGGGCATGTAGAGCGAATGAACGATGAAAGGAGTGTAAGGAGAATATATGATGTAAATGTAAATGGTAGAAGAAGTCGGGGACGCCCGAGAAAGACATGGCACGACCAAGTGGATCAGATACTTGAGTGTGAACGAGGCAAGGAGTATATGCCAAGACCGAGTTGTTTGGCGGACCGTGCTCTCTGCCTACCCCTGCGGGGAAATGGCGTGATGTTTAGTTAGTTTAGTTAGTTTAGTTAGTTAGTTAAAAAAAAAAATTTAAAATAGCCCAAAACCCTAACCTAACGTAACCTATTTAATGAATTTTTTAATATATTTCTTATCACTTTTAATGACTTTTCAAATGAGGTTCTGAGTTGATTTCATTCTGAGTTGTCTGGTCACCGTTGAATGCTAAGAGAAAGGGTAGAAAATTGGGGAGGGGAAATAGATGGAGAATGGGAAGGTGGGCGGTACCTGTCTATTCAAATCTGGTCACCAAACACGGGTAAAGCCAGATATGATTTTTGATTTTCACGGCCAAAAGTATTATAGTGATAAATCTTTGGGTTATCATGCCGTGTGCGAACGTTTCGGAGAGCGTTACGGTGTCCATAATCACACGTATTAGCGTTAAAATGTCACATCTGCCCTAATGATGGACACTGTAACGCTGTCCGAAACGTTGGCTTAAAAAGGAGGTAGCGCAACACGGTATAATAACCCAAAAATAAATCACTATGTTGACGATATCAAAGCCATAGCAGGTGGTACATGGACAAGAGTAGCTAATGATAGAGAGAAATAGCGACAGTTGGAGGAGGCCTTTGTCGACTAGTGACATACAGACAGGGAATCGATGCATGATAAGTGTTATAAATGTTATAAATATTGTAAATAATGTAATGTAATTTACTGTCTGAATAAAGGCTATTATTATTATTATTATTAAATCACTATAACGGCTAAGCGGCCCGTTCAAGCAACATTGATCAAGAATGGTTGTCTTTCGCCAAGGCGATACTGAAAGTATCCACCACTCTGGAACGTGTCGCAAGTGCACTACCTACATTATATGATTTTTTAAAGAGTGAAATATCACAAATTAATCGAATGAAATTGTTATCTTGCAACATATCAGTATTATTAAATTCTAATAAGTTGCAAGATTAATTTGTGTTATTTCACAATAATTCATTACAAATAATATATACATAGTATATTTGCGTCACGTTTCAGAGTGGAAGTAACTCTCAGTATCGCCCTGGTGTAAGACCACCATTCAGAATTGAAAAGTTGCTTGAAAACGAGTAAGCTGTGTTTGGTGACCAGATCTGAATAGCCAGGTACTTCCCCACCTTCCTCTTTCCCATCTACTTCCCCTTCCGACTACCTTCAGTCTCACAAAATACCACCAATAGGGAATGCCATAGTCTTACTGAATTCAGCCGGTAGCAGCTTAGATTCTTGTGATGTATCACATAAAAAAAACTTCAACGTTCATTCTATTTAGCATAGAATCGGTCTGGAAGAGAGCAAGTTTGAATGAAATAGAATAGAGCAAGTCGTGTGAACGAGCAACGAGCAAATAGATCATAGAATAGATCAGAAGGTAGGATCGTTGTTTGTTAGGTTGTTAAAGGGAACTACACTTAAGGTGAAACATCACTAAAAAGCGAGTTATAAATTTACTCATACGTATCAACAGAGGTTTCATGTATGCTGTAGTAATCACAAAATAATTATATAAAATTTCATAAATCAATTTCTAAGATTGAGTAAAATCTAAAGTTTACCGTTAAAATTAAGATATGAGAGAAGATAATCATGAAAGTTATGATCAAGTAGTATTTAATAACTATGGGGTTAAAGGTCTCAGAGACCGGAGCCAGTCCTGACTGAACGCTTATAAGGCTAACTCTGTAAGTGGAAGGTGAATACTGGTGAATGCAGGTGAGCTCCGGTAATGCTATGCATCTCAAAAATAAACAGATTATCCTACAGGCTTTGTGGGAATCTGAGAAGAGGTTGCGTTAGAAGATTTTCATCCATAATAATCGCGAATCTGCAAGCATTCAACACACTACGCAATTCATAGCAGTAATGTGAAGTCTGTTAAAAAAATACATACACTAACTTACAATTCTGGAGTACGTATTTACAACGGAATCTGGGTAACTAAGCTGAAAGACTTATTCACTTTAGAGAAGTCTCACTCGCCAAAAGAATATATTCTTACAAATGAGATATATAATCTCTCTGTATAAAATCATAAACATGTGTGATTCATGTTTAATTAATCAAATTAATCTTAATATTAGGCCGAAATTTATGACAAACCTTGAAACCTTTTGAATCGATGAACATATTTTTTTTCAAACCAACGTCAATATTGATTCCATAGTAATATATTATAATACTAGCATTTTTCCGCGGCTTCGCTCTCATGGTATTAGGGGATTCCCACTCAGCCTCCTCCACCTTCCCACTCCACTCTCCCCATCAACCCCCCTCCCCCCTCCCCCTCCACCCACCCCTCCCCCCACTCCTCCCCCCTTCGCCTTCCCTCTCCCCACTCTACTCATCCATCAACCCCCCTCTCCCTCCCCCTCCTTCTCCACCCATCCCTCCCCCACCCCATACCCTCCCCACTACACCTCCCCCACCTTCCTCCACCCTTCTCCCTTCCCATTCCTTCCCTCCCACCCTCTCCCACCCCACTCCGCCTCCTCCACCTTTCCTATCTCCACTCCACTTCCCCATCAACCCCCTCCCCCTCTCCCTCCACCCACCCCTCCCCTCACCCCCTACCCCTCCACATTTCCTCTCCCCACACCACTCCCCCCATCAACCCCCCTTCCCCCCACCCCCTACATCCTTCCCCTTTCCCCTTTCTTCCCTCCCCCCTCTCCCTCCCCTAACCCCCTGCCCCACCCTCCTCCCCTTCCCCTATCCCCCTCAACCAACATCCTCCCAACACCCCCTCCCCCCTCCCCACTCGCCGCTCACACCTCTCGCATTCCATACATTCATACCCGATACATTCAGTTTTCAAACTGCTCGCGTGCCACCTATTATAACTTTTTATACAAATTTCATAATGCCAGACCTCAACGGTAGTTTTATACAAAATAACGAACAAAAAAAAAGAACTATCCAATTTGGTGCAGTCGTTTGGGTTTATGCGCATACATACATTTCGGTGATTCATTCATTTCAGGTACGACTCAAACAAAGCACTCTTTTTAGGGTGAATTGAATAATAAAAAAATAAAAAACATCGTTTCCAAGGCAACAATTGGTTGACGTTTGCAATAAATCGATTTTGTTCTTGACAGAAAACGTATGATAAATAATTTCATTACGCCAGAGCTTACCAATATATATAGCCTATAGATCTCGCAAATAATGTAGCTTTCTATTAGTGAAAGAATTTTTCAATTCCATACAAACTTTCACATTTATAATATTATAATAGGAAGGATAATAGGATTATATATTATAATAAATATTGCTATTCTTAAGACTTGGATACATTTTCGAATTCAATCACTACCTTCAGAAGGAACTTATACTTGCATATCTACTCACTTAGAGCCACTTTGTAATTATTGTATCATTGTCCTACCTATGCATTGGCTCTATAATACGTGTATATATGTATATGTATGTGCATGTGTGTATGTGCATGTATGTACGTACTTATATGCACAACACACAGGCACATATAGTACGCATGTGTATAGAATAATTTAATTGTTTAGTACTTATCGTAACTTATCACTACCCAAATTAATAATATTGAGATGAATGGTGTGCTCACCTATAATTAGAATCATCATTATACTCGTAACTACGAGTATATTGAAAATGTAAATCACTGTAATAATTATGTATTCTGTTGGCGAGCCAATAAATAAATAATCAAAAAGTGAACATATTTTTCAGTAAGTGTTTTCGCCCAATAAACATTGCCTATGTAAATCCATAAGAGATTTGTGAAGCAAACTTTTAGGCATTTTTAAAACGTCCATACAAGTCCATCGATACAAGTGTCAGCGATGCAACGTGAAGTGACGCAAAATCATGTGTTTTTAGTGTAAAAATTTGATCGGCTAGAAATTTTGCAACCACTGCAACTGGAGGGCTCACGCGAAATACGTTTCCCTGCTCATTTTTTAAATTTTTCGACAACATTAAAAAAATCATACCTTCGAGTTTAAACATAGAAAACTAAAAACTTATTATAGTGCTATATAGCCAATGAATTAACCTGTATTTTACCGTTTATCTCGCATTTGTAGGATTATAAATAAAATATAAAAAAATCGTTAAATTTATAAATGCGCGAATCCTGTGTGTTTTTACTTGAAACTGCCGGAGGGATACTTATTCGAGTCAACATAGAATATTTACGATTTCTGTATGTTATCTGTGGTATACTTGATAATACAAGGTGCATATCTATGGAAAAATGACTTTATCCTTAAACAGCTGATCAAAAATTCGGCGGGAATGTTTTAAATAATCATAATAAATGATTTACGAATTGTAGAAAAACGTGGTCCATTTTTGGAAACGTGGACCGAAATCAATAGCAGAAAAATAAAAGTGCTCCATTTTTCGACCGAAATCGCTCAAGTGGCCCCTTGGACAATTTTGTGAGATATTTTTCAGACAACAAATAACCCGCAGTTTTTGGGACATATATATATCAGACTGACACGGTCTCATAAAAGTTATGCCATCGCATTTTGAATTATGAATTATTGTGTTAGATAATGAGAATGCCGCGCTTTCGATTTACATTTAAAAAAATACCACAAACACTCCCGAACATTTTGAAATACTTCCATGAAACGACATTAAGCACTGGAAAAATATTTGTCAAAGTTTGCAAATTTCCTATTAAAATATTTTTATATTAAACGAAGAAAAATTAAGTTAAATAACTCTTAACCTTTGTCTAAAAATATGACGTGTTTTGATTTCATGTAAAGCATTATTTACGGTTTACACAATTAAAACCATAGAAAGCGTTTTTAAAAACTTTATCGTTGGTTACATTGAAAAATTTTATATTTTTAATTGTTAATGTCGGTAATACTAAAATCTGGAAGAATATTTCATAAAGAACAATATTGCATTTTGAAATACGTTAAAAAATAACGATTTTATCAGGAATCAGATGTAATACGAACATGTTTTCCGCGGAATATAATATATTCTGTCAGTTCTCATAATTGCAAAATAAAAGCGGTTTCAGACGTTAATTAAATACTGTGAGTTTTTTATATGAATACCTCACAAGAGTCCCAGCTGCTCTTGTCTGGAATCAATGAGAATATGGCATCCTCAATTTGGGTATGTTGTGGAGCTGAAGGTAGTTGGGAGAGGAAGGATATGGGGAAGTATCTGGCTATTCAGATTGGGTCACCAAATACGGCTAAAGCCATTTCAAGCAACGTTTGAATTCTGAATGGTGATCTTACACTAGGGCGATACTGAGAGTATCTTCATTATACCAGACATATTTTTAGTGAATTAACTATGAAATGAAACAAATTTATCAAATAAAATTTTAATGCGCACGCCGGGATTCGGTCCCGCGGCCTTCGGGTTGATTAATAGCCTTACCTGTCGACCACGGAGGCCGTGAAAATAGTCCGAGTTGAACAAATCTGGAAGTTTTGCTATAATCGAGGATTTTTGAGCAACACCTAAAAAAAACTAACCAGGTCTATAACAAATGATTTTAAGTTTCTCGATTTATTATACAATATGGCAAATTAAGTTCCTTCTTTCCTTCCTTCTAAGACCGGAAAACATTTTTTAAATTGTCCCCGAACTTCACAAAATAAAATAAAACATGCATTTTGGCTACTTGCAGTAATATAAAGCGACACAGGCGATCAATCTTATCGCCATCTACATAAGGAGAGCGTGATTTTGTCCGATTCCGAATGTTACGCGCCGAGATGGATCACCTTAAATGCAGACACCGATAAAAAATAAACAACATGCAATCGACCCGAAATGTATGTTTTAAATTTTGAACAAAATGATTTAAAAAAATAATACGAGATTTGCAAGGTCAGATTGTCCATCAACGTTTTAAGAGATTTTCCTTAACCGGAGTAGACAACTAGGCAGGTATGCATTTTGTTTATTAGGCCTTGTAAAACCTGCTTCCAAATGATATCATAAGTTTTATTTTATTTCTTCTTCAAACACTAACAAACCTATTTTCTGGCACCATTTTCAAAATTAATAGATTACTTAGTTTTAAATAAGTTAATTGTTCATATGAAAAACCGACTTGTTTCGTGAGCAATGCTAACTTCCTCAGGGTTTCTAAATTACATTTTAAGTAAACCACGAAACATGTCAATTTGGGAGGCGGGTATGGGTACCGCTGCCCCGGAAACCATTTATTAGACAACCAACACCCCTGCCACAGATCACCCCAAGTGTTCGCTACGTTTGGTGACTTAGCAGTGGTGCCCGGGTTCATGGGGTGAGGTTAATCTAAGTCTTGGTGGCGGATACGTTTGCCCAACCACTGCGTGGCGAGCTGGATTGGAGGAGACTGATTGAGGGACCTTTTGCCATTTGACCTCTCCAGCCGGATTCTCCCCATCCTTCGCCTTGCACTGCAGTGTGAGGTATAGATTCAAAGTCCGTCACTCCTGGCCACACTGACCCCCAGATTCCTACCCACCCCTCATACCTTTTTCCTTCCCATATCTTCTTCTCCTTCCTTTCCCTTAAAAAACCCTCCACACAGCATCCTCAAAGATGATATAGGCTCCTAGGGAAATTGTTTTCCTCGGTGCCTCCTGTGTGGATCTAAAGTAAAAAATGTCGGTTTTTTATAAACAATAAACGTGATTATAACTAAGTAATCCATAAATTTTGAACTATTTAATATTCTGTATTCTTTTTTATCAAATTTGAATTAAATATTTTTTAATTTACTTGAAAAAATATCAGTCACGCTATAATTTCAAATGATAATAAAATCTAAGAGACGAAAACTTATTCTGCAAACAATGGATTTTACCATTAGACGGCAGCCTGTTTCTTCGGAAAAAACCTAAAATCTTGTAGGTTACTTCCATAAAAACAAAACACAACATTTTTAAGTGCTTGTAACTTTCCCAACACCGCGGGCGTCTGACGAAACTTTGCCTTAAATATTTTTTTTCAGTTTCACTCTCACGCCGAAGTCGCGTCCATCTTTACCCAAAAGATTGATGAAAGCCTCCAATTGAATGCGGCCAATCACACCGCGGTCGTCCTGCAGGCTGCGCAGGCTGGCTGCAGCGGCATTGTTGCGCCCCATGAATAAACCATGGCCAAATAAAAATGCGCCGACAGGTTAAAGAAGTTAAAGCGTCCTCCGCAACCGCTCAGCGCCACACAGTGGGTCAGAACTAGACATTAGGAAGCACAAAATCTACTTTACTTTGAATATAAAGCTTTTAAGTCTTCAAGCGTCGGAAGGACATTACTAGCCACAAACATCATATTCCAATATCTGACCGGGGCGACCATACATTATAAAAGTATTTTTATCTTTTTTTTCTCTACAATTCAGAGGTATGTGATATGTTCGTCGTTGGAAAGAAAAATAATTACTTTTTTCAGTTTGTCTCATATTGAAAAAAAAATACGTTGAAAAAAAATCAAAAAATTGTCAAAGAGTTAGATTGAAAAATGGCCGGATTTTTTGAGGAAAAAGTTAAAAGGTTTTCTTAATAATTCCCTAAAAAGACACCCTTCAAAGATTTTTTATTCCTCAGGGTTCCCTGAATGGATCTTATATTAAAAATTTTTTTTAGTTTTTAGTTCTTGGTTCTTAGTACTTACTTTAATTTTTTTCTTATGAGAAAATCGAACAATTTCGTACACATAATTATTTGTAACAGGGTACACAACATAATGATGACATGCCATCAGTTAAAAAAATACCCTGTAGCTCAAACGATCAAAGTGCGGTGCAGAGAGTGAAATAGTAATGTTTGTGCTATTTAAGACCCCACATTTAGATTTTTTACCGATTTATAATTTCTCCTTTAAGTTTTTAAGTTCTTAAACAATATAAGTATGTTATTTTTTAAGATAATATCTGTAGGTACATTTGCCGAGCCGGAACGGCAATTAAATGAAATCCCCTCCGAAAATTATTACGAACACATTTTGTTCTGTTTTTTAACATGTTAAAGGTATGAAAAAAATAACATAAAGTCTATCCTTAAATGCCGCTTTAGACATGTGTCGAGAGATTTTTGTATTATTTTAACGAACCGTGTTTTATTAAATATTTTCACACGTTTCGCTTAATCAAAATCGTTTTTTTAACATTAGCACGCTCCCTCTAATATTCGTATTTACATATCTCCCTTTCAAGCCATCTTCGGCTTTTTTTGAAGCCTTATTATGGAGCCTTAAGAAAGTTTTACACAAACTTTTTTAGCTTTCTGTATGTTCATTGAAGTTATATTTGCTTCTTGGTAATTGACCGATAATGTATTACATATTTGATTCCTCAAAACCTCTTAAATTTGTTCCCTAGCTCACTGTGCGTAGGTTCGGGTGTTGAGCGGTGGACAGTACCACATATGCATTATTCAGTCGGTAACAACTCGGTACTCTTGCCCTGTGACGTAGGTCAACTGTTACGCTGTATCGTATTGATAAAATAACTGCTTTGGGTGCATTTCGAAATGTCACTCGTGATGCTCGCTTAGGATCGCAATGGTTTTCGTTACAACACCTATTTATAGTGCAATACGTATAAGTTGGCGAAAAGGACAGCGCTGCCATCTATAACATAACACATATAAAGATAAAGCGTCAGTTCATGTTAACGCCACCGCCAACTTAAACGTTTTGCTCTGTATGGACGGGACTCTCGCAAGTACAAGAGGTAAATTTATTAATTCAGAGAGAACTATTTTAAAAATCAAATAGGTATATTATTTGAAAATTCCCTAAACTCGATTTTACTTTTATACACCACCCCTAAACACATGTATTGACTTATTTAAGTGTACTATAAGAAACTGAAAAAAAAAACAGTTAGCGACGGAATCGCAATCAACCTCCTGAACAAAATCGATATTTTTCTGATCTGACATTTCACAGATTACTCGAAAACTTGACAGTTCGTGAGCCGCTACCATGGCAACCAACTTGTTGACAAGTTGCCATGATAGTGGTTCACGACTTGTCCAGTTTTGTAATGTGTTGACATATCAGATCAGAAAAATATTGATTTTGTTCAGGAAGTTGATTATTATTATTTATTTATTTGATGCAATATATTTACATTTTATACACAATTCAATGATGTTGGCCTCACTGGGTGGTTTACCCGTGCTGAGGCCTCAATTTCAAATACAAAATTATACACAATACATTTAAATATATATATACAAATACAAATACACACACATATACATATACATACATACACACATACATACATATATAATATTGGTAAAAAAACAGAAACAATCAATAAAAACATACGATTAAGATAAATTAAACTTACAAAGTAGAGATTTAAAATTAACGTAAATGTATAAATAAATAATATTATATAAGATTAAAAACAATATTTTTAATAAGTGTTGTGTGTTTGTGGGTGTTTGTGTTTTATGTTGGTTTTCTGTGTTACTTGTATGTTTTTTTATTTTATTTTATGCTATGATATTTTGGTAGTATTGTCTATTTTGGTCTTTAATCCATTTTGTAATTTTGTGTCGGAATTTATTTTTGTTTTCCTCAATTTTATTTTCAAGTGTTAGACTGTTGAATGCTTTTATAGCGTGATATTGGTAGTGTCTTTATCCAAAGCTTGTACTTACCGTCGGAGTTTTTAAGTTTTCTTTGTATGCTTGTCTAACTGGTCTGTTCGTGATATTTTGTGTTTGTTGAAGGTTGTTTTTTTGGTCAAAAATGTAATTTAGTAGCGATTGCGATTGCGTCGACAACTGTTTTTTTTTTCAGTTTCTCCATGAGCGAAGGCCCTTACTTTACAAAATCTATTAATAATAAGCTTTTAATATTACCGCCTTGCTCGAGTTTGTTCTCAGTTATCGTAGTCCCAGATTGAAGTCGTCATCGTTCTTGTATCCTCTGTCTATTTTGTTTTCATACAAGACACGCGAGAACGAAAAGGACGACCGTCGATTCGTACATATATACCTCTTTCTGGGTCTACTACATATAGTACTACACAATTCTTCATCACCAATAATAACATTTTTCAACACCTGACCAAATACTAAGTTTTTATTGAATTATCTGCCGTGACACCCATTTATTTTGGATTCTCGGCTAAGTGCTCAGACAATGCGATATATGATTTTTTTACCAATTTTAAACATTTTTTTTTAAATTTCTCTATGTTTTCTTAGAAACTTTCTTTTTGGACCGTTTATCTTTAAGAACAGTACTGAATTTTTAAATTTCTCTTGGTTTCTTAATTTTAAGTAACATCATAGCTGTACCTACCTGAACTGCGAACAAATTTAATTTCTCGTTTTTATCAGCTAGAAAATCTTTTCAATTGTAAAGTTCTTAGAATATCAATTAATTTTTAAGGTTTTAACTGTAATTTTATTTTCAAAGGAGACTTAAAAGGAATATAAAATCTTGACTACGAAACCCAACTAGAAATATTTTTATTGACCTTGAAATGTTCAGCAGAATGTTCTATAATCACAATTTCAGGATTTTTCCTTTGGTGAGTTTGTTTAATGAGGGAGACAGGAATGCTTAGAAATTTTATAGTAGAAATTTGGAATCGGTACATGAAAAAGATTTTAAATGCATTGAAAATTAGCGTATATTAATGAATGGTTGTTGTGCGTCCGTACTGTTTGCAGTACGGACGCACAACAACCTTGTGACTTATGTCATTGATACGGATTATGCTAGATTAACCCTTCTGATAAGAATAAATTTATTTTTTAAATAAAAAAAAGATATTAATAAAAATGATTAATTTAAAATTATAATGTGATGAAATAATAATAATAAAAAACATTTTAATTTATGCACCTATTTGGACGTATCTATCATTATAGGTTCAATTTCCAACACACGATAAATATGACTTTCTTTGTAATTGTAGATTTAAAAAGAATTTTGTGTTTATAAAAACACTATAACTGACAAATTTTTCACTTGTTGAAAAAGTTTCGAAGATTTTTTTAAATTAGTGTTTGTAAAATCATGTTTTATTAAACACCTTAATATATTAAATTATGATGAAAAGGAAAATGTTAATAATTTTGGAGAGTAAGCCCAATAGAATAGAATCCTTACGCACCTCCACATCTTCTGCTCCCCCGCCAATATTTACAGCTAATTCCAAAGGGACACTGCCATCCTTTAAACCTACAACGCTAGAATAAGTAGGAAAGTTAATCCTTAGTTCGCCAAATAAACAATGTGTTCTCGATGCCATCCCAACGTGGCTTCTAACGAAATGTTGCAACGTGTTGGTCTCCTTCCTGGTTCACGTGTTTAACAAGTCACTAAGCTCAGGTGACTGCCCGGAACCACTTAAATCTGCGGTGGTTACCTCAATCATTAAAAAACCACAGCTTGATGTCGACAACTTGGGTAATTATCGACCTGTGTCAAATTTGCCTTTCGTAGCAAAACTTCTTGAAAAAATTGCTGCTTCTCAAATAACCTCCCACTTAAATCTGAATAAATTATTTACTGATCATCAATCCGCATATAGAAGGTTCCACTCAACAGAAACCGGATTATTTCGTGTCCTGTCAGATATTACTCTTGCCATAGAGTCAGGTAAGTTAGGACTCCTCTCACTTTTAGACATGAGCGCCGCATTTGACACCATTGACCACGGCTTTCTCATTAAGAGACTAGAGGTAATATTTGATTTGCATTCTGACGTAAAAAATAGTTACAATACTACCTATCCAATCGCTCACAAGCAGTGAAGGTTGGAAATAAACAGTCTAACTTCACAAAACTCTCTTCAGGGTACCTCAGGGATCCGTTTTGAGACCACTTCTTTTTATTCTCTTCACAAATGATGTCGCAAAAATTATCGAGTCATTTGGTCTCCTATCTCACTGTTATGCTGACGATCAGCAAGTCTACTTTTACTGCACACCAAATGAGATCACCAGCCTTAAAATTCACACAGCTCAGTGTCTGGAAGCTATCAGTATCTGGATGTCCTCAAACCACCTAAAGTTAAATCCTTCAAAGACCGAGTTTCTGTGGGCAGCCACGAATAGACGTCAACATTTAATAGACAACTTACCAATTACTGTTTCTGGCAAAGACGTTATTTCGAAGACAATCGTCAAACTTCTGGGAGTTCATCTGGATTCAGACCTCTCGTTAAAAAGTCAGGTGAATAGGACTGTTAGCACGGGATTCTTTTACCTAAGACAACTCAAGTCAGTCTTTTCCCAGAAATCTTTCAACAGAAGCAACTAAGCTTCTTGTTAACTCATATGTAGTATCACGTCTTGATTACTGCAATGGCATCTATGCAAGTCTTTCTAAATGCCAAACTGATAAACTACAATCAGTGTTCAATGCCGCAGCACGACTTATCTCTGGGGTACCCAAATTTTCGCACATTTCGGAACACCTCTGAAACCTTCACTGGCTGAAGTGTCCTGAAAGGATCCAATACAAATTATGCTGGATAGTGTTTAAAGCTATCAATGAAATGGCTCCACCCTATATCTCTGAACTGTGCATTCCTGAAAATATTGGTCTAAGACAGTCAACTCTTAGATCAGCATCATCTTCTGCAATCGGAAGGTTAAAAGTACCTAAGCGAAATCCGAACATTAAGTTTGGTGATCGTGCATTCGGAGTATCTGGCCCTGAGGCTTGAAACAAACTTCCCATGGAATTGAGATGCATAACTAACCCAGCGGAATTTAGATCCAAGCTAAAAACGCATCTTTTCAGACACTCATTTCCTTAAATTCGGCATTCTATAATTGTTGATGTCCACGAATTTATAGATATATATAATAAGTGGGAGCCTAACTGCTCAATCTGTATGTTGAGCGATGAATCATCTTAATGCGGTACGACGATTCATTTTCATTCATTTAAGATAAGCTTGTGTATGTTCCTATAAATCCAGCTAAGATTATTATTGCACCGATAAATCCATTAAGATCATTATTTCACCCGTGTTCTATAATAGTAATATTATATAAGAACTACCTCCTTCTTCTGGCGTTAATAACAGTAAAAAATTTAATATAATATGTATAAAATGTGTATGTACCTATGTATAAAATTTATAAATCCTCAAACTGCTTCGACTCGCAGCAATAACTTATCTATGTTACGAGTTTGTACATGTACCTACAGAACTTGTTTGTTGTTTGGTTTTTAATGTTATCATTATTACTGAAAACAATGGCAAATAAGTATTTTGAAATGTTGGTTCTTATGTTAGTTTTAAGTCTCTAACTTTAAATCGCAGTTGTAAATATGTATATCATTAATTCACTAGTTTTAAGTCAACTATCGTAAGTCTTAGTCATAAGTCACTAGCTATAAGTCTTAGATTAAGCCACTAATTACAAGACTTAGATATAAGTCACTAGTTATAAATATCTCACCCCATGGATTACCAACGGCATTGTTAAATCTATACACAAAAGAAATCATCTTCATAAAATAGCTAAACGAGACCCATTGAACGATACTAAACAGCAAAACTATTACCGATACCGTAATATTTGCAAAACCGTTATTCGCAAATGTAAAGAGCGTTATTATAAATTCTTACTTGATAAGGATAATTCCAGCAAAAACATGTGGAATGTTGTCAGAGACATAACTAAAAGTAAAAGAAATACCAGTACATCTGTAACTGAATTAAACACCGGAAATTTGATTATAACTGACATTCAATCAATTGCTTGTCATACTAATCAATATTTTGCATCTGTTGGGTCAAATCTAGCAAAAAAAATTTATTAGAATTCCAGAAAACGGAAGATTCTTTAGCATCGACAATTGAAACAAAGGAACAATCCTTTTCATTTGATATTAAACCAATTACTGTAGAAGAGGTCTTAAAAATAATCAACAGCCTTAATACTACACATGCAAAGGGTCCAGATAGTCTAAATACACAAATACTAAAAAAAATTAAAAATCAGATTTCTGCTCCGCTATCATATATTTACAACTTAAGTTTTGCATCAGGAATATTTCCTGATCACTTTAAAAAATCAATAATTGTCCCAATTCACAAAAGTGGACCTAAATCTCTTGTAGAAAACTACAGGCCAATATCACTTTTAAGCGCGATATCCAAAGTCATTGAAAAGCTTTTCAAAACTAGGTTAAACGAATATGTGGAGGAACATAACATTCTAAGTCCAAACCAATACGGCTTTCGGTTGGGTAAGGGAACGGATGATGCCATCGCATGTCTCACGGAAACTATTGCAGGGAATATGAACCGTGGCAAGAAAACTATTGCCCTTTTCCTGGACCTGGCCAAGGCATTTGACACAATATCTCATAATATTAACTTCAATCAATCATGTGTACTTAATTATTTAAAAAAAACTTGATTCGAATAAAAGTGCGGGATCTGATTTAATTCCATCCATATTTTATGTAAAATGCCGGGACCAATTGGCTTATCCTCTCTCCTTGCTATTCAAAATGTCATTTGAAGAAGGCAACTTCCCCAACGTCTGGAAACAAGCACTCATTACACCAATCCACAAAAGCGGGGACAAAACTAACATTACCAACTACAGGCCCATCTCCAAACTCCCAATTGTCAGCAAAATCATGGAAAACATAGTTCTTGATCAACTTTTTCCGGCGGTACAAACAATCATATCTAAAAATCAACACGGCTTTTTCAGAAAACGGTCGGTCGAGACAAACCTTCTGGAATACACAGATTTTATTTTAAATTCTATGGGTGGTAAAAATCAAGTAGACTCTATCTATACGGATTTTTCAAAAGCCTTTGATAAAATTAACATTGACCTGCTTCTGAAGAAACTGTTAAAAATCGGGATTAATGGTGACCTTCTCAGATGGATCAAATCATATGTAACAAACAGAAGTCAAGCAGTTAGAGCTAAGGGTTTCTCCTCGCGTTTTTACAGTATACCTTCAGGAATCCCGCAAGGATCACATCTCGGACCTCTCTTGTTTATTTTATATATCAATGATATAGGTAAATGCTTTAAAAATTCCAAATTCCAAATTTTTGCTGATGACACTAAGATTTACAAAAAAATCACTAATATTAATGACAGCCTAGAATTGCAAGATGATATCAATAGGCTTGGAATATATTGTGCTAACAACCAACTGTTCCTTAATCTGGAAAAATGTAACACAATATCATTCACCAAAAGCATAAACCCCCTAATATTCCCGTACAAAATCAATGACGTAGAGATAAAAAGATGTTGTGAAGTGAGGGACTTAGGAATAATAATGGACTCCGGAATGTCTTTCCGAACACATATAAATTCCATCTGTGACAGGGCGTACAAACTTCTAGGATTCATCATAAGAGTGACCAAACCATTTAGGTCTCCACACGTAATCAAAATACTGTACGTCTCTTTTGTTCGCTCAATATTAGAATTCGGATCAGTCATATGGAATCCCCAATACAAAGTAAATATTGAAAGGTTAGAAAGAATTCAAAAAAAGATATTGAAACACCTAGACTTTAAATCCTTTCGAACTTCAGAAAACCTAAAAGACTCATTAACATTCCATAATTTATCAACTTTAGAAGATAGAAGAAATATATCAGACCAAAAATTTTTATTCAAAATCATTAACAACGTTGTTGACAACAACTATCTTCTAGAACACATTAATTTCCACTGTCCAATAAGAAACACAAGGTCAAACCAACTATTCCACATCCCACACTCAAAAACAAATTACACACAACATTCATTTCTCCGAAGGAAGTGCACAAAATACAATGATATCTTTTACGGTGCTGATATTTTCCATTTGTCCTCAGGCCAATTTATTAAATCCATAATAGAAAAAATTAAAACAAATTGTTAATTACGAACTCTCCACCCCTGCTGCATGTTATTTTTTTCATTCTCATTATGTTGGTTTTCCTTCTTTTTATTATAATAATAATATTTGGATGATTTATATATCCCATATGCTTTAATTTGTGTGTGTGTTTTTTTCTTTCATTTCTGTTGTATATATATATATATATATTTCTTTTTTTTCTACCACTTTATGTTTTCTTTAATGTTTTAATCCATGTTTATATATTATAAATTGTAGCGGAAACTTCGCTGGTTAATGCAATCATGTAATATGTTACTTTCTTATAAAATATGTATAACTGTTTGTTTCCTAAATAAACTAAAATAAAAAAATAAATAAAATAAAATTCTTTTACAGAGACTTAGAAATATAGGAATAAAGGGAAAAGCTTTTCAATGGATAGAAAGTTATATATCTCATAGATTTCAACAAACCAGAATTAACGAGGCTATTAGCACTTCACTAAAATACACTTTCGGGGTACCACAAGGAAGTACACTTGGGCCCCTTCTCTTTATAATATACATAAACGAACTTTGTAACCAACACATTGGTGGCAAAATTATCACGTTCGCTGACGATACAGTTATTTTGTTTGAAGGAGATGATTGGAAAGAAACACACCACCTTGCGAACACAGGTATAAACAGAGTAAAACAGTGGCTGGACAGTAATTTGCTTACACTAAACATACAAAAACAAAATATCTCACATTTAGCGCTACCCTTGCAGGGCAACCCAAAACACCTCATCACCTCACAATACACAATATTAAGTGTAGCCTTGGAAATAATAACCATACTTGTAAATGCGAAACCCTTGAATGTGTTAAATCAATTAAATATTTAGGTATAATAGTGGATAACCACCTTAAATGGAAACAACAAATTAAAATCACAGCTAATAAAGTGCGCAAGCTTATTTATATATTTATAGCATTGCGGGAAATTATAAAAACTCAAGACATTAAAAAAATATACTACGGGCTCTGTAACTCCGTCATAACCTACGGTTGCATTGGATGGGGTGGAACAGGATTAACAATATTATACCCGCTACTGAAGGCACAGAAATCCATTCTACGCGTCATTATGAAAAAACTCTTCAGATACTCGAGCGACGCTCTCTTCAAGGAGTTTAATGTGCTTGATATTCGACAGTGTTACATAAAAAAAATAACAATCTGCGTCCACAAAAATATAAGCAAAACGATAACAGTCGATCATAATCATCAAACCAGAAGTAAGAGCAGAAACGACCTTTCCATTCCTACAAGCAATACTGCGGCTTATCAAAAAGTTTTCTCATACCTGGGACCAAAAATATACAACAAAATCCCCTCTCAATTTAAACTGTGTGAATTATCATCCTTCGGTACTAAAATTACAAAATGGTTATTAGACTTAGGTAGGACAGATTCCGAAAAATTATTAAAAAACGTAGTATGAGTTGATTTCTTCGATTTTGTATTTTGTATTTTCCTAAAAAATATATATATTTTTTTTCTTTCTTACATTTATATATTATATTTTTATTTTATATTTTACATGTATCTATCTGGATTTTATTGTTTATTACTGCTAATTTTTATTTTCCTAAAAAAATTCTTTTTTTTTTATTTTTCTTTCTTACATTTATATGTTATATTTTTATTTTATTTTATATTTTACATGTACCTACCTGGATTTTATTGTTTATTACTGATGTACACCTAGAATAACACAACTTATATCTGATATTGTACCTAATATCTAAGTAACTCCCCCAATATGTACCATTATTGTTAATTATTATTGAATCCATTAATGTGAAATTATGTACACGCAACCTGCCAATTTGACTGTCCTAAAACGGGAAACCTTCCTAGTTGGACAGTCAAAGCTTCCTTTTATATTGTTATTATCTTGTATGTAATAAATGTAATAATAAAAATAAATAAATAAATCTTTGTTATACCAATTTTATTACATATTTACTTGTACTGTACAGCGCCCTTGAGATGATTTCTCACAAAAACGGCGCTATATAAATTAGCCAAGTATTATGAATAACGCGATGCTTAATTAATAAAAAAAATAACATTAGGCATTTTAATTCTAGCACTAATCCAACACTTCTATTAAGAGTCCTTGATGTTGCCACAAGTAATATACCATATATTATTTTTAATTAATTAGCTGTGGAACAACACAAATTAAAAAAAAAATTACTTTTGATCTCGAGTTTATTAGTCGAGAACCTTATTCCTCGACCATGGAGACCGTATTGCCCGTATTACGTTATTATATTTGAAGAAAAAAATTAAAAATTACTATTAGATTATTTTAAGATGTGAAGCACGATTTGCCACGTAGATTTAACGCACCTGGGAATAGATAAAGAAATCGCGATCGCCAAAGGAAGACACGGAACTATCAAGTAATCACCTACATAATTGTCAACCATCGCCAATCTAGTTTACTCTCTACCATTGGTGCACACACAATGGGGAGTGCCTCCTGTTGACTAAGAAATTCACTCGAAAGTAACGAACCGCTGGACATGCTGAGGATAACGATTTACTTGATATATTTTGTGTTGCGGTGTGCGAACACCCGGTACCTACTAGTGTAAGAAGTCTCTGTAATTTACTGGAAAACTGACTAAATATGAAGGCCGAGGACAATACTGATCATGAGACATATTGACAAAAATTACCAAAATTTAATTATTTAATACTTGAGGAAACTTTAAGATCCTATATATCTCTCTAAATAACTAACAAACTAACTAACCATCACGCCGTTTCCCCGCAGGGGTAGGCAGAGAGGACGGACCGCCAAACTACTCGGTCTTGGCACACACTCTTTGCCTCACTCACATTAATACATCATCTCATACATTCTCTTCTATTATTCTGACTTTTGGCATGGCCTGACTCAAGTATCGGATTCATTTGATCGTGCCATGTCTTTCTCGGGCGTCCCCGACTTCTTCTACCATTCACATTCGCGGACATGTATATTAACAAAACTTGTTCAGCATTGGAACAGCTTTAGGAATACTCACCATATTCCAAGGTCCTGTTTGAAAAAATATTGTTCTCTCCTTTATTTATTTCCTTCCTCACAAAGCATTACTTTGGAATTAGAAGAAAGAAGAAGATGACTAAATCCTACCTGCAGATGCCAGTTCAAAATATTATTCGTACAATCATTTTGAAGTATCCACATTAATCAGTTGAAATATTGCTTCGATCGTGACCACACAAGTTGTTTGAAACTCTCCCAAATTCGCTTTCACATACGTTTTATATGATACTTTTTTATGTTAATCATGGGGTGTAACTGTGCCAAGTGACCAGTGGATGAAGTACCAAAACGTCAAACATTTGAAGGTAGGGCTTTTTCCCGACTATCTTTGTCCCTTTAATAAAAAAGCAATCGAACGTTATTTTGTTTTTTGTTAAGTACAGTCTACGAGTAGGTACTTAAGTTGTCAATCGGGCATTTAACAACATTCATAGACAAATTGAGCGATGAATTTGACAGAAATTGATCAGCACATATAAAATTTACTTTGCACGAGGAAGAACTTTTCCTATTTGAAATCCCTTGATCAACTTATGTAATTTGGTGAGAATCATTAAATATTCTCCAGAAAAAAATTGTTTTTTGCACTTGCAATGTCGAAATATTCCCATGAGACATGCAGCGAATCAAAATATTGTCTAATAGCGGACAGTATATTTTTAATGTAGCACACCCTGACTCGATAGTTAGTACCCCGGGAACCATGCAACAACACCTCTGCCATTGGTTACCCCAAATAAACCTAAGTTCACGGGATGAGGTGTAAATGATGCCGGCGGATATGACTCTCCATTTACTTGCGTGGTGTGCCGGATCTGTAGAGACTGGTTAAAAAAATCTATTTGACCTCTTCATCAGGACTCTTTCGATCCACCTCTTTGTACTGCAGTGGGAGGGATGGATTCGTAAGTCCGTCACTCCTGGACCCACTGAAAGCCAGATTTCTACCTTCCACTAATACCTTTTCCTTCCCAGACTTATTTTCCTCAAAAAGATGCCGTAGGTTCTATGGGGAATTATTTTCCTGAGGGTTTCCTGTGTGGAACTAATGTTTAAAAACATAAAAATCAATTAACGTCAAAACAATTTGGCTTCTGACAATGTCAAATGGTGCTTTATTTTTTGACATTCTATATAAGTTTAGTTCTAAAGTACTTACTTAAATAATATTGTTTAAAGTATTTCAAAATTGTTTTCCCCTCAGCTTTAAAATGCAAACTTGCAGGAAACGTATGTACCATAAATAGCAGTGCTCCGTTCTAGACCGACCGCTGTAAATATGACAATCAAATATTTGCAAAGAACAAAGGATTCGCCGCGAGTCAATACAAATAGTATGCAACCTCACCCGCTCAAGTAACCCCGCTCCGTGACCGAGTGGTGGCCTGCGCCCTGTGACCGCTCCTAGCTCTGCTCTCTGCTCTCTGCTCTGTACTCTGTGCTGTTCCTTTAACTCTAAACAGTAAAGTCCTTATAACTTGTAGTCTTCTCGAGGGGTTGGGGGTGAAATGGTGAAGGTTCGTTGTGCAATAAACAGAAAATTATTGAATGATTTAATCTTTATATTATAAAAATCTCGCTTCACGATGTTTGTTCGAGATAAACTCTGGAACCACTTAAAACCAATTTTCATGAAATTTGGCTTAATTTGTGTAATTTGGTCCAACTTAAAAGATAGGAGAGTTTTTATCTCGATTATTGACCTCAATATTTATTAGTGTCCGACCAAAACAGGATTTTCTACGGAAACTTCAGTAGGTGTCTCAGTTTCGGCAGAAACCGAAACTTTTTTAGCATGTTAAAAATCTACTGTTTACTGAAATTTGGTTTATTTTTTACACTTATACAAACAGTTAACATGTGTTATGAAATAAAAAAAAAAAAAAAAAACAATAATTGAAGTACGGGAATTTCTTTTGTTGATATTACTAAAAATTACCAAACATGTTAACTACTTCTTGGAACAAAAATTTGTCAATAATCAACACTTATGTACATTATAGAGGAAGGATCTCATTAATTGAGTATTTAAATTTAAATTGCGTTTACAATCACAACATTCTTAAAATACTAAATTTACCATTTATTGAGATCTTTTGCAGTGTTTCGGTGCGGCCGAAGGTTCGGCAGATAATCTGCCGAAACCGAAACTAATGCCGAAACTTGCCGAAACCGAAACCGAACCTTCGGTCAGTCACTAATATTTATTATTGCGAATTAAATGTTTGTTATAGGACAATGCTTTGTAATTATTTGTAAGTTCCATAAGTTTTTAATAAAAGGCGGTGTGAGGTACCTAATTTATCCTCACAGCACTTGGTTATCAAGGTTGGGTAACCATCCAGTAGATGGCGTTGTGTTTCGATTTTACGTGACAGCAAAGCGTGGCCGGGTCAGCTAGTTAAATATAAAAAAAAATAGTAGATGAACGAATTTAAGAAGTGTAAAAAAGGAAGTAAGTTTCCAAGGGGGGGTATGGGTACCACCGCTCCGGGATCTATTTATTGGATAACCTGTACCTCTGCCATAGGTTATCCCAAGTGGTTATAATTGATCTATTGAAAACATAAAAAAATTAAAAACAAAAAAACATCTGTCAATAAAATTTTTATTATCAGTGTAATCCCATTCCTCCATATAAACGCAGGAAAACCTCCTCAAATAAAATTGTGAACCGTCCGCGTCTTGTTGATTCATCAATTGCATATCGTTACCATGAGATCGAACAATTTATTTAGTGTACCCATTGTCAATCTAAATTCATTAGTTAAACGTAATATTTAATCTTTACTGACAAAATTGTAAATGAGAGTACAGACAGCCATTTACTTAACCTCATTGGTTTTATTACAAGCAATAATTGTCAGCCTGAGACACTCATTTACATTGAAAAATCTTCCGAGAAAAGATACTTGCCGCCAACGGGACTTGAACCCGTGTCCTTCCGATTGCCGGTCGAATGCTCTGACCACTGAGCTATTATATATACTAGTGATAATTCAATATATACTAGTGTTTCATTCAACAATTACTGCTTGTTATATTTTTTTTCCACCTGAAAACAACAAGCAGTAATTGTTGAATGAAACACTAGTATATATTGAATTATTTGGCGGGTATTTGATAAGGCTGACAATTATTGCTTGTAATAATTGTTACCCTTTGTGCTATGCATAAAAATCTTGTCTAAATGTTAGTTTATAAATTAAAAAATAATAACTCATTGGTTTTCATATATCTACGAGAGCTACTCATTCCAAAATCCTATTTAGATTTAACACTGAACTAAGCATTTCAAAACCTCGATTGTACCTAGATTACATGAAGTTAGTAATAGATACGTAGATGTTGTGGATCTATTTAACTACACAGAAGATAGATACAGGAAGGTCTTACCTTCATATCTTCTCCATCAATAATAATTTAACCTAAGTCTTCTTATGTGTTTTGTATGCACTTGAATCTCTTACTTTATATCTTTCCAGAGCTTCTATTTCATTGTTTACTTTCTGAAGTCATTTTACGATCAAATGCCAAATTGTTATTTAAAAAAAAATAATTATCGTACATATAAATATTATTATATTTATTTACTCTTGTGTTAAGTGTGGCATGAAATTATTGTTTATAGTACATTTATTCCGCCAAAAAACACATAGCAAGATGTAGACATTTTCATCTGTACCTTGAAACATGTAAATTTAATCTGAATGAATTTATAGTGCATTTTTTCTGTTTTTAAAAAATCTATAAATATATTTCTTAATTTTGTTTTTGTTTGAAATATGGTACCTACATATAAATTACTTAATTAATTGAAATTTATTGGTGTATGTATGTATATGTTAATGTACTCATTTTTATGTAGATATTGCTGCCTGATTCCTAAATACATATAATAATAATAAATATAGACCATTACATGTCTATATTTATTATTATTATTTATTATTTATCTCTCAATATAGACCCATTACATGTCTACCCACAATATACAAAATTTTAACCTCTTGCTTGACAGATTTAATATATACTCATTTGGATGAAAAAAATATTTTATCTGAACAACAAAAAGGTTGCCGCAGAAAACATATGGGATGTAAAGAACAATTAGTTATTGATTCTGTAATTTTAAAACAAATTCAAAATCAAAAGCGTAATTTACATACTTGTTATATAGATTATCAAAAAGCTAATCAAAATATTAAAAATATATAAAGTTAACCCAATTATAATTAGCTTTTTGAAAAATATTATGTCTTTTTGGAATACAGATTTACTAGTAAATTTAAAAGGTAAGAAAATAGTAGTACCGGGCATTTCAATAAAAAGAGGGATTTTTCAAGGAGACTCATTGAGTCCTCTTTGGTTTTGCTTAGCATTAAATCCCATGTCTAAAATGTTAATTAAAATCAAGTTTGGAATAAGAATTAAGGGTAATACAAGAGAGAGTAGTATAGTTTCACATCTCTTATATATGGATGATATAAAATTATTTTCAAATTCTGAATCAAATTTTGAGAAAATGATTAAGGTAGTTAAAATTTTTTCAGATGATATTAAAATGACTTTTGGTTTAGATAAATGTAAAACGATCCATATAGAGAAAGGCAAAATTGTAGATAGAGACGAGGGTATATTTAGAAATTTCAAAATTAAAAGTATGAAAGGGGATGAGGTTTATAAATATTTAGGATACCCGCAATCGAATAGATTAGATCACACTAGTATTAAAAATGATATTAGGATTAAATTTCAAACTAGGATCAGAAAAATTTTAAAATGCAATCTATCTGCTAAAAATTTAGTAAAAGCAATAAATACTTGGGCAATACCTTTATTAACGTACTCATTTGGCATAATTAAATGGTCCAATACAGATTTAGATAGTTTAGAACGATTAATTAGAACTACGTTAACAAAGTTTAATTGCCATCATCCAAATTCAGCTATAGAACGAATTAATTTACCTAGAAATTTAGGAGGTAGAGGTGTAGTCAAAATAACATCTTTGAAACACAATCAGGTAGAAATGCTTAGAAATTTTTTCCATAGGAAAGCTAATAGCTCAGAAATGCACAAAATAATTTGCAAGGCAGATAGAAACATTACACCTTTAAATTTATATGACGAGAATGCCAACATTCTTATAAATACTAACCAGGAATTATTAGATTCCTGGTCAAATAAAATTATTCATGCAAAACACTTCAATTATCTCAACCAAACGTATGTTGACAAACTTTCGTCAAACAAATGGTTGAGTATTGGAGAGTTGAGCTCAGAAATAAAAGGATTTATGCTTGCCATTCAAGATAGAGTCATTAATACTAAAAATTATAGGAAGCATATAATCAAAGATATAAATCAAATTGATGATTTATGTAGAAAATATTTGGCTTTTCCGAAAACTATAGAACATATTATATCGGGATGTTCTATATTAGCGCCGTCCGAGTATACATTTAGGCACAATCAGGTTTTAAAAATAATCCACCAAAGTTTGGTAACTAAACATAACTTGATTGACTGCCGTAATATAGTACCATATTATGAATGTGAACCAAATTCATTTTTAGAAAATGAATTTTATAAAATATATTATGGTAAAACTATACTAACAGACAGAACAATTAGTCATAATAGACCTGATATAGTTTTACATGACAAAATTAAAAAAAATAACTTATATCATTGATGTAGCTATTCCAAATTCCTGTAATATTCAAAAAACTGTTTATGAAAAAATTAGAAAATACACAGATTTAGGAAATGATATTAAAAGAATTTGGCATTCTCGGACTATAAAAATATTACCATTTGTTATTTCGGCTACTGGCATTATACCTAGGTCTCTGATTCAAAATTTAGGCGTATTAGATTTGTCAAAGAATTTATATATAAAAATGCAAAAATCGGTAATTTTAAATACATGTAGGATTAAAAAAGATTTTTTAAATATTTATATTGAGGGATCAGTAGGATTTATAGGTTCAATTAGGAATTCCACAGAGCCGAACCCTCTGATATGAAAATATCTGGAGTCGGTGAATTATTTTCCCATCTAACAAATTTAAAATGTTAAATGGGTATTTTTTGCATGTTTTTTGGTCTCCCCCGACATAATTACTCACTTTTCTTAATAATAAAGCTAAATCTAACTGTTTGAACAAAAAATATTCCGTATTAACGAGTAAGAGGTTCAACGCATAAATAATGTTTTTTTCTAAAAACCTTTTTTAAATGTTTCCAAGAACATTATTTCTATATTTCTTGCTTGCATTTCTTAAATGCAGTAAGTGAGAAATGCAGCAGCGACGGGTAAATCTGATTTGCGCCATAATTGCCTAATGGTCTGATAACTTGGCAGAAACAAAATGTTCGAGAACAAAGGCGCAAATCTCTAATTTAGAAACGCATTAAAATTCACATCTACATTCTTGTTCGTGAAGAGCGTAGTTTGTTCTTAGGAAAATATTATCGAAAATGTGTGAATTCCAAACTTACATTATATTGGAAGAATTACTGTAATTGGCCAGATTTATTTTTTTCCGAAAAAAAGGATGGTGTTTTGTCATTTTCAAAATGGTTTAATTAAAAATACAACAGTCTTCATTAATGTAAGGTTGATATTTTTTGTACAATGATTTGTTAAAAGGAAACATACCTTGGTAATTGATGAAGTTTACAAGGATTACAAAAAACGCTAATCTTTCTGAGATGGAGTAATGTAGCGAAATTCACTTTAAGGCTCGCCGCACACATCAGGTTTTTCCATCCGTTTGACTGATCAGACAAAAATCGATTCGAAAACCGGATTGGTTATAATACCGAGGCCACGCCCGTTGTCGAACCGGATTGGACGGCCGACGCGGAAAGGCGTGGCCTATTTTCAATACCGGATTATCGGATGTGTGGTGCTTTTCCGATTTTCATAAGAAATGTATGGCGCGAAGGCCTTACGGTTGTCTGATCAGACAATCGGATGGAAAAATCTGATGTATGCGCTAAGCCAGCGCTGTTCTTAGTTTTGTTGTAAATAATACAAAAAAAATATTTTCAACTAATTCATACAATAAAATAGTTTTTCAAAACTAATTGTGACAACACCAAAACAACAAAAAAAAACTTGAATTTGTACTCACATAAGCAGGTTTGGCGTAATGGGCGTTTTACAGGAAGCTTTTGTTTATCCAGCTACCATATGGGTCGCCTTTTCATTATGGATTCGGAACAAAAAATGAAGTGTTCCATTTTCGTGGCGTTTTTCGTACAATAGGCGACATTTTGTGTTTTCGTTTGAATGTTAATTATTTACGGTGTAATACCGGTTAATTATTACCGGTGCTGTAAATTTATCTTGTACTTCATATGACTTGTTCACGGCAATGGCAAAGGTAAATGGCAGATGCTTCCACGTGATTTAAGCAGGCCGCACACGTCAGACAAGAGCCGGATCAGACAAAATCGATTCGAACCCGATTGGTTATAATGCCGGGGCCACGCCCATTGTCGGACTGGATTAGACGGCCGCGCGGAGTAATGAAAATAAGCCACGCCTTTCCACGCTCGCCGTCCAATCGAATTTTGTCTGACCCGACAATCGGATGGAAAAATCTGACGTTTAAGGTTATGTTCAAGGTGTTTCCATATTTTGACGATTTATTATAGTCCCCAAATATTATTTCATCTCTAATAACAACTATTTTTACAAAATCGTAGGCATGAAAATATAGTTTTTACATTAGCTCCACACGGGAGGCCCTGAGGAAAATACTTCCCCTCAATGCCTACGTCTTCTTTGTGGGATATTGTGTGGAGGGTATTTTTAGGAATGGAAGGAGAGAAAGTTCTAGGGAGGAAACTATAACACCGACAGAGTCCTGCTAGAGAGGTTAAAAATTCTCCCTCAACCAGTCTCTCCCGATCCGGCCTGCCGCGCAGTTGGCGGGCAGACGCATCCGCCGCCAAGATCCGGGCAAACATCACCCCATGAATCCGGGCACCCCTGTTAAGTCACCAAACGTAGCGAACCACTTGGGGTGACCTACGGCAGAGGTATTGGTAATCCAATAAATTTTTCACGGGGCGGCGGTACCCATACTCGCCTCCCAAATTGAAAAAAATTACAAGTGTGCAGTTCACACGTAGAAGTGAAATTTTCAGACAGTTAAAGTAGACAAGAATGGGGAGGCTAAAAGCACCGCACAAAAAGGAGATCTATTATTATTATTAGATTTTTCTATCTCATTCTCTTGCAGGGTAAATCCTACATATGTATCTATGTGTGTGTCTCTTTTTAGTTTTGCTTTTTCGTTTTATTAAATGACTTCAAAAAGGAGGAGGTTCTCAATTCGACTGTATTTTTTTATTTTATTTTATTTTTATGTTTGTTACCTCAGAACTTTTGACTGGGTGAACCGATATTGATGATTCCTTTTTTTTATTTGAAAGCTGGTTCTTCCCGTGTGGTCCCATTTTAATTTGGTCCAGTTCGGACAATGGCATCCATGAGAAAACCATAAGTCTTAAATTTGCATTAAGTATGTGCGCGACAAATGGACGAATAACTCAATATCACGCCGACCGATTTCGATGATTCTTTTTTTATTGAAAAGAATGTACTCCAAGGGTTATTTGGTGAGAGTTTGGTTAGGTTCTGATTATCGGATTCATGACAAATTAACGAAACTCGGCCGAATCTCTTAATTTGACGTTATGGTCAAATTATGTCTGTCTCATATGAGCAGCACGTTTAGTAGGTTTACCCATATTCAGACAAATTAGTTGGTGTACTTCAGATTCACTAAAAATCAAAAAATAAACAAAAATTTTGACAACACAAAAAACGACTTAAAAAAATGCACTAAAAAGTAAAAAAAAAATAATTTCGTATTCTTCTACAACTTCATAATCAACTTACTTTTTCTAATCATCAATATGTAGGTACGATTGTTATTTTTGGAGCAAGTCGCTTGTACGACACAAGCACATCTCACCTATAACTATGTATGTAGTTACAAACCTACCTTGACTGACACCGACTCCAAAAGTAAAAATCGTACCTACATATTGATGATAAGAAAAAGTAAGTTGATTATGAAGTTGTAGAAGAATACGAATTTTTTAAATTTATTTTTTAGTGCATTTTTTGAAGTCGTTTTTTTGTTTTGTTAATGACACTTGAAGCAAAGATGGGTCGCGAGTCGCGATACAAGTTTCCATGTGGGGATCGCTATGAAAAAAGCATCGTGTAAAGCTCCCATAAGGCACGAAGAGAGGCAACCGATTCTAGTAGGTAGGTGGCTCAGAGTAGAGGTAGGTGCTCCTATTAGATCAGACATGTCACATTCAGAATATTCAGAAGTTCTGTACATTAGTAATGCAATGCATTCCATTGATCCACCCCTTTATAAAACGAGGAGTAATCTCACAGTTCTGTAGTTCTGTAATGGGGGTGTGGGAGGGGAGTTGGAGAAGCTAATAATATGGTGGCATTTTGCAATGTTGGGTTTGACGTGTGAATTTGAATAATTAGACACATCAATTCCATCAGAATGTTGTTTGTATCACTGCCATTGAAATGGTTCTGTGATTAATGCTGATTATCAAAAATATTATTTGCGGGTCGTGTCATATTATCAGGCATTGTTTCGTGGTTATTGTATTAAATTTTAACACTAAGAGTGAAAAAACCATTGACGTATTTTAAGATCATTTAAAATTGTCTTTTTTATGTGTTCTTTTGTAATCCCGCGGATTTAAAATACTGGGTTATGCATGTTACTTTATGTCTAGTGAACTAAATACATATTTGTATTAGCTATTGGTGTGTTGTTGGTGAGTTGTCATTAATAATATAAGATACGCAGATGATATTGTATTACTAGTTGACTGCATCGATGACCTCCAAGGCCTATTAAATCTTGTTAATAATGCTGGTGAGCAACTAGGCCTAACAATCAACGTCAATAAAACTAAATGGACGACATTTGGACGACTAGATCACTCTGAATTAGTGATACAGTTAAATGGTTGCAATGTCGAAAGGGTGGAAAGATTTAGATACCTCGGCAGTATTCTCACGGAGACTCTTGACCCAGATGTAGAAGTTAGATGCAGAATTGAAGCAGCAAGAACTGCGTTCATTAAAATGAAATCCCTCTTCTGCAATGACAATATCAGCTTAAAACTAAGGCAGAGAATGCTAAAAAGCTATGCGTGGTCGGTCTTGCTCTATGGATGTGAAACATGGACCTTGAAAGTAAATACCATGAACAGGTTAGAGGCTTTTGAAATGTGGCTTCACCGGGAATGCTCAAGGTCCCATGGACCGACATGATCACCAACACAGAAATTCTCAGGCGGCCTAGAGCAGATAGAGAACTGCTTACATTAATCAAAATCAGGAAAATTTCATATCTGGGTCATATACTTCGAGGGGAGAAGTATCACTTGCTCCATTTAATATTGAAAGGCAAGATAGAGGGTCGCCGAGGGCCTGGTAGGAAACAAATGTCTTGGCTGCGTAATATACGAGAGTGGACCAGCATTAGAAGTGTGGAGGAGCTATTCCGGGCAGCACAAGACAGAGAGACATTCTCAAGAGTGATCGCCAACGTCGGGGGGACCTGATACGGCACACAAAGAAGATTGGTGTGTAATTTAGTACAAACTTTATGTATTCGAACCTATATCACTCGGCGCGAACACTGTTAGCAAAAAGCGTTGTTTCTTTTTAATCCAACATGGCTGATTTAGATCCTTATTTCAACCTTATTTTGCCCATCGCCCACTTTGAGAATATTTTTTTCTAGAGCCCCCCAATTTTTTTAATTATGGGGGGGTTCAACCGTCGAGGAATCAATAATTCGATAAAAAATATATTGAATTATGTGTTGAGCGAGTTAAAAAAAGTGATTCTTTAGTATTTTTTTTCTTTATTCATATTTTTTTTGGTACATACATTGGTATAATTCCACAAAATCGCATATAAGCAACGCCAGTTCGTGGGTATGCGAAACAGTTAAAATTTTACTCACATGCGTACATACATTACCTTTGAAGGGATTAAAAAATAAAATAAAATAAATAAAAAATAAAATCAGTGTTTACTGATTTACAATTCAAACGACATGTAAATAAATATTAAAAAAATGTTACATCAAGTCAGATGTTACAGCAGGTCAGATGTTACAGCAAGTACATGTTTGTATCGATGGCATTAACCCAAGACTTTATTACATTTTTATATTTGCTGTAGGAGGGTATATATTTCCTTTCAATTTCTGTAGTCTTATATAAAGCATTATTAATTTTAAGTACAGGTTTGCTACCTCCTTTCTTTTTGTATTCTTGATGTATTGTCAATTCTTCATAATAATAGTACACGTAAGATGGTAATGCTACATAATAAATTATAAAAATGTTCACATCCAATTTAATGCCGACCAGAATGTAATGGAATCTTCCAGTTCAATTTTCCAATTTTCATCCACTTCCCGAACTACCGAAATGTGGGAATTTTTGCACATGTGATAAAAATGATTAATTAAAGTTTAATTTGGTTTGTTATTAGAATGTTTTTTTGTCTTTCTGAGACTGCCCACGCCCTCACCGCCCTCAATTTTCTTTGGGTCTTCTACTGCCCCCCTGAAAGTCGCAAACGCCCACAAGGGGGCGTTATCGCCCACGTTGAGAACCTACGATTTAAATTAATATAATCCTTTGTCATTTTTTTGGAAGACGATGCATAATATAACTTTTTCCAGTTCATTTCGCAACCACCTAACTTAAGCAGTGTAAAAAGGATAAGGGTTCTTTATCACGGCAGCACAATGAAATTCCTCTATGGATTGGTAGTTCCATATTTAGATAAATTTAATCCCATCGTACGCAGAGCGAAGCTGCAATAGAGAGTTTTTGAACGCTGAAGCTTACAAACTTTACACGCCATCAAACACTGTGAATTGGACTAAAAACTTTCGGTCAATTGCATTCTAGTAGTAATAACATCCTGGGTAAAATATATTGTTGTGGTGTTTCTAATTGGAATGAAACTCCTCCACAACCAGCAAGGTGTGTGACTAGTGTATTGGACAGTTGGTAGGATAACATCGGTTCTCTGTAAATTTCTGTCTGACCTTGAGTTAGCCTCGTTTATTTATTTCAACTGAAGGAATGCCAATCCATTTTATCGACTAGTTACTCTGTTACCGTAGCCACTTATTTTCAATGACTAAAACTAAAAAAAATACATGATATATGAATAACCATAGGTTGATATCCATTGTAAGGTGCAACATAGGGATACTATTGTAAAATCATCGAATTGAATATTAGTTCTATGGTTGTCACAGTGGAAAAGTTGGTGAAGTCTTGTAGATTTTACGATGACTCGGATATTTATAACACTTTTAATATTCAATCAACAAATTAATCATAGCACAATTATTGAACCTACATGTTTTAATGACCCAAACATGTCTGATTACGTCTAAAAATGATCGAAATGAAAACCAAGCTTCCTTTAACGGAATCACTCTTTCCGACAGGCTTCCATTGATATGTTTGGTGTAACTCTAAGTGACCAGCTCAGGTACGGGGGCTTCATGGAAGCAAGATTTAAGTTAGCCTTTCAGAAACAGGGTTCGCAGATACATTCTTCTTCTTCTTGGTGTGCCCAATCAGGTCCCCCCGACGTTGGCGATCACTCTGGAAAATGTCTCTCTGTCTTGCGCTGCCCGGAGTATCTCCTCCACACTTCTAATGCCGGTCCACTCTCGCAGTAAATTTCGAAGCCAAGACATTTGTCTCCTGCAAGGCCCTCGGCGACCCTCTATTTCGCCTTTCAATACTAATTGGAGCAATATTTCTCCCCTCGAAGTATCTGACCCAGATATGAAATTTTCCTGACTTTCACCAATGTAAACAGCTCTCTATCTGCTCCAGCCCGCCTGAGAATTTCTGTGTTGGGTCAACTTGAGCATTCTCCGGTGAAGTCACGTTTCATAAGCCTCTAACCTGTTCATGGTATTTACCTTCGAGGTCTGTGTCCCACATCTATATAGCAAGACCGACCACACATAACCTTACCGACCGACCACACATAGATACTTTCAGAGTACATAACTGCTAATCCCGTACAAATCAAATGTGCGCCCCACGATTGAATTTGGCAGCTACCCCTGGTCTGGACCCCCAAAATACCTGTAAAAACCCTCGACTTTGTGCTGAAACTGGCCGTCCGTTTAATATATTCTCTTATGTGTTAAAAAGGATTGCTTTAGAGAACAGGCGTCGCGTCGGTTGGAAATGCTGTCCGTATTTTACCGGTATTTTAATGCAAGATGTTCCGAGCAACTAGCGTCATTGATTTCTTCGACACCGGTGTACAGTCAGGAAACAATTTGGGAGGCGGGAATGGGTGCCGCCGCCCCGGGAACCTTTATTGGATAACCAATACCTCTGCCATAGGTCACCCCAAGTGATACGTTTGGTGATTTAGCAGGGGTGCCCGGGTTCATGGGGTGAGGCTTTTTCTAGGTCTTGGACACGGATGACCAGGACACAATGATCCCCAGATTCCTACCCACCCCTTAAACCCTTTTCCTTCCTAGAAATCTCCTCTTCTTCCTTTCCTTAAAAAAAACCCTCCACACAGCATCCCCAAATATGACATAGGCCCCGAGGGAAATTATATTCCTCACGGCCTCCTGTGTAGAGCTCATGTAAAAAAAAATAAGCTACAAGCGCTCAACATTTATCACATGAGAACGGCTCGCTTCTACGATTCGATTTTGAGTTCAACAGCATCCCCAAAGATGACATACGCCCTGAGGAAAATAATTTAACTAAGGGCCTCCTGAGTGGAGTTAATGTAAAAAAAAACATAAATTACTAATATTTTCGTTTGTTCGCGCAGGTACTTAAGTGAAAATGCCATATTATATAAAACGTTAATCTCACATTCATTTTTGACGTATTTGTACATATTGTTATTAGTCTAGCCTACCTCCTTAATTTACAGCATGCGCTAGACGTAAAAGCACATTATTACGCACAGATTAAATTAGCCGGCCTCTATTTACACCGATTAGAATCTACACAGGAAACCGGTCAAATTAAGCCTTGTAAAAGTCCAAACTTCAAACACTGCCCATAAAAAGCATTCAAGATGATAGTTATGGCCCATTCTTTTTAATATTCATTATTGTATCAGGGCCAGCCCAAACAACGATTCAATGTTTTCTTAATTAATTCCCAGTCATTAAACTGTTTATTTTAATTTAGCGGAGGAGGCGAGATGATATCAAATGGATCTCGGCTCCCAGAGATATAAATGTATCGGAACGATTTCATTGTTGACGCCTACGCTAGTTTCATTGCTGTAATTTAAATGATAATGCGCCATAATAATTTTAACGATAGTGCTAGGAAAAGTAGATTAATATCGTTGTCTTCGACAATTAGATTATATTAGCTAGCGCTATGACTAATGAAATAATAGCCTGGTATGATTTTGCCTGCTTTTCAAGTTACTTTAATATTTTGAAGAAAATATTAGGTTGCGATCAAGACAAATACATAATATATATTAATTGATAAGATACGATTGTACGCTCTCAGCATGGAGCACTCCTGTCCCAAGATCGACACACCAGGGGGCACTGATTTTTTAGAGCTTGGAACACGTGTTCAGAGGATTGAAAGGAAGTTGGAATTTAATCGAACGGTAGGATATGTGACAACCTTATAAGACAATATTGGAATTTAGGACTCGTATCTCAGGAATGAGAGAATTAATTGAGCGTTGTTTTTGTTTATTCTTTAATTTTTTAAATTTTTTTAAAATTTTCTTTATTCATTTTGTTTGTTACAGGTTTTTTTTGCATGGTTTTTCGACTACCAAGCTAGGCAATTCCCGTATTATGGTATTTATTAAATCATAAACAAATGCCCGTATTTGTTTATGCTTTCCCTCTTATTATCTCTTCTCGGCTCTTCTTGGACCTTCTTGTGTGTTTGTGGTTATTCTTGCCACTTCTTGCATTTTCTCGGCTCTGCTTGTATTTTCATGACTCTTCTTCGTCTTCTTGTCTTTTTTTTTAAATTCCTCTTGGATCTTATTACGACCGATGTCGCCAAACTGAAGAGGACTGTAAATCTAAGTAGTTACTTCAAAATGACTGCAAATCTAATTTGATTGTGTTTGATTTCGATCACAGGACAAGAATATGACGGAAAAAGCCCCACCTTTAGATAAAATGATCTGATGTTCCCTCCACAATTTTCGAGGTTGGCACAATTACCGTCACTTTCTTATATTTTATCTGAATGCGAATTTCGAGAGAAATCAATATTGATGTGTATAATAGCGCGACAAATTTTCGTCCGAGTCCATGTGGGTAATTTAACAATAATTGTGCAAAAATGTTTTGCACTGGCCAAGTGGGTAGGAATTATAATCATTTTCTTCTTTTTTGTTTCTTCTCCCAAGTAGGGCTTTCAGGAAGGAGGAGGACAATGGTAGATGCATGACAATATCAGGACTTTGGGAAATGGGTTAGTCCCAAAGCTGTTTCAATAATTAACAGATATTTTTGTCTTTTCTTGGCAGGAGGTGGAAGAGAGTGGGGTGGAAGGGGTTGAGGGAGGGAGAGGGGAGAGGGATGGGAGAGGGAGGGGTGTAGGAAGGTGGGGGGAAGGTGGGGTTAAGGTTGAGGGGAGGGTTAGGGGGTGTGGTGAGGGGTGGGTGGAGGGGGAGGGTGAGGGTATGGCGGAGGGGGGGGGGGGATGGGGGGAGTTGAGTGGGGAGAGGGAAGGTGGAGGAAGCGGAGTGGGAATCCCCCTAATACCATGCGAGCAAAGCTGCGGGAAAAAGCTAGTTTGAAATAAGGAGTGACATTATGTTATGTTTATTTTTAGTTCAAATTTCAGAGACTGAATGATTAATATATGATTTAAAAATATGGCTGATTGGTTAAAATTGACTTTTTTTTACACGAAAACATGACCTTATATGGAAGTTTCGGTTTCGGTTTCGGTTTCGGCCGTAAACACTAGTTTTGGTCGGACACTAGAAATTGAATTAAAATTAAATTGGATAATGTTATTATCGAGTTCTGCACGTATTTTAGAATGTATTTTAGTTATAGCTGTTTCGACTTGTAAAATCATTTTCAGAGAGTGATTATGTGGGATTCGGAATCTTTCTCTTTGGTTTCCGTTGCACTAGGTGTAAAGGTTTTCTTAACTGATTTAGAATGACGTTATTGCTATGACTCATTTAAGTGCATTATATTGTTTTGGTTTTGTAAACATACTACGTAGGGGGGAATAAATAATTTTCCTTACTTTATTAATTAGCGTTATGTTGGGGTCATTCGTTCGTTTGAAAATGAACTTACAAGTCGAAACAGCTGTAACTAAAATACATTCTAAAATACTTGCAGAACTCGATAATAACATTATCAAATTTAACTTTAATTAAAATTAAAATTAAAACAAAGAACTTTGTAAAACACCTCTATTTAATCAGAATTATCAATAAGTTTCGAAACCAACGGTTTCTTCGTCAGGATAAGATTAACATTAAATAAATTTTAATCACAGATACGTAATGGTCTAACCACACCTCTGTTTGCAGTAAAGTCATCGATTCCTCCAACCCTTATGTCCAATCCATCAGTTCCTCCCATATCACGTCTGCTCTGCAACTATTTACTAAGGCGTTCGCTATTGAAAGCCAGTCTAAAAGGTGCAGGTTGATAAAGAAAAAGTCAGTTCAATAATAATTAATAGTAATGATGTACATTTTTAAATAAATTTATTACATTATAAACGTAATTTATAAATAGTAATTTGGTGAACAGTAGACCTCGCATCAAAAAATTATTTCTTATAGTTTTCTCTCATTTATTACCTTAATCAAATTCATCTTCGAAATCTTAAGATTTGTAAGTAGGTACTAAATACCTACCAACTTAATTATATTCTATAAAAGGTTTACGTTCCAAATTTGTCCAAAGAAATGTCACCATCGCGATGATAACTCTTTTTTTCAAAACTTATTCAAACCACAACGTTGTACCATAACATTGATTAATCGAATTTGGGGATAATAATGTAGTATCCAACATGACCGCCATCTTTAGCCGGAACCGGAACGCAACTAACAAATTTACCGAGAGATGACATGTTCGCTATCAATCAGTTAATACATTTATTATATACATATTTATAATAAATAATCATGTTATATTTGCGAAAACATCGGTTTACAAATTAAATAATTCAAGCAGTGGTGATAACCGCGTCAACAAAATGAAAAACTATCTTGATATTTCCAAATTCTATTATGAAATGAAAACTTGTAATCGAAAGAGAACCCCGAGAAATGAATCGAATTTTTGGAGTCGGTGTCAAACAAGATACCCGGCCCGCGTGGTCTTTTGACAGCTCCCCTCCCGCCGCGGCCCCGCTCTCGCCTCTCGCCTCGTCAAGTCGCGCGTGCGACAAAAGCACATCTCACCTATAACTATGTATGTAGTTACAAACCTACCTTGACTGACACCGACTCCAAAAATAACAATCGTACCTACATATTGATAAGTAGAAAAAGTAAGTTGATAAGAAGGTGTAAGTTGTAGAAGAATACGAAATTATTTATTTATTTTTTAGTGCAATTTTTGCAGTCGTTTCGTTGTTTTGTAAAAATTTATTTTATTTTTTATTTTTATTTTTTAAATTTTTAGTTTTTTTCATAATTTTCATATATTTTTTTTATATTTTGATAGAAAGCAGTCACGTTGTGGTTTGACATATTGAATGAAATAAAACAATTACTTTGTTTTTTTAACCACGATTTATTTAATTTTCTCTACTCAAGCTTTTTTTTTTTTTTTTACATTAACTCCACACAGGAGGCTGTGTGGAGGGTCTTTTTGAGGAGAGGAAGGAATGAACATTGGTCTTGAAGAGACCCATGTTGTAGGAAGGAGGAAACACAGAGGCCGGCAAATCATTCCACAGCCGAGCTGTTGAACATAAGAACGAGTCGAAGAAACGACCCGTTCTCATGTGACTAAAGTCAACTGTGTACAAATGTTGGGCACGCGTTTGGCGTGTTTCCCGACTATGCACCGGTGCCGAAGGGATCAATGATGCTAGTTCCTCGGAGCATCTTCCATTGTAATACCGGTAGAACAAGGATAGCATTCCCACCCGACGCCTGTGCTCTAAAGATTGCAATCCGTCTGTTAAGAAGGGAGAATCTAGAATCTAGAATTCTCATGGTATAAAATTAAACTCAATTAATTGTTTAATTTTATACCCTGAAGATGCTTGATTAAAGCGAAACCGGTCGGTATTATAAGAATTAAATAAATCGTGGTTAAAAAACAAAGTTATTGTTTTATTTCATTCAATAGATACTAATTAATCAAAACGAAAATATGAAAAAGAACCAGGATATACATAAATTAAAAGGTAACGATTGCAACTGGGACTCAAACCCTTGATCTCACCGAGACCCTATCTAGGTTCCAAACCAATTCTTTAAAACAACCAAATATTTATAAAATTAGGTAATGTTTTTAACTCTAAATTTGAAATAGGAGATCGACAAAAATTACTTACTTACTAATTATGAGGTCCCAATGGCCGAGTTGGTAAAGGCATTTGGTTCTGGGTTCGAGTCCCAGTTGCGCCGCTACCATTTCGTTTTTCAGTGCCTTGTTCTTTTTCATATTTTCGCTTAGATTTACTCGTATTATTGTCTTCTTTAATGATATATTACATTAGTGGGCAAAAACTTAAAAAAATATTATGATAAGAGTTACTCCGATAAAAATAAAAATTATTTGCTTACGCTGAAGTTTAAGGAGGAATGTCTTAAATATCAATTTGGGAAGCGGGAATGGGTACTGCAGCCCCGGGAGCGTATTTACAATCCCTACCGCGTTTCAGTCGCGCTACCGACAATTTACATTTTCAATATCAATATTCAAATATTTAGAAAAAAAATATTTAATTTCTAGTGTACACATCGGAAAGATTATTTTATCTAGATTTTAGAACAATTTTTGTTTTTGCAAAGTGATAAAAAATTATCAATGTAGAGGTGTATTTACAAAATACGGGAATAATATCAAAATTTAAATATTTAGAAATAAAATTATTCATTTCTAATATACACATCAGAAAGATTATTTTATCTTAATTTTAGGAAATTTTTTTTTTTTGCAATGTGATAAAAAATAACCAATATATAGGTATATTTAAAATGTACATTGTCGCTTCGGCGACTGAATCGGTATAGGTTTTGTAAATACGCGCCCCGGGAACCCTTTATTAGATAACTAACACCTCTGCCATAGGTCACCCCAAGTGGTTCGTTACGTTTGGTGACTTAGAAGTTAGAAGGGGTGTCATTTGTTCGGGTCTTAGCGGTAGATGTATCTATGGAGAGGAGAGACTGGTTGAAGAAGACCTTTTGATCTTTCCAGCAGGACTCTCTTGAAACCTCACATTGGACCTCAGTGGGAGGGATTGATTCATATATCCTTCACTCCTGGAGACACTGACCCCAGATTCCTACCCACCCTCATACCTTTTTTATTCCCAGAACTTCTACTTCCTTTCCTCAAAAGACCCTACACACAGCATCCCCAAAGATGACATAGGCCTTGAGAGGATTTATTTTCCTCTGGTCCTAATGTGTGGAGCTAATGTATTTATCATTAAACTAGCAGACCCGGCCACACGTCGCATGGCTAACGTAACCTCTATAACCAACGCCATCTGTTAAATCAAATCCACACCACGCTGCCCGCTGCCTGCTGCCCGCTGCACGCTGCTGGCTGCCGCTTGGCCAGATATATTATGTATTTCAACCAATTTACACAAAACCTTGACAAATTAAATACCTAAAAACCTTCCTCATGAATCACTCTATCTATTGGTGAAAACCGCATGAAAATCTGTTGCGTAGTTTAAAAGATCTAAGCGCACACACAGAGTAAGCGATTTCAATTTATACTTAGTAAAGAAAAGATACATATGAAGTTAGTACGGACTACTTTTTAATTTCTTTGAATTTTAGCAATGTCATTTGAATAAACTTTCCAACAACCTGATTTAAACTGTTATCTTCCTGTAGGACTCTCCACCCCGAGACTGCATAAAGTATGGCACCGTCCATCACCAACTACACCCCCCCTAAAGTACTGTCGCCTCAAATGACTCGGGATATCTGTTTGAAGGGAAATATTGAACGGTGGGACGCCTTCACCTGCAGTAGCTACCTACCCACGATAATACCCGCAGTACCATCCTACCCACTCCCGTAGTAGAACCCGCGCGCAGTGGCTGGTACTAGTCTAGTGCTCTGCAGAACCAGATCGCTATGATATTGGACTTACGTGACGTACAAGACTTTGGGAAAGCTTGTGGCTGCACTAGAGCCACTACTTGAAATTTGTTTAACACAACAAACTAATATTAGCAGATGTTAATTGTTTTTTGTTAAATTTGTACAACTCCATTTATTTAAAAAAAAAATAATTTCATTATGTTTTTATTAATTTCCGCAAGTATTTTATTTCGCATTTTTTTGGCAGCTATTTCGGCGTACAAGGCCAATTTCAAACCGTGGTTAAACCACTTTGAGACGACTCATTTATACGATTCTAAATTATAATTTTTTAAGGTGTCTAAATTGATTTATCACCGGTTAAACCAATTTTCTGAGAAAATAATTGAGTTAGTAAATAAAAATACTTGCAGAACTTATTAACTGGTCATTAATACGCTCGTCACCATTATAAAGATTATTTCAGTCTAATAAATATACACCACGCTTGATGGATGAAATGTTTTTACGATAGTTTATAACTCTTTTGAATCTTTAGGTACGAGGTGGGTTTTTAAGTTCGCGGAATGTTGGGTAAGGAGTGGAAATAAAAAACCAAAATTATTTTTCCTTTTCAATGTATTCACCTGCTACCCTAATACATTTTTCAGATCTTTCAATGGAACGTACCCATACTACGTGACACGTTTAGGGGGGGGGGGTCTTCAAAATGTCACGCTCCATACAAATGAGCGGCGGGTTGCTTAAGTTTTTGGTCACCGGGGGGGGGGGGGGGGGGGGGTTAAAAATTGCAAAAAGTTGGTCACGTAGTATGGGTACGTTCCCTAACTTATGTATATCCTCAAAAAAGAAGATTTGTCTTTGTCTAAAAAATACGCTGAAATTGCATCCTTCACTTCTTCACCACTTGAAATGTTTTTCCTACGAAGTACTTTTTTCATGTTTGAAAATTGGTATTAATCACTGGGAGCCTTGTCAAGACTGTAGAGTGGGTGTGGCAAAATTTTGAAGCATCGCAACACGGCTCTTCTGAACACGCGCGTTATCGTGCAGAAGGAGGACACCTTTGGTCAATTTTCCCATTTTTTTCTCCTTGATGGCTTCATTTCATTACTCTAGGATTGAAGTGTAGTAATCTCCGGTTATGGAAACATCTCTATATTTGTAATCAATCAACAGGATTCCTTTTGAGTCCCAAAAGACTGTCGTCACGATTTTTCCAGCCGATTGTGACACCTTAAACTTCTTGGGTGGCGGTGTGCCTTTCTGTGTAACTGCTTTGAGTCTTATTTAGACTCAAGTTTCATCGCCAGTAACAATTTGAGCCAACACTCCATCTTTGTCTTCCCTACAGAGGTCCAAAAATGCACGAAAACACTCCACGGGCTGTTGTTTTTGACGCCGGGTGAGCATTCCCGGCATCCATCTTGCGCTGAGTTTAGTCATGCCGAGATGGTCGTGAAGAATTTTTAAAATGGTTGTATCTGATACTCCAACCATTTCTGCAAGCTGTTTCTTATTTAGTCGGGCATCTTCTAATATTAATTTTTCGACTTTTTGAATAATTTCCGGAATGGTCACCTCGATCGGTCTTCCTGACCGTGGGTCGTCTTCAAGTGACTCCCAGCCTTGTTTAAAGAGGGGATGCCACTTGTAAACCATAGTTTTACTTGGACAAGAGTCCCCGTAAACGGATGACATCTCTTTCAGTATGGTCAGAACTGATTTTCCTTGCTTGGTAAGGAACTTTATGACAGCGCCGAACTGAATTTTCTCCATGTTTCACAATTTCTTCCCGATTGACTTGTTTGGTCGACGATAACTCAAAGACTAACAACCTATTACGATAAAACCCGGTGTTTGTACTAATAATGAGTTGTTTAATTAGTACCTAATTCAGCGACACCCCAACCTACCTACCCATTCCGCGAACTTAAAAACCTCCCCTCGAATAAAATGTAGAAATGCATCCCTATTGCATTGAGAGTGCGTCGGTTGCGATGTTGCAGGTTATTCTAACCAAAGATTTATTGAATTCCAACAGTTCATGGAAGTCAGGTCTGAAGCTGTTTAATACATTACGACACACACACCAAGCCACCAATCCAGCTCCCTGAAGGAATACGCTGAGGAGATTGAATGATACACATTAAAACAGTATTATCACTTTACACAGGATTTTAGTTAAGCTTCCCATATTGAACATTGAATGTAGTAACTAACACAGGTATATGCTACGTATACTGTTCGCAGTTTTACAAAAATCTAAATGGTGTGTTTTGGCAAGGCCGAAAAGAAATCACATTTTTTTGATTTTTTGGGAAATTTTCTAGATTTTTTTAAGAGTTTTATTTAACTTTTTTGCTACATGTTAAGTTTAAAAAATATATATAACAAGGATATTTTTAATAAATCGGTGAAAACGGGATATAACCTTTAGTGCTAGTTTAGACAAGGCGGGAACCACGCGGATTGAGAATCGCGCGGGAACCGCGTGGGTCTTATTTACGCAGGTATTTATATAATCATTCAGACATAATCGCACGGTTACTCCAACCGCGCGGTTACAGCCACTCAACCGCTAGAAAATAGAATCGTGCGGCGCCCGCGCGGTTTTATTACTATGGATATCTTCCTCAGCGTTCAGTAGCGTTACGGGCACCGCGCGATCAACATGTCACAACGAGAGTACGCCTGAGCTAGCTATGGATCGCTTCGACACAGAGTTATTTATTGATGAAGTGGAAAAAAGACCTGTAATATGGAATCTTCTATGGTATATTTAATGATTTTTATATCAGTCGTTTATAAAATAAAGAATTTTTGAATATTGCGGAATCACTGCTTTTGCCATAAGCCCCAATGTCAACATAAGTAAAGCAATAATTGGCATCGCAAACTGCTAAGAGCACCCTAGAAAAGAAATGTTTGTAGTTATGATACAATGATCCCGAATCGACAGGCTTTATAACTCGGGTATGCTTGCCGTCTATAGCACCAATGCAATTTGGAAAATCCGCAAATCTCTCAAACTCTTGAGCTATTCTTTTCGAGAAATCTTTAGTTGGTTCGGCCATAACTTTACTAAACAACTTTTTCCACAACGATTTACACACTTCACGGACAATTCCTGTAATCCTAGATTATCCAAGGCGATAGTCGTAGCTTAATTCTCCTAATGAACAACCCGTACCAAGATACCTATAACAAGAAAATTAATGATGACATTATTTTCAGGTACAACACTCCAAAAAAAATGGAAAAACATACGGGATTGTTACAATAAAGAATACAAAAAAGGGAAAACAACTCCTCCCGGTTCAGGTGCTTGTAAAGGAGCCCAATATATGTATTTTTCAACGCTTTCTTTCCTGCAGAAGAGTGTCGATAACGATGAAACTACTAATAGTATAAATGAATAGTCAAATGTAAGTCAGCAAAAGCAAGGCGAAGACAATAATCTAACTTAACTTATCGAAACTGATCGCTAATCGCTAACTAACCGCCGATGTTTGAACAGTCGACATTTTTGCGATTCAAACAGCACGATTTTATCAATCGCGCGGTTATCGCCGTGTCTGAACTAAGCCTTAAAATGAAATAAAAGTACATAGATATGAATGATCAGAAATTTTAAAACTAGAATTAGGGAACTTGAATTCTGTTTTCGAAATAATACCTATTCCGAGTTTGCTAAACATTTATTATAAATAGACTTGTGAAGTAAAATATTGACCAATTCTGATGTTGTAAAGCTATTTTAAACTTCAACGTGTGGCAATCACTTTTTGGATAAATATTATAATTATAATTTGTTTATGTTTTTATATATACCTACAACCTACATAATGAAGAGGTGTATATAGATAGATGGTACTCTTCTAAAATAATATTGAACTGACATCTTTTAAGATACCACGAAATTTCATAAAACTATTTTTTTTTTGTATTTCTTGGGCATTAACTATGTAACAATTTATAGACATTTTGTTATTTTATTTTTTTTTTATTTTTTTTTATTTTTTTGTTTATTTCGAAATAAACAAAAAAATTAAATCTAAAATTAATTTAGTGAATAAAATAATAGCGCCTTGCAAATCTCCTTTACTAACCATGTTTCCGTATAATATTGACTCCTCCCACCGCTTTCCCCCTCCCCCCAAAATCATCCCTCCCACTACTCCCACCTAATTAATCTTTGGTACTTGCATTTATTTTTTAAGTTAGTTTTAATTCTGCTCGTGAATGATACGGTTGTATCGAAACCGGTCGCGGAAAAATTTAATTTAAGTAACAAATGTACATTTAATAAAACTCTTCAAAAAAACAAAATTCATAAAACTAACTATACTAAAGACATCTATTAAAGGATGTCGAAATACGTGACTAATCTATACACTACAATTACAGGTTTAAATATTTAACTAACTGCCCCCGCCGTTGGCTGGGCTTTACCCACAGTTTTTCGAAATACCTGTGAAATAAACAGTAACCTTTTCCTTGTTTTGAATATTGGAATAAAACTGAAGGTTTGTGTGTGTTTCGGCTTAGAGGTTACAATCTCTGGCAATTAACTTCTGCGAAAATATAGTGGAAATAAATATAAAGGGTAGGTAAAAACTCACGGAAAAGGAGCAGGTTCTTTTGGAAAGTAGTTGTTTACTTGATGAGATCACCATTTAGTTGCAGTCCACTTTTTAAAAATTAATTATTGTTAATGCGAATTATATAAATAAGACTGCGTCCCGTCGCGATGATTATTAACACACAAACTTCGAGCACCGAAAATACTTGCGATGTGATCGGAATCGTGACAGCAGAGAGGATCAAGGGGAGCGGGGGAAGGGAGATATTCATTGCCATAGGAAATAAATAATATTTAAATCCAAAATAAACACAAAAGCAATCCGCCGAGCGCAACCAATATACTTGGCGCTAACAGTGTGAAAATCAAAGCCAAACCGCATGTCGCATGCTCTTTTCTTTATAAATAAATAAATAGACTCACTGCTTATAATCTGCGAGAAATAGTTAGAATGCCGACGAATTATCTAGTTAATGTGCTATGTTGACTTGTGAATGACTGTCTGTATCCGTCTTTTCTCTCCAATCAAAAAAAATCAGAGTGTGAAATAAGGAACTTCAGTCCATTTTTTAAATTTTTTAATGAATAATGACCTTCTAACTTAAATAACTGCATATTTTTATTTATTTTTAGAGTTAGTTTTAATAGTTAAAATAATGGTTAAACTTTTAATTTTTCAAGATCCCCCGAAAACCACCGTACGTGTAGTGAATCGTGTGACATCATCACTTGCGAAAAGTTATTTTTATTTTCAACAGGTGCTGTCATTTTATATGACAACATGAATATACCAAACGGAATATGGAAGAAAGTTAAAACTATAAAACTGAAAGTTATAACTACTTCATAAGTTAAAACATTATTAAGGTGGAATTATTTATTTTTTATATTATTATGTTTTTCAATATTATAACGGGAGAGTGATATAAAAATTTATTTTTTTCATTTGGTGGGATTCTAGACCGCTAGACCAGGGGTCGGCAAACTTATTTGCCAAAGAGCTAAATATGTACATTATTCATCATCATCACTATTGGCTCTACAACCCCTGGTGGGTCTTGGCCTCCTCAAGAATCTTCCGCCACTCATCTCGGTTTTGTGCCAGCTCTCTCCAGTTTAGAAGCTCCAAGATAGATATGTCTTTGAGGACGTTGTCGCTCCATCTTAGTCTTGGTCTTCCCAGGCTCCTTCGCCGTATTAGTCTTGAGTTCAGCAGGGACTTTGGTGCTTGATGCTCGGTCATTCTCTCCACATGACCCAGCCACCGAAGTCTTTCCAGTTTTATAAATTTCGTGACGTTTAGCTCCTTAAACAAAGTATAGAGCTCATTGTTATAACGTCTGCGCCAAAATCCATTTTCTAGAACCGGTCCGAAGATGCGTCTCAAAATTTTTCTTTCTAAAACGTCCAGTGCTCGCTCATTCCTCTTAATTAGTACCCAAGTCTCAGCTGCGTACGTACGTACTGGTCTGATAAGTGTTTTGTACACTAATATCTTCGTGTTTCTGGACAGCAGTCTGGACTTTAATTGGTTCTATAGGCGGAAATAACAGCGATTTGCGTTCACTATGCGCTTCTGGATCTCCTCTGTGGTATTATTGTCGTTTGTTATCAGGGAGCCTGGGTATGTGAATCTTGGTACCGTTTCGAAATTTTGGTTTCCACATGAGAGAGTTGGGATTTGTTGGGTGCATCCTACGGCCATGTATTTGGTCTTTTGCTGTACATTACTGCAACTCAAAAAAAATTTGGGAGCCAAATCAGTTTATTCCATTTAGAAAACATTTATTATACGAGGGAAGTTCAGAAAGTAAGTGTACTGTGAACTGTGACCATAATGGGTTGTATTTTTTGGGGTTGGCAGCACTGAATGGTAGAGGGGTAGTAAACATTGTAGTACGTAAACTCACGTTGTAGTGTCCAGTTACGTGAAAGATGTCGGCAAAAATCCCGCTGAGTGCTGTGATCCGCTTTTTACTCACGGAAGGAATAACACCTACAAGAAGAAAGGTGGGGATTTTTGAGCTCTATTGTGAATGGAAATGATAGTAAGTGACTCATTACACGCCTGGGAAAAAAATAACAGTCGTCAAAGTGGCTTCACACCAATTCCCCATCTGCCTAAAATTTCAAAACCACAATTTCGGGCAACAAATCAAAAAATGTAAGGTCCTCACACATCCTTAGCCACCAATTTGCTCTTGGACTCATTTGGTTGGGATGTTTTGAACCACCCCCCTTGTTCTCCGACTTGGTGTCTTTCGATTATCATCTTTTCACATACTTGAAGGCATATATGGATGAAAATAAATTTTCAAACGACGAGAAGGTGCAGAAAGAGGTTCATAAGTGGGGGAAGGAGCTGGCGGTGGAGTTCTTCGAGGAGGGTATAAAGAAACTTGTGCCACGGCTCACCACATGCATTGAACGAGATAGCAATTATGTGGAAAAATAGTCAACAAGTGTATCAACAATAGTCTGTAATATTTTTTTTCAAATACACTTTTTCTAAAAAAGTATATAAAAATCTATTACACTTAGTTTGTGAACATCCCTTTATTTTAGCACTTCATTAAATTACGGGTACATTGAAGAAAAAAAAAGATTTCATACTTAATAAAGATTTTATTCATTGATAAAAAATGATAGGTAGTTAGGGAATTCATAAATTTAAATCATGACAATGTCTGGCAAACACTTAATGCGAATAACGTCCTTGCACCTCCTTGGAAAGTTTGAGTAAGTCAGGTTTGTATGTCGTTCCTCTTAATTTTAGGCACGATTCGAGGTTCTCATCAGTAAGATGACTTCTCAGTTTACTCTTGGTTAAGTTCTTTGTTCGCATAATATGTAAAATCGAAAAGGGAAAGACCAGCAAACACGATTTTTTTCAGCTGATCATAAGAGTCAGGAATACTATTCGAGACGTTCAAGATGATAATGTCTTCCATCTCTAGGTCTTTCAAAGCAGACCACTTGTGTAGTGAACTTAGCTCACATTTGTTCTTCTCCAATATTTCCAAATCAATACAAAGACGTTCAAATTTAGAGCTCTACATTTACTTGTTTTTTAAAATCCAGCAATTGTATTTCAAAGTTACTAATGTCAAAGCCAAAAGGAGAAAATTCCAAATCTGTTATCGAAGCATTAAGAGGGTGTTTGAAGAATGCTAAGGTCGCTCTGCTGTTTTTAAATTCCTGAAACCTGCTGTGAAATGCTTCCCTCATATTTAGAATTGTTGTTTTAAAATAGTGTTTGTCGATGGAGGAATTATTTTCTTGGCGATGTTTTAGACTCGGAAGTGAATCAATCTTTCGAAATCTTGAGCAAAAGGGATACCATCGGCGCGTCTTGCGCGCCTGTCATTGGACATTTGTGCCAGAGCCGCACCTAACGGGTCAAAGAGCCGCATGCGGCTCCGGAGCCGCACTTTGCCGACCTCTGCGCTAGACCAAAGGAGACTTGCACGGTACCGTGGATTTATAGTATTATTTTGGAACCGACTACCCGTGAATTAAATCAATATTAATATGGCTATCGATTCAATCTTTATAAAGTCCTTCGAATGTGAATATAAAAACTTAAATGATATTAATAAAATTATTGAGTATTTTCTATAAATTTGTACCCAGTAGCTAGCTTTGCACCCGCTTAAAGCTTGCAGTCAAGTAACTACTTGGAAATAAAAAGCCAGCAAACTTCCTGGCGACGCTAATGCTTCAACCGCTGCGCCGGCCGTGAATACTTCAGGATCTGAAAATAAACCAACTGAAAATAATCCTACCTTCCACCTTCCAGTAACAGGTAGGTAGTCTAGTTGCCTGCATCACCGACATTTCTATATTTTACTACGTACAACATGCACCCAGTACAAAGCAAATGCAGTAATTTAATAACGATGCTGTGTTAGTAAAATTAATAGGCATATAGTTATAACACTATGCTATGTAATATATGCGATTTATTATTTATTTAAAATATTTTATTTAAAAAAAAAATTGCCATGGTCGGGAATCATGCTTGAAAGAAAACTGTAATGCTGACCATTTTTCCTCATTAACTATTTTAAGAACGGCGGCATAAATTTATTTCATTTACCGAAAATGATAAAGTTGTAATATATTATATAATAAAACGAATAAAAAAATTTATTCCACTTAATTTTATTTAACCGTAACCGGTTTCAGCTCGTTAGAGCCATCTTCAGACTGGTACAAATAGGTATTTAGTTTAGACCATGCCTACTCCAATGTAAACATGTATCACTTCAAAAAGTAACTTTGTAAAGATAAAGCAATTAGATTCATTTGCTAAATCCCCGCTTTTGTATCCAGTGTAATTTTCATAATAGTTTCGATATTAAAATATGTATTTAGTTTAGACCATTCCCACTCAAATGTAAACATGTATCCCTTCAAAAAACAATAAAAAAATACCATACTTCATAAATATAATAACGATTTAACAATAAAATTAGGTCAGTAATAACTCATATTACTTGTAAGGTTTTTCCCTAATCATCATTGAAGTGAGCTACAAACCCAAAGTAATTAGCTTACTGGAATTACCAAAATATTTAGAAATTCGACAGTCTAAAACGACTTAGCGACAAATATAATTATTATAATTGATTAAAATCCTTGTTGATCACCCCTCTCCCCCTCCCCAATATGTTGTATATATAAACCGTAGACTAAGAATTATTTGTACCAGTCTGAAGATGGCTCTAACGAGCTGAAACCGGTTGCGGTCAAATAAAAATAAGTGGAATAAAGTTTTATACTAGTTTTATTATATAATATATTATAATGGAATTCCACCACAAATTATCACTCTCAAAAATAGAAATATAATAAAGTTGTAGTTTTGAATAAGATTAATTAAATTGTGTAGTTTTAAGAGTTTTTATGGGTGCACACAACCAAAATTATTATTTAATGTGTAATTAGATTTCCAATAGTTAGGATTAACCCGATTTTATTGAAAATTAATAACAAGACTGCAACAAGGATCGCAATCTTCTTTTTCTTCTTAAATCGGTTCCTCTTTGCTGAGGACCGTGACCCCTACTCCAACTTTGTGCGGTTCTGCGCTGCGTGGAGAGCCAATAATCACCGACGTACCGGACTCCAGTGATACTTGATCACTCCAGCGAATTGATGACCTTCCTCTGCTTTTACTGTCTTTCACTTTGCCAGTGACAATGATAATAACTTTCAATATGTTAATTAATTTTGAATGCGACATTTAATTTGAAATTTGCGAAAATCAAACTTTTAGCAAATCAATAAAATCAAACTTTTAGCAAATCAATAAAATTACCTAGGCATTTTTTTTCTAAGGAACGGTAAATAGACGATGTAAGTTCTGCAATAGTATCGTGCGTGCATAGTTTCACTCTAAAATCTAACTGGTTAGAACTAAGTATACTTTTACTTTAAGAGGAATATAAACGGTAGAAATATTTCGAATCTCATGCCTGCAAAATTTAAAAATCGAGCTTCTTTTTGCACGAGGCTAGTAAGCGAAAAAGTGGTTTTTATTTATTTTGTGCATAATTTTATAAGAACGAAAAAAAGTAAGAACATGGAAAACCTCAAAAATAGTCTTAGCCATAAAGGGGTATTTAAAAAAAAATTGTTTCTTGTATTACTTCATAGTTAAGTCATGAAAAAACTTTTTTTTTTGGTGGTTTACGCTTATATTTTTTGTTACGTAAATAATAATTTTATTGCAATTCCAATACATAGAAAAGCTAGTAAAAGCTTCAATTTATCCGTAGCATATTTTTTTATGTTCATACTGTAAGCCGATTCGTCGTAAAGATTAATCAAAATAGTATCTAAATAGGATTTCACGCATATATTCATCTTAAATGTAATGCATGATTTGTACTTTAACGACTTGTTCGTATATTTTTGCAATATTAGAGATAAAAGATATAGGTTCATTATTTGATATTTCGTTAAGGTGCCAACAAAAACTGTCCAAAGAAGCGAAGTTAGCCGTCCATGATGGAGTGCTGGTTCCTACCCTGATGTATGGCAGTGATGCATGGAACTGGCAGAGGAAGGATGAAAGTAGACTGAATGCTGTAGAAACGAGATCCCTGAGGCGTATGTGTGGTAAAACCATGTACCATCGTGTGAGAAATGTGGAGATCCGCGAAGAATGCAAGGCTGATGTAAGCGTGATGAGTAAGATTAAGAAAGGGACGCTCAGATGGTTTGGGCATATAGAGCGAATGAACGAGGAAAGAAGTGTAAGGAGAATATATGACGCAAATAATGTGAATGGTAGAAGAAGTCGGGGACGCCCGAGGAAGACATGGCACGACCAAGTGAATCAGATACTTGAGTCGGGCCATGTGAATAGTCGGAATAATATAAGAGCATGTATGAGACGATGTATGAATGTGAACGAGGCAAGGGGTATGTGCCAAGATCGAGTTTTTTGGCGGTCCATCCTCTCTGCCTACCCCTGCGGGGAAACGGCGTGATGGTTAGTTAGTTAGTTTTAGTTAGTTAAGGTGCTAGATTTAACAACAGATTTTTTTAAATTTTTTTATTTATTATTATATTACAATATAATATATTAAATAATATATCAAAATACAATATACTTTTTTTTGGTATATACCGCCTCACTAGGCTGAGCCTGTTCCGAGGTGGCAGGAATTTAAACTAATTTTGATATCTTTATCTTGGAAGAAAATTAAGATAAGAAAAATATTTTAATTTAAATGGATACATAGAATAAAAGAACAATAAAAGAAATGAAAAAGAAAAAGATAAGAGAAATGGAAAAATAGAAAAAAATATGAAAGAAACAAATTAGAAACACAAAAATAATTGTGAGGATAAGAGAAAAAATACAGGCGTTGAGTGTGTTTTTGTATTGTTCAAGTTATCTGCCCGCAGTATGCAATATCGATTATATATTGATTATCCACTTATGAATTTTGTGTTTTAGATTTGCATTTTTTGTCATGTGAATATCTTTAACATCTTTTTCAATTAAATTAAAGATTTTTGCAGCCAGATTATAATAATGTCTTTGCCCATATGTAGTATTTGTCTTCGGAAGCATGTGTTGATGTTTATGTCTTGTGTCGTAATTGTGTTACGCAGTATGATGGTTTAGTTTGTCTTTTTGGTAATGTATAAATATAATTTTGATGTACAGTTACTATATGTTCAATACAGCAAAGTCTTTAAATAACTGTATTGTTGAGAATCTAAAATGTTTTTTTGTAATAACTTAAATTAAGGCCTTTTGCGCTTTGTTGAGAGGGTATATATATAGTTTTTAAAGTCTTCACTGGCATTATATTTCGTATGTTCTTAAAAAAATATATAAGTTTTCTGACTTTACCCGCTGTTTTATTTATTTATTCTGTCCATCTAAAGTAGTTGTCAACGTAAATTCCTAAGTATTTTATTATCTCAGTCCGTCTTAGAGGGTTGCATAGGCAGTTTTCTTTAGATGAGCAGTCGTGTATGGTTAAATTTTCATTAAGTCTCGGTTGACGTCTGAGATCTATACTAAATGTCATGTACTTTGTTTTGTCTATATTTAGTGTTAGCAGGTTATTGTCTAGCCAATGTTTAATCCGGTTGATTCCTTTGGCATCTTTTTTATATACATTTGTCCAGGAGTCAGAAGTGAAAACGAGAACAGTGTCATCCGCAAAGCAAATAACATCTCCGCTAATATCTTACTGACATAGGCAATTGATGTAGAGTAAAAATAGGATGGGTCCCAATGTACAATGGTACAAAGGTGTTACAATTGATTTCTTATAAACTGACGGGAATATTCCATCAATCAAACTAATATTTATAATGTGGGAAATTCGAATGCTTAATATTTTGTTATTAAAAGCGTCGATATTTTGTGTACTGAATATATCCACAAACGTTCAATTGAGACCCACGGCAGCGGCAAAGCCTCCTTAAGTCCTCCACGGACACATCTCCCTTCCAAACCCTCTCCCACCCTACCCCCGTCAGGGGTACAGATCACCCCTAACGCCGGAGGGCTGTTTGTGTATAGCCCAGGAACAGATAACAAAAGGAACAAGCCTCGATGGAAAACATTAGAACAATATTAATTTTGGATAGGTATTCGTACGCAGGGTATCTAGAAACTCGTAGTATAATCGAAAAACTGGTGAATCTACGTCACATTTGGAGTCGATTTTGTGGAATAATTTTTTTTTCAGTTTTCGTTTTCAAGTAAATCGAGTTCAAGGACGGAATTTCTTAGACAAATTGTCAGCCGTTTAATGTCTTTTGAAATGCGTTGAATTATAGGTCCCGCTTAAAAAGTTTTATAACACCTTATTTGTCAAAAAAATAGCAAATAAATGAAAGTGCTCAGTTCGAAAAAAACTATTTTTTTAAAATTTCCTATATGGAACATAGATTCAACAGTTTCCGGCTTATACTACGAGTTTCTGGAAACCACGTATGCATAAAAGGATGGTTTTTCGAAAAATACAATGTTGCCGGAATTTTACTGAAAACAACATGTAAAATTTCAACCCAAATTCAAAAATATAATATTCAATTAAAATATCAGTGCCAATTAGATCATGTTTTTTTAAAGAACCCGTTTTCGTGAAGTTGTTCTGAGGGCAATGTGTATAAAAAAAACGACTGTGCTTTATACCACACGACTGAAGTAAAACTTCACTAACATATTTCTCCCTTTCAATTTCCGTTCGCCTCACCCGACCATTCGCCTCGCCCGATCACGCTTTTCGTAACGCTCTCGTCACGCATTCACCAGCTTACTCCTCAAGTCAAGCGTGCGTAAAGAAGTGTTACTTCAATAATTTTATTAAAATAAATTGTGCAATAATAACGTAAACTATGAAACTAAAAATCGAAGAGTGTGGTTTAACCATTTAAGACGGGTCACTTAAATAATATTTATTTTGGATAAACAATTATTTCAGGAAGTTAAGTTATGGGGAAAATTAGTTAAGGATAATATTGTTAATTCTATGTTTCAAATATGAGATTTAATGAAAAAGACAGAAACAATAAAGGTCTTAGTTGGTTAAGGCGCTTTGTCCTGGCAAGAACAGTGGTCCTGGGTTCGAGTTTCGATTAGATTTATTAGTAGATACTGTCTTCTTCTATAATTATTCCAGAGACTGTGTAAGGAGAGGTTGGACGTGCTATGGACGGAGGCCCCAAGGATTAAAAAAATAAAAAGAATGCAAGTGTGCAGTTAACACGTGATAGAAATGAAAACTTCAGAAAACTAAAGTAGACTACGAAGGAGGAGACTAAGAAGCACTAAAGTAGACAATAGTGAGGAGACCGATTATTCTATCTCATTCTCTCGCAGGCTAAATTCTATGTATGTGTTTGTCTTTTAGTGTCGCTTTATCGTTTCATCCAGTTTCAAATCACAACGGTCCTAAATAATTTTCGTTATTTGTTTTCGAGGTGTTAGGCCGTGTTGCGCTGCCTCCTTCTTTAGCCAATGTTTCGGACAGCATCACAGTGTCCATCAGACACATCTGCCAGATCTGCCGGATCTGCCGGATCTGCCGGATCTGCCGGATCTGCCAGCGCAACACGGCATAATACCCCAAAAACAAATAACGAAAATACTCTTGGCCGTGAAAATCTAAAAACTTATCTGCTTATAAAGAAGTTTTCACTTCAATTAATAAGCACGAATTTATAGCAACCTAGTTGTCTAGTTTATCAATTTTATTACAATTTAATTTTTTTTAAAGTAAAATTCAAATCGCTGAGCGGGAAAAAACTATCGATATCTTTGTAGAAATTAGAGAATTTGTAACAATTGTTTTAGTGCTCCACAATAAGAAACCCCACAAAAAGATTTATTGAAACAAATCCATTTGTACTGTGTCGATGTAAATCGTCATTATTAGCATTTTTATTGTTTTTCCAAAGCATAAATTATTTTAAAATGCTGATTGGATTTTTAACTGTTGCCATTAAAACATGTTCAATACAAATCACACAATCCCATAAAGTTTGTTTTAATCTTGAGTTATGGAGTTACGTTTATTTAACTAATTACAAAGTCACTATTTCCGCTTACCCAACAATCTTTTGATCGAGTTTAATAAATAAAATATAATATTGTAGAAAAATTGTGAATAACCCTGGATTTTCAACATCTTAAGATTAGTTTTTTTTTTTACATGAGCTCCACACAGGAGGCCTTGAGGAAAATAACTTTCTCTCGGGGCCTATGTCATCTTTGATGCTGTGTGGAAGGGTTTTCTAAGGAAAGGAAGGAGAGGAGCTCAGTGGTCAGAGCATCCGACCGGCAACCAGAAGTCCCGTTGGCGGCAAGTATCTTTTCTCGGAAGATTTTTCAATGTAAATGAGTGTTTCAGGCTGACAATTATTGCTTATAATAATTGTTACCCTTTGTGCTATGCATAAAAATCTTGTCTAAACGTTAGTTTATAAATTAAAAAATAATAATTAATATTTGACAAGTTTAAGTATTTCCCCAATAAATGCAGACATAATTTCTCTCGACGCCATCTAGCGAGGGATTTAACACTAACAATGTCTCCCTCGCAAAAATAAAGTTGGTTGTTTTCAGGTGGAAAAAATATAATAAGCAGTAATTGTTGAATGAAACACAAGTATATATTGAATTATTTGGTGGGTATTTGATAAGCCGCCATAGCTCAGTGGTCAGAGCATCCGATCGGCAATCAGAAGGACACGGGTTCAAGTCCCGTTGGCGGCAAGTATCTTTTCTCGGAAGATTTTTCAATGTAAATGAGTGTTTCAGGCCGACAATTATTGCTTATAATAATTAAGGAGAGGAGAGTTCTGAGAAGGAAAAGGGTTTGAGGGGTGGGTAGGAATCTGGGGTTCAATATGGGATACCTTGATGAGGACTTAATCCGTAATGCCAGTACATATTTATTTACATTATTATTGAACTAAACAATCATAATTATTAATAACCTAATTTTTTAGCCGCTAAAACTCAGAAACGAGTCCCAGTACTATCAAAGGAGTTATATGTTGTGGTAGCCCTCTATCACCCATCCATAAAAAAGGTTCACGTTTCTTCCTGAAGGGTGTGCTTTTGAAGATATAAGGGCTGAATTTTTCGCCCTCTAGAAATATCTAGAACAGTCCAGAACATTCGACAGTATTCTAGAGCATTCCACAGCATTCCAATAAATAAGTACGGACGGAGAACGTTTGAATACATCATACCGAAGATATTTAATGTATTACTTGACACTATAAAGCAATGTAATTCTATGAATAAGGTTAAATATATGGTGAAAAATTGACTATTGGAAAAAAATATTTATATTGATATTGATATGTATGAAAAAGTGTTGAATCTGTACATATAATACGTAAATTAATTTTTTTTTTAAATGTATATGAAACCAAAATATAAGCACCTGTTGACAAGCCAATTCAATTGGCTTAGCAGGACTTGTTTGTTGATTATATTATGTTAAAAAAAAAAAAAAAAACATCCCGGAATGTTCTGGAATGTTGTGGAATGTTCGAAAATAGTCTGGAACGTTCGGGAACATCCTAAATCATTGTGGAATATTCTAAAAAACTCTCGTTGTAGAATGATCTGGAATATTGTGGACCATTAGAAGCCTTTTTTGTATAAGTGGGGCTACCCATACGTAGGGGTATATAAATCCGTCAAGGGTTCGAACGTCAGTTCAATCTCATATCAACTCCCTGAGCAAAGCCGGGTACCCCAGCTAGTAAATATATAAATTGAATACCATCATTTTTAAAGGGAATCTTGTGAAAGGTGGTTTAATATGAATTAAATTTGTCAAGTGAGGGAATGATCATGGAAGTACGTCGATATTTTCAGAACGTGCGTAGGTCATACATTATTCTTCTTCAGGCGTTGTTCCCTCATTATTGAGAATCGTGACTCTGTTTAAGGCGAGTTGGTGCCCATATAAACTTAACTGCAACAATTTAAAATTGTCCTTCATTAGTAAGGCGTTCTTCACTATAACTAAAAAGCTGCAAATATAGTCTCGAATATAAATTAATTAAAAACAATTAAAGATAAATTTTCACGGCCAAAAGTTACTTCAAATTCAAAACTTCCATGTATTACTATCGGTGCTACTCCAAAACTGAACCCGAAAAATATATTAAAGTGAATCTACGAGGGCAACACTCCACTAGTTCTGTACACTCCTCTCCAAAATCTATAAAAAAAATTGCAATGATAATGGACACTGCAAGGTTATGAACTTTCTAGAAAAGTTTCTTTCTTTCTTTCTTTGTGAGCCTCCGTGGTCGAGGGGTAAGACTGATTACTATGAATCTGGAAGTCGCGTATTCAATTCACAATTGATTAATTAAAATTAATATGTAGATTTACAGAGTGAAAGATACTCTTAGTATCGCCCTAGCGAAAGACCAATATTTAAAATTTAAATATTGGTCGAAATGGCTTTTCCTGTGTTTGGTGACCAGGAAAAGCCATTACCATTACCATGTTCCATTTTCGTCTTCCCAACTTCCTTACCCTCCCTAAGTTCAGCTTCACAATGCAGCCCAATTGGAGATGCCATAGCCTCACCGGTAGGGTTGGGAGTCTTGTGCGGTATTCGCATAAGTAATAATATGCAGCATTGCGGAATTTTACAGAGTGGAATATTCTCTCTGTACCTCCCTGGTGAAAGGCCTTGGCCGTGTTTGGTGACCAAATATGAGTAGTCAGTTTTTTTATTGAAAATTTTTGATACATTACATATAATAGCTACAAAAAATAATGAAAAGTATATAAAAAAGCTTAATTTAATAAATGTATGAACAAAAAATCCCGCAAAGGCAATGCCTGTGCGTAGGTAGAATATCGATTTTTTAATTTTATTTTTATGATTATTTTTTTTTATTTTATTTGGAAAACCAACAGTTAAAGTTTTATAAGAATAGATGTTAAAGGTGCAATTTAAAGACATAAAAAAAATTTAAAAAAAAACCAAAAAACATAGCAAACAAAGGGCTCACAAACTCCTACAGCTCATAGGGCTTTGAAGCAAAGAATGGACGGTTACCTCGAGAGTGTTTTCTCTTGCGTTAAAAATAATCTCGTTGAAATTAATGTTTCAAAGACCCAATCTTGTCTGATTACGTCTAAAAGGGATCGAAATGAAAATCTAGTATCTTTCAACGGAAGCAATCCTCCGAACAGGCCCTCCATTGATATGCTTGGTGTAACCCTAAGTGACCAGCTCAGGTATGGGGGCTCCATCGAAGCCAGAGTAAAGTTAGCCTCCCAAAAACTGGGCGTACTGTACAGGGCCCACAGATACTTTAATAGTACACAACTGCTAACCCTGTACAAATCAAAAGTGCGCACCACGGTTGAATTTGGCAGCCACCTCTGGTCTGGAGCTCCAAAATACCTGAAAAATACCCTCGAGTCTGTGCAGAAACGGGCGGTCCGTTTGATAGATTCTCCGATTTTAACAGACGGATTGCAATCTTTAGAGCACTGGAGTTGGGTGGGAATGCTATCCTTGTTCTATCGGTATTACAATGGAAGATGCTCCGAGGAACTAGCATCATTGATCCCTTCGGCACCGGTTCATAGTCGGGAAACACGCCAAACGCGTGCCCAACATTTGTACACGATTGAAATTTGTCACATGAGAACGGGTCGTTTCTTCGACTCGTTCTTGTGTTCAACAGCTCGGCTGTGGAATGATTTGCCGGCCTCAGTGTTTCCTCCTTCTTACAACATCGGTCTCTTCAAGACCAATGTTCATTCCTTCCTCTTCTCAAAAAGAGCCTCCACACAGCATCCCAGATGACATAGGCCCCGAGAGAAATTATTTTCCTCAGGGCCTCCTGTGTGGAGTTAATATAAAAACAAAATATATAAATATATAATATATCTTCTCTTTTTCAGCCAAATTTTTGGTATATTTTTTATAAGATTGAAGATTTTGACATGTGTTCTCTTTAAAGGTTGTCCGTAGTAAATTATATATTTTTGTATCTACATCACTAATATGTCTTTGGGACAACCTAGTTTTGCAGTGGGGTACATAATACTCACATGCGCCAGGTTTATGGCTGGTACGATTTGAATTTTTTTTTAAACTTATTTGGACGCATGTAAATAAATATGACATTGAAGACCATAGGTCTGTCTAAGGTCCAATATATCAGTTAAAAAAATGTTTGGAGGGATACGATTTAGTTTTTTTGTACATAATCTTAATAGTTGATTTTTGGGCAATTTCCAAAGGTTTTACATGATTATTGTAAGTTCCACCCCAGCCAATTATTCCGTAGGAAAGAGATGAATGGACTAGTGCATCATAAACTAGTTTTATGGTTTTTATATTTACTATGTTACACATTATTTAAAAAAATATATTTTAATTATCTGAGTTTGTTAACAGTATTTTCTATATGGTTGGTTAATTTAAGTTGACAATCTATGGTTCCACCTAAGTACTTAATCATTTTTCCTGATTTCATCTCTTCACATTTAGAGCATGTGGGTTGGGTTACAATTTATATTATGAAACTTTAAATTAAGATTAGTTTTGGGAGCTGATTTCTGTGTATTGTGGAAAGGAATACAAAGAGTAATTTAGAGTAAGAAGGTTTCTATCTAGCCACTCTTTGACAATAGTAATACAATTGTTAGCTTTATTAGTTGTATCTTTCCATGTCTTTCCTTGGACTGTTATTGCAGTATCGTCAGCAAATGAGAAAATTTTACCAGGTATTACAACGTTACACAAGTCATTTATATGGATTAAAACAAGTTACTTCCCCACTGTCCTTTTCTCCATCTCTTTCCCCTCACCACTACTTTCTTCATCACAAGATTCTCTGATAAATAATTGGGGATGCCATAGTCTCACTGCCTGCAGACGGTTACGAGCAGTTGGGACTCTTGTGCCGGTAATCACGTAAAAATTAATGCTACAGGAAGAGGACGCTGAACACTCGAACACTTTTTCCATTGTCAGGAATTTAGTCCTAGTTCCGTAAACATCGTCGGTCGCTACTATATCTTTTGTATCAAAATATAATTCTGCAGACGTTATTATAGGTACTGGATCTGATTGAACGATTGCGTTAAAAATGTCGGCGGCCGATCGTAAATACAGGCGGATCATGATGCGCCTAGCCACATCGTAATCTGCCGCTATTTCGGCAGATCGGCCGCCAACATATACAGGGTGTCCGGAGGTAAAGCGCATTAACTTCGGGAGGTGATTCTACATGATATTATAAGTTAAAAAGAAAAATAACTTTTCCAACATTTAGGGGTAGCTTTGTGGTAAAAAGATATAATTATCACGGCGTGTGGGGACAGCTTTATTATTTTCCGCTGTTACGATACGGGCCAATCACAGCCACGCAATGTTGCCCGGCAGGCTCTCAGCAAATAAGATCGTACCTCACACTAATGGTTTTTAATGAGTACGTCTTTTGGTATGGGAAAAAAATGTTGGAATTTCGTAAAAAGTTGTTAATCTTTTTTACTCCTACCATCATGTAGAATCACCTCCCGAAGTTAATGCACTTTACCCCCGGACACCCTGTATACGTTCTTACTAGAAATTGATAAAGAGTAATAATAAAAATATATTTAATTTATTGATTGGTATTTCTAAATTTCAGTAGAAGTAGGTTTTCTGGAATTTATATACATGGTCAAGTCTCCTAATTTACAATTATAGCCACAAATCAATCTTCTTAAAATAGTCATTCAGCTCAAAAGTCAAATAAAAAAGGCCTAGCATTCTGAATTTCTTCCGATTTATATAATGTTTTCCTTGAACACTTTCAGCCTTACTAATAACAAAACGCCTTAACGATGGTTAACCTGCATATTTGTTACTTGCGCGGCGCACTGCGTTTTTACATGGTTACTAATAAGATGATCACATTATTAGGTTAGTTGCATTGTTTTTGCTTGATCTGCGCATGCGCGCCATCATTAGCGGCCATTTTTTTTTCTATAAATTCGCGGCTTTTTTACTTTCGTGACGTGTAAAATATCATGCGCAGTTATTTAACGTTTTTAAACATGATTTCTGTTTATGATAGATTCACTGTTATATTATTATCATAAATGAATATAATTTCTATTATTTGCGACATTTTTGTCAGTTTCTGTGCTTTTATTATGTCTCTGTTGTTACTTTAATTTGGTTAAAATAAACATATAGGTTATTTCGATTAAATTATTTTTTATCCACATAAGTTTAATAAAACTTCCATAAAAGTAATAATATTTAATAAAATAAAAGGCTTGTGCGTGTGTTAATAAATACCAAATTCGGGTTATCAACGTTTATATTGTTTGGAAGTGAATTCAAAGTGCCAGAATTTTTTTAATACTCTCTCGGAACAATTGTTATATTTTTTTATAATGTTTAATTGTATGAACGATATAAAAAGTGAAGTGACAGTTTTCTTCCAAATTCATTAAATAAAAGGACTGTATTTTTTAAATTTAGTTTTTTTATAAATTTCTCTACACTTTCATAAAAAATATTTTGGTAAGAAATTTTTTTCCAATTTTTTCCGCGTTTGAATCTTAAAATATGGCAGTTTTTTAAAACTAAAGTGTATTTCAAATACAAAAATCTAAAAGGTATTTTTATCTAGTTTTCATAAATGGTATTTGTTTTTACGACACTATCAAAAATAAGAAATATATAGTTCATTCAAAATACTTTGGAAAAATTTCAAATTTTGTTCAGATATCATTACTAAAACAGAGATAAACTACCCTCTCAGGCCGTGTAAACCAAGTGTATTTTTTTCCATGAACAATTTTTTAATTAGTAATGTTTTCACATAAAATTTTCACGAGGTTTTTTAGTAAGGCTGTTTATGTTTTTAGTTTAAAAATGACATGTAATTTTTTAAGGTAATGCTACATTTGCTAAGCCGAAACAGTAATTATATGAAATTCTCCTTGAAAAAATCGCAAAAACATATTTTATTCTGTTATTTAATATGCTGTACGTATGGGAAAATTCACAGAATATCTTTAAATTCCACTTCAGACATTTGCTTACAGATTTTTGTTTTATTTAAACGAGTGGTGTTTTATTCAATATTTTCATAATTTTTGCTTAATTATATTCGTTTTTTTAATATTAGCACGCTCCCTCTAATATTCTTATTTATACATCTCAATCTCTCTTCTTCTTTTTGAGAAAAAATTTAATTATAAATTAGAAATAAAAATTAATTAGTAAATTCGTCATATTTTTGGACCACACTAGCGCAAATAAATGAATATTCCACTGATGAGTGTAGGACCGGGAGCTAGAAGCCGAAACCAGGTGTGGGTAGTTTATCGCTCTGCTTTATTTTAACAACGCTAATTAAAATTTACGATCTAACTTTACGGTTAATTAACTACATAACGTGTTTTAGATTAATGATGAATAAAGCCTCCGGGAAGTCAATGACCAAACAGCCTCCTAAAATTAACTAAAGCAGATTATCTTCGCGATGATCGATTCTCTGTCAGATTTCGGCCACATTATTTAAAACTGTCATTGATTTAGAAGTCTAGATGCACATAAATTAAACGCTAATTAGGTACCAGCTTAGAATAAATTAATTACATGATTATTACCAATTACATGCTGATTATTGCGTCGTAGAATGTAACAAAAATAGTTAACAGAATATAACGGTTGTTGACAGAAACTATACAAGTTTAGTCAAATTAAAAGACAAGAATTTAGAAGGCGGTTGTGGGCGGCCTTGGGAACCACTTATTGGATAACCAACACCCCTGCCGAAAGTCATACCAAGTGGTTCGCTTCGTTTGGTAACTTAGTAGGGGTGCCCGGGATCATGGTGTGAGGTTACTTCCGGTCCTTACTGCGTTGCGGGCTGGATTGGAGAGACGAGAGATGTGAGGTTGAGAGAGATCTAACCAAGAACTCTCCAGCCCGACTTTTTAGACTAGACCCATTGCCTTATACCGTAGTGGGAGGAATACCCATAAACGAAGATAGTGTTGGTAATTCTTATTCGAAGTACAATACAGTTAAAAGTGACCGAATTGGATATAGACACCTTATCACCAATATCTTTTTCTGATTTTTCTGTGTTAAGATTTTCGATAGAATTTCGCTATTATTGTCTTCATTTAAATTATTAATGCTACCCCATCTTGTAAACTAGCAAAAATTTAGTTACTTGCTAAATTGTTGACCACCGCAAAACTAGACAAGCTCTTAAGAGATCAATTAATATTTAGTTCAGCGTCGAATTCCGATAAAACTGAAGAGAGAGAATTTTTTAACATCCTAGTATTTCTCTAAGACCTTAGGCCTTAGGGGCAGAATTCTTAAAACGAAAACCATCTGCTGGAATTCTCAAGATAGGTAATAAACAAATATTATAGTAAGAAGTTCGGCGTATAAAAGTCGAGTAGAGTTTTCCAATATCACTGGGCTACTGGCAGCTACTTGCAAGTACTTGTTACTTCTTCATCGTTGAGAAACACCAGCGACTCTGTGCTCTGATTTTATCGAAAGCTCGCTTCGACGGAATGGGCCTGTGTTACAACTTTCATAGATTTGTTTATGGACTTCTATTTTGTTAAAGAACTCTGTCTGATTTTCTCCGCATATTTCTTTGTTTTATTTTAGGGAAACCAACAGTTTACAATTAGTTTAACAATTATTATAAGCAATAATTATCAGCCTGAAACACTCATCAACATTGAAAAATCTTCCGAGAAAAGATACTTGCCGCCAACGGGACTTGAACCCGTGTCCTTCTGATTGCCGGTCAGCTGCTCTTGACCACTGAGCTATGGGGGCTTATCAAATACCCGCTTAATAATTCAATATATACTAGTGTTTCATTCAACAATTACTGCTTATTATATTTTTTCCACCTGAAAACAACCAACTTTACTTTTGCGAGAGAGACATTGTAAGTGTTAAATTCCTCGCTAGGTGGCGTCGAGACAAATTATGACTACATTTATTAGGGAAATACTTAAACTTGTCAAATATTAATTATTATTTTTAATTAATAAACTAACGTTTAGACAAGATTTTTATGCAAAGCACAAAGGGTAACAATTATTATAAGAAATAATTATCAGCCTGAAACACTCATCAGCATTGAAAAATCTTCCGAGAAAAGATACTTGCCGCCAACGGGACTTGAACCCGCGTCCTTCTGATTGCCGGTCAGCTGCTCTTGACCACTGAGCTATGGGGGCGTATCAAATACCCGCCAAATAATTCAATATATACTAGTGTTTCATTCAACAATTACTGCTTATTATATTTTTTCCACCTGAAAACAACCAACTTTATTTTTGCGAGAAAGACATTGTAAGTGTTAAATCCCTCGCTAGGTGGCGTCGAGACAAATTATGACTACATTTATTGGGGAAATACTTACTTGGCGGCAAGTATCTTTTATCGGAAGATTTTTCAATGTTGATGAGTGTTTCAGGCTGATAATTATTGCTTATAATAATTGTTACCCTTTGTGCTATGCATAAAAATCTTGTCTAAACGTTAGTTTATAAATTAAAAATAATAATTAATACAATTAGTTTGGTTATACATTTGCAATTTACGTAATGAGAAACTATTTATAGATTTCCTCATTATACTAATGCATTGCATACGTAACAATTAATCAGTAGACTTGTTAAGCGCATTAGGAAACGTATCTATATATTCATTAAATTAAGAAATATTCTAAAATTAAACAACCTAAAAAAAGTCTATTACGTACTAGTCCAATCACTAATTCAGTATGGAATCATTGGATGGGGAGGTGCATATGAAAAAATTGTAAGTCCTGTAAAAGTGGTACAAAAACTAATTATGAAATTATTTAAAAAAAAAACAACCAACATTCCCTTCAGCATCATTGTTCAAAATTTTTGAAGTACCAAAAATTGAAGACCTCTATAAAAAAGATTCAATACCACAAATATTCAAAGAAAATGTAACTAAAAAATTTAAACTCAACTCATCATTAAGGCATAAATTTAACATCCAAATTCCTCTATTTTCAACACAACAAATGCACAACAATTATATTTACAAAGGCATAAAATATTTTAATAGTCTTCCCGAAGAAATTAAAAAAATAACAGATTTCGTATCATTCAAGAAAAAGGTCAAATTAATCTTTAAAAAAAATCAACAACCATAAAACCAATCAAAATGTTTTAACTTCAATTCATGTCATATCAAAAATTAACATCATAACATAGTTTATATTTATTGTACACACTAAGTAAAATGTATGTTATAAAAATGAATAATAGTAGTTTATATATTATATTTATATATAGTTTATATTTATTGTATACTGTAAGTAAAATGTATGTTATAAAAATGAAATAGTTGTAAAATAACTCCTACGCCAAGCTCAAGAGCTAGTACTCTTCATTGGCGTAGAAATTCATAAAATCATGTTCTTTTCATTAAATAAATAAAAAATAAACAAAATTTATATTTAACAAATAACCGTCATTAAATAATTATATACTAAGGGCCTTAAAGTAATGCCTACAATTTTTTTCTCCTTTTGTCGAGATATAAAAAATGCAATTGCATCGGTTGAAAACTACGCTATCGACGATTAATTTGTTACATTTCAATAAAATCTACGTCCATTTTCACAGCTTTGTATCGCACTGTTGTAAAAAAACACGGTCACATCCAGAACACCATCGCCATAACTTTCCCCGGCGATCATACAGTTTTGAATTTTTTTGTCCTTGGTGAGTTTGTGTGACGCCATTCCATTGACTGCCTCTTTAATTCAGGTTAAAAAAGGAACCCATATTTCGTCTCCGGTCACAATATTTTTCCAGAAACAAGCAAGTGTTACTTTGGATTGGTTCCTGAAGTCCTGGGAAGACCCAAAACTTATAGAGCACGCCTAATTACAGAGGCAATTGAAATTCAAAAAAAATCCTATTAACATTAATATAGACGACGGAGTTAAGCTCAATAGTTCTTGGTATCCAGTAATTGACGGCTACACCAAAGCTTAATGCAGAAAACCATCTTCAAGTATACTGTAATTCCAACTCGCAGTGGAGCGGAGTTGGCAACACGGTATTGCTTCGAAGTACTTAAGCACACATTTTACCACTAACATTTACACATCTGGCCTGATGATTGACACTGTAACGCTGTCCGAAACGCTGGCTAAAGGAGGAGGTAGCGTAACACGGCATAACACCCCAAAAACAAACAACAAAAAAAGAAGCAAGTGTTGTTTTTCTTGTTTCTTTATTCTGGCCGGTTAACTTTCTTGGAACAACTTTTGTTGAATAATCAGTTGTCGAATAATCGTCATCACACTGCCTTTACTGAGGGAGTAATGCGACCTCTGTATTTATCTGGGATTACCACAAATGATGTCATCAACTGAAGAATGTCTCGATTCTCAATTTTTGCAAGCGATTTCAATGACCAAACATTTATCTATTGTTAAACAAGCATTCGATACTAAATTTGTACTTTAAGACATTGTTTTTTCTCTTCGCTTATTCTTTTTTTTTATGAGTTCAAAATTGTGGTTATTAACTAAAGCTTCTACGAGGAATTCAATAACACTTGTTTCATTCAATAAATAATATGTTTATATAATTAATCAATGTAATATGAAATTATGATATGAACTAAATTTGTCAATTTGACTGGCCTAAAACAGGATCCATTCCTAGTTGGCTAGTCAAAGTTTCCATATATGTTTCATTGTATAATTTTATGTGAAATAAATATTATTATTATTATTATTAACTCGCTCAATGTTGGACGCAGTCTCTGAAATCAAGGGTCTACCGCTCCGCTTTTCGCCAGCCAGCTGTGTTTGTCCTTCGGCTATGTTACAGTGACGAACCTATCGTCTAGCAGTGCTGACCTCCACTGTTGCATCATGGTACACATTTTCAGTCTTTAATGAACGCGAATGGGCGTTTCACCTTCTACAGTCAAGAATCAATCACATAACGCTGTCTAATACGAATATCGATGTCGGCAATTTTACAAGCGACTGTAGTTGTGCCACCTGTTGACGCAAAAATGTTACTACTGCAGCAGATTGTAGAAGAACGTTGAAGGAATTGAAACAAATTCAAAATTTTCACTTTTTGACTGCCCCTAGTATAATTACAATAAGAGATACTGCATTATATAGTTTGGTTAAGTTGGACTAGGAATACATTTGAAAGAACCAAAGGGCGTAATCTCTTACTTATTCCTTTTGCTACAATAACTTTTGGCCAAAGTAATTTAAGATACTTTGCAACAAAACTATACAATGCACTTCCACTGGCCATTAGATAAAACACAATGTATCTTAAATGTAAATCTTGGATTATCAGCCAAAACAGATCCAACATTAAAGATATTATCAAAATCAACTTATAAGTGTATATTTTTTCAATGGTACGTTGATGTAACTTTAAATGTAATATTATGTTATATTTTGTATTTTTATTGTATATATAATCATTGAACTGGTCATGTTGTAAAGTGTCTGCTCTCAACACAGGTTTTCCTAGTGGTTAAGCTAGTATAATATTATAGCTAGTTTTTAATGAAATTTTTTTATAATATTTTTTAATAATGTAATGATTGTCCCTCATTTTATATTGGAAAAACAACTCGTAATTTTGAAATCAAATAATTAATGTTGGATCTGTTTTGGAATCAAAGAACATTTAAGGTGTCTTAAAAATAATAATTTTTCTGAGTTCGCTAACCAGATCATTGAAAATAACCATAGTTTAAAAAAAAATACAGGGATAAATATTCTTCATATTAATCATAAAGGAAATCGTTTAGATAACTTAGAAGCCTCGGAAATTAAAAAAATCCCTTAAAAATGATGAATCTATTATCAACAAACAAAAAATATTGTCTTATAGCCCAATCGTGGATTTGTTTCCCTACCCATCCACTCTTCATTAATACCTACCCACCCACTCTACATTAATACCTACCCACCCACTCTACATTAATAACTAGCAACGACTCCACCCCTACCATAATAAAACATTGTTCCCATCCATATTTCAAGACTGTCAAATTAGTATAAGCTTGCCCTTAAGAAAAAACGTTTGTTATGAAACCGGTCGGATTTATATCATTATATAAGTGGTTCAAACAAAGTTGAATTGTTTCATTTTTCTATAATTTTAAAAATAAGCTAAGCAGGTATTATAGTATTATTTCAATATTTAGTGCGAATGTAGAAGTACAGAATGGGTACAGAAATTTTACTACTCAAAATAAATGGACTATATAATATTTTATATCTCGACCATCTCAAATAGATATTCGTGGCATTCATATAAGGGAAATTTTAGGATACTTTCTGGTACCTAAATCAATTTACAAGAACTGACAACTGAACTTCTAGGATTAACCTTCAGATATACACTTAATTTGATGATTTAGTTCTGTCAAATAGAATACATCAGAAATTTTATTAGTATCGTGTATTATAAACCTGTCACTGCTAATTTCTATTTGTGAATAATTACTGGTTATCTTTAGGGAAGATAATAACTATTCACTAAAGCCTCCATAATAAAGTATGTAGTAGTTACTTAAGCTCCAAGGAATACCATCAGGCTATCAGCTACCACAGCCTTAAGAGGGGTTGTTACTTTACTTAACCCCCGTAGGATATTCATTTGCTCGCCAATGGTTTAAGATGAAACAAATTTATGCGTTAACAGATTAATGTTCGAAAAACATTACGACAACGAATCGCACAAAATATTATAGATACATACTAATCAAATATAATTCCCAGTTGCGACCGTTACGTTTTTATTTTCTGTGACTTCTTTCATGTTTTGTTTAGATTTATTAGTATTAGCTTCTCCTTCAATAACTAATAAAAAAATCTAATGCAGTTTACACGCGGTAGAAGCGAAACTTTACCAAAACAAAATCAACCAATAGGAGCCTTCAAAAGTGAGGTCGTAATCAAAGTGGCCAATGAGCGCAGACCTAACGTCATTTCCGTTTCATATCTCAATCAATAGGAGCTTTGAAAAGTGACATCATAATCAAAGCGGCCTATGAGCGCAGTCTGATGCTTCGAATGTGCTGTAAAAACACCTCGCCACAAATTCGCCGAACATCTCTTAGTGAATAATCACGTTCCACTTAAAAATAACCAGCCAAAACCATTACATATAGAACGAAAGGGTCTTAGATTAAATTTGCTTGAACAATTAGAAATCAATAAACGAACGAATGACCCCAACATAACGCTAATTAATAAAGTAAGGAAAATTATTTATTCCCCACTACTTAGTATGTTTACCAAACCTAAAAAATATAATGCACTTAAATGAGTCATAGCAATAACGTCATTCTAAATCAATTAAGAAAACCCTTACACTTAGTGCAAGGCAAACCAAAGGGAAATACTCCGAATCCCACATTAGCACTCTCTCAATTAGTGTCTCTACAAATTGGTTTAACCGGTTATAAATCAACTTAGACACCTTCAAAAATTGACATTTAAAATCTTATAAATAAGTCGTCCGTACGTGGCTTCACCACAGTTTGAAAATGACCTTACAAGTCGAAACAGCTGTAACTAAAACACTAAGTGCTGTAATGCGTCATTTCCGTCAAATCGATGTTCTGCAAGTACCTAACTTTTAAGTTAACTCCTCGGGCTAATTTGTTCGCTTTTCGGAAGAACTCATACAGGCCCCATAGAAATTGTTTTGGCTCCCTTACTATTATGGTTAAAAATATGATCTTAGAGGTGTTGGAAAAAAATACCACTTTTTTTAATTATAGATAATAAAAAATCTAAAAGTTAACCACAAAATAATATACACCTTTATAAAACCAAAGTTACCGACCGATAATTGAAAACAAATTATTTAACTTTGGGATTTTTTTATTATTTTTAAGTAGGTGCACGACAAAAAAGTGAGTTGACGATAATGTTTATAACACATTTTCCTTATTAAATATATGTATGTTTGAAGTTTTCTTTGTTATCAGTAATTTTAATTAGAAAAAACGTATAGTCAGCAATTTTTTAAAAATTTATAAATTTAATGAATTGCCCATTCTAAGTTTCACAAATCCCACAATAATAATATTCTGTAATTTTTTACGTGTCTGCGTTAGTATACTCGTATACGATGTAGGTATCTACACGTGAACAAAATACTGCCTTTTATGTTAAAAAATAACACATTTAAGTGTTGTTTATATGAGCCGATGACAAGGCAATATGTTACATGAACGATGCGTCCAGAAATATTTCTTCGTCCATTAAATCCTCGTACTTTTACGTGTTTTGAAACGCTCACTTTTCATCGTTTCCATCACAGTTCTACGGACGATCGGGCTGTAAGGGAGGATTTTCCCCTAGAATAGAGCCCCGACTACCCTTACCGCAAAGCACCCCAATATTCTTGCAATGTATCAATCAGGATTAAGCGATCAGCCAAGCATTGAAGTCCAGGATTCCGTCTTGACGTAGGTACCAGCTACCCCCATATCTCGCTGACTAGATGTGGGTAGTAGGATTTACTCAGACACAGTTGGCCCAAACCGCCACAGAACAGAGATAAGGAGGGCTCCATCAATATTGCAGCTACGAAATGCAATGAGGAATGAAGATTTTACTTTGATGTCTTTTTGGACATGCTTGCACCATTACGCTCCCGAAAATTGTAATGATGTATTTTATCAATGAAATCCTTTTTTTTATCTATTTAGATATTTAATCATTCAGGCTTATAAGATAAGAAGATATATACAGAATAAATATCAACAACAAATATCTATAATATTTTCTATCTTCTAGTTCAATTTATACATATGTAACTAGCTTACCCGTCGAACTTCGTCCCGCCTCAGAATCAATTACTGTTGTGTTAACTTATTAGTTTAATTAAATAAAGTTTTTTTATTGTTAAAAATTACACAATTAAGCAATTATCCATGCATAACTGTCCGTGTTTTGTTTTTGTTAGTATCAGGGATGGCGTTTTGTTGGATTTATATTTTTTTGTTATTTTCTTACTTATAGGTATTGCCTTTCATTTTCTTTATACGTATGAGGGAGATTTATTATAATTATTGTATTTTTCCTTTGGAGGGGTGCAGACATACGTTCACAAATGTCAGCGCATTGACATTTGACGTTTATGAATTTTTGGAATTCACTCACTACTCAATTTTATACTTATCACAATATTGCAGCTTTTTTAAAAATATGAGAATTCGTTCCATACGAAATGTAAGAAAAAATTCATTTTCTTCGTAACTTTTTTTTCGTTAATTTTTCCGATGTTTTAATAGTTATTCTTGGCGGATACAAATCCAACAAGTCAAAGATCATAAAAATCGGTCCAGCCGATCCCGAGTTATAAATGGTGTAACTTACCCGACTTTTTTTATATATTAATAATAATTATAAGATTTATTACATCTACAGTTTTATTTTAAATTTAGATTTGCAATAAAAATTTAGACGCTATTATTTAAATTAATTTAATGAAATTCACATAAACCACCCCACCCTATTTTCTCACCCCTAAAGCCGAATTTTGAAACTTCTTAATAAAATGTTGCATCCTTGACGTTCAAAATAAGAAGAAAATTATTAACGTTGACATCTGATTTCCGAAAACCCAGCGTAAAGCTCGGGCAACGCTGGGGACTTCTATCATCACTTTTCGCACTCAGAATTTTTATGCTCTTGATGAAATTTTGCATGGAAAATTACTGTTTACATCTGATTTCGAAAAACTCTGAGTAAAACCTGAGCAATATTGGGGACTTCAGATAGTATATTTATAAAAACGTACGGTGACAAAAGACCAGCAACTACCAAGTTTCATTTAAAGTCATGAAATATTAATATCTTTAATGGCCTTTATTTTACATAAAAACACCACTCAATAAAGTAGCAAACTTCATACTAGATATTTCATATACCTTTTGATTGTAAAAATAGTTTTCCAGTTTGATTTTGCATTTTGTCCGCAAATCCATACATCATAGATTCAGAGAAGTTTTTTTAACATTAATTCCGTACATTCTCATCTTTTGGGGACTCTGCGTGGAAGGGTCATTTGGATGTCCTTCAATGGATTGGAAGGAGTGAGATCCTGAAGAAACATTGGATGGAGGTCATCATTCCACTGTCACAGAGGCCGGCAAATCATTCCACAGCCGAGTTGTTGAACTCCTGAACGAGACATATATACTATACAGGGTGTCCGGGGGTAAAGTGCATTAACTTCGGGAGGTGATTCTACATGATGGTAGGAGTAAAAAAGATTAACAGGTTTTTCAGAAATACGAACATTTTTTTTCCCATCCAAAAAGACGTACCTACTAAAAATACTTAGTGAGAGGTACGATCTTCCTTGCTGAAAGCCTGCCTGGCGCCCGACTCGATTGTGATTGGCCCGTACCGTAACAGCGGAAAATAATAAATCTGGCCGCACACACCGGACTAATTTTATCTTCTTACCTCAAAACTACCCCTAAAAGTTGGAATTTCGAAAAAAGTTATTTTTCTTTTTTACTTGTACTATCATGTAGAATCACCTCCCGAAGTTAATGCAATTTACCCCCGGACACCCCGTATATAAACTACCGGTTCTCGTGTGACAACTAATGTCAACTGTGTACAAATATTTCCGCACTTTGCACCGGTACCGAAGGGATCAATAACGCTAGTTCATCGAAATATCTTTTGAAATAGAATAGGAAAAAATTCCCACCTGCAATCCGTTTATTCAGATAGGCCAATGTATGAAATAAACTGACCGTTTCTGCAATTAATCAACATTAAGAAAAAAATAAAGACGAACATTCCGGGTTACGATTAACTCGACGATATTTTGTTTGGCATTATATTTTTTGTTGTTTTGTTTGTTCGAAAAAAAAAATTAATATTTATATCACAGGAATGGTGATTACCGGTCTCTTGGGATTAGCAGATTATATGGAAATGTATTGTTCGGAAAAAAACTGCTAAATCTTTATGACCGGCCACAATGAATCATAGATGGCACTCACTTGTCGGTTTGGAGGAATAGAACAGATAATATATATTTATTTTAAAATATTATTGTAGCATGTGCAAATAACTACCACATCATCTTGTGTTTTGAATATTTTGTATTTCATTGTGAATTCTACTCTAGTTGTGTAAAGTTGTGCATATTTCAAAATTACAAAAAAATGTACTGATTTGAATTCCAGTGGATTGAAATTATTGAGAGGCCTCCCCGTCGCAGAGATCGATGTACAAGGTTAGTGAATTTGTTTTTTCCCTTGATTTTTTTTCAGATTGCTATTTTTGTGATTATTGACCGCGCGAGTTGAATTCATAATCAGATTTTTTAATATTACGCACAGTGAGTTCTGGGATATTTTTTATTTATCTATAGAAAGTATATTTAATTTTTTTTCTTATGCCTGTCTCACTAGGATATACCTGTGTCGGGACCATTACTTACATACCCCATGCTTGTATATTATAAAAAATTTGAAAAAAAACATTATTTAAGCATTAAACCGCTTACTCGTTAATACGGAATACTTTTTATCCAAACAGTTAGATAATGTCGGGGCAGACCCAAAAACATGCAAAAATATGCATTCAACATTTTAATTTTGTTAAAATTAATTCACTCGCGCGGTAACGCCATGTTTATTCATCGTTTTTATTTTAACATTTCATAGACATTTCATCAATGCTGCCAATCATAGAAAAATATTTTGGCGTAAAACAAAGTGAATGCATTATTGACAAGTTTGTTCCTGTATTTATAACAGTAGAACATGGAAAGAAATGCATTAAAATAATTACACAAACCCGCTAGACAAACCCTGCTTTGCCAACAAACCATTCAAAACCAGGGATGTTCTTTAAAAGTATGATGAAATGCGAGTTTATTTTAGAGAATTTATTTTATAAGATTGGTACTTCCGACAAATGTCATATTTGATTGTCTATTAGTTAAAAAAGGCATTCCGTATTATCCGTAACACGAACGTTTCGTATTATCCGTGAGGTGGACTAACTGCATATTTACCAAAAAAACTCATAGTTGTAACTTAAGCTTTAGACGTTCACTGTATTTGAAGTAAAAACATTTGTAGTTATAGCATTTGAAATTCGATGAAATATAGCGACACTAGAAAGAGACAAACACATATGTATAATCGGTCTCCTCTTTGTGCGGTGCTTCGTAGCTTCCCCACTCTTGTCTACTTTAGTTTTTCAAAGGTTTCACTTCTAATGCTTGTACACTGCACACTCTGATTTTTTTTCTACATAATTAATTTTTGGGATGTTATGCCGTGTTGCGCTACCTCCTACTTTAGCCAACGTTTCGGAGAGCGTTATAGTGTCTCATCAGAGTAGATGCGTGACACACACTGAAACGCTGTCCGAAACGTTGGCTGAAGAAGGAGGTAGAGCAGCACGGTGAAACATCCCAAAAATAAACAACAAAAAAGCTTTTGGCTGTGAAAATCTAAAATTATAACTTGTAAGGATAATGTTTAAGTATTATGAAAGGATGCACACATATTATGATGTTACATAGATTTAGAAGGCGGGTATGGGTCCCGCCGCCCCGGGAACCATTTATTGGATAACCAACACCTTTGCCATATTTCACCCCAAGTGGTTCGCTACGTTTGGTGACTAAGCAGGCGTGCCCGGGTCCATGGGACGTGTTTTGTCCATCTGATGCACTTGTCCGAAGCGTCTGTCTACTTGCCGTGTGGTGGGCAGGATCGAGAGAGACTGGTTGACGGAGGTCTTTTATCTTCTCCAGCCGGAATCTCTCGATTTAACCTTGCACCGCGGTTAAAGGAGTGGATTTATACGTCCATTACGATTGAATACACTGACCCCCATATACCTAACCACCACTCATACCTATTTCCTTCACAGAATTTCTTCTTCTTCCTTTATTTAAAGAAACCCTCTTCACGGTATCCCCTAAGATGACATAGGCTTTGAGAGAAATTATTTTCCTCTGTGTCTCCTGTGTGGATCTAATGTTAAAAGAATGTAAAAGGGGGCATAATTGCAAACGTTAATGAATATTATTTCATAAATGACGGTAAATTTTAAAAGCCAAGGTATCCGTTAACAAATGCTTAATTGCATTTACCAACAGAAATTCTGATAAAACCGCAAAAATTGTTATCGTGGTTTATAATATCTTGCCTTACAAATGTCAAAAGATAGGTACACTTCTCTTTAAATTCATCCCTTAACATTTGCCAAGTTTTTCAATTCACCGTATACTCTCGAAGCCTCAATATACTTGTGCATAGTTTTGCTCAAATATCGATATTATTTTGCTGACGTCTTACGACTTCATGCCCGAGCAAGTGCACGGGAAATAATGAGATGTGCATATTGCTTGTGCAAATATCATTGCGGGTCCTACATATTTCAATGCATTGGTAATCTTATGGAACGGAATATCATACGGGTTTTAGATTTGCATGCATTTCTGGGTTAACCGCATAAGAGATTTTATTATTTTATAAATTTCATATTAAAATACTAAATTTTATGAAGGTTACTTTGGAAGGTTATTCCCATCAACGTAATATATCATTAAATTGGAAGATAACACTAATAATCTAAACGAAAGAATGAAACAAAATGATACACAGAAAAATAGAAAAAGATAAGAATGGGTCGAATTAGTCGAAGTATGATACAGTTAAAAGTGACCGAATTGGATATCGGCACCGTGGCGCAGTGGTTAGCGCGTTTGCCCGGAAAGCAAGAGGTCCTCGGTTCAAGTCCCAGAGGTGTCAATATCTTTTTCTGATTTTTCTGTTTCCACATTTTCGATTCATTTTCGCTTATATTGTCTTCATTTAATTAAATATTACAATTTGAGGTTTTACTCATAAAGTAAAAATAAAAATAAAATATTCATCCTAGACTTGCAGAAAAAGTCAATAGATGTCGCATATGAAAATAAAATGGATAAAGATTTATCCAGACACTATCTAGAGAGCATTTAGTTCGGGTTTGAATCCTGCAATCATACATAAAGATAGTTGCCAATAATATATGCGTTAAGAAAATGAAGATAATGTAGGTGGTTCTTAGTCGAAGTATGATACAGTTAAAAGTGACCGAATTGGATATCGGCACCGTGGCGCAGTGGTTAGCGCGTTTGCCCGGAAAGCAAGAGGTCCTGGGTTCAAGTCCCAGAGGTGTCAATATCTTTTTCTGATTTTCCTGTTTCCAGATTTTCGATTGATTTTCGCTTATATTGTCTTCATTTAATTCGAAATTATTCATGTTTAATTTTATAAAATATGAAAATAATAACTACACACTCCTGCGTATACATATGTGTATATATGCATGTATGTATGCATTTCTATGTACCCATCTCAGAACAGACCTTGTCAGGTTACAAACCATTTTTAAGAAAGATTGTTTCCATTGAAAATGGTAGTTTGCCCATGATATGGAAAAATGAGTCGAAGATACTATTGTTAACTCTGAAATTTGAAAATATGAGATTGACAATTATAACGGTTCGACAGAATAGACAAGAGGTTCTGGGTTCAAGTCCCAGCTGCGACCATTATCAATTTTCGTTATTAATTTTATTAATATCATTATTAATTTTCATATTTTCGTTTAGATCATTAGTATTATCTTCTTATTCAATAAATGTTTCTTTTGTTTGTCCCTTATGCGTTCCTAAACCATTCATCCGATTGCGATGAAATTTTGGGGATTTGAAGTGCGCTTACCCGCGATGGTTTCTGGGTTCGAGTCCCAGTTGCGTCCATTATCTTTATCTATTTTTCTGTGTCCTGTTCTCTTTCATATATTGGTTTAAATTATTAGTGTTACATTCTTCTTCAATGAATGTTTCTTTGTTTGTCCCTTATGCGTTCCTAAACCATTCATCCGATTGCGATGAAATTTTGGGGATTTGAAGTGCGCTTACCCGCGATGGTTTCTGGGTTCGAGTCCCAGCTGCGTCCATTATCTTTATCTATTTTTCTGTGTCCTGTTCTCTTTCATATATTGGTTTAAATTATTAGTGTTACATTCTTCTTCAATGAATGTTTCTTTGTTTGTCCCTTATGCGTTTCTAAACCATTCATCCGATTGCGATGAAACTCTGGGGATTTGATTTGCGCATGCCCGCGATGGTTTATGTGTATAATAGTGAGCTCCAGCGTTATGAGATTATTTCCAATATTGTTCATCCGATTACGATGAACCTTTGTTGAGTTGTTGTGCGCACGCCCGCGAAGGTTTCTATGTACACTGGTGAGCTCTGGCGTTATGAAATGCTTAGAATTTGTAGTAGTTGGCGCGGAATTGTTTGAAAAATTGCTGTATTTCATGTAGTTTAGTGGAAGGGTGGGAAGGGGGGGAGGGGGGGGGGAAAACCCGGGAGGGAGGATGGGAACAAGGGAGGGGAATGAGGGAGGGAGGTTTGCAGGTGGGAGGACGAGGGAGGGGGAGAGGAACGCTGAAAGGAGTAGGCTGGAAAGGTAGAAGGTGAACTCGGGGGTGGAAGGGGATGCGGGAGGAGAACGGAGACAAATTGGAAAGGACACGCAGGGAGAAACAATTTCTTTATTTAAGTAAGAAAGAAGAAATGGATAAAGGCTATGAGATCTAATTTCAAACAAATTATTGAATTTCATTTCAATCAATTGAAATTTAATATTTTAGTAGGAAGCAATCACTTTGTAGTTCTACGTTATTACACATGATTGATGATTGAAAGAAAAAGTAGTTTGAACGCCAAACTTAAAGTTTCCTTCGTGGGAAAAATTTATAAAATTGAAGTGGTGCGTCAACTTGAAGTAGAGTGCCAATTTCCTTTGAAAAATCTACATTTATATTTGACTAGTCCCGGCATCGCACGGGCATTAAGCAGAGTTTTTCGAAGTCAGACGTAGACAGAAATTTTCCTCTTATTTTGAACATAAAAAAGATCACTATTTCATCAATTGAATTCAAATCAAATTACATCATAAAATATTACTGACGAAATTAAAGGAACGCTTTTAACGTATCTGAAAAATCAGCGGGTGGTTTCACATATTATGTTTCAGGTCATTTTACAGGTGAGATGCTTTTTTAAACTACTCGGAGACAGTAGCAATCCCAATTTCAGTTGATTAGTCAGACATCTCCAAATATCATAAATTGAGATAATTAACTAAAAAATTATTAAAGTTAAAACTTGCTTTAGAAAAAACTATTCATGTTTAATTTTATAAAATATGAACATAATAATAACACACTCCTCTATGACTATTTTCCAAGTACATAAAGCACTTCTATTAGATATACGCTTATTATTCTTAAACTTACAGAACTCCTTTTTACAACTTTACATGCTAATGAAATTGCATACCTTCCTGTATTGTACCTGCTTACATCCTTATGGTTCAGTTTACCCGGCCACACGTTGCTGTGGCTAACGAAACACACCACCCGCTTGCCAGCTGCCCGCTGCCCGCTGCCCGCTGCCTGAATTGAATATTTGAATTTCTCGACTTTTCTCTACTATAATAAGCATGTTTTTATACATATAAACCTTCCTCTTGAATCACTCTATCTATTGGTGAAAACCGCATGAATATCCGTTGCGTAGTTTAAAAGATCTATGCGCACATACATTTTGAGCGACTTCATCAAATAAAATAATTCAAATCAAATACTTACTTACTCTAGGACATCTATTTTCCAATTTCTTCCGTAGAACGAATTTCAAAAGGGACTATAGTACGGCCCACCAACCGTTTTAAATCTCACAAAAATATGTTTTCTTTGAATTTCTCGGCTTTTCTCTAATATAATTTACATGTATTATACATATAAACATTCCTCTTCAATCACTCTATCTATTGGTGAAAACCGTATCAAAATCCGGTTAACGCACATACATTTTGAGTGACTTCATTTTATACTATGTAATGATGATGATGATGATATACTAAATGTTTATTCTTATACCCATGAACAACTTATGTATCTATAATAACGTATACACGTGTGAAAGCCTTCAAGGCGTGAATAAATAAAAAAATAAAAAAATTATGAGGAAAGCAATATTCGAATGCTCACCGTGAATTAAATATTATTTATATGTGTATGTGTCCTACATATTGAATGTGCTATGAAATAATACCGGGAAGCATATCGGTTCGTTACATTAATATAGCATTTTAAAATATCCCGTGGTATTCCCAATTGGGGAATGTTGTGAGGCTAAAAGGAGGGGGAAAGGAAAGGAGATGGGAAGAGGAAATAAGGGGAAGGAACTGATTTTTCAAATTTGGTTACCAAAACAGCTTGTTTTACATTAGCTCCACATAGGAGGCCCTGAGGAAAACAATTTCCCTATGGGCCTATGTCATCTTTGAGGATGCTGTGTGGAGGGTTTTTTAACGGAAAGGAAGGAGAAAAAGATATGGGAAGGAAAAAGGTATTAGGGGTGGGTAGGAATCTGGGGGTCAGTGTGGCCAGGAGTGACGGACGTATGAATCTATTCCTCACACTACTGTGCAAGGCGAAGGATATGGAGAAACCGACCGGAGAGGTCAAAAGGCCTCCCTCAATCAGTCTCCTCCGATCCAGCCCGCCACGTAGTAGTTGGGCAAAGGTATCCGCCACCAAGACCTAGACAAACCTCATCCCATGAACCCAGATGTCTGACTAATCAACCGGAAAATAGATGTTGTGAGTTTAAAGATAGTGGGGAGAATAAGGATATAAGGAAGAAGAAGGTTGAGAATTTAATGGCTATTCAGATCTGGTAACAAATGACAAAAGCTATTTTCAAGCAATAACATACTAAGAGAATCTTACAATTGGTACTTTATCGCCCTTAAGGTGATTTTTCATGAAAACGGCGCTATATAAATTATCCAAATATTATTATTATTATGATTATGCGAGAAATCTTCATCAACACAATTTTGTATGAACAAAGATTAACAGCGATTTTGTATGAAAAAGGTGTGAAAAACATTTGATTAAAATAATTGCTTTCCCGACTTGACATCAAATTACGGGTTCACAGCTGTCATAAGAAATTCTGAAGGAAATATGAAATCTACCAAAAATCTCCATTAACTTAAGACCCGCAGCACACGTCTCAAATTTGCAAGCGCATCAAGTCCCCTCATTTGCTAGTAAAAAAGTTATCGCGTCTATAAACAAGGCGACAGACAACATATGCAACCGAAACATTTATTTGCCATCGTGAATGTTGCCGTCACTGAATAGAAGAAATAATAGAAGTGTATTGTGGGCGTGTAAGATAGCAGCCAGTAAAAATATGCGTTAAGAAAATGAAGATTATGTTGGTACTTTTTAGTCGAAGTATGACACTATTAAATATGACCGAATCGGATAGGGACACATTAGCTGAGTTTGAGTTTCTCTTAATTCAATTAGTCTTCTTTTTCTTTGTGAGCCTTCTCGCGCCTGGCGTGTACAATTCGCACCCGGGGGATAACAATGGCACAACTTAAAAAAACTCTTTTCAGGAGAGCATTTTGAATAATTTGTTTGAGTGTATTAAATTGGTTTATTAACTAATATTTATTAGATTTAATATTATAATAGTGCTACAATGAATCTGTGCCACTATTTTTGCTTGAATTCGAGTAAAATTGTTATGTCTGCCCTTTCCTCGGCAGATAGTAATTATTAAATACGGTTCTTTGAATATAAAAGTGTTTATTTACTGGAATAACCTAGCTGGATAGCTACGACTGTTTACTCTTCGGGGGTAGGTAAATCTCTGCGGCCTTGCCAGTCGAGCTCGTCAAGTCTGACCCTGAGACTCCTTCTTGTACGCCAATGCCATCTGGCGAGCTATGGTGCAAGCTACATGCTTACCGCCATCTATCGTATTCTTTCCATATGAAATACTTAATTACTCTACATCACACCCTCCCCCACCTAACCTCAAGCCCTGGCTACAATAAATACAAGACATGTTCTTTCCAAAGAAGTTATACAATTGACAAAAAAAAAATAGGATTTTAAATATTTCATTTATACACGATTTTATACACTAAATTCAACCAAACACAGTCATGATTTTAAATATTTCAACTTAAATATTTCTGTTTCTCTGGGAGGGACCTTTATGAACGCTTTGAACGGAGCCTTCCTTCCCAAGGTCTTAGTTGAGTAGTTTGCTCTCGATCATCCGCTGGTAATCTGAAATCAAGAGAACTCCACGTTAGCCCCTTCAACAAAGCTGAGGTTCCCAACTCGTCTGAAGCGCATTTCGTGACCTCAGACGCGGTAGGTGGGTTATTATCTTCACTCTCCTCTTCCCATTTCACAGATAAACTCTTCAACTGATCAATATGCCTCTTCCAAGTCAACGGAGTACCACAGATCCTAACGATATAAACTTTTTTACCCACTTTCCTTTCTACAATACCTCTAACCCAACCAACTTTATTCACCTGACGGAAGTCCTTGACCAGACATTTTTGTCCAACATGTAAATTCCTAATTTTTACGCCCCCATAATTCCTTATTTGATTATCTTGACTCCTTTTTATATTATCGTTAGCTATTTTTCTCTGTTCTGACACATCTTCCTGAGTGGTTTTAGGAATTAAACTACTGAAAGTTGATTTCAGTCTCCTACCAAACATCAAGACTGCCGGTTCTAATCCCGTTGTGCAATGTGGCGAATTTCGATAATCCGATAGAAAATCACATAATCTACTTCCATAATTTACTGGAAAATTATTCCTAACCATAATTTTTTTAAAAAAATTTTTTACCGTTCTTACTGAATTTTCAGCTTGTCCATTACACTGAGGGAATTTGACCGGTGAATTTAAAAATTCTATGTTATTCTCTTTAAGAAATTCTTTAAACTCTACACTAGAAAATGCTGTTCCATTATCCGAAACTATGCAATCAGGGTTACCAAAATTAGAGAAAATTCTTCTCAATTCCTTAATCGTGTTAAACGAATCCGCCCTTGGAACCTCTAAGCAATCGATCCACTTGGAAAAAGCGTCACAAATTACAAGAAACATTTTTCCTGCTACCGGCCCGCAGTAGTCTACGTGCACCCTACTCCAAGTTGCCCCAGGGTTCGGCCACACTGACAAATGACTCTTAGAAGGTGCCGGCCTCATAGCCGCGCAATCATCACATTTTAGAACCATTTTTTCAATCTCATTGTTCAGTGATGGCCACCAAAAATAAGCTTTTGCTAGGCCCTTCATTTTAACTATTCCTAAATGAGATCTGTGTAATAACTCTAGCACATGTTCTTGTAAGGAACTCGGAATGACAATTCTATGTTGCCAGAAAAGGCAATCCTTGACTATGGACATTTCGTTTCTCTTAACCCAGAATCTCCACAGTACATCATCTCGACCAACTCGTTTTGGCCAGCCCTTACGCAAACACGTTAAAACTTCCTGAATAACCGTGTCTGTCTCTATAGCTGTGGAAATGAGCTTGATATCTATGTGCTCGCATTTATCTATATAACACACAAAATCTGATCCATAATCATCTTAAAATTCTTCTTGAGAATTTTCTACCGGAAGCCGAGATAGAAAATCCGCATGATTATGACATGACTTAACAAATTCTACCTTATACGCAAATCCGGCTAATATAATGCCATAACGCTGCAATCTGTTAGCCGCCAAAACTGGAATATTTTTGTGTTCCCCTAAAATCCTCATCAAAGGCATATTATCTACGCATAAAGTAAACTCCCGACCGAATAGGTATTGAAAGAATTTGTTCAAACCAAACACAATAGCTAACGCTTCTAAATCTAGAATACTGTACTTCTTCTCTGCACTAGACAAACTTCTTGAAGCAAATTCGATCGGTCTCATTGAACCGTCCGCAAATGTGTGCAATAACACGGCCCCGAGGCCTGCGCTGCTCGCGTCTGAATATAACTTAAGAGGAAGGTTGGGAAAATAATGAGTGAGAATTCTATCAGAACCCATTAGATACTTTACTTTATCTACTGCGTCAATGCATGACTTCCCAAATTCAAACTTTGCATTCTTCTTTAAAAGATTATGCAAAGGTTCTAAAATTGATGACATGTTCGGTATGAAGTTCCGATAAAAATTAAAAAATCCCAAAAGACTCCTCAATTGATGCACGTCGGATGGGTACGGCGCATTCTTAATTGCTTCCAATTTATCTTTTTGCGGTTCAATGCCCCTTCCCGAAATAACGTATCCCAAAAATTCTATAGATTTAACAAAAAACTGACACTTCCCAGTATTGACACATAGACCACATTCTTTCAACCGCTCGCAGACCGCGCAAATATTATTATACAGATCAAGTTCATCGACCCCTGAAATAATAATATCGTCTAGGTAAAAGGCTACGCCTTTTAAACCTTGTAAACAACTTGATATTGTTCTTGCGAAGATGGCCGGAGCCGATTTAAACCCAAAAACCAACCTGTTATATTGGAACAGACCTAAGTGTGTGTTAATAGTTGTAAACTTTTTAAATGATCCGCTAATTCTAACTGTGAATATGCTTCTTTAAGGTCTAATTTTGCAAAAACTTTGCCCGAACTAACCTGATGTATGACCTCCTCAATCTTTGGAATCGGATATTTCTCTAAATTGGAAATCAAATTAAGACTCCTTTTATAATCTACACAAATTCTTATATCTCCATTTTTCTTGACCACCGGAACAATCGGTGAAGCGAATTCGCTACTTGTAACCGGGGAGATTATACCTTTTTCTACCATCGATCTTAATTCGGATTCGATCTTCCCTTTAATAGAAAAAGGAACCGGCCTTGCATTGAAAAAAATTGGATCCGATTCCTGGTTTACTTTAAAATGGACTTTATATTTGTTAAATCTTCCCAACTTTTGCGAAAACACTTCCGGGTAATCTTGAATAAACTTTTCTCCATTCCTCATTTGCGGCGTCACTAAATTAATTGTCTCCTGAGAAGTTATCCCAAGATCGAAACATTCCATAAAATCTCTTCCCACAATTAACTCTGTTCCTTTTATTACTACAATAAAACTAATATTTTTGTTCCTACCCTTAAATTTCACATCAAAAATCGCCTTTCCTACGACTTTTAAACGATTATTTCCATAACCTGAAATAATCCGCTTGTCTTGTGACAAAATGATTGAACTAAAATGTCGTTTAAAAATACCCTCCGGCATCACACATAAAGATGAACCGGAATCAATCATTGCCGTAAATTTCTTGTTATTAATTTCAATTTCAGCAGTAATCGGACTAATTGACGCAACTAAAACTTTACTATCCCTGTGATTTTCAAAAATGGGATTTATCGGATTATTCTTGCAAAATTTCTGTAAATGCCCAACGCCCTTACATTTAAAACATTTCGCATTACGAAATTTACAATCAAACGAAAGATGATCATCCCTTTTGCAAATAAAACACTGTTTTTTAACACTACCCACGGGTGATCTAAAATTCGTACCTGTATTTGATCCTAACCTATAAGCTGGTTTCGTGTTAAAACTACCCTTGGGGCTCGTCGATCGTTCCCTACGCTGATCTCGCTTGAACCCATCGCTAGTAACTCGTTTTTTTACTAGGTTTACTTCTGATTTAACTGTATTAGTACTATCCAAAGTTGACATACTAACTGCAAGTCCTTCTATTTCATTAAACGACAACGTTTGCCCTTCTACGAAAATTTTCTCCTTCGCGCGCCCCGGTAACAACCCGATTGCAAACATGTCTATAAGGTTTTTTTCAAGCCTCGTTTCGAATTGACAATACGTTGCTAAAGAACGAAGTCTAACCGCGAAATCTCTTATCGTCTCGCCTTGTTGTTGTCTTGCTAAAAAAAATTCTCCCGTTCTTTAAAAACTGAACGATTTTTGTTACAATGTTTGTCGAGAAGCGCTAAAAGTTTATCAAAAGATAAGTCCGTTACTTTACTTGGAAAACACAGATTAATTAGTAAGGTCAACGTTTCTGATTCTAGGAGATTCAATAAAAAAGCCCGTTTTTTCTCCACAGACGCTTTGTCATCATGGATCACGAAAAATTGCTCTATCCGAAGTCGAAACAATCCCCAGTCTCCGGAGAGATGGCAAAACGGTGGTATTCTACCCGATTCCATAACTCCCAACAAATAAATCGGCAAAAACAATTAACAAGAAAACAATAACAAATAATCCCTCTCAAAGAAGCAAAAATACTTATCTCAGGAACTCTTCTGGTCTCCCTCTGGGTTTTATCCTTGTCTTCTGATTAATCCAATGATTCGTCCTTGAAACTATTAACCCAATGATCCGTTTTGACCTTGAAACTTCTGATTAATCCACTGATCCACAACCAGATCGCCTCCTTGCGGTATTTCACTTCTGTTCCTAAAACAAAAATCTTCTTATCCAGCCCGTAGCCACGGAACCAAATGCTCCTTAATCTCGAGCAGAATCTCTTCCGATTCCTTGCCAAAACTGCAAGTCACTCCAGCAGTGACTTAGTCCTCCGTGTCCAGCACCAATTATTATTCGCACGCGTAACTTCCACACAATTATACTTATACGGCTGCGCCAATTGTTATGTCTGCCCTTTCCTCGGCAGATAGTAATTATTAAATACGGTTCTTTGAATATAAAAGTGTTTATTTACTGGAATAACCTAGCTGGATAGCTACGACTGTTTACTATTCGGGGGTAGGTAAATCTCTGCGGCCTTGCCAGTCGAGCTCGTCAAGTCTGACCCTGAGACTCCTTCTTGTACGCCAATGCCATCTGGCGAGCTATGGTGCAAGCTACATGCTTACCGCCATCTATCGTATTCTTTCCATATGAAATACTTAATTACTCTACATCACAAATATTATAATATATAAACGATATATTCGCTTTAAAGGCCACAATAATATTTTTTAAGAATTGTGCCGTTTTTATCGAAGATTGAATGGATATCCAGGAATATTTCTGCATACTCAAAAATGCATTTTTTTTACTTGTGCCATTGTTATCTCCGGGGTGCGAATTGTACATAGGCTACCCCCATTTTTTACAAATTTTTCGATTCTCGATAGCTCTCACCCATCCGTATCCTGAAGCCCATCTCAAATATGGGCGACCTCTGTTCTCTTTTCCACCCAAATTGTGTAGTTAGGCTAGCCGGTTAGTAACATCAAGGGGGCAGGGGGGGGGGGGTGAAGTGGTCCGGTGGTTTTTTAATGCTACAAGCTTATTGTATAACAAAATATTATGAAAAATATAATGCGAAGAGATCGTTTATAAAATTGATTCTTGAACATACAAAAAATGAATACAATTGTTTACATTGTAGTACTAAAAAATAATATTCAGTAGATGTATGTAAAAAGGTATTGTAGCTTTTTGAGAACACCCCACTTTGAGAACCTGTGCTGAGGTGTTCGCATGTTTAGGGTTAAGTGTTATTCGGTCGATATATGTTAGTAAGGTGACCCGACATTTGATCCGGCGACATTTTCATCCATTATTCGCTCAACTGTCACAGATCATTTCACAACTGCATTAAACATACGTCTGAACAAAGAACAAAAAGAAAACAAGAATGATAACTTGCGAGAGAAAATAAATTTTAAGTCTTTAACATTGGATATGCAAGATGAACGTGGACTAATGTACTAAATGAAATAGACCCAAACAGAGCAATGAACACATTTATGAATACGGTTGAAACCTATATAACTAAACACACCACAATATATCCTCAAAAAAAACTACACAAATAAAGAAAAAAAAATAACACCTTGGATCACGAAAGGAATAGTCAACAGTATTCATAGAAGAGATGCAATGCATATGTGACTGCACAGAAATCCAAATGATTACAAACTAAAGAAGGTTCCATGACAGTTGATCCGGCGACATTTGGTCCGGCGACAGTTGGTCCGGCGACATTTGATCCGGCCGACATTTGATCCGGCCGACACTTGATCCGGCGGACAGTTGATCCGGCGGACAATTGATCCGGCGACAATTGGTCCGGCCTGATCCTTTAGAAGATTTTTTCTTCAAGTAAGTATGTAAAGAGGATATACGGCCGTACAACCAAAGTCGATGTACTTATATCTGAAGGCATCTTGAGTGAAAATCCACTGTAAAAATATGTCCTCTCTCCGAAGAAGCATGCGGCAATACAAAATACGACATACTTATACGTGAAGTCAGTTTAACAAGAAAACCGTAAAAGATTCTTTCTTGCGTATAACTTTTTTATCTGAAAATTACACTAGAGTACCAACTGCTCTCAACCGTCTCGAGCCAGTGAGTGCCAATAGCATCCCCAATTTTGGTATGGTGTGATACTGAGGGTAGTGGGGAGGGGATGGAGATGTGGAAAACGTACCTGGCTATTCAGATCAACTCAGCCACTGACCGGTCAATTATAGTTATTTTTATTTTATTAATTTATTTGGCGTTTTGCATGTTAAATCATTTTAAAAATCACTTCACCTTGTGAAATTGGTACGAACAATGTTTTTATTTACAGAATGCATGTTAAAAAAAACCTTAAAAAAATATGAATTAAGGGGTAATTTACCAAAACCGAAATAATATTTCGGGGTGGGGAAGTATGAAGTATGCTCGAACGGGGAACCGCTGCACGCTTACCGACGAAGTCAGAGCAGCGAAGAATCTAGACTAGATGGTACACTTGAGTAAGATTTGAACATGAAACGTTAAATATTGGGCATCTTTCAAATTATGTTTATTAAATTGAATGCGCATGTTTTAGGTAAATTTAGATAGAAACATTACCTATTGCAGGAGGAGCTCATGATTTTATGACTCTTTATCAGATTTTGATCAAACTTGTTTGATAAATTATTCGATACAACCAACTACACTGCTGGACGGTAGGCATTAGTTCTTCATTGACAGATGTCAAAACAATACGGTATTCAATTTCGCATTATTTTCGTAATATGTGATCATAATTATATCTGAATATATTGGAAAGATAAATAAAATATCGGTCATTTTCAATATTTATTATTATTGTTTACAAAAAGTTATATATATAAAAATTATATATTTATATAAAAGTTATATTTTGATAGTGTCCCGCACTCGTGGCTAATCAAAATATATAAAGTTAAACCAATTATAATTAGATTTTTGAAAAATATTATGTCCTTTTGGAATACAGATTTACTAGTAAATTTAGAAGGTAAGAAAATAGTAGTATCGGGCATTTCATAAAATATTAATTAAAAGCAAGTTTGGAATAAAAATTAACGGTAATACAAGAGAGAGTAGTATAGTTTCACATCTATTATATATGGATGATATAAAATTATTTTCAAATTCTGAATCAAATTTAGAGAAAATGATTAAGGTAGTTAAAATTTTTCAGATGATATTAAAATGACTTTTGGTTTAGATAAATGTAAAACGATCCATATAGAGAAAGGCAAAATTGTAGATGGAGACGAGGGTGGGTATATTTAGAAATTTCAAAATTAAAAGTATGAAAGGGGGTGAGGTTTATAAATATTTAGGGTACCCGCAATCGAATAGATTAGATCACACTAGTATTAAAAATGATATTAGGATTAAATTTCAAACTAAGATCAGAAATTTTTTAAAATGCAATCTATCTGCTAAAAATTTTGTAAAAGCAATAAATACTTGGGCAATACCTCTACTAACGTACTCATTTAGCATAATTAAATGGTCCAATACAGATTTAGATAGTTTAGAACGATTAATTAGAACAACGTTAACAAATTTTAATTGCCATCATCCAAATTCAGCTATAGAACGAATTAATTTACCTAGAAATTTAGGAGGTAGAGGTGTAGTCAAAATAACATCTTTGAAACACAATCAGGTAGAAATGCTTAGAAATTTTTTCCATAGGAAAGCCAATAGCTCAGAAATGCACAAAATAATTTGCAAGGCAGATATAAACATTACACCTTTAAATTTATATGACGAGAATGCCAAAATTCTTATAAATACTAACCAGGAATTATTAGATTCCTGGTCAAATAAAATTATTCATGCAAAACACTTCAATTATCTCAACAAAACGTATGTTGACAAACTTTCGTCAAACAAATGGTTGAGTATTGGAGAGTTGAGCGCAGAAATAGAAGGATTTATGCTTGCCATTCAAGATAGAGTCATTAATACAAAAATTATAGGAAGCATATAATCAAAGATATAAATCAAATTGATGATTTATGTAGAAAATGTTTGGCTTTTCCGGAAACTATAGAACATATTATATCGGGATGTTCTATATTAGCGCCGTCCGAGTATACATTTAGGCACAATCAGGTTTTAAAAATAATCCACCAAAGTTTGGTAATTAAACATAACTTGATTGACTGCCGTAATACTTGACCGTACGATTGACTACCATATTATGAATATGAACCAAATTCATTTTAGAAAATGAATTTTATAAAATATATTATGATAAAACTATACTAACAGACAGAACAATTAGTCATAATAGACCTGATATAGTTTTACATGACAAAATTAATAAAATAACTTATATCATTGATGTAGCTATTCCAAATTCCTGTAATATTAAAAAAAACAGTTTCAGAAAAATTAGAAAATACATAGATTTAGGAAATGAGATTAAAAGAATTTGGCACTCTCAGACTATAAAAATATTACCATTTGTTATTTCGGCTACTGGCATTATACCTAGGTCTCTGATTCAAAATTTAGGCATATTAGATTTGTCAAAGAATTTATATATAAAAATGCAAAAATCGGTCATTTTAAATACATGTAGGATTACAAAAGATTTTTCAAATATTTATATTGAGGGATCAGTAGGATTTATAGGTTCAATTAGGAATTCCACAGAGCCGAACCCTCTGATATGAAAATATCTGGAGTCGGTGAATTATTTTCCCATTTGGTCTCTGGTAGGTTGACATGTTGTTCTTGTATTGTTTTGTATTTATAATACTTATATAGTGCAATTGCATAGCGTGGATTGACTAGATGATCATTTGGGAAGTGTGTGAAAGGGTTTAGTTTTTCCTTTGGGGAAAAATTAACCCGGACATTTAAATCTGGTGCGTTTAAATAACAAATAATTATGTTTTGTAAAAAACATAAGATCAACCTTTTTTATATAAACGTTATCATTTATTATCATATCAGTTAGGAATACTAAAAATAATTTTTATGTATAAAACAAATTCGAGTTAGTTACACTATTTATAACTCGAGAACGGCTGGACCGATTTTTATTACCTTTGATTTGTTGGATTTGTCTTTGCCCCGAATAGCAGTATAACTATTAAAACATCGGAAAAAATCAGAAAAAAAAGTAATGAAGAAAATTATTTTTTTCGTACATATTATATGGAAGGAATTTTCATCTTTTGAAAGAGCTGCGGCAATGTTGTGATAAATATAATATTAAACAGTAAGTGAATTCCAAAAATTCAAAAAACTTCCCACTCTTCTACTTCTTACATACTAAATGTCAATAGTAAAACCTCAGTGGAAATTCCATAAAATTTTGGCATTGGACACGCGTGTGTATAAGTACATAAAGACAGGTATATAAAAGTATATAAATTACCGGCTGTAATAATTGTAGAGGTGGTAAAGTGTCGCTGAATCTAGAAGCAAGCATTAATATCACATTTTTTCTGCGTTCTTTATTTTTACTTTTGATTTTTTTCACCCTGCTTACTAGCGGATACCTGTTCTTCTTGTCTTTGTTGCCCATTCTAAATAATTGGTATCCTCTGGAAAAAAGATTTACGGATTATATTTTGGTTTTTGTATTAATAAGTTGATGATGAACGTACCTACATGTTGGAAGTAACGACGCGCTCTGTCAAACTAATCATTTGTTACGTTTTAAAAAAATACGCGATATCGAAACATGTCAAAAAAGTTAAACTATCGTAATAAAAATTAAACGCGATTTTATTAGCGACAGTGTTAACAACTACTCCATGGTGATAATGCCTAGTTAATCTAATTTAAAAGGTTTATAACCTGTGTTTTTAATAATACAACAGATATAACCTGTGTTTTTATTCAAACTGACTACGAAGTTCACACACCTATAAATCTACGCCATAATCTAGATTATAAAATTGTCGATATATTTGGGTATTCCGTATTAGTAATGAAACGAACTCTTCACAAACACCTCATTGAAAAATAAGAGAATATCACTCCTTAGTAAATAATATATTTTTCCTTTTCAAAACGTTGATCTGTATTTTTGAAGTTAAACTTCTTTACTAAGGGGTCTGAAATTTTGGAGTGGCACGAAAATTCTGATTTCCAATGCATATATTAAATAAGAGTTACATCACAATATTTGCCCTTGAGATTATAGCCTACGAAACTACAAAAATATTCATATTATATTCCATAGTTCTCATTAAAAACCTGCGGCAGGAATGTGAACTAACATTTTTCAATATGAAATAGCACAATTTGTTGGTTATTCACATTTGGTAGTTTTAATTATTGCTACAAGGTTTGTTAGATTCGTACTGGGAGATATATATGGTGAGGATCGTTTCGTGTTATTATGAAACTTTTTCCCTACTATTCTCAATTATTATCTTTTGTTCACTAAAAAATACTAATAATATGTCTGCAAAGTGAACAACACAGTAGGACGTAAATAAATAAAACTAGGAATACGAAAATACGGGTAAAGGGGCACTCTAAACCATTCTATGCCACTGGTTGCAAACAGGCGGCCGCGAAATGGAAGTTCTAGTAAAAAAGTCAACTTGGTTCTGAAATAAAACACAATAACATAACGACTAACCTTTAGTGTGACCCCTTTTCTTATGTGCCTACACATTTACGTATTTATTTTTTGTAAAATTTGACGTGCTTTCACTCTGAAATCATCTCGCATACTGACTGGAAATAACTCGTGTCTTGGTTTATATAATGGCGTGAGACAAAATAACAATATCGTGATATTGAAAAACTGTTTTTATTTATTTAAGCATTGTTTTAACGCTTTTTAAAATAATTTTATTATTCAGTCGTTTAGACAACATTGATGTGGTGATAATGTATATTTTTTATAATTCTCCTGTATTTAGAATTAAAAGATATAATCGAACTTTAAGCTATTTTTAGAGGTTTTGTAAATATTTTTTCACGCAATTGTTTTAAACATTTTAAAACGTTTTTTTAACGCACCATTTAGAAGAATAGTTTATTTTTTCAAAACATAATATTTTTTTCTAATAAACAATATAGAAATGTTCTTAAAACTGCATCAAAAATCCCTAAATATGCTGCGCTTGCGGTAATATACCCTTAATAAAACGTAGGTTAGAAGATTTAAGAGAAAAAAATAGATTAGAAGCGTTTTGACCTTCTATATCACTTGTATAGACAGTTTGCCCTCCAAATTTGTAGCAGCCCTCATTATTTTCTCATCAATGTAGAAGGTGAAGTGTCATATTTTTCATATGTTTCTCTGGTTATATTCTACCTACGAATGTCCCCAACAGCCTTCTTCAAAGTACTGGGATAATAGTCGCAACATTTACGACCTCCAACTTGTAAAATCAGTGTTTTTATAGATAACGCGCCATTTTTAATTTTGTTTGCAAATTTGCACTAAATTAAAATGAGCAAATATTTTTCTTACCTATTTACTTTAGTAAATTTTGTTGAAAGGTATTCAATAATAATAATAATAATTCTTGTCGGTAGAGTTGCAATTGAGCGTAGCGGAGTCTTGTTTTACCTGGATCATTTTGCATTTCATCTGTCTGTAAATTTGTTGGTTATGTTCCGGTATGCAGGTGTTGAATATATATTTTTTAATCCTGCAAGAGTTCGCATGATCGTGGTTCCTGCCACGAGCTGTCAAATCGGACTAATCACTATAATGTATGATATCTGGTAGGCCTGAAAAAAAATAATTGTCATTGAGAAGGTGACGTATCTTTCCGCAAATTGTAAAATTGAATTTAGTTTTTAAAGATGAAATTTTTTTTGTTATTTATTTTTGGGTTATTATGCCGTGTTGCGTTGCCTCTTTCTTTAGCTTCAAAGGCTAAAGCAGGAGGCATGTCATATACAATTTAAAAAGACGGGCAGTCTTAATTTTTAAAACCTTTGCGTTTAAATTAAATTTGAATCCAACTTCGAGGTCGAAATCATTAATTTTAACGAGAACTTAAAGTTAAAATTACATTCTTTTCCCTAAAGTAGCTTATTCTTTTAATTATTAATAAGAGATATTAAATTTTTAGTTAAAGATATTAGACTTAAAATTTTACTTAAAAATCATATGATTTCATGGAAAATTTCGTGTTTTATTTATCATTTTTAATAAAAGAAAAATAGAAACGCTTGTTTGGAGGCGAGATGTTCTGTTCAAAGAACTTCTAATGTAACTTGACGATTTAATTTATTTATGAATGTAGATTACATGTCTAGGGATTTTCTCCGTTCGGTGGAGCTGGTAGCGGTGGATGCACCTAGCTGTCATGGCCGCCGGGTCTCCCATACGAATGTCTGTTGGATAATCTGACGCGATCATGAGGGTCCCCCGCACTAAAACTCCATCGATTGGAATTTACGATGTCATTGCTTCGTGTATGGTACCTCTTAGGGCGGTGCGCGGTGTACAGACGACCTGATACTACACTGTATTCTGTATAGGGTGCAACAGAAAATAAAGAAATATTACTAAGCAGATACATTTTTTTTAAATGAAAATAGACGTATTACGCAATATTTAACTTTGCTGCAAAAGGTCAAAACTCATATTTTAAGTATGCCGGGAGTTGACAACCCGAAGGTACCAGGGGAAAAAAAAAACAATGCGTGAACATGATTTACAAAATTAACAAATCGAACTTTTCTTCTTTCGATTTCCACTATTCGTTGGTTTTTAATTTTTTCTTCATACCTATACATTTAAAATATATCTTAAAGTGTGTAACATTCAGTACCGAGCAAAATCACACACTCCTTACACAAATCCCTAGTTTTAAAAATACCCCCCCTTATGAACGATTTATTTTATTTTGTAGAGTTCAGGCATAATAATAAAAAAAATCAAATTTTAATCTAAGTATCATAATTTGCCACATTTAAAAATAAAAACGTGAAGTATAAACCATATCCAAAAAGGTTTTCGTGAGCAGGAGATTTGCCAAAATTTGCAATAAAACCATATCCGCAAAAAGGCGTTTGTGAGCAAGAGTTGCCACTTTACAATAACACTATATCCGAAAAGTCGTTCATAAACAGGAGATTTGTCTCATTTTACAATAAAACCATATTCGAAAAGTCGTCCGCGAACAGGAGATTTGTCTCACTTTACAATAAAACCATATTCGAAAAGTCATTCGTGAACAGGAGATTTGTCTCACTTTACAATAAAACCATATTCGAAAAGTCGTTCGTGAACAGGAGATTTGTCTCATTTTACAATAAAACCATATTCGAAAAGTCGTTCGTGAACATGAGATTTGTCTCACTTTACAATAAAACCATATCCGAAAAGTCATCCGTGAACAGGAGATTTGTCTCACTTTACAATAAAACCATATTCGAAAAGTCGTTCGTGAACATGAGATTTGTCTCACTTTACAATAAAACCATATCCGAAAAGTCATCCGTGAACAGGAGATTTGTCTCACTTTACAATAAAACCATATCCGAAAAGTCGTTCGTGAACAAGAGATTTGTCTCACTTTACAATAAAACCATATCCGAAAATTCGTTCGTGAACATGAGATTTTTCTCACCTTACAATAAAACCATATCCGAAAAGTCGTTCGTGACCAAGAGATTTGTCTCACTTTACAATAAAACCATATTCGAAAAGTCGTTCGTGAACATGAGATTTGTCTCACTTTACAATAAAACCATATCCGAAAAGTCATCCGTGAACAGGAGATTTGTCTCACTTTACAATAAAACCATATCCGAAAAGTCGTTCGTGAACAAGAGATTTGTCTCACTTTACAATAAAACCATATCCGAAAATTCGTTCGTGAACATGAGATTTTTCTCACTTTACAATAAAACCATATCCGAAAAGTCGTTCGTGACCAAGAGATTTGTCTCACTTTACAATAAAACCATATCCGAAAATTCGTTCGTGAACAGGAGATTTTTTTCACTTTACAATAAAACCATAACCGAAAAAGCATTCGGGAGCGGGAGATTTGCCACACTATATAATAAAACCATATCTGAAAATCGTGAGCAAGATATTTTGCGCTTGAAAGCATTTTTTTGGTTAAAAAATAGTCGAATATTCTCGGATTACGAATAACCTGATAATATTTGAAAACCTACAGTTAAAAAACCTGAGTTAAAATAAGAGAAATGAATAGAGTATTGAGATAAGCACTATCTTCGATGAAACATTATTGCAAAACAAATCACCAACATTCTTATGACAGTTAATGTATTTAAGGACACCGTGTACTAAAGAATACACGTATGTGTCGTATTCGGTACGTAGTGCTTGATGTGTACAGTGTACAGGGTAGGTACAGCTTGCATGTGCAGGGTACATAGCACGTGTTTGTTGGTTTTATTCGGGAATAATGCCGAACACGGGACGGGAACATCGTTTACCGATTTGCGCGGTCGTGCCACCAATACTTGCTCTAACAATGTTGCACAAAGAATCCACAAAATGCAGTGTGATTTGAAAAACTTCTATTTTGTTCAACCGTCGTCGTGGGGAGCTTGTCTAGATTTATTTTTACCAAAAAAGATTTATTAAGAATTCAGTCAGTTTTTGGAATAACAAGTTTGTTTCGCATATGACAGGAATATTCGTACAACCCACACTATTGGAAGTCCATCTACATATTGTGTAGGATGATCCAAGAAGTAGTATGTATTTCTAAGGGAATTATTACTATTATTATTTATTCATATAACTTTTAAAATTTTATATTAATTTACTATTACAGTAATTTTTACAAATGGTTGAGAATGTAAATGGTATAGGACACGATGATAAATGAATCAAATACTTGAGTCGGGCCATGTCGGGAGTCAGAATAACAGAAAGGTATGTATGAGACGATGTGTGAAAGCGAATGAAGCAAGGAGTGTGTGGCAAGACAGTGGTGTTTGGTCGTATGTCCTCTCAGCTTACCCCTGAAGGAACGGCTCAATGGTTCGTTAATAAGTTAAAAAAAAAATTAAAATATCCCGTGTTACAAATAACCTAATAATAATTTGGAAACCTCCTTCTACCACCACACAGTAGCGTAGCTAGCATGGGTGGCACCCGGGGCGGATAAGATGGTGTCACCCCACCCCCCCACCCAAACGCGATGCCAACTCAGCCACTGACCGGTCGTTAGCAGCAGTTATAAATGGTTGATAAATTAAATCATTTTACGTGTCCTAAAAGATATGAAATGTTTCATATCGAATTCCTACGACCTGCGAGTATAATTTATATATATATATATTTTTTATTTTTTATTTATTAGTAAAATCTTCAAATTTAAAATTTAATTAAATGACGACAATATTAGCGAAACTCAGTCGAAATCTAGAAACAGAAAAATCAGAAAAATATACGGGCACATCTGGGACTCGAACCCAGGTCCTTCGGATCACACATTAGCTCAGTTAGTAGAGTTGCGGCTCGGAAAGCCGAAGCTAATAGGTTCGACTCCCAGATGTGCCCATTATCGTTTTCTGATTATTCTGTTTCTGGATGGAGTTTCCCTAGTATTGTCATTTAATTAAATAGTACCTATAATTTATCTTTTCTTAATCGCGGGAAATTCATGAGTCATTTGAAGAAATAACGGTGAAATGAATAATTATACATACATTTTCGGGTAATTTTTGGCTCAATTTTGATTGGCGAAAGTAACAGTCAAATCGTCAACGTGGCTTAAATATTTCTTTATTCCCTCTTCGTATTAACCTCTAATCAGAACTTAGGAAACATTATGAAGAACTGAACCCTTGACACTGCAGATTAAAGTAAAGATGTTGTGCTGCGGTCAAACAATTATAAGAGTTTCATCAGTCATGGAGCTCGTCTTCATTTGTCCCGAAGCGTTTCTTTTTGTAATTATTAGCGTTCATTAACAAACACGTGGAAACCTGTCCACCCACAACCCAGTCTCCAGTTTCCAACGTGCCATGGGCCATCATTATATAAAGCATTAAATTCATCGACGGCATGTGTAGTAATTAAGGTGCCTTCATTAACGAGCTATGTGTCAGAAGATGACGGTTTGGATGACGAATAAATGAACAAATAAAGGTTATTTTTTTATTGTAACATACATTAAATAATTGTATCCTATACCTAAATACTAGCTTTTATCATTCAGAAATCATACTTAGTTTTATGTGACGACTTAAAATTGAAAAATTGTTCTTTTGGATTTTTTTTATTGATTCTTGTACAAAATTTCAGTCGGTTCGGTGGCATAGGACTAAGTTGTGACCGACCCCAAGTGTTACAAAGGGCCCGTGATATAAATCTAGAATATTATTTAACTATTAGACTATTTATTTTGTATTTCTTTTCAATATGATCCCATTATACTTCTAATTAATCTTCATTATTTATTTTAATTTGTATAGAATATATGAGTTCTTAACACTAAATCTTTATTATTAGTTTCTGTATTTAATTTTTTTTATTTTAATTTCTATTTTTCTTTAAAATATGATTTTTATTTATTTTTCACTTACTTTTATGTATTTCTTAATGTGTATTTAGTATGTTTATTATCCGTTTCAATAGAATAGTGTTTTTTCATTCTTATATAAAATATTAAATGTATGACTACCACAACACGGGCTTTAGCCTAGTGTGGTAGCCAAAATAAGAAAAATCGGTAACAAATAAAATATTATAAAATAAAAATAAATAATTTCTAATTATAACTATATCACTTAATATAAAACTGATACCATGCTGTGTACCGCTGCATACTTAAATCACATGTATCACTTTAATGTAAAGGACATTCTATGGCTTTTAAATAAATATTAACATTTTTTTCTTTATTTATGTTTCGGGTTTTATGCCGTGTTGCGCTACCTCCTTCTTTAGCCAACGTTTCGGACAGCGTTGCAGTGTCCATCATCAGGGCAAATCCGGCAGATGTGTAATAATTGTTAGTGGTGAAATGTGTGCTTATGTACTAGGAAGCGATATCGTGTTGCCAGCCCCACTTCACTACGAGCAGGTATTACAGTATACTTCAAAAATGGTTGTAGATTTCAATTGCCTTCGTAATCAGGCGTGCTTCAATAGGAACCGGTTCCAAACAACTGTTCCTCAAATCCACTGTCGTCCAGTGATCGCTGGTCACCGGTACAAAGTAACCGAGACAAGCAATGGCATAGGAACTGGTTCCAAAATAGCCTGTTCCTCGAATCCACTGTCATCTAGTGATCGCTAGTCACCGGTACAAAATAACCGAGACAGGCAGCGGCGTCATATGTAGTATATAACCAAGGAGGGATATATATAACACTGTCATCTATATATATATATAGATGACAGTGGCGGATGACAGTGACAGATGACGTAATTTTTGGGATTTATTAGTAAAGTCATTATATTTAATTCCTCCCGGGATTCCTCCGTGCTTATATATATATATATATATATGTAGAACAATTTTCTCGGTTTACCCGCGTAACGTAGTCCTTAAAAGGACTTTTTAACTCCTGACGTTTCGGACAGATCACACTGTCCATCTTCAGAGGCCTTCAAAGGCCAAAGGAGTTAAAAAGTCCTTTTAAGGACTACGTTACGCGGGTAAACCGAGAAAATTGTTCTACATCTTACACCCGTGAAAACCTTAATCATAACATATATATATATATATATATATATATATATATATATATATATATATATATATATATATATATAGTCAATTACGACTGAAAATACGAAAATAACCATTCTTGTTATTATTAATTATTTGCCTTTCTATAATAAAAGTGTTTTAAATGGTACACAACTGATAAAGAAACATTTTTTATGGTAAACCAGTAACTGCATTTTTTATAGTAAATTTTTTGGGATTTATTAGTAAAGTCATTACCATAAAAAATGTTTCTTTATCAGTTGTGTACCATTTAATACACTTTTATTATAGAAAGGCAAAAAATTTATAATAACAAGAATAGTTATTTTCGCATTTTCAGTCGTAATTGACTACCGAGAAAATCGCTTTAAAAATCACGTGAAATAACAGACCGTTTTTTTTTTAAATCGTCTTTCAGTGTTTTTATTCTTCTTTTAGAGTTTCGAAATTGACAGCATTATCTAGTACAGAACAAAGCAATGTTTTTTCTTTTCGCTTGAAATTATCGGAAAACATGAATTTAAAACGATACAATATAAGAAATCCCATCCAAACAGCGTTAAGAGTGGTTGTTCTACGAAAAGTGCTGTCGTAGCTTTGGCCCGTTCTGGAAAATCCTTCCCGGGAAAGTTTAGGAAACTTCCCGTCTCCAGTCTCTAGGTAAATCGTCCCCGAGGACTGATTTTCCTCCAATCTACGAAACGGGTCAGCCAAAACTTGGCTAACTTCATCAAGGTATTTGAAATGTCAATTTTATACGAAAAATTTATCGGTTTCACAAAGTTAAGAATATTCCCGGGGGAGGAAGGAAGTGTGATAAAGGGTAAAAGAGATGGAGCAAAATGTGAAAGGGTTTGACACCAGACGATGTTTTGAAAGAGAAATATACATTAAAATTATTTATTTATAAACTCGGCTTCTGGGCTTTTAGACACATGGGAATTTAATTTAACATTAATATCGTACTTTTATCAAAGATTATTAGAAAACTGCATCAGCATTAATCTTTTGTTTTCATCTAGTGATAAATTAAAGACGTCCACTGACTGGCCAATAACTATTTTCATATATAATGGTAGTTAGTTAATTTGGACTATAGTAATATATTTTTGGTTTATTCATAATGTTAACGCCTTTCGGCTTTTACATAATATAACATAGTATCAGGTATAACTGAGTACTAGAGCGTAAAAAGGGGAGCTCTAGTGAGCTTGCAAAACAGCAAGAAATAGAAAACAGAAGTTGAGAAAGACATGTGTAGAATACAAATAAACAATAAATACTGCAATGTGTAAATACTACAATATTTATGAACGTTTAATGGTAGGTAATTAATTAGTCAAATATATTTCAAATTTCAAGTAAAGAAGAAGTCTACATATTACTGGATGTAAACCTTATTTCCAATGGAACAAAAAAATTAAGAAAATCTGTAAACAACATAAAAAGATTAGCCACTTTTATAGGTTGACAACATTATTTGCCCTAATTCTAAATGATGAAAAGAAAAAAAATAGCATCTTTTAAAATTTTATAAAGCAATACCAGGTCAGTGAAGATCGTTCTGCTTGACAATTTAACTACTTCTAATAGCCAAATAAATAAAAATCCAATCGTCAAAGACGACATAGCAACAAATATAGAAAAATCATGTAAATCGAATAAAATACTTGAAGACTGCCCCCCCCCCCCCTCTCCCTCATATGTTATGTAAATATATAAAATCTAGATTAAGAATAATTTGTACCACTCCGAAGACGGCTTTAACAAGCTGAAACCGGTTACGGGAAAAAATTAAGTGGATGTAAGTTTAATATGTGTTTTAATATATTAATATTATAATTGAATTGTTACAACTCATACAGTTTAACATCCCTTCCCGTAGACTTCGAAATAATGAATTGCTGTTCCTCAATCAACATTCTACTAATTATGGGCACCATTCTACCTTATCCAGAATGTCGAGACTTGTCAACGCAAGTCAAAGCATTGATTTTTTTGGTGTAAAACTAAATGACTTTCGGCAGTCGATACGCGATGTTCAAATGCTTCTTCATGCTTTGACTTATAGTGTCTTCTATATGTATGTACTTTTTACATTTTGTATTATCATTGCTATTAATTTATATGTGCTCTCCCTTCACTGTCATTTCTGTTTTTTTTTATTCGTGTAATCAATAAATAAATAATCATTTAATGGAAGTGTTGTAGAAAAAAATTTGCTGGAATATCCATTTTAATACATAGAAAGCGTAAAAAAATATTATTTATTATTTCAATAGAGTGTACATGTTAAATATGGGTTCGGACAGAAAAATTATAGTCAAGATGACTAAACTTCTAAGAAAAGCAAAATATAACAATCTAATATACCAAATATTACTGAAATTCCTTGATAACCAAGATATAAATCCCAAAGAGCATCTTCGTGACGTCAAAGAAAATCTGACGAGAATTAAAGCTTATGAGGCAGGGACTTTCAATTAAGTGAGAAATTGCTCAAAACCACTGAGTTAGCAAGGCAATCTATAGATTTGACAAACAAATTTAAATCATTTTATAATCCATTTTCCAATTTGGTTTTTAGTTTTTCAATTTTTTTATATTTCTTGGGCATTTAGACATTTTGTTTTGAAAAGTTTTATTTTCTAGGTACATTAGTTATTTAAAAAAAAATTCTAGTGGTTTCGACTCATAAAAAAAAAATTAAGTTAGAGTGAGTTAAACTTAGTTTTAAGATTGCAATCAGACATGGTGTTGAAACCGGTAGCAAAAAAATTAAAAAAAACAAATTCAGTATCTAACAATTTTTTTTAACATTAACTCCACACAGGAGGCCCTGAGGAAAATAATTTCCCTCAGGGCCTACGATGCTGTGTGGAGGGTCTTTTTGAGGAGAGGAAGGAATGAACATTGGTCTTGAAGAGACCCATGTTGTAGGAAGGAAGAAATACAGAGACAAATCGTTCCATAGCCGTGCTGTTGAATACAAGAACGAGTCGAGGAAGCGACAATTGTCAACCGTGTACATATGTTGGGCACGCGTTTGGCATGTTTCCCGACTACACACCGGTGCCGAAGAGATCAATGATGCTAGTTCCTCGGAGCATCTTCCATTGAAATACTGGTAGCACGTGGATAGCATTCCCACCCGACGTCTGTGCTCCAAAGTTTGCAATACGTCTGTTAAGATGAAGGAATCTATCAAACGGACCGGACGTTTCTGCACAGAGTCGAGGGTATTTTTCAGGTATTTTGGAGCCTCAGACCAGCGGTGGCGGTCAAATTCAACAATGGGGCGCGCTTGTGATTTGTACAGGATTAGCAGTTATGTACTATTAAAGTATCTGCGAGCCCTGCCCAGTTTTTGAGAGGCTAACTTTACTCTAGCTAAATATACATTGAAAATAAAACTTTTGTAAACCAAATGGGTTTTTCAAACCTTACCCCATTTTATAACAAATTTAAAAAGTACTAACACTGATTTAACAATTTTGAACATTTGGTGGATGAAAGATTTCCATTGTTTAAAATTAAATCAAATGAAAAGATTTAATCGATTTCACTGTTTCAAACAAATTCACTTTATCACGGTCTGTACTCCAACACAACTTTAGGAACTTGAATCAATATTACGTGAGCCCTGGGCAACAACAAAGGGTTGCCTTTTTAAAATAACCTGAAGGGGTTGAACAATCCCGCAAGGCGAAGAATCGTTTAACCCTTTCAATTCAAAGGTTTATACAAATTTGCATAATTAAATTACTAAGGGAGAAACTTGAAATTTTAATTTTAGGTTACATAAAAATGAAGTATTTCCTGTCTCAAGAGATTTTGGGCAATCGAAAATTTAATACAATTTAAAAATGGCGCTAGAGGTGTTTTTTCTCCACCCTCAGTATTTTAACAAATTAAAGAAAACGCTGAGACTGATCAATTCTTAAAATAGGTTAAACGTGAAGAGAACTGATCTAATTATATTTGGACTATTCTCACTCATGTTTAAACTTGTTAAATCCAGCATAATGAACAAACTTAATACAAATAATATTAAATGAAAAACAGCACTTATATAAATAACTAAAAAACCAAATAACTTTTATTTGGCATTCTTTTTAAGACAGTTCCTCATTATTGAGGATCGTGACCCCTACTGTAATTTCCATGATGGACAAGGCTCCTCTACTTCTTGATTTTCCGCTAAGCACTTGCATACTGCTTACTAACAACGTATGCAGGGATACCGGAGGTCTAGATTCGTTCAGAAATAAATGTGGATTCGTTCATCAAAAAAAAATCCTTGCGAGAGCCTTAAAGGAGTAACTGTCTGTTACTTATACCAGGGCGGGTAAGGTGGATAACCTCCAATGGTACAGTGCTGCATTGAGAGCCAGACGTACCGGAAACCAGAGATACGCGCTGGCGGCATGACGTAGGTAAAATTAAGTCTACAACCATAAGAAATATTTTTTCTGAAAACAATATGCTGTTGCAAAATACCATGATATTTTAATTTTCTAAGAGTGGAAACACAAATACATGGTATGATAAGAGATTTTCACGGCCAAAAGCATTATTGTGATTTATTTTGGAGCATTTTGACGTGTTGCGCTACCTCCTTCTTTAGTCAGCATTTCGGACAGCGTTACAGTTGTAATTTATAGTTGGGATGTGTGTATGAGTACCGTCGCCCAATTTTTTCGCAAAGTTCGGTGACTTAGCAGGGGTGCCCGGGGTCATTGGCGGGGTTTGTTTTGGCGGCGAACGCGTCTGCCCACCTACTGCATGGCGGGCCGGATAGGGAGAGACTGGTTTACGACTAAAATACAAGACCTTCTGAGGCTCGCAAACGCCAACTCACCTCTTGAGACTGAAATTCTACTTAAAAACCTTTACAGTGACGGTGAAGTTTAACCAACCATTGTGCTATCATCCTGGAAGACAAGCTATCATCATCATTGGACCTAAGCAGCATATGACGCCAGGAAAGGTGGGGCTTTCTCCTTTCAGTTTACCCCATCCTGTGATTGCTTATAAAAAAGCCATCAATTATCTTACATCACATGAATTACAGATTTACAGTCCATCCTCTAGTGTCACGATTAGGGTTGCCATCTTCTGAAATAAAAAAAGCCTGACTCTGCGCTGTATTAGGCCGGACATTTTGCCCTAAAAGCCGGACATACGTAATTTTGGACATAACTTTTAAACATAATAATAAAAAATCTGTTACAAGTTACAGTTGTTTAATAATCACACATTAACCGTTTTTTTTTTTTTTTTTTTTTTTTTTTTTTTATTAGCAAAGTTTTTTTGGTACATTTACATATGGGTAAATACATAATAACAAAAAAGTAAGTAACAAAAAAAAATCCCACAAAGGCGAAGCCTGTGTGTGGGTATTATATTATGTGAATAACAGTGGTAGTTAAAATAAAATTATAAAAAAATAAAAAATATATATATAAGCATAGAGTCTACAGTGATCAACATGAATGACTTCGTAGGAGTTTAAAAATTAAAAAATATATGTAAGATAAACACACAAATTTATATATATATATATATGCATAATGTCTACAGTGATCAACATGATTGACTTCAAAGGAGTATAAAAATTAAAAAATATATCTAAGATAAACACACATTTACACCCATACTTAATTAAATACACATGTACATACGAGTATAAATATATATACATATATATATTTCCTGTTTTTATTCTAAATTAAATATTCTAAATTCTAAGTTTAATAACAACAATCAATAATCAGTCCTATTCTTGTCATCTTTTGGCATTTATGTAGAATATGTCAATAACAAAATATTGAGTCTTATGTCTGTAGTTATAACACATGTTACGTTGCCACTCTACGCCACCTAAGTCGCACACGTTTGTTTATCGGCCACCCTACGAGAGTTGCACACCGCGTCCCCCGTCCCCCTTGCAAATATTACCGCTCCTTCCCCTCGCCGCACGCACCCGGCCGCCTCGGCGGCAGCCAGCAGTCTCGTACTAGCTCCCAGCGCATTAACCCGTGTCAGGCAATACCCAAATTGTTCCCGCGCGTCGAGAAGAGTTTGTTCTAGAACTTTCGGCGCCAACGGAAAAGGGACGCGACCACCTGCTTTGTGGGCGCGAGCTGGCCAGCAAGGTGCTGCTGTTGCCACCTGCTGGCGATGGACTACTGTAGTTTCCTGCTGATCATGGACATGCTCAGCTACCATGCCACCACCTCCTGGGCGCCTTCCCCGCGCGGCCGTGAGTAACGAAGCTACCTCCATTTTGTAATGTGTCTCCTCTTACCTCGCGATCTGTAAACACCCCCCCGGGAGAGCGGCGACGAGAGAGATTTGCTTAGGATGTTTTACTCAGCTAGGCAGTTTACCTGTGATTGTTAATTGATGTGAATATTACTGCCCCCTGTTGTAATTGTGTATTTCCGTCAATACAGTGTTGTTCCATCCCAGACAATCTTTCATTTGACGAGACATGAGAAAGAGTGTTGGCCTATAACCATGTACCCCCCTTTTTAGCTACCTACAACCCTGTTGCAGAGCGTTTCACCTGTTCTGCCGACCTAACTGAGCTGGCCTTGAGCAGAATGTGGGTGCTCCCGCCCGGGGCACGCAACACACAATAAACTTATAAAACAAGCAAAAAAAAACATAACTCTTTTTCTGGTTAAACAGTTGACAAAAAATTTCATTAAATAAATATAAAATCAAACATAGATATCTTTGTGGACGAAAACGAAAAAAATAAATTATAATGAAATCTCGACTTCTCCAAATGATTAAAAAAATACTAATATCTACAATTTTGTATATTTGGCTTTTTCATCTACTTTATGACTTACTAGCCAGTACATTGCAAAGTTTGAAAGGAGGAGAAGTCAATTTTGTCATTGGAGATTTAAATGCCAAAATTGGCGAAGGTCGCCGCTCTCATATAGTTGGTGAATATGGCTTAGGCATAAGCAATCAAAGAGGTGATAGACTATACGTATTCTGCCAGGATAAAAATATGTTTGTATTAAATACCTGGTTTAAACTCCCGAAAAGAAGGCTTTATACATGGAGATCACCTCAGGATGGAACAATCTATGATTTTGTCAGGAACCAAATAGACTATGTGTTAGTAGACCATAGATTCAGGAACTCTGTAAAGAGACTCACCACGTACCCTGGTGCGGACATTGGTTCTGACCATGTTTTGTTAACTGCCGATATTGTTTTACGCTTAAAACAAATAAAAAAGCCCAAAAACAAAATTAAAATGGATATTTCGAAACTCCACGAAGAAGTGGTCAGAAATTAGGTATCTCAGACTTTGAACGATAATATTAAGCTACTCCCTTGTGATCCTTCGATAGAAATACAAACACAATGGGATAACCTTAAGTCAGTTATATGTGAAACCTGTGATACAAATTTGAAAGCTGATAAGCAAATTAGAAAAAAGAATTGGATGACTGGCCACATTTTGAACTTAATGGATGAGAGACGTAAACACAAACATAATGAGACACAATATAAAAACTTACAAAGAAAGATTAGACGTGAAATTAAAAAAGCCAAAGAAGAATGGATGAAGTCACAGTGTGAAGACCTAGAGTCATAGAGTCGTAGTCACAATGCATTCAAACTTCACAAAAAATTGAAAGAAATTACGGGCACTTCTAGAAGAATTACTCTATCATGTTTAGTTGACGATTCCAATAAATTAATATTGAATGAAAAAGATGTTCTACAAACATGGGAAGAGTATATTCATGATACATTCAAAGATATTAGACCGGATATTAATATTCCTAATGATCAATTGCATGGACCATCGATTTTAAAATCAGAAATTCTTCATGCGATAAAGACTTCAGACAATAGAAAAGCGTGCGGACCAGATGATATTCCAGTTGAGGTGTTGAAGCTCTTTAATGATGAAAATGTTGACTACCTGTTGAGGTTATTTAACTCTATATATGACACAGGGAATATACCCCAAGATTGGCTAAAATCCACCTTCGTGACATTGCCTAAAAAACAATACCCTAAGAAGTGCAGTGACTATCGATTAATAAGCTTGATGAGTCATGTCCTTAAATTATTCCTTAAAATAATACATGCCAGGATACGCAATAAGTGCGAGCAGGACTTGGATGACACTCAGTTTGGCTTCAGAAATGCGTTCGGGACGCGTGAAGCATTATTGTCTATCGACGTACTATTGCAAAAGTGTCGTGACCAAAGAAAGGAAGTCTTTGCCTGTTTTATTGACTACGAAAAGGCATTTGACAGGGTAAAACATGCTGAACTAATGAAAATGCTTGCGGATTGTAACGTTGAAAAGACCAGAATTCCATTAAAAACCTGTATTGATTCCAAACAGCAGAAATAAGACATGGCAATGAGAAATCTAATGCAATTGCCATTCAGCGTGGAGTACGACAAGGTTGTATCCTGTCGCCACTATTGTTTAATCTCTATTCCAACTATGTCTTTAAAAGAGCCCTAAGTAATACTGATAAGGGTCTGAAGATCAACGGAGTTGTCATTAATAACATAAGATACGCAGATGATACTGTATTACTAGCTGACTGTATCGATGACCTCCAAGACCTATTAAATCTTGTTAATAATGCTGGTGAGCAACTGGGCCTAACAATCAACGTCAATAAAACTAAATGGATGACATTTGGACGACTAGATCACTCTGAATCAGTGATACTGTTAAATGGTTGCAATGTCGAAAAGGTGGAAAGATTTAGATACCTCGGCAGTATTCTCACGGAGACTCTTGACCCTGATGTGGAGGTTAGATGCAGAATTGAAGCAGCAAGAACTGCGTTCATTAAAATGAAATCCCTCTTCTGCAATGCCAATATCAGCTTAAAACTAAGGCAGAGAATGCTAAAATGTTATGTGTGGTCGGTCTTGCTCTATGGATGTGAAACATGGACCTTGAAAGTAAATACCATGAACAGGTTAGAGGCTTTTGAAATGTGGCTTCACCGGAGAATGCTCAAGGTCCCATGGACCGACATGATCACCAACACAGAAATTCTCAGGCGGGCTAGAGCAGATAGAGAACTGCTTACATTAATAAAAATCAGGAAAATTTCATATCTGGGTCATATACTTCGAGGGGAAAAGTATCACTTGCTCCATTTGATATTGAAAGGCAAGATAGAGGGTCGCCGAGGGCCTGGTAGGAGACAAATGTCTTGGCTGCGTAACATACGAGAGTGGACCGGCATTAGAAGTGTGGAGGAGCTATTCCGGGCAGCGCAAGACAGAGAGACATTCTCAAGAGTGATCGCCAACGTCGGGGGGACCTGATACGGCACGCAAAGAAGAAGATCTACTTTACCCAAAACGTCGTTTACTTTGGAAATCATTTAATAAAATTTTTGACATGTCATTTTTAAATTACCCAATGTGTGCATCATCTTAGCAATTGTTTCTGTTAGCAATTTATTGTGTTGCTTGGTCCACTGGGGGTTTATTTTAATAGGCCATAACGCCAATGTTCAAACTTTTTGAACATTGCGTTATGGCCTGGAATAGCAAAGTAATATTCCACCAATTTCAGAAATTTGGAAGACAAAACCCGCGTGAACCAACGACAGCCATTAACATCGTCCTTAACACGTTGCGCCTTGCGTAGCTTGCGTTGCGTTCGTTCTGCAGGCGCTGCGTGCACCGCGTTACACTAACAAAAACCTAACAAAAGCCGTACAGGCCGGACATATAAATATTTAGCCGGACACGACCTAAAAAAGCCGGACAGATGGCAACCCTAGTCACGATATCATTCTTGACAAAATATATTCTTTCTCTGCCGGTCACAAATAATGTTACTGATTTCACATTTTTCTCAAAAATCTGCGAATTTTGTGTACAACTAATAATATTTTAGAACTCTACTCAAAATGCTGTAAAATTAACGCATAAAGATTTTTAATTAAAATTCATTCTGTGTTCTAGAAAACCATTCAGAGAAAAATGGTCGCCAACGTAAAATTCCAACTAAATACAAAAGTAAATTATTTTCGTCAATTTATTGTTTCCATTCAATCGAAATATTTCACGAAGGCTGATAATACTCGTGTAATATGAAAGGAATCTATTTTTAAGGCCGTACTTTAGAAATAAGATACTTTAAGCAAAGGGGTTGAACGAATCTTCCTTACATTTCACGCATCAGTGTTGCCACGGGGTGGGGCGATATTCCTACCCTTATAGGAAGTTACTCCTTCCTTGCTCCAAGGTTTTTCAATTTATAAGGGATCAACTGTATTCATCGTTGGTTTCAAGAGACGAAATTAAATAAACGGCAAAAGGAAAGCATTTATGTTTCCAGATAAGAAAACATATTTCTTTTCACTAAGAAACCAACTTTATTTATAAAGGTTAGTCATGAAAAGCACTCGTTTTATTAAAAAGGAATGAAATAAAATGGTTCGTTATGTAATTTACTGTAAAATTACGGACAGTATTAACACAATCATTTATATCAATCAAAATTAATATTCAACTGCATGCGTATTGCTGGTTGCTACTTGTTACTGATGCATTTATCTCTTGTGATGCATTTGCATTTATCTCTTGACTTTTTCAAGCAAATAAACGTATATAGATACAATTTTAACTAGTAGTTTTGTGAGAGCAGCCCTCGCGTTCACGACGCATTTTTATAATGTTTTCTTAATGGTAATACGAAAAATAATAATATGATTAAAAAAAATCACAAGTGCGTGAAAAATAACAAGGGCGCTGTTGAATTTATTATGAATTTTTAGGCTCTATCTAAATGTTTTATTTACAAATAGATAAATACAGAAAACATCCTTACCTAGCAGGTCACTTTTAAAAAACACACTTTAATTAGAAAGTTTGTGCTTGGAGAAGATACGACTTTGCACGTGGACACTATTTAAAACACTGGACACTGCATGATTTTACATTTTCTACCCCATAACTGTTAGTATTACTTTGATATTACTTGAATTTATTCATTTGATATTAATTGATATTACATTTAAAAACAGATTAGTGCAAAAAGTGGAGTTAATATTTATTTTGAAAGAGCGGGAATTTAGGATTTTTATAGGGCTGGAGAATTTATGTGAAATTACCGTTACAAAGGCTTAGAAATAAGAATTTGCTCACATTTTTACACAATTGGTTATTTATAATTTCGCGGGCAGTAAAGGTAAAGGTAAAAGGATTTTGACTTTATGGATACGACTATCCGAAAAGGTGAGTTTTTAGTTTAGAGTTTTAATTGATCATTCTAAAATCATGTGGCATGCCACTTTATGTTTTAGGTCCTGAACTTAGTTTCTGGTGCGCTTTGGTTCCTTCAACCTTCCGATAGCGGATTACTAAATTTAAATAAGCCTTTATTCAATTTGTCTAAATGTAACCATCTCGATGACAATTATTTTTCCAAATTTTCTCCAAGCCGGTAAGTATCATAATATTGATTATTCTGATTTGAGAGCTCGCAGTAGGAATCACGATCATGCGAAATCTTTCGGAATAAAAATGTATTATCCAACAGGGTCACCATCTGGAACTGGAACGTCACAAATAAATTTACAAACAGATGAAATCTCAAATGGTCAAGTTAGAACAGCACTTCACTACGCTCCCCCAATAATCACCAAATCAAATATATTTGAATAAAATATATATTTTTAATCGTGATTTCAAAATAATATACTTACATTCCTTTCACTCACCTGGTGTGTCTGCTCTAACCACTAAGCCTTTGCTTCAACATTCAAACAAATAAGTAAAATTTTCAAAATTTTAAGTAACCCCCGACATAAAACAGTCAATTATCGCGAAATTAAATTTAAATAAATTCAATTTCTCAATATTGAAAAAATAGTTTTTTTATTGGAGCACGACAGAATGTTTTATTTCCGGTTAAAAAGAATCGCTTTTCATCGATCGATGTGATAGTGTGCCCTGTGAATTTTGAAGGTTTTTCCTAACACGTATACATTATTTTTCAAGCATAAAGGTTACAAGGTTAATAGGGAAAGAAAATTTCAATAATCCACATAAAATTCTTGACATTTAAAAAACGAAATATTTTTTATTATTATACAGCCGATTCCGTTTCATGGGGTATATCGTGTCCTAAACATGTCCTAAATGTTGCATTTATTCGAGTTATCTGGAATGTTTTTTGTACTTTATAAATTTTTTGGAAAAAAAATTGTCTCAGATAAATAATTATGTACAAACTATGTAAACAATAAGTCCCTCCAAGACGAAAAAAAAATTACAAGCAAGTGAAAAAACACATTTTAAAGCAAGAACTCAAAAACTTTTCACATAATTACTTGTATCCCAATATATTTCTAAAATTCTAACAGTAGGAATGACTATAATCATAAAATTTTACGGATTCGTTCAAGGATTATTCGTAGTGTAAATGATCAGTGATTGAGTTGGCATTTAATTCCTCGGCTGGATAAGTCCTCCATCATGATTCAAACAATATTTTTCGTTTAGTATTTATTATATTGGAAGATGTTCCGAGGAACTAGCGTCATTGATTCCTTCGACACCGGTGCATAGTCAGGAAACACGTCAAACGGGCGCCCAACATATTGACATTTGTCACATGAGAACGGGTCGCTTCTTTTTTTTTTTTTTAAACTTTATTTATTCTCATTTCTTTGTACATATAATGTATAATAGCAAATAGTTTACATATAATAACATAATATATAATAACAAATAGTATGAACAAGAAATGGAAACCCACTAAGGCACTGATTGAGTGTGGGTAATATTAAAACAAAATACTATACTTCCAAGTACCCAAAGTATAAAGTAGACTTAAAAAACATATAAAATATAAAGTTAGTATTAAAAGTTAGTATTTCATAGGTAGAATAAGTGAAAGGGGTTTTTTTCAGCTATTATACAATAAAAATAAAAATATGGAAAAAACATACTGATTTAAATTTTTTTTTTTTTTTAGTTATTTAAAAAAAATAAACAGAAAACATATTGTACTACAGTTTAGAAAGTTACAGAAAGTGAGTTGTAGAAGGAAGGATAAATTTATAGAAATAGCGATTCAATATCTACATTATTCAACCATAATTTTATCTCTTTTACATATTTTATCATTTTATTTATCATTTGAGTTTGTAGTGGTAGAAGGTTAAATGAACGATGACCAATGAAACTGCTATGTGTCTGCAATAATTTAGTATTGGTTTGTGGGGTGTAAAATATATTATTTATTCTTTTGCTCATTCTGTTTTCATTTATTTCGAAATTATTTTTGTTTTTAAATACATATTTCAAAGTTTGTAATATAAATAATTTACGTATATTAAATATTTTAGTTTCTTTGTATAATAAGTTGGTCGAGAATGTTTTATTTTTGTTATATATGTCTTTAATTATGTGTTTTTGAATTATTTGTAGAGGCTTAATAAATGTATCAAGTGCACCACCCCATCCTATAATGCCATAAGTGATTGATGATTGCACCAGGGAAAAGTAGATCATTTTCAATTTTTCAGTGCTTAGTACTTCGACTTGTTCTTGAGTTCAACAGCTCGGCTCGGAAATGATTTGCCGACCTCTGGGTTTCCTCCCTCCTACAACATGGGTTTCTTCAAAACCCATATTCAGTCCTTCTTCTCCTCAAAGAAACCCTCCACACAGTATCTCCAATGATGACATAGACTGTGAGGGATATTATTTTCCACAGGGCCTCCTTTATCAAGTAATTGTAAAAAAAGTCTCGTGGTAGTAGTAGATTTTCAAATGCTGTCAGGTTATTCGTAACTCAAGAATGTCTTTCTTAAGAAAAAAAAAATATATATATATATAAAAATAAATTATATTTATAATATAATCCTGCCGTATATAATATATAATATACTATTTGATTTTTTCACGCTTAATTCATTTTAAATAGTTTATAGTTTATTTGCGGCATGTTCCAGAATGGATGATACTCTCCATATCACCCTGTGTAATACCACCATTCAGAATTGAAACGTTGCTGGAAATGGTTTTCTAGTCGTTTGGTGACTAGATTTGAATATCCAGGTACTTCCTCACCTTCCACCGCTTCATCTCCTTCCCCTCCCCACTACCTTCAGCCTCACAAAATACACCAATTGGGGATGACCTACAGACGGGAGCAGCTGAGACTCTTGAATTTAGTCAGGTAGGTAGGAAAAAAGTGTTAGTGTTGTGGATAGGAATTACAATTTTGGAAAAAGTGGAAGGATGAATTCAAAGTACCAACAATGATAGTTAAGCGCACTTGAAGTAAAATAACAGAAAACTGCGCTATACAAATATTACTTTTTTATTATCATTATTAACTTAAGTGAACTCCGGAGTAGCTAAAGATACCCCATGTTTGTAAAGTCAACCAGAACGTCGTTGAACATATATTATATAAATAAACATTAAACTGCGTCCTGGTTAATCTGTACAGGAACCAGGAACCAGGAACCAGGAACCAGGGGAACCGGCGATCGAACTCTCCCTCGACCGTGGGTTAACTTTCTAATCGTCCTGTGGCTTAACTTCTGGTTGTGTGGTTTTACTGTGTAGCATTAGTTTAGTTGGGAACACCCTGTTCATTTGCCAGGGCCATTTAAACTGTTATTTAGGCCCTCAATTCATTGAGCCTTCCACTAGAGCCTCCATGCTAAACCAATTTTATTCATTTAAGCTGAGATATTTCAACATTGCAGAACATTTTGCAATTAATTGAAGGGTTTTTAGAGAGTTGCTTTATGAAAGGTGGGTTTTTATGTAGAAATTTAATTAAATTATGTGATTAAAGGCGTAGTTTTAATGAATTAATAATGAGACACTTGGAGTTGTGCTATTGGTTGTTGAGGAGGCTTTACTTGCTCTATAATAGTCTATATCATCATCGTCTCTCATAAAGTTGGAACATTATTTATTCGTTTTATAAACTCACACGGAATTTTACAAACATATGATACTATGTAATAATTTAGTGCAGAGGTTCCCAAACTTTTTTTTTTTCGTAGACCAGTTCCAAAATTTTACTGGTTTCGGTGGACCCCCTGCCACTACGTTTCTACCATATTCCCAAAACTCGTCAAAAAATGTGAAGATCTAACGATGGAATTTGCGTCCTGGCTGAGTTCCAACCCTAAAATCGGAGTGGTAAAATAAAAAGAAAAGTAGTATATTTTCTTGTGTTCTATTTGTTAAAATAATATGATTACAAACTTAACCTGTTGTTCGTCGCAAACCCGCACGCGGGCTAGGCCCTTATGTATAAAGCAACTGTATGAAGGACAAGGTCAGAATCGCTTGCACCAATATCATTCGTGACGTAACCGATGGTTTCATTAATCTAGCTACTCTAGAATATTTTTAAATGAATTCTATAACTTTGCGGGTCAATTTTGGCAACTATCAAAGGCGAAAAAATCGATGTTTTACATTTTAAAATACATATAAATGTCTTTATTTATTTACAAACTCCTTTGAATTGTATTTTTTCATGTTGGGTATTTATTCCGATTTGTGGAGAAATAATAAAATCAGTTTATACTTGTGTGATTATATTTTGTGGCAATTATTTCCAAAATCGGAGATTTTTAAATATTTTTTCTTAGTTAGCTATTCTGGAAAAACCTCTTACGATTTTATCATTTAACATACATGAATTATAAGATGTATTATTTGGTAAACAGAAAGCAATCGAAAAAAAACTATTCTTTTTTATTGTATATGCATATTTGACCAGAAAGCAAACAATGTAAGTTCCATGCGGTTTTTCGAAATACCACCCGACATTCAACAGGTTAAGAATTAAAATTAAACATTAGTAACTTACCGCAAATGCTTAACATATAAAAAAATATTTGCAGGTATCTGTGTTTTACATATTAAATATTCTATAAAATAATACCGGGAAGCACAACGGTCCGGTACATTAGTATGACATTTTGAAATTTCCTATTAGTGGTATATACTCAACTCCTTTTTTTTTACATGAGCTCCACACAGGAGGCCTTGAGGAAAATAATTTCCCTCGGGGCCTATGTCATCTTTGGGGATGCTGTGTGGAGGGTTTTTTTAGGAAAGGAAGGAGAGGAGAGTTCTGGGAAGAAAAAGGGTTTGAGGGGTGGGTAGGAATCTGGGGTTCAGTATGTCCTGGTCATCCGCCTCCAAGACCTAGACAAACCTCACCCCATAAACCCGGGCACCCCTGCTAAATCACCAAACGTAGCGAACCACTTGGGGTGACCTATGGCAGAGGTGTTTGTTATCCAATAAAGGTTCCCGGGGCGGCGGTACCCATTCCCGCCTCCCAAATATTTCAACTCAAATTTCAATTTTTCGAAGATGTCTGACTAATTAATGGAAGATCGATACATGAATGTGAATGGAGCAAGGAGTGTATGCCAAGAATGATTTATTTGGCGATTCATCCTCTCTACCTACCCATGTGGAGATACATAGTAGGGTGTATCAATTATTTCAACTTTTGAATTCAGAAACGCCCGGGGTCTCAAAAATTGCGTCTTACAAAGAAAATTAGAACTGTATTTAATTTTTTTTTTTAAATGGTTATTAGCCCGCTAAAATGCATTGAAAATCAGAAAACAAACCTAAAACCATTTTTTTTAAATTTTTAATAATTTTTTTTTTCAGTAATTTAACCTTTTAATGTTTGTTTATTATTAAAAAATGCGTATAAATGACGAAAATGAAAAAAGTTCAAGTTTATGAATACATATAAGTCAACCAGAATTCTGATTTTATCCAGAAAAATTGTTATTTTCCCCTTTTATATTTTTACTAACACATCACATATGTTTAAAAAAAATTTTTTTTTGGGTTCTTTGTACTGCAGTTATGGAATGAAAAATAAGTTTGGTACAAAATATGAAATATGAACTCTTTGTTTTATTTTTTTCTTAATCACGAAATCATTTTTTTTTCAAAACTTCCGGCCATTTTAGCGGGCTAATAGTGAACAATAATTTTATTTATTTTTACGTTTTCGAATACCTACAGATCATACGAAACTTTTGAGACCCTAAGTGTTTAAATATAAGGCCTTTTTTTTTTCTCTCTATGGAGAGCGACACAAGCTAAATTACTATTGCATAGTAATAAAAAAATATGAGACAATTATTATTGTTGTCACTTGTGACGATAACAAATACAAACAATTTATTTTTAATCAGTATGAAACATGTTGCTAGACTGAGCCTGTCCCAAGGTGGTAAATATTTTGAAATAATATTACTTGTAAGAAGGAATTATTATTATTCTTAGACTTTCTGAAAATATAAGAAAGGTTAAAACCATGGCCAGCATAAAATGTTTTATTAATGAAACCGTTGAACAATATCGGTATTTTTCTAACAAAATTCCCATTTATCTCTGCTTGGGGGGAAAATTGTATTTTCATTTATAAATTGAATAAAAACTTTTTGTAACGTTAAAAACTGCTGACTGTATTATTAAGAAGCAGATTTAAGTAGACGTTTGGTATGCTACGCGGAAGGTATAACACGATATAAACTACAGACAGTAGTGTTTTAAGCGAAAGGGGTGGGTTGTGGATTTAGAAGCCCCGAGCGGATTAGGGGAGAACTGCGGAGCGTGGAAGTGTAGAAGTGTAGAAGTGAAGAGTGATTCTAAGTTCCGTGAAGGATTCTCATATTCTACAGAATTACTCCAGGACACTTGACAAGAAATATGTAGATGAAATTTAATAACGAGAGCAAACATTACTACTCACCTCAGGCTTTACGATTCACGAGTGTTATGCACTATTTAATAAGTTATTCAAATAATCGGTTTGCGAGAGAAATAATATTATTTTCAGTTCGCATACCTCAATAATACGATGGTACGCCAATATAACAACGATTTTTGTTTATTTTTATGTTATAGGTACCTAAATTGTATTCTATTTATAACATATATACTGTAGTGTATTGATTATACATGTAGTTTCAGCTTCTTTCAATATATGCCGATAGGTTAGTTTGTAATAACAGATGTTAACAGAAAAGTACCGTCTATCACCATTCGTGTTTCAGGCACGAACGGTTACGATGATGGAAGAAGGCTGCAGCACGATAGGGTCTATCGCTATCAGTCTATCGGGCTATCGCTGTCAGTCTGCCGGAGCGCCAAAAGTATTTATAATTATGAAAGAGACAAAATAGAAAAGAGGAGACAAAATTATTACGGGACGGGCGGGTAGGGGGGGGGGGAGGTCACAGTTTCGGTGGAGATTAACGGAATAAATTTAATATGGGACTATCAGTTAAATTTATCTTTACATAGTATAAAATGAAGTCGCTCCCGCTGCCTGTGCACTTAGATCTTTTAAACTACGCAACGGATTTTCATGCGGTTTTCACCAATAGATAGCACTTCAAGAGGAGGGTTTTTAGGTACATAATTTGTCAAGGTTTTGTGTAAACTGGTTTAAATATATAAATACAGGGAGCGGGCTGGCAAGCGGGTAGCCGGCAGCGGGCTGGCATGCGGGCGGTGTGGATTTGATTTAACAGATGTCGTTGGTTATAAAGGTTGGGTAATGGCGTTTTGTTGTGTTTGTTTACCGGGCCACAGCAACGTATTTCCGGTTCTGCTAGTTTAATCATAACCACAATAATGTTTTGAAATTGACCACAATAATGTTTTGAAATTCGTAAATCTTTGCCCACCTTGTTGTATAAGGATTGTATTATTATTATTATTATAGGTCATAAAAACCGTAAGTAAAACGTAAATAAATGAAAAAAAAACTATGGTCTGGTTTAAATCGACAACCTGTCTACCTGACAATAATTAATTTAGATTTTTTTCGTAGAAGAGGCTTTTATTTGTGTTTCCCTTTTTCATCCACTGAAAGCTGTTTTTCCCAATCTACCGGAGCGTCCGGCGTCCCTTTCTTATTTATCAAAGTTTTTTTTGTTATCTAAACAGACCTAAAAATATCAGCCCGAACATTAATCTTGCTGGCCACAGTCAGGCTTGACAATACTTTCATTAGAAATTGAATCTCTAACATCTTCGAAAAAATTTCAGATATACCTCAAAAAAGTTTCTACGTACTAGCGATCTACAGAGAAGGTCATTTTTTTTAATCTTGTGAATACGGATCAATAAATATTTTTTTCAGTAGTAGCTCCAGTTTTGAACGAAATTTAAATCTATCCACGTTTTTTTAACGCTTAATGGTAATCTTCCGTAATCCTAACTAACTAACTAACCATCACGCCGTTTCCCCGCAAGGGTAGGCTGAGAGGACGGACCGCCAAACAACTCGGTCTTGGCACACACTCTTTGCCCCGCTCACATTCATACATCGTCTCTTACATACTCTTCTATTATTCTGACTTTTGACATGGCCCGACTCAAGTATCTGATTCACTTGATCGTGCCATGTCTTCATCGGGCGTCCCCGACTTCTTCTACCATTCACATTCGCGTCGTATATTATTCTTACACTACTTTCTTCGTTCATTCGCTCTACATGCCCAAACCATCTGAGGGTCCCATTCCTAATCTCACTCATTATGCTTCATCAGCCTTACATTCTTTGCGGATAACCACATTTCTCACACAATCATACATTGTTTTACCACACATACGTCTATGGAATCTCATTTCAACAGCATTCAGTTTACTTTTATCCTTCCTCTGCCAGTTCCATTCCTCACTGCCGTACATCAGGGTAGGTACCAGGACTCCATTGTGGACTGCTAGCTTCGCTTCCTTTGACAGTTTTTTTATTAGCGCCAACGGCGCAATTTGTGAGGCGGGAATGGATACCGCCGCCCCGGGAACCTTTATTGAATAACCAACACCTCTGCCACAGGTCACCCCAAGTGGTTCGCTACGTTTGTTGATTTAGCAGGGGTGCCCGGGTCCATGGGGTGAGGTGTGTCTAGGTCTTGGAGGCGGATGACCTGACACACTGAACCCCATATTCCTACCCACCCCTTAAACCCTTTTCCTTCCTAGAACTCTCCTATCATTCCTTTCCTTTAAAAAAAACTCTCCACACAGCATCCCCAAAGATGACATAGGCCCTGAGGGAAATTATTTTCCTCTGGGCCTCCTGTGTGGATCTCATGTAAAAAAAAAAAACGGCATTCAGTCCACCATTAATGGAGTTACCGGCATTTACCCTTCTTCAATATATCTGTCAGCCTTCCCATCTCTCGTAAACATACTACCCAATTTTGAGAATTCTGTGTGGACGGCCTGTTTAAAAAAAGGAAGGGGAGGAAGTTCTGGGAAGGAAAATGGTACGAGGGGTGGGTAGGAATCTGGGGGTCAGTGTGCCCAGGAGTGAGAGACGTATAAATCCACCCCTCCCACTGTGGTGTAAGGCGATGGGACTGGAGAGGTCTAGATTATGTCTGCCTCAAGCAGTCTCCTCCGATCTGGACTGCCACGCAGTAGGTGAGGAAACTCATTCGCCACCAAAGCCTGGACAAACCTCACTCCAAGAACCTGGGCACCCCTGCTAAATCACAAAACGTAGCCAACCACTTGATCTATGGCAGGGGTGTAGGTTATCCAATAAATGGTTTTCGGGCTATCCATACCCGCCTACGAATTTGAATTTTCCTACACGATTACATCAATAAAATTGTACCATGAAAATTTTTAATTTCGGTTGTCGGTGCGTCCCGTGAAATCTGATTCAATTACCTCATATTTGCTTTGAATTTGTGTAAAATTTTCAAAGATTTAAACTGGTCGTGTGAAAAATAATCCAGACAGGCGATAAACTAGATACCGACCCAAACTATTATAATATTTCTTCATTTCTTAACTCTTCTTTTAAATTAGAATTACAATATCCCGTAATATTTCGCATTTTGCGTTAGTTTTACACATTTTACCGACATACATAAGGAAGCAAATGTGAATGGTAGAAGTAACCGAGAACGCACAAGAAAGACATGGCACGACCAAGTGAATCAGATACTTGAGTCGGGCTATGTCAAGAGTCAGAATAATAGAAGAACATGTATGAGACGTTGAATCTAAACGAGGCAAGGAATGGGTGCCAAGACCCAGTTGTTAGGCGGTCCGTCCTCTCTGCCTACCCCTGGGTGGAAAACGGCGTGATGGTTAGTCGGTTAGTTATATTTTGGCCCTGTCAGTTGTTTCTCACGTGGCAGTTGCTATAGAAACTTATTTTCCTGATATTAATTTTAAAAATATCATCATTACATAGTATAAATGAAGTCGCTCAAAATGTATGTGCGCGTTAATCTTTTAAACTACGCAACAGATTTTCATACGATTTTCACCAATAGATAGAGTGATTGAAGAGGAATGTTTATGTTTTTTTTTTTATTTTTTTTTTACATGAGCTCTACACAGGAGGCCCTGAGGAAAATAATTTCCCTCAGGGCCTATGTCATCTTTGGGGATGCTGTGTGGAGGGTTTTTCTTAAGGAAAGGAAGGAGAGGAGAGTTCTGGGAAGGAAAAGGGTTTAAGGGGTGGGTAGGAATCTGGGGTTCAGTATGTCCTGGTCATCCGCTTCCAAGACCTAGACAAACCTCACCCCATGAACCCGGGCACCCCTGCTAAATCACCAAACGTAGCGAACCACTTGGCGTGACCTATGGTAGAGGTGTTGGTTATCCAATAAAGGTTCCCGGGGCGGCGGTACCCATTCCCGCCTCCCAAATTGTATACTACATGTGAATTATATTAGAGAAAAGCCGAGAAATTCAAAGAAAACTTACGTTTGTGCGATTTAAAACGGCTGGCGGGCCGTACTACAGTCACTTTTGAAATTCGGTCTACGGAAGAAATTGGAAAATAGATGTCCTAGAGTAAGTAGGTATTTGATTTTCCCTTTTCAAATATCCAGTGTTGCATTGCAAGCATTGTATAATTAGTGGCCAGTTAATTAAATTATATGTATAATACATGCTTATTATAGTAGAGAAAAGCCGATAAATTCAAATATTCAATTCAAGCAGCGGGCAGCCGGCAAGCGGGTGGTTTGGATTTTATAAAGATTGCGTAATGGCGTTGTGTTACGTTAGCCACAGCAACGTGTGGCCGGGTCTGCTAGTATACTATAATTAACGATAATTTAAACAACTTTACTTTCAAACGAAAAACGTGAAAAAGAAAAAAAATCGGTTATATGTAGGAATTGAACTCAGGACGTCAGCTTTGTCAGGGCTTTGCTTTGATCACTGAGCTAATTCGACCCTTTCAAATTCGGTCATTTTAACTGCATCATACTTCATTGAAGAAGAAGATAACACTTATAATATAAACCAAAATGTGAAAGAGAAAAATAAAAAGATAACAGTCGCATTTGAGACAAGAACCCAGAGCCTCTCGTCTTACCGGGACAAATGCCTTACCAACTTGGCTACTGCCACCTCTTATTTAAAAGTTTAGTAAAAAAGATAAAAATAAATATACATTTAAAAGGCTATCATGATCAGCACCCTTACAACAACATACAGTCCGCCTCGGAACAGGAATACCTAGTGAGGAAGACTGTGAACAAACTGCTTTACTTTGTATTTTTATATTGTCATTAAATACAAAAAAGGTATCTCTTATTTTTGTGCCAGCTGCGACCATTTTCTTTTTATTTTTGTGTGTCTTGTACTCTTTCATATTTTTGTTTAAATTATAAGTGTTTTTTTCTTCTTCAATGTTATATATTACATTGATGGGAATAACCTTCAAAAGTTAGAAGAGCATTTTTCTAATAAAAATTGTATCACTGAAAATGAATTGTCATTATTAATATTTTTTATATGTATTTTTTCATATTTGAAGATTTTTCCCGAATTCAAATGCAATCTAGACAGTCTCTTAGTTAAATACATCCATTTTAATTTTTAATATGCGACATCTATTGACATTGCTACAAGTCTAGGATGAATAATCAATATTTTTGTAGTGGACATATGAATAACATTGAGTTGACCACTCCAGGTAAAGCAATATATTTAGGACAATAAAGTAATGCAAAATAGGGATGTATGGGGGAGCAATGAGTAGGTACACGACTAAATAGAAGATATGAAAAAGTTTATGATTTTTTTTTTATTGGCTGCTTTTCATTGACGTATTTTAATAAAGCCACGCTTTTTATACGAGCACCGCCCAACCATTAGGGGAAAGGAAATGAGGGAGAGGAAAGTGGGAAAATATTGTGCAGTCAGATTTGGTCTCCAAATAAGGCTAAAGCTATTTCAAGCAATGTTGCAAGCCTAAATTTTGTTGTTTCACCGGGGCGATACTGAAAGTGTCTACCACTCTGAAACGTGCCGCAAATATATTACATACTATTTTTTTTAAGAAAACAAATATTTTGGCGTACGTCGGGATTTTAACCCGTGACTTCCGGATCCGTGGTCAAGGATCTTAATCACTCAACTACGAAGGCTGTTTAGGTATGTCTGTCATGACATGTTCCTCTGATGAGTTCTATAAGAGTATTTTAAAATAGAAAGAGGATAGAAATAATTGTATGGTATTGTTAAAAGATTCGTACTGATATCCAATGTTTTTAACCGCATAGTAACCCGTCTGGCAGATTTATTTAATACAAAATAGACGGGTTTATTTGGTCATTGGGTCTCGAAAGGGGCCTCAGCGGCCGTTTGTTAAATTTATCGTTGACCCTAAGAGATCCAATAAGATGTAGGTAAAGGTGGACAAAATATGGAGCTAACGGAGTGAAAGGGAAAAATGTACTTCGTTTACCCCAGTTTACCCCCAGGATGTATGGGGAGGCTGTGGAAACGCCGTTCGTGTACTGTTTTACATTACTGTTGAAACAATAACGGTCCTCTCTCCGGTATTTCAAGCGATCTCATGCGTAAATTATTTATAAACTGAATCTTGTGAATGAGGCGTGTAAAACAGATAAAAAGGCGAAATCCTTAAACCGTTCGGGCTATTCCCCACAAAAATGTTGGACCTCTCTGATTTTCAGAAATTTAGTTGAAATGAAATCAAGATAAGGAATTACCTTCCTTTTAAAAATAATAAATATTCACCTGTTAACATATGTATGTAATCCTGTACTTTTATTTTTAATTTATAAATTTCTTTTTCATAGTTAACATAAATTCAATGTTTGAGTTTTTCAAAGCCCACCAAAATTATAGTAATCTGGGGTACGCTTGCGTCAAATGTACCTCGGTTTGTCGGTTTACAGTAAGGCTCACGGGTCGGTGTGAAATTAATTATATCCAAAACAAATAATCTAAATTTATAAATATAAGACGGGGTATAACGTTAATTAAGTTCAATGTAGAATTCTATAAAACAATAACAACAAAAACTCACTCATGATAGTAATAATTTAGAAAAACAGGGTTTTTTCAGTGTACAAATCTTTATTTTTTTTATTTTTTTTATTTTTTTATTTTTTTATTTACATTTAAACCCGCTAAACTACTTATGTAGTTTGTCAGCAGGTACATAATGACAACATTGGTACATTTTCAAACATTGTATACATATAATTTTATAATTTTGATGCTAAATATCAATTAAATAGATTATTTAAATTACCGAAATAGTATATACATGTAAGTAGCACTAGAAGCCTTAAATAATAAAAAAGTACAAATGGATTTAGTATGATATGATATAATAAAAAATTAGTATGTTATGAAATAATAAAAAAGTACAGATGGATTTAGTATGAACAAATGAAATATATAATCACAAGTAAATTAAAAGTTTCATATACATTAGGTATTACAAAAATTGTAATGAATTTACCAATTCCTTCAATGTGAGTTTCAATAAAGAATACAAGGACTTCGGTAGGGCATCAATATAAATCATCCCTATCTAATAGCCATTTCCTTAGTTTATATTTGACTTTACCATTAAAAACGTTATTATTTTTGATTGTCATTGGTAGTTTATTGAATATTTTGGGTACAATATAGTTTAGGGTTTTCGCCGATTTCACGGTGCCTCGAGTAGAGAATATCTTCAAGAAAAATGCAATTATCCAAATTTACAAAGATAATATCATCAAAAAATTTGAAACCCATCAATCAAAAAGATGTGAAGACAACTTCAAAATACCAAAATTTAATACCAAACTAATGCCAAACAATTATATCTATTTAGGAATAAAGTTTTTCAACAACCTTCCGATTGAAATAAAAAAAAACCAAAGACATCAATAAACTGAAACTCAAACTGAAGATACACTTCATCGGGAATAATTAACTTAATAAATACCTGTTTTTCTCTTTTTTTCTATGTATTATCAATCTATATTCATCTCTATTTTATTTAGATTTTTCGAATTTCACTTAAGTGCATAATATTTTAGTATGTAACCGTATCCCATGTATGTACACCTACACTTATAGATAATCCAGAAGTTTCAATTGTTCCCATTATATACTTACATATTGCATAATGTTATTCTATTTCTGTTATAATTAGTGTAACTCGCTCATCAAGCACAAGAACTAGTTTCTTCTTTGGTGAGATTGCAATTTTAAATAATTTATGTACCGATATGTAATTTATATAAAACCACTGTACTATATATCTATATTAAATAAAAAAAATAAAAATAAAAAAGGGTCCGTTCACCGTATTTATTGGTACATTTCGGAACCACCAATCCTTCATTTTGAGTGAATCTTGTATTAGGTTTATGGTAAACTCTTTCCCTGTACAAGCCATCGGACAACATAACATGTTGACTTATAATATTATAAAACAATAATCCTCTGACAGGTAAAACATAGTCACGGTTATCATTTATTGGTAACCATAAGGAGGCAGAATTAAGTACATAAAACAGAATCAATTAGAAAACAAAAAAGTTACCTATATATTCATGAAATGTTGGAGAAATACTATTTTATTGACTTTTATATTTGTTAATCTTGCATTCGAAAATTTCCACTTTCGATATTATTTAATGTGATTACAACATAGTACGTTTATGCTTGTGTCAGACCATGCCATCGGCGTTATAGTTTTGTGGCTTGGCCCATACCGTCAAAAACGCTTCCACTCAATTAGTGTTGAGTACCTCATACCAGAGGTACCTCAAATGTCCCATACAAAAACGTAAAATGTTCCCCAATCTCACAAAATGTATTTGTACCAACTCTTTTTCTCTGTATGATGTCATGTCACGTTGTCACGTATGGAACAAATATGAGTTGGGACGAATATTTATTTATTTATAAGTACATGTTAAATAAATAATACATTTACTTCAGAAGATATATTAGGTCACCATACTAGGCAGCTGCCTGTATCATGGTGACCAACGGAGGACAGTTATTTTGAAATGAAGTCTAGTACTGGTAAGTGTAAACATATGTAAGTAAAATTATTAAAAAAAATATATAAATTAATATCATTCATTTCTTATGACAAAATTTTTCTTTTTTGGTATGCAGTATTATAAAAAGAAAAGAAAAACAAAGTTTCTTTAAGTACGAACTAAATGTTACATGAGTAAATATAAAGAGTATGTGAGTGCAATAAATAGATGAGAATTAGGTAAGTACTTATACTGGAGCGAACTGAATGCAATAAATATTTTAAAACCAAAACAATCATTATAATATTATGATAAAAACCGAACTTGAGAATTTGCAGTATATTTTTTCCAAGTCTTATTAGTATTTTAATATACGTATATAGCAAGTGTTACAATGAAAATATTACTGTAAATTTGCACGTCTCGGTTTTAAATAAAGTAAAAAAGAATAAAGAAGAACAAAGAATAAATAATAAATTTATATCACTATCTGAGTATGTGAAACAAGTTGTAAACACTGTCATAGTCACTCATCAGAAGGTGCAAGCGCCTTTCTGAAAGTGAGATATTTGGTTTTAGATTTTATTTCAATTGATAAGTTATATGAGGTGTGAGGTGGTTGTTGTATTGGACTACATTAATGTCATGTCACGTACGGGAAAAATATGAGGTGAGGCACCTCATGTGGTTGGTGTTTTGGACTACATGTCATGTCACATTGTCACGTATGGGACAAATGTGAGCGGAGGTGTGAGGTGGTTGGTGTATTGAACTACATGTCACGTCACGCATCGCATGGGACAAATGTATGAGGTGGTGTGGTGAGGTGATTCTTGTTTTGCCTGATATTTTTTATTAAAACCGTGAGGAGTGAGATGGCGAGGTGAAATTTTTTTATTGTAAATTATTGTTATGTTAATACCGCACAAGAGTCCCAACTGTCCCAATTATTATTATTTAAAAAAATATTGTAAATTATTGTTATGGTGAATACCGCACAAGAGTTCCAACTGCTCGAATTTTTAAAATATTTTTTTATTGTAAACTATTGTTATGTGAATACCGCACAAGAGTCCCAACTGCCTCAAAAAAAATTGTAAATTATTGTAATGTGAATGCCGCACAAGAGTCCCAACTGCTGCAATTTTTTATTTTTTTTATTTTTTTATTTTTTATTGTAAATTATTAGGTTTGTCCAGGTCTTGGCTGCGGATGAATCTGCCCAGCAGTTGCATGGCAGGCCAAATCCGGAGAGAGTGGTTGAGGGAGTCCTTTTGACTTCTCCAACCTTACTCTCTCGGAACATCGCCTTGCACCGCTGGAGGGATGGATTAATACGTCCACAGCATTCCTAAAGATGATGTAGGCTCGGAATGTTGCCACATCTCACCTCAATTGAGGTGGTACACCTCAAAACCTCATTTCAGTATTTGAGTGTAACTCATACAAACTCATCTTGATGTCGTGTCCTAACCAACACTACGTACGACTCCATAGTGTAGTCTGACCAAGCAAGAATTTTGTTAACTTACAGTTCGTCTTGCATTGATCTACTTTAAACCCAACAAGTTTGCACAAATACAAACTTTTAACAAGTACGCGAGGTATTGAATATTAACATTAATGTATAATTTTTTTTCAAAATTATTATTTTTAATCGATGTATTGTAAACACTCGATGTATAGTACCGATGCCAACAGTGACTCACGACTGCAGAGACTTTCGCGACGTTTCGTGAATCAGAACGTAATAATCAGTTCAGTTAATATAAAACGCCTACCATTTATCGGTTTGGCTGAATGGGTTATCTTCCCTTTGCTGCGAAGCCGGTAAAGTCAAACTCAAAAAATAAAACCTTAAATATAAAATAAAATTTATGGAGGAATTATAAATTACAATTCCCAAAGCTGTACAAAATAGCTTTTAGTATTTAACAATTGTTCGCATATCTGTCCCATCAGAAAGACTCTTTTCACAGGCAGGGCTAATTTTTGACTGAGCAAAGAAACTGATTGAAGGGAAAAAGATTAAATAAACTTTTGTTTTTACATAGCATTGAAAAAATAATTGGAATTTGTAAACAAAATAAAGCTGTGTTTGCTGTGTGATTGTGAATTTTAATAAATGTCCATTGCGAAAAACAATCGATGTTTTGGAAACATCGATGTATTTCTCAATACATCGTATTAACATCGATGCAACCGATCGATGCATTACATCGGAAAAAACATCGATGTATATTTTAAATGTCCATCCCTACTGGGAGCTAGGTTTTGTCTGCAGAGCTCTGGCATTGTAATGACTGTGCACGCCTGGCTTCGGTTATCTTCGGCACATCTCGTAAACGAGACCGTGTAACCCGAATAACCCATAAACAACTAAAAAAAACGTGAGACTAATTACGGCTCTGCAACCGGGCCCGAAAAGAAGAAGATGGAGAGATACAAAATTACGAATGTTAGAGGAGAGCGCTAACATTTACGGCGACAAAATCGATGCGAAAATTGCAAAAATGTTTAATAAAACACGACTCGTTTAAAATAGAGCTAAAATCTCGCTGGCATTATCTTAAACAGCATTTAAAGAAACACTGTGAATTTTTTCATACATATAACTTGTAAAATAACTGAAAAAAACGTGTTAATAATTATTTTTGGAGCATACTTTGCGATTTTTTTCTATCGAGGGAATTTTATATAATTTGCGTTTCGGTGCGGGCAAAGTCTAGATATTATATTCAAGAATAACATATATTTTTTTAAGAGCTTTTAAAACTTACCGTGTTTAAGGGAAATATGTAATAAAACGGTACAAATCCGTGTTGCGGGCCCTTAATCATCGACAAATTATGATACATTACAATTATTAAATCTTATCACAGGTCATTCACGTAACAAACATATTTTAAAAACTTGTAATGAATTGCTTTGATTTTTTAAATGTGAAATTCATAAAATAGAATTAAAACAATTGATGCAAACTCCAGATGACTCAAAGAAAAGTTGCTTAGTAATATTGTTGCTATTAAAAGTTTTGAGTTTCTAATGATGAAACCTAACAATTTATTAACTTTGTTCATGATTTGTTGTGTAGGTTATATTGTGGTTTACTGTCAAGAGTTAATCCAAGATTACGAATGTCAGAGACTGTTGCAATGTTGTTGTTATTTAAAAATAAATACATGTTTTTTTTTTTTTATTTCTGGAAAAAACAATGTGATGACATTTTGTAATAAAAAAATCTATAAAAAAACCCTTCAAATCAATTAAATCCATCTGTTATTGCTCGCAAATCGAATTTATTAACTACGCCGGCGTGTTAACCCTTGGGGTGGCGTTTAAGGGTTGGTGGTGATTAATAGCCTGCCCCGGCACACAGCACTACACCATGTACACTGTTATACCCTGTACAGTTTGTACCCAACAGAGCCTTAGTCCACCCGACAGCGTCCGACCGCTTTGTCCACTGTGGCCGGGCCTTGCGGCTGGCGGTCTCGGCTCAATCTGTCTTTTTTGCTAGTCTGTAGTTTGGCGGAGAGTTTAAATGTACCCGGAGAATTAATATGGCATTCACCGTCATTAATCGAAGAGTGCAGGGTCATCCGAATATAAAATTTAACGGTTTATATAGTTTTCTAATTTATACTACAAAGTGTAGGTACTGGAACAGAAAAAAAGTTGATTTTTTATATTTTTTAAATAAAAAAAATAAATATTTATGATGTTCCCGTATTCCCGTCCTCAACCAGTGAGACTATGATAATCCCCAATTGGGGTATGTTGTGAGGCTGAAGGTAATTTTTCCCTTGCGCCCTTGAGGTGATTTTTCACAAAAACAGCGCTCAACAAATTATCCGGTGACCCACAACATAGAATGAAATCAACTCAGAACCTCTTCAGAAAAGTCATTAACAGTGATGATAAAAAATATTCAAAAAATGGGTAAATGGGTTGCGTTAGGTTAGGGTTAACGGCTATTTCAAAATATATTTTTTCATAGCTATTAATGACTTTTCAAAGAGGTGTTGAGTTGAGTTGATTCTGAGTTGGCATGGAACCAAATTATCCAATTATTATTAATGGGGTGGGGAAGGAGATAGAGAAGAGGAAGGTTTAAAAGTACCTGGCTATTCAGATCTGGTCACCAAACACAGATAAAGCAACGTTTTGACCGGTCAGTTGCTGAGTTGGCATCGCGTTTCTGTCCCACTGAGGTGTCCCGTGTTCGATTCCTCGGCTGGCTAAGGCCTCCATCACGACACAAGCAACATTTTTCGCTTACCGCGTAGGTAGTAGGAATTTTTCAAATATTGTCGGGTTATTCGTAACCGGGGAATGTTCTTCTTTCTTAAAAAAAAAAGAAAAAAATCAATTCTGAATGGTAGTCTTACACCAGGGCGGTACTGAGAGTATCTTTCACTCTGAAACGTGCAAATATCAAAATAGAAAACCCTCCACACAGCATCTCCAAATATGACATAGGCCCCGAGGGAAGTTATTTTCCTCAGGGCCTCCTGTGTGGAGTTAATGTAAAAAAATATATGTAATATATATAAATTATTTTTAAATAATTTATTATGAAATAACCCAAATCAATCAAATATAATTTATTTATGCACCTTGACCTTCGGATTGTGAGTCAAGAGCCTTGAAAAGTACACTGAACAGAAAAAAGTAGAAATGATATCTACTTTTTTTTGTGTGAACACGAAGAGTCACAGTCAGGGAGTGAGCCAAGGGGATGATTGGAAAGTACCTGGCTATGCAGATCTGGTCATAAAATACGGTTAATATTTATTTCAAGAAACTTTTTATTATTTTGATAGTCTTTCATCAGGGTGATACCGAATGATGTACCATTCAGGAACATGCCCTATAATATATTCTATATGGTTCTACGACAACTTAGAATCATGCAATTTCAACACCCCTTTGAAGTCATTAATATTTAAGAAAAAAAAAATAACCCATAACCTAACCTAACGCAACCTATTTAGCAATTTTTTTCATCACTTTTAAATGACTTTTCAAAGGAGGTGTTGAAGTTGCATGATTCTGAGTTGTCCGGCCACCATTCTAAATAGATAGTTACTTTTTGACATTAATTTTATATAATAAAATACAACGGAATATAAAAATACATCTTACTCCAGGATTTAAAACCACAATATCTGGATTCGAAACCAATGAATTTTACCATTCTGCCAGAGGTCGTCGTCTGTACCAAATAGATAGAAACCTAAATTAGTGGATGGACGACCTTTCGACTCCTGGGCCCCAGAGAGACTATTGATTTTGATTGTCTCTTAAGAAAAGTGTTTTAGTTATTTAAAAAAATATTCAACAGATAAAGAGAAAAGTGAGCTTAGTTCAGGCAAATATGAACAACATCGGTTTAAATCTTCAGTGACGAAGTAACTGTGTTTACCGACAATAAATCATTTGTAAAACAAAACCAAACAACTCGACTCCCATGATTGATTGAAGTTGCAAGTTTCATTGGGCAGAATAACAATTGAATAACTAAGTTATTAAAAGCTTATTTTAGTGACTTTTACAAATAATTTATTGAAGGGCGTCGGTTCAACTGAATGTCAGAATTGCTCTGAGTATCAAAAGTTGATTGCAAAACAGTTATTTACAGCGAAAAAATCATTAAATCGAAGGTTGACTTAGGTTGGAATGATTCAAATTTTTGAGACAATATTTGATGACCATTAAATAGTAATTTTGAATTTAAATCTGCGTAATTTTGTCATTTCAGTGGTTCCCGTGAATTCCGAATTTCTTCCGATTTATAACATATTTTCCTTGAAAACTTAGTTTTTTTTGTTCTTTTATAATAATGTGTTACTTTTTTAGATAATATTTCTACATTTACTGAGCCGAAATGGTAATTATATAAAAACCCTCAATAGAAAAAATCGCAAAGTATGCTCCGAAAATTATTTAGAACACATTTTGTTCTGTCATTCAAGGTGTTATAATATGTATGAAAAAATTCAGAGTGTATCATTAAATGCTACTCTAAACAATTGCCGAGAGATTTTTTGCTCTATTTTAAACGAGTCTTGTTTTATTAAATACTAGCTGGTACCCGTCATGCGTTGCACTGCCATTCAAAGAAATAAATTGATTCTCCCTGCATATCCTTTCCCGTGCGTTCCCGTTAACCTCCCGAAACCCCTTCCCTTCCCGCATTCCCCTTTCACCTTCCCCGCCTTACCCCTCCCTCGTCACTCCCCCCCCCCCGTGAATTCCACCTCCCCCGTTCCCCTCCCCTTCTGCCTTTCTACCTTGGCGCTAAAATACATGAAATACACATATTTTTTAATACAAATTTCAAAACGCCAGAGCTTACCAGTATATAAGCAATCGCAATTGCTTATATTAAAGTTTTATCGCAATCGGATAAACGGTATGGCAGCACATAAAATACGAACAAACAAATATTGATTTTCATATGGGTGTAAGATTTTCACAATTTTCTCTTAAGTATAATCGTTTTTTAATATAAACACACTCCCTCTAACATTCGGATTTACGGTGACCCGACAATTCGTCCTGCGACAATTCATCCGGCGACAGTTCATCCTGCGACAGTTCATCCGGCCGACAGTTCATCCTGCCGACAGTTCATCCTGCCGACAGTTCATCCCGCCGACAATTCATCCGGTGACAATTCATCCTGCCTGATCATTTAGAAGATTTTTATTAAGTAAGTATGCAAAGAGGATATACGGCCGTACAACAAAAATCGATATACTTATATCTGAAGGCATCTTGAGTGGAAATCCGCCGAAAAAATATTTTTACTAACAATAATTTCGACTCTCCGAAGAAGCATGCGTGAATAACAAAATACGACATACTTATACTTATAGGTTATACTTATAGGTTAGGTTAGGTTAGGTTAGGTTGAATTGTCAGGATGAATTGTCGCTGGATGAATTGTCGGCGGGATGAACTGTCGGCAGGATGAACTGTCGGCCGGATGAACTGTCGCAGGATGAACTGTCGCCGGATGAATTGTCGCAGGATGAACTGTCATGGAACCGGATTTACGTATCTCCCTTTCAACATCTCTTCAACCTCTGTCAACTTCTTCTTTCAACATCGTCTTCTTCTTTTTAAACGCTTACTACGGAGTCTTGAGGCGATCCAACCCAACATGTAACATTCGGAATCGGGGGAAATCACGCACTCCTTCTCCATACTCAGATAAGTTGAAATTCCCGATTAAAAAATTTTCCCAAAATTTTTATTTTATTTTTCCAAACAAAATAATTTACCTTTCCACATTCTACAAAAAAAAGTCCGGAAAGGGTCCGGTGGGAGGTTTTCAGCTTAAAATATTTTTTATTGTTCTGGTAATTTTTTTTGCTTTAATTCGCATTTTTTAAAATACACTAGCAGTATTTTTTTATAAAACACTATCGAGTTCTCGGCATGCGTTGCAAGGCCACTTAAATAAAGACATTGTTTCTCCCTGCGTGTCATTTCCTCATTCGTCTCCGTTCCCCCTCCGCCTTCTCTTCTCCTCCGTCCACCACTCCCCCCTCGAGTTCCCCCTCTACCTTTCCCGCCCGCCACCCTTTCCATTCCCGCTTTCCTTTGTACCGCTAACCCCTCCCCTCCCCTCCCACGTTTCGCTTCCATCTTCCCCGCCTTCCTCCCTCCCCCTCCTCCATCATACTCTTTCCCCCCACGGATTCCCTTCACCTTTCCGACCATCCCTCCCTGCCGCTAACCTACATGAAATACACACATTCTTCAGACTACTCCGTTCAACCCATTGTTAATTTTTTATACTAATTTCATAACACTAGAGTCAACCATTATACATATAATATAGAAACAGCAACAAAAGAAATCACCAAAGTTTCATCGCAATCGGATGAATAATATAGGAAATAATTTCATAACGCCAGAGCTTGTTATTATATGTAGAACCATTGCGGGCGTGCGCACATCAAATACCCAAAGCTTTATCGTAATCAGAAAAATGATGTAGAAAAACATAAGGGATAAACAAAAAACAGTCATTTTACATTCATTTTACAATTTGGGAGGCGGGAATGGGTACCGCCGCCCCGGGAACCTTTATTGGATAACCAACACCTCTGCTATAGGTCACCCCAAGTGGTTCGCTACGTTTGGTGATTTAGCATAGGTGCCCGGGTTCATGGGGTGAGGTTTGTCTAGGTCTTGGAGGCGGATGACCAGGACATACTGAACCCCAGATTCCTACCCATCCCTTAAACCCTTTTCCTTCCCAGAACTCTCCTCTCCTTCCTTTCCTTAAAAAAAACCACCCACACAGCATCCCCAAAGATGACATATGTTCTGAGGGAAATTATTTTCCTCAGGGCCTCCTGTGTGGAGCTCACGTAAAAAAAAAAAAAATTAAGATTGTTTGGTAGTGACAGCCTCACCGAGTACTTAACGATGCTCAGGCGCCTATTTTACAATTTTATGAGATACAAAATACGTATGTAATTAAAAATGAACTGCATTGCATCGCCTTAAATGCCGATTCTCGAACCTTTTAAGGTTTCGGTCATATTAATACTCATTTCAAAACCCAATAATAATTAGATCACTTTACAACTCACTGGTGCTAAGTGTACTGGAGTCGAATTGTATTATCTGGGCCCCATTTGAAGCATCCTATATTTTGAACATTGAAAGAGTTCATAAAAAATTCCTAAGTTTTTTATTTTTACGCCTCTATGGATATTTGTATCCATTGAGATTTATTCTAGGTATGACTAACTACCATTCTCTAGAAACTCGTAGATGTTTTGCGTTGCTAAAATATTTCTTTCAATTAATCAATGGCCTCGTCTCTAACGGTGAGATTCTGGCGCAAATCAATTTATTTGTACCAGAGTCTCACTCTTGGGCACGTCGCCATAACATATTATATTGCCGATCGAGTCGTACAAATCTGTACCTGAATTCGCCCGTGGGAAGAGTGATACGCTATTTATTTTTATTTATTTTTTTATTTTATATTTTATTAACGCCCTAGTGGGCTTTTACAAGAAAAGAAGCAAATATATAATAAACAATATTAATTACATGTATTACATAAACAATAAAACAGAATAAATATGAATGCAATCGACTCGTTAGGTAAAGAATATTACAACATAAAAAAGAAATTAAATGAGATAGTACAAGTTGTACGTACAAAAAACTAAAACAATTCAGCTTTAAATATTTATACATATTATTAACAATAATAATAAGACCTGACATAGAACAAAGTGTAAATAGAACTGCAAAAATATTATAAAGTAAGTATACATTTTACTGGTGAGGTTTAGATGAGAAAATATTTTATGAGAAAAACAAAAAAAAATAATAATAGTTAATTATTAGCAGATAGAATCGAGAATATATTAGATAAATATATTAGATAAAAATTTCGACATATTCTTAAAAAAATTTAATGAGTTAGTACGGTTTTTGACGCTACATTCTCACTGTGAAAATGGTACTTTTACAATTAATTAGATAAAATATCTGTAATGTTGTAAATTTTTTGTACACAAATAAAAAAATAAATAAAAATATTGTGATCACAACATCTCTAACTCGCTACGGTCAGGCTTTTATTCTTGTTAGAACCCAAACCTATTTGTTATGTCTACAAACTTTGGTGTCTACTATAATTTTTACTTCATGGACATAGGATCGTCTGAATGTCAAAGATAAATGACTAAATAAATGAAAATCCATATCTTTTTACTTAGAAAAATAATTTGAAAGCAAAATCATTAATTTAAACTCTGTCGGCTGCCTCCATTAATCAATGCTGAACGAAAGCCAACATAGTTTACCTTTAATTAATAATTAATTACTCTTAGCTAAAGATTTCTGCAAACCAATATTCAATTCCATTTATATACCCACTCAAGCCGTTTTTTTTTTAAATCTGAATTTACATAATTTATTTTAGATCTCTTTTAGTGAAATTGAATAATTTTCATTGTAAATTCCTTGTACAACATCGCCCATTCAGGGAACCGAGTGAAAGAGTTGAAGTTGCATGATTCTGAGTTGTCCGGTCACCGTATGGAGGACTAAAAATGTACAACGAAATGCCTGAAAGTCTGAAGAATGAATTCATTTAAAAAAGAAGTTTTGATTAAAATACTGTTTTATAAAAAATAAAATGTCACCATGTACATAATAATTAACATACGTAAATGTTATACAAACTAACTAAATAAATAAATAAAAATATTTAAAAAATGTACAAGTTTATATTTTTTTATTTTTTTATTAATGCGACTATATAATTTTTTTTTACTCAAAATGTAATGTGAAATTAAGTATTATTTTTAATTGTTAAACTAACGTTTAAGACAAGATTCTTATGCATAGCACAAAGGGTGACAATTATTATAAGCAATAATTATCAGCCTGAAACACTCATCCAAATTGAAAAATCTTCCGAGAAAAGATACATGACGCCAACGGGACTTGAACCCGTGCCCTTCTGATTGCCGGTCAGCTGCTCTCCCAATTGAGCTATGGCGGCTTATCTTATACCCGCCGAATGATTCAATATATACTAGTGTTTCATTAGACAATTACTGCTTATTATTATAGAGCAGCTGACCGGCAATCAGAAGGGCACGGGTTCAAGTCCCGTTGGCGTCATGTATCTTTTCTCGGAAGATTTTTCAATTTGGATGAGTGTTTCAGGCTGATAATTATTGCTTATAATAATTGTTACCCTTTGTGCTATGCATAAAAATCTTGTCTTAAACGTTAGTTTAACAATTAAAAATAATAATTAATATTTGACAAGTTTAAGTATTTCCCCAATAAATGAAGACATAATTTGTCTCGACGCCACCTAGCGATGGATTTAACACTAACAGTGTCTCTCTCGCAACAATAAAGTTGGTTGTTTTCAAGGTGAAAAAATATAATAAGCAGTAATTGTTGAATGAAACACTAGTATATATTGAATCATTCGTCGGGTATAAGATAAGCCGCCATAGCTCAATTGGGAGAGCAGCTGACCGGCAATCAGAAGGGTACGGGTTCAAGTCCCGTTGGCGTCATGTATCTTTTCTCGGAAGATTTTTCAATTTGGATGAGTGTTTCAGGCTGATAATTATTGCTTATAATAATTGTGAAATTAAATATAAAATATTGTATTTCTTAGTCCTCCTCACTAGGGGGTCCTTTGCCGAGGCGGACTAAAGTTATTTAAATATAGTTCATTTGTCTTCTATGTCGTTTTTTGCTTCTTCGCTAGGGTTTTCTCATTGACCTCTTTAAGCCATATTTTTATTCTTGATTTGTATTCAATTGGATTTTTTATTAGTTTTATGTCTTGGGGAAGGATGTTATGGAGTTTTGTTGCAAAGTTTTTATTTATTTATATCTATACTATTACAGCTTACACCATATTATTAACATTTTTACACATGTAATATATTTTTGAAAATATTTTTACATTTTGATATTACATTTCATTATGTTGGGTGTAAGGTAGGTTTTTGAAGGTGAAACTGTTGGTTGGTAATATTGTATGTTTCGTGAACACCTCACTAGTATGTATAGTTTCTTTGTCCAAATGTGGTTTTATAACTTGGAATATTTTTTATATCATTTTTATTCGATCTAGTGTTATGCATACACGGTCTAGTAGAGGATTCATTATTTTTGAAGAGCTTCAATAATATATTTTTGGCATATATTTGTTGTACATTTGGTACATCAAAGTTATTGAAAATTTCAATTGAAGGCGTTCTAATTGGTACTTTCAATATGGTCTTTATGATTCCTTTTTGAATCGTATTCAGGCTGTGTAGGTACGTATTGTGTACACGTTTCTTAGATTTTTGTGAAGTGAATCTAATTGAGTCGGGCCATGTCAAGATTCAGAATAATAGAAGAGAATGTATGAGACGATGTATGAATGTGAATGAGGCAAGGAGTGTGTGACAATACCGAGTTGTTTGTCGGTCCGATGTCCCTGCCTACCCCTGATTTAAAACAGCATGATAGTAAGTTTGTTATAAAAACACAGAGAAAAAAGAAAGACAGTGAAATTGACTAGAGATCCTCTTTTTCAGAACGAGCGCGTCAGTCAGGGTGGCGGAATTCCATTATAATAATAATACATAGAAATAGTTTTATATATTTTTCCCCATATTTTTTAAAATTTTTTTTTTTTTTTTAATCTTCATGAGTAAAATCTCAAATTAAAATATTTAATTAAATCAAGACAATATTAACGAAACTGAATCAAAAATCGGGAAACAGAAAAACAGACGCTAATCACTGCGCCAAGGTGTCCATATCCGATTCGGTCATTTTTGTTCTTCTTCTTTATGTGCCCTATTAGGTCCCCCCGACGCGCGACGTTGGCGATCACTTTTGAAAATGCCTCTCTTTCTTGCGCTGCCCGGAATAGCTCCTCCACACTTCTAGTGCTGGTCTACTCTCGTATATTTCGCAGCCAAGACATTTGTCTCCTACCAGACCCTCGGCGACCCTTTATCTTGCCTTTCAATATTAAATGGAGCAAGTGATACTTCTCCCCTCGAAGTATATGACCCAGATATGAAATTTTCCTGATTTTTATTAATGTCATTTTTAACAGTATCATACTTAATTAACAGCAAGATTTAAACCTGAACTAAATGCTATCTACTCGTAGATGGTGTATGGATAAATCTTTAGCCATTTAATTTAATATGCGACATCTTTTGACTTTTCTGCAAGTCTAGGATGATTTTTTTTAAACTTTATGGGTTGTAATATTTAACTTTAAATTGTAATATTTAATTAAGTTAAGACAATATTAGCGAAACTCAATCGAAAATCTAGAAACAGTAAAATCACAAAAAGATATTTGCACCTCTGGTGCTCGGACCCAGGACCTTTCGGAGGAAAGCCAACCTTATTGTTTGAATTTTTCAAGTGTATACTTTAAAATGCTGTTTATTTGTTTACTCGCTTGAATTTTAAAATTCCTGTTGTAAAACCACGAGAGAATGTACTTATTATCAGTGAGTATGTCCATTGTACTTCCTCTCTGGATGGGGTAACAGAGAGCAGAGGGATGGAAGGAAATCCGCGGAACCTTTATCACCCCGCCTCGCGTCACCACCAGATCCTCTCATCTCCGCACAATGGGTCGCTGTTCAGATAACGACAACAGCCGTTTCCGCCACCAGATGAAAAAATATAATGGATTAGCAACATCATTAATCTTGGCAGACGGCAACGCGTTTAGTGGCTTTGTCAATAACTAACTGTGGCCTGGATTGTTTGGAATCATTCAATGGAAACTAGGATTTATAGATAACGAAGAAGGACGAAGTCGACAATGCCTGTAGGTGGCAAACACCTTATTCTTCTTTAGGGATGACTGGGAGCCAGTAGGTTAAGGTTATATTGATTAAAACGGTTATAACATTCATTGTCTTGGCGTGTCATCCTAATTTTTTCGGTTGACCTCTCTCGCAAGTACTAGTGATGTGCTTCCGAATATTCCCCGACTTATTTATTTATTTATTATTCAAAAGAAAGTACAAATAATATATTAGGAAGCTTTGCCTGTCCAACTAGGAAAGTTTCCCGTTCCAGGACAGACAAATTGACAGGTTTAGTTCATATTATTCCAAGAAATGTACATAATTACATAATAAACAAAAAAATAGAAAAAGTAACCTGGTAGCATATATTATTATACTCGGATTTACCGAATTAACCTGGTAAAACATAATATATTCGGATTTACAGTGTATGAGATAAGCAGGTAAGTTAGTTGTAAGTATTGAAAAGTATAAACCAGGTACCTGATAACAAGTTGGAGGAATTACATAAAGATTTACAACATAAAGAGTTAATGCTATTATAAACAATATTATAAAGATATGAAGTTATGTGTTTGAAGTGTGAACTTATAATACATAGTACACTTATAAGAGAAACTATAATAAAATTTACAAAATCAGATATAATTTGTGTATTTTTGTACCAAAAATGGGTATTTTTATTATTACTAAGAAAGTTATTCTAACATCAATTTTGGAAACGGGTATAGGTCCCGCCGCCCCGGGAATTATTTATTGGGTTACCTATTCCTCTGCCATAGGTCTCTCCAATTGGTTCGCTACTTTTGGCGACTTAGCAGGAGCGCATGGATTCATCGGGTGAGGTGTGTTTAGGTCTTGGCGGCGTATGCGCACGCCCACCAGCTGCGTGGTAACCGTTTGACCTCTCCAACTAGTCTCTTTCCACCGAACGCCTTGCACCGCAGTAGGACGGATGGATTCGTACGTCCAACTTAGATTCCTACCCATCCATCATATATTTTCCTTCCCAGAACTTCCTCTAAAAGACTCTCCACATAGCTTCATCAATGATGGCCCTTAAGGAAATTATTTTCTTTATCCCCGTGTGGGGATAATGAAAAAAAGTTATTTTTAATGTGGTTGTCCCGTGAAAAAATGTTACATGATAAGATTTAATAACAACAGTAAAATTAGTTTTTCGAAAGTTATGAACTTTCAAAATAACTTGGTAAAAATGAATGCATTACAATTGTGTCTCTTGATGTTTACACGGGAAAAAGTTCAGTACAATTCATAATTCAAATGCAGTGGTGCAGTTCTACCGGGCCGGTCATTGTACCTATGTACAATAAATTTCATCAAACGCTTATCGGCCGGTCACAAAGGCTTAAATATATATATATATCTTCGGTACTTACTTTTCTTTTTTTTTAAGTTCTGTCCACAGCGTCCTGTAATTAATATGATTTTATTTTTTATTTTTTTTTATTTGTTAGCGTTATAAACAGTCATTACAAGTTCATATATAACAGTGTTAGAGATAGTCGTATCATTGACCAATAAAATAACGACATAAAAATTTGAGAACATAATAAAAAGAAAAACAAACAAAATAATATATGTATGTAATATAAACAGTTCTGAAAAAGTGCATCTACTCACTTAAATCTACAAAAAATGTATTTTCAACGGTAATATATACTGTAACATTTTTTAAGAGGTTATTTAATGCAAACTGCTGAAATCAAAAAAGAAAATGCAATGAAAATGAAGAAAAATGAAAAAGAATGATAAGGAATTAATGAAACATTAAGTTTTCCGTTGAATATTACTTTTTACGAATTTTATGAAGTTAGCAAGGTTCGTGTTAAACATGTCAATGTCTGTGCATAATCTATTGAAAGTGCTACAGCTTCTTCTTATAAACACATTTTGCAGATAATTAGCATTGCTCTTAGGAATATAAAATATGTCTGGAGATCGACTGACTCTTATTGGACATCTGAAATTGATATTTTGTAATAGGTAAGGGCTATCAATAATATTGTGGATTATCTTATAAAGCATTACTAGGTCTCTGATATCTCTGCGTTGATCAGGGGTTTTGAGGTTCATAGAGACATAATTTACATCATTTCGCATGCGAAACGAAACATATTTCAAAAACTTTTTCTGGACTCTTTCTATATTTGATTTATATGTAGAACAATGAGGGTTCCATACTGTTGAAGCATACTCTAGGTGGCTCCTGACGTATGATATGTAGAGAATCTTAAATGTGTGTGGATTTTTGAAAACAGAACTTACTCTATGTATAAATCCTAGCATTTTCAAAGCCTTAGACGTGATGTGCTCGACGTGAGATTGAAAAAGAAGCTCACTGTCTAATAGAACTCCAAGATCTCTAATTTCATTTACCCTATTTAAAAGATTGTTTTTAATTATGTACGGATATAGTATAGTGTTTTTCTTTCGAGAATAAGATATGACGGAACATTTATCTGCATTCAAAAGAAGGCGGTTTTCTAAACAATACACATTGACCAGGGAGTTCGGGTCATCCTGGAGCTCTATACAATCCATCTCAGATTTAATGATTTTGACAATCTTTTTGTCATCCCGCATATAGGAACAGCTGAGAATTACGAATAGTTTTGTTAACATCGTTCATAAAAATGTTGAATAAAAGGGGGCCAAGGTGAGATCCTTGGGGAACTCCTGAGGTTACGGGGACAAAGCTAGAGCAGAACCCCAGTACAGTTACAGCTTGCGTACGATTGTAGAGATAAGAGGCTTACCAACGAAGGAGGTCACCGTGTATACCCATTGCATCGACTTTCTCAATTAAAATGCTGTGTGGAATTTTATCAAAGGCTTTGGAATAGTCTGTGTAGACTACATCGACTTGAAAACCGTTATCCATAGGAACAAGGACTGTGTCAACAAATTCGCATAGATTAGTTTTTGTTGATTTTCGGTTCACGAAGCCGTGTTGATTCGAAATGATGTGTGGTCGTATACAAGGAAAAATGAAATCGAAAACAATCTTTTCAAAAAGTTTACCCATTACATTTAATTTAGAGATCGGTCTGTAATTTTCTATGTTGTGTTTGACGCCTTTTTTGAATATAGGCACAATATATGAACTTTTCCATTCTGGTGGAAAAATACCAGAAGACAAAGAAGTTTTGAATATTAGACTTAACGGATAACATAAAACATTAGCGCAATTCTTTAAAAATACCGGGTGTATACCATCAGGCCCACTGCCTTTGGTAGGATCTAATGATTTGAGATATTTACAAACTAATTCAGTGTCTATATAAACATTATTAAGATTTAGTACTGAGGTGTTTGGATTATATATTCGATTGGTAGACGAGGTGGACGGGGCGGGGGATTCAAAGGAGGATTGAAAATGTATGTTGAATACGTTACGATGCTATAATAAGATGCGTTTGAAAATAACATCATTTTTGTGTGGAAGACAACTACTGGTAAGTCTGGGGAATTCTCCATTTATATGAAAATTCCCAAAAAATAAATATCTGGGAATTTATCCATCACTACCCTAAGACATATTTCCTTCTTTGATCGATGGTCTTCTTTTAGCAATGTCTCCCTATAGCGGAAGTAAGTGTGAGTCGTGTTAAATGGGTCATCATTTTAAGAAGCACGCACGAGTCAAGAGCCACCCAACCCGAGCCAATTTCTCAAGTTATTTAAGTTATAAAGCTTACATTTATCGTTTCTAAAATAAACATTTTTCTTCTATCTTTGTTTTCTATATTATTTCCTTTATTTTCAGTAATACATTTTTTTTCCTTTTTTGTCTATTTCTTGTATAGAACCAATTGTTTTAAAATCACAAACTTAGGCTGTTAGTTAATTATTTATGTCTAATTTATTAGAATAACTTTCGAACCTTATACCCATCAAGAAGAAGATAATGATTTGAAACAGAAAATAAGAAGAAAGGGTCTTACAAGGACAACACTCTCCCAATTACTCTACTGAGACCTAGTTTATATTCGGTCATTTCGGTTACCCGACAGTTGGCCCCCCGAAATGATATTTACTATAAAATAATAATTTTTTGTGCATTATTTACCAATTTCATAGTAAAATCGGCTAACGGCGCTGCAACCGCGCTCAAAAAGAAGACGGAGAGATACATAATGAAAATAAATAAATAAAATTAGCCTTTATTGCTGCTGTTAAACTGATAAAATATTTTTCTAGTCTAATTAATTTTATTTTTTGGGTTTTATTTGGTTTCTTCGGATCATTATTTTTATAAAAAGCTTGTCTTTTGACATAGGCCTCCTCTAAAGATTTTAATTTTTCTATATCCTTTACAACTCGGATCCATTCTGGACCAGCCACCTTTTTTAGATCATCTTCCCATATTTGCGTTTATCCACCTTTGTTTCTTTTACCGTCTCTTGGATACCACTTTGTAAATATTCTGGTCCATTTCTCTTATGTATAATTACGAATGTTAGAGGAGCGCGCTAATATTTACAGCAATAAAATCGATGTGAAAATTGTGAAAATGTTTAATAAAACACGACTCGTTTAAAATAGAGCAAAAATCTCTTGGGGCTGTCTAAAACAGCATTTAAAGAAACATTGTGATTTTGTCATACATATAACTTGTAAAATAAAATAACAGAAACAGACTTGAAAATAAAAAATTTCGGAGCATACTTTGCGATTTTTTTTCTATCGAAGGAATTTTATATAATTTGCGTTTCGGCGCGAGCAATGTATAGATATTATCCTCAAAAATAACATATATAGAGCTTAAAAACTTCAAATTCTTAAGGGATATATGCAAGAAGTCGGTAGAAATTCGGGTACTTCCGAAATTAATGCCCTTCTTAATAAGTTGGTACGAATATCAAACGAATTTGTACACATTGTCCATTTTTTTGTACTTTTACTCTGGTATAAAGAGAAGTATATAGAGAAGCTGTTTTTTCTTTGATGCATTTGAATGAAAATATGTTTTTTACTTTAGTTATTCGGCGGTACATCTTCTTTGCATATCCCTTCGGGGTCACTTAGTTATATTTTGTGTAATTAGGTATACTGTATTTTCCCTAAACCGATTGCACATTGTATAGAAGTACGCCGGGGGGGCAATTGTCGGCGGATCAACTATCTTGGAATCAATCATATCTAGCGATCATCTCATATGGGTTCATGGGGTGAGGTTTGTCTAGGTCTTGGAGGCGGATGACCAAGACACACTGAACCCCAGATTTCTACCCACTCCTTAAACCCTTTTCCTTCCCAGAACTCTCCTCTCCTTCCTTTTCCTAAAAAAAACCCTCCACACAGCATCCCCAAAGATGACATAGGCCCTGAGGAAAATTATTTTCCTCAGCGCCTCCTGTGTGGAGCTCATGTAAAAAAAAATATATATATTTATTTTTAATAATTACTAAAATATGTGTGTAATATCTTAAATTTATTAATTAAGACCTGTGTATGGAGTATCTTGATGTACGGCTAAAAAACATGGTGCCTATCCGAAATAGATAAACGGAGACTAGAGGCTTTTGAGATGTGGTCCTATAGAAGACTATTAGGAATTTCCTGGAGAGACCACATTACAAATGAGGAGGTTCTTCAAAGAATCTAAGGAGGAAGGCACCTGCTCAGGACCTTGTTCGAAAGACGTGCAAGATGGTTCGGCCATGTAATACGACAAGAAGACCTTTGCATGCCATAATGGAGAGTATGACCGAGGGGACAAACTCTAGGGGACGCCCACGCCGAGAGTACCTGGATGACCTGCTGGTGGACGTGCGCTGCTCATCATATGCAGACTTCAAAAGAGCCGCACTAGACAGGGAAGAATAGAAGAGAAAAATAGAGGAAATTGCTGCAAACCAATCCCAGGATTGAAACCAGAAAGAGAGAAAGAAGATATAAGAAATTTGAACAAGTATCCACAAATCAAAACTAAAACAATTTGTCTTTAACCCAAAGCCTTATATTTGATAGTAGAAAAGCGCCCACTCCTGACAAAATAATAAATCAACGTCCTTTAAAAAGCGTCAATAATTTAGGTTATATTGTGTATTTCTCCGTTACGAGGTTACTGACCCATTTTTCACCCTTCGAGTCCGAGCGGGTTAGGGGTGGAACGAACAACCCGCTCTTACGCAAACTATCCCCATAAATCTGCTTAACGGCGAAACAAACTATCGACGTGATGGATGGACAACAAATAAAATTCAATTGATAGCATTAATATTCTATTTTTCCAATAATGTTCGTAATTTCTTACGTTCGGAGACAAAAATCATAGTTTTATCTTTGTTGAAGCTATGGCCTGTCTCTATGAAATGGTTGGCAAACTCGGAGTAGTTATTATTTCGTAAACAATGTTCATGTTCCCTGATTCTAGTTTTAAAATTTCTAGTAGTCATACCTACATACTGCGCATCACAATCATTAGGTAGCAGAAAATTTAAAATTTCTAGTAACAAATGTACATTGAAAATTAAAACTCTTCAAAACAAAATGTCTAGAAATTATTACATAGTTAGTGCCCAAGAAATATAAAAAAAATAGTCTTAAAAATGTTATCATTTTGTATAAAAAGATGTCTTCACGAGTTTTTTTATTTATTTTTTTTATTTTTTATTAAGGAGAAAATACAGATTAAGATGTCAATTAACAAGAATATTCAAAACGACGACTAGAGAACTCACCTGCATCCAAACTATTTCTCACGAATTGACTTAAACAGCAGATAAAAACAGATACAAATATATTTACTTATTATTAGTGACCGACCGAAGGTTCGGTTTCGGTTTCGGCAAGTTTCGGCATCAGTTTCGGTTTCGGCAGATAATCGGCCGCACCGAAACTCTGCGTTCGTGAATTATCGCGCGTCGTTCGGCTGACTTCGGGTAAGTTCGTCGCTCATGTGTCATCCGCCATCGTCAGCTGAGTTCGCATCAGCCGGTTAAAATACTTAATTAATGAGGTCCTTCTTTTATAATGTAACTGTTGATTATTGACTAATTTTTGTTCCAAGGAGTGGGGGGTATTTTTATTCCAAGGAGTAGTAGGTAGTAGGGGGCATACATTAATTACGTGAGCAGTTTTTGGGTGAGATAAATTTGGGCCACTTCGTATATTATTTTCAAGTAATTGAGATTTTGCTGGACCCCCCCTCCCCTTTTAATTATCCCCCTCCCCCAAACGTAATTGATGCTTGCCCCCTTAACATATTTGTTAAATTTTGTTTTTTTTCACAGATATTTATAAAATAAATAAAAAAAATCACACTTCAATTATTTTTTTTTTTAAATTTCATTTAACACGTGTAATAAGAATGTTGTTGTGATTGTAAACGCAATTAAAATTAAAATACTCAATTAATGAGGTCCTTCCCTTATAATTTAAGTGTTGTATATTGACAAAATTTGTGTTCCAAGAAGTACTTAAAATGTTTTGTAATTTTTTATAATTTTTGTTTGTTTTATAGTAGTAATAAAAATATATGTTTTTAACATACTTAAATTATTGTTATTTTTATTTCATTTAATACCTGTTAACTGTCTTTATAAGTGTAAAAAAAAACAAATAGATTAGAACAATAGATTTTTAACATTAATAAAAAGTTTCGGTTTCGGCCGACACTGAGATTTCTACAGATACCGAAGATTCGGTTTCGGTAGAAATTCCTGGTTCGTTCGGTCACTATTTTTTTAAAAATTTTAAAAAAATTCTTTTTAAAATTTAAAATTTTTTATTTTTTTATTTATTTATTTTATTTGTAAGAAACAAACAGCTTATATACATACAACAGACATAAAAATATACACGTTAACTGCAGTGAAGCCAAAAGAGTTTCTTATGCTAATATTGTTTCTAGATGGAGTTTTAATTTATCTTAAGCTAAATTTAGACTTAGGAAGGGGAGAGGAGGGGGAGGGGAGGGAGAATATATGATAAGGATATGAGATGCTCTCTATACCTTGCACACCCCGTATCAATCCAATATCGCACGCGTTACTTCTATTCGATACTTCTGAAGGTTTAAATTAAAAATGTCTACGTTGTGAAACAATTCGTTGTATTGCGCACATATTCGAGGAATCGGGGAATTTTTTCTAAAGTTTGTTCTACAAGTGGGCAAATGAAGTAAATTCGATTGTCGGGTTAATCTTGAAGGAATATGGAGTTTTATTAAATTGGTAAGCTCTGGTGAGTCCAGGCCATTGTTTAAAATTTTAAATAATAAAATTTGATCAAAAATTAATCGTCTTGTATGAAGGGAGTTGAAGTGATGAAATTTAATAGAATCGGTGTAGTATAGAAAGTGTAGGTTAAGTTTATAATTTAAGTGTTTAAAAATTTTTTTTTTTAATTCTTTCGATCCTAACAATGTGGGCTTGGTAGAAAGTAGTCCAGATCGGTGTGCAGTAATCGTTTTTATCACATGCGTACACATGTAAATAAACGTACATCCACCGACACATTATAATGGTAATGTAGGTACCTAGACGCCGCATAAATTTAAAATCTGAAGGTGCAGTGCGTGATTTTATATTACAAGTTGAGTAAGTACTCAATAGTACATAGGTATGCTATTGGTTTAGTATCACTACAATGCCTAATAGTTTAATATACAGAACAGTGGTAAGTACTTATATAGATTATGTTCATGGGGACATAATAATAATGTATAAATTCATTAGGTTAAGCTATAAGGATGATTTATGGTTTAGTATTATTATGCCCAACAAATAGGTAATGTAGGTACATACATATATAAGAATATAAACGATAGTCACATCAGGCACATAATTATGTAAGATATGTTAGGTTATGTTAAAGAGATGATGTTATAAGGTTGAGAAGAATAATTCAATTTACCACAACCGTGTATAAAAATAATAAGAGCAGATGAAATAGAACATCTAAAATAGAACAGAATAAAGCCATCAGTATGAGGTTTAATTTTCTCGTAATAAGCAGGCTAAATTATTAATATTATTATCAGTAGATATATCTTCATGAATACTAGATAAATGAGTGGGGATTCATTACGTTGAATTATATCATACCTCAATGTCTCGATGTTTCGTTGTGGTTTTGTAGGTAGAATTTTGGATAGGTTAATTTGTGAGAAAGTTAATTATATACTAAGCAGCCATCAAATAGTAAAAATAAAACACAGGTGATCTGCAGATATAAATCAAGTAGCAATTAATAGCACCGACTCTTATTTTTTAGTGTTTGATCTGGGACGTAGGCCGATCGTCCTGGAGCCATCGTGTTGAGGATCGGGACCGGGTAAGCTGGATGTGGTGTTGGATGACGCTTTTGTTGATTTGGGTATGAGGGCGGCCGTGACATCTAACTGCTGCTGGGTGTAGATGGCTCGCTTGGTGCCATCCGGAAGCAAAACAACAATTGTACCATCGCTGGTCCAGCATCTGCTATTTGTAAATATTGACCGGGCTGATGCAAATAGTTTCTGACGTGCCACGGTAAGTGATCGGTCAGAAGAAGATGTGAGTTTTTAAGACCCTTCTTCATCTCCCAAACGGATCGACGGTCAGAATGACGCTGAAAATGAAGCAACACGGGTCTGTTTTTGTTGGCTATGGCGCGACCTAACCTCCTGGTGCACTCAATGCCCTTGATGGCATTTTCGGGGCATCCTAGGCCGGTCAACACGGCGGTCACCAGGGATCTCGTGTCTTCCGACGCTTCCTCCTTTACGCCGTGAAGGAGGATGTCACATAAATAATTATGTGACTAATGCAGTTCTTGCTTAGGTGGTTATTTTGTCTATGGTGTTTTTTTTGGACACTGGTAATTTTTGGGAGAGAGTTCCTTTTTGTTTATGGGCACTTCCTTCCGATCAACTTGGGCAGTTGGGTCGGAAATTGGTCACTCACCATCCTGGTGTTTAAATTTACGTTTAATCATGAGAATCTAAGTCGATTTTAAACCTAAAAGAACGCGGGGTGTTTTTTACGTAACACGCGAGGTTCGTGTACGAGTTATTTATAGTGGATGACGTGAAAGTCCCACTTTTTTCCGATGTGGCTGGTTGGCCGTTTTGTGGAATTATTTCTGGAAAAGGAATCGTGAAGTGAATTGCTCCTGGTGTTGGCTACTATAATATGCCTTCACGACCCCGCGTCGCAAAGTCACGGTCTGCTAACCGTAATACGCCAGACTTGGATACTGTTGGGGGCCACGTGCCTTTTGATTGGAGTTCGTCGAGATGGCCCGTGGCTGAATGCGCTCCTTGGAGGTATAGCGGCCTCCTGCCCAATTAGAAGGACGACCTTGGTGCTCTGGATTCCGCGCCGTTCCCATATGGGAAGACTGGAGTTCCCGTCCCGTCTCGTGTTTTCTCACTGCGAAGCTAGATCGCGTTCGTCTACCGGGGTTATTTCCGTATAGTTAGTTTAGCGTGTCCATTAGGAGTCCATCTGGTATGTGTATTTTTTATATTTTCTTTTGTTACCTTGGTACGAAGTTTGTACACTTCCTTGTTGCTTTTTGGTTTGGATTCAATACATTTTTATAAAGTTCCTCTTCTTTTATTTGACTGAAAACCCTACCTACATGACAGATAACTACTTGGCCCACTATCCTGAGCCCTGGTCTCTGCTCTGCCGCAAGGTTACATTTTATACGAACATGATACGTTTCAGTGGCGCTTCCAACGTGTAAAATCAGTTATTTTCGGTGCCCGAAACGTACTTTTCTGTCATGTGGGGTGGATTTTCAGTTCTTTTGCTGATAATTTTAGAGAAATCAGAGATGAATCGGTGTGTGTGCATTTATTTGGTTTTATATCTAACATTAACCGTTCTGCAGAGATTCTGTGTGTCATTCTGAAAATACACCTCATTGTGTTATGATCATTTTGTTGTGTGAATATTATTGTTTGTTTACCTTTTCGTAAGGCATGTAATTATAGTGACACCAACTTTAAGTGTTGCCATTAAGATAATGTTAAACACAAAATTCATTCATAATATCTCTAGAGATGATAACCGAAATATTGTTGGGAATATTTTTTCAGTTTACTGGCAATTTTATTTTTACTGTCAGCTGTCTATTTTTCATCTATGTAATGCTTTATCGGAGCCGAGCTGTCAATTCTTGTTGACATTTGTCAGGTTATGTGCATTGTTTACTTACAAAGCCGCGAAAGTTCATTATTAAATACATTATTTTTGTTTTTTAAACATAGGACGACTTGTGACAGACATTTATCATAAATAATTGTTTATTATAAGCTTGCGGTTACTAAAATATTGGGAGAATATAGTAACGGCACTATTCTTGTTCGCATTTGTGTCCGTTTATACCTTCATACATATAAAGGGAGTTCGTGGAACGTATGTTGTAAAAAATAATTATTATTTTAAATATTTACTGCATTCTAAGGTGATTTTATATAAATTATAAATGGCTTTGTCGTTATTGAAAATCAATGACTATTTTTCGAGTTCATACGTACAGGGTGTTTGGTAATTGACGTGTTACAAATAAATAATTAATTATAACAGTTTGGTTAATCCTATTATTACATTTATTTTCATATAATTATTTGAGAATAATAATTTAATTATAAATTAAATTAAAATTTTTATTTATTCTTTAAAAATGGCGATTTCCGACATTAATGGGGTAACCAAGGAAGAAATGATAAAATTGTTAACGGATCGTAACATCGTTCCGGAAGCTACATTATCAAGTATGCGCGAACAGGCTCGCTCTTTTAATAAAAGTTTGAAAGAGGGGAGTGCTTCCAATATGAATATAGGTAACGATAATACAGTTAGTTTAGAAAAGACTACAACCGTAATTAATAATTATTACCAATCGTCTTCTCCTCCAACTTCTTCTTCGTCCGTCCATTCTTGGGATTTAAAATTTTCTGGGTCTTCGGATGTCAGGAATTTCATTTTACGCATAGAAGAATTATCCAGATGCCGGAAGGTGGAGTTGTCCTCAGTTGTTACCTCTTTCCCTGACCTCCTGGAGGGAAGAGCTCTTTCCTGGTATAGAACTATTTTTGATGATTCTTTGTCTTGGTCAACCTTGAAAAAGCTCCTTATTTCTCGTTTTGACGTTTGTACCAATCAAACAGAAGCTTTAAAAGCTTTGTTTGCTATGAAGCAAAAGTTTAACCAACCTATAGTGGAATATGTTGAAGATGTTCAGTTAGCAAACTTAAGATTGGATGTTCCACTCTCTGAAGAACAATTGGTGGACTTAGTCTGTGACAGTCTCCAATCTAAATACGCCTTAGCCATTGCTTATTTCTCGGAAAAGAATCTTTCAGCCTTAGTAAGTGTGTGCAGTAAATTTGAAAAGCTTTCAGTAGACAAACCCGCACCACACTTTAATTCTTCTTCGCGAGTTACTTTTCCTAAAACCTCGTATCCTCATCGGAGCCCGCAACCGTCGCACCAGCCACAAGCTCAAGGCTCGTATTCTCAACGTGGTAGTTATAATCAGGCTTCCTATTCTCCACACTCGAAGTTTTCAAGTTCTGCTTCTAATAGTCAGAAAACTTTTAATTGTTTCTACTGTAAGGAACAGGGGCATACGAAACAATTTTGTCAAAAATGGAAAAAGGATAATTTTAAACATAATGAATCAAATAAATATAATTCAAAAAACTAGCCGACGATCTGTTGCGTTCTGTGCACAAGGATGACAGGAGATCGTCGTCGGTTCATAGTAATAAATCTAAGTTTACAACGCGCAACATGGACGCATGTGTGCCGTTATCTGATTGTGGACAAGATGTGAGACCACATGTTAATATTAAAATTAAGAATTTGGTTTTTTCGGGTCTTTTGGACAGTGGAGCATCTGTCAGTTGTTTCGGGGGTTCTGTTTATAATTTTTTCATAAGTTTAGGTTATAAGTTGAATAAGTTAGATTCCTACGTTACCACCGCGGATGGCAAACGTCAGGATATAATTGGTACTATGCGAGTACTAGTATTGTATAATAATATTAAGAAATATATTAAGTTTTTCGTTATTCCGTCTCTGTCCTCTTCAATTGTTTTGGGAGTAGACTTTTGGAAGCAATTTGACGTGGCCCCTCAGTTGTTTCCAAAAGTCGACAACAATGGTGATTTTGGGAAGGTGGTCAGTGAGGTTCGCAAATTAACATCAGCCTCCTTGCTGTCTCCACAAGACCATCTTAAATTAAATTCGGTTATAGTTAAGTTTAAGTCAATTTCTTTCGAAGAACGTGGTTTAGGTAAAACCCATTTAGTACGTCATAAAATAAATACAACAGGGGATCCTATTAAACAGCGTTACTATCCTTTATCTCAAACTCGCCAGAAACAATTAGAAGCACAATTAAAAGAAATGTTGGATTTAGGTGTTGTCCGCCGTTCCCGTTCAGCTTGGTCAAACCCAGTTTTGATTGTTCCTAAGAAGGATGGTTCTGTCAGGTTTTGTTTGGACTCGAGGCGCTTGAACAGCGTCACATTGGCAGATTCCTACCCCCTCCCTTACATTTCACGTATTTTAGATAAACTAAGGGGTGCTCGTTATATTTCATCGATAGATTTGAGCAAATCATTTTGGCAGATTCCCTTAGATAAGGAATCCTGTCCTAAAACGGCTTTCGTTGTACCAGGCCATGGTCTGTTTGAATTTGTGAGGATGCCGTTCGGTCTTAAGAATGCTCCTAGCGAATTGCAGCGTCTTGTGGATGCTCTTTTTGGTCCTGAGTTCGACGAGAACGTCTTTTGTTATCTCGATGATTTGATTGTTATTTCGGAAGATTTTGAGTCACATTTGAAGATTTTGAATAAAATTTATGAACGATTAAGAGATGCGGGTCTAACAGTTAACCTCAAAAAATGCGAGTTTTGTAAAGAAGAGTTAAAATATCTAGGTTATATCGTAGACGCGAAGGGTCTTCGTACAGACCCCGTTAAATTAGAATGTATTCGTACTTACCCTACCCCTAAGAATTCGAAGCAAATTAAAGCTTTTATAGGTCTTTGCGGTTATTATAGGCGTTTTATCAAAGATTTCTCTACTATTGCAGCCCCGTTGACAAAACTCACTGGTTCTAGAATGGGAATAAGTAATTTTTCTTGGACTCCAGAAGCGGAAGACGCGTTTAAAAAATTAAAAAAAGCTCTAACTTCTGCTCCCGTTATTAGTTGCCCTGATTTTTCTTTGCCCTTTACTATCCATTCCGACGCGAGCAACGTTGGGATCGGCGGCGTGCTTACTCAGGTGTTTGACGGTGAAGAACATCCTGTTTCTTTTTTCTCTAGGTGCTTAAATGTTCACGAACGAAATTACGGCGTTACGGAGCGCGAACTCCTTGCGGTATTAGAATCAGTCAATCATTTCAGGCCTTACGTAGAAGGAGTTCATTTCACAGTGGTGACGGATCACTCCAGTTTGCAGTGGTTGGTTTCGTTGTCCAATCCAACTGGTAGGCTTGCACGTTGGTCTACGCGTCTTTCCCAATATTCTTTTGATGTGGTGCACAGAAAGGGTAAATTAAATACTGTTCCAGATGTTCTTTCTCGTAAAGACGATTTTACTGTTGCTGCCATAGATTCTTCGCCTACAACTTCGGATAGTTGGTATAATAATTTGTTTTCCAATTGTATGAATAATCCCCAACGTCTCAATAACTTCCAAATTAAAGATAATTGTTTATTTCGACATTCTAAATCTCGTTTCGCTTTGCAAGAGGATACAGCCTGGAAGCTGGTTATGCCTTTTGAAGACCGCAACGCTACTCTAAGTAAAGAACACGAATCTATTAACTCTTGCCACCCCGGTGTATTCAGAACGTATAAGAAAGTTCAACTCCGTTACTTTTGGCCGGGTATGTATAATGACGTCAAAAAGTTTGTTAATAAGTGTAAAACGTGCAAGGCACATAAAATAAATACATCTGCGCCGGCTGGTATTTCTACGAATCCAAAAATAGTCAACAGACCGATGCAAATGTTGTCTATCGACCTTGTTGGACCTCTTCCACGTAGTTACGCGGGTTTTATGTACATTTTATCGGTTGTTGACGTTTTTTCCAAATATACATGGATTTTTCCACTCAGAAATGCTACTACTAAAAGCATTGTAAAAAATGTTGAACAATTTATTTTTCTAGTCCACGGTGTTCCACAAACCCTTGTGTGTGATAATGGTAAACAATTTGTTTCAAAAGAGTTCAAACAATTGTTGGCTGATTATAATGTTCCAATGCCTTTTTATAACGCCTATTACACCCCGCAAAATAATGTAGTTGAGCGGTATAACCAAACTATCGGGACTGCCTTGTCTATCTTGACCGAGTCTGACCATCGTAATTGGTCCAGATTTCTGCCTCAGATTCAGTCAGCCTTGAATAATACTGTTAATTTTGCAACAGGTTTCACGCCTTTTTTCCTTATGCACGGCAGGGAACAAATTGTTGACGGCAATTCACACAAAATTAATGTTTCTTCTAGTGTCGTGGACGTACCTTTGGATCAGTCTAGAGCCGAATTTGCAAAAAAGTTGGAAGACTTAGTTCCTATTTACGAACAAGTTTCAAATGCATTAATACAGGCCTTTAAAAAGAATGCCCAACATTATAATTTACGCCGTAAATCCGTGGTTTATAATGTAGGTGATGTCATTTGGAGGAAGAATTTTGTTCAATCCAGTGGTCCGGATTACTTTTCCCATAAGTTGGCACCTAGATTCGTTCGTAATGTTATAAAAAATAGAGTCTCGGATTTAGTGTACACATTGGCAGATATGCAAGGTAGAACTGTAGGTAATTTTCACGTGAAAGATATTGTTCGGATAGATTAGTTTTTTTTTCTTTAAGGAGGCCAATGTTGTAGTGTGCAGGCCTACCAACCCTTCACATTATTACATTTGTTTCTTTTGTGATTGTTCTGGTCTCATGATTTGGAGTTTGGTACCTCCAAATCTTGTGCTCAGTACAGATACTTAATTCTAGTTCATTGACGATAAACCGTTTATTTACCCTCGGTAAACTGGAATGTGATCCTTGTGGTCACTGGCGCCCAAATTTTGTTAGTTAAGTCTTTCTTTCCTTCGTTACTTTACCTTTTCTGTTAATAATAACATGCACTAGTTTCGAGTTTTTTTTTTGTATTATTAAACGTATGATTATTTTGGTAATAATATACTTGTTCACATGAGTACACACACACTGATTTCATACCTTGTTCCGTCTGTTTAACGGATTTAGTTGTAATGCTATTATTTTTAAGTTTATGCCCTTCTTTCTTTAGTCCACTGGAGGCTCTTTTATTGCCCATTGCCCATGGAACCTCCAGAGAACTTGAGAAGGAATATTTTGGAATTTTGTGTTTCAGAGACTTGAGCATCTTTCTGATGCACAAAAGTTCTGTTAGTTTTATTATTGATATTTTGTATTTCATAAGTTTAAGTATGGTATAGCTTTCCTAAAAGTTCTTTATATAAATCTTAGTTCATAAGAAAGTTGTTTTGTCTCTAACAAAGTTAGTACTGCTTCGGCGTGCTTAACTAATAATTAATTCCTTTGGAATTATCGCTTTGCCTCTAATACAGGAAAGTGTGTTCTGTATAGTTTTTTAAGTCTAAGTCTGTTCTGTATAGTTTTAACTCTAAATAATATAAACATTAATATCTTACTGTTAGTATCATTATTAAACTTTAAATTAAGTATTACTAGTGTCATTCATTAAAATTTTGAATTGATCACACCTCGAATAGTGTCAACTCACTGAAAGCCATAGTTGATCACACATTTTGTTTTGTTTGTACAAGAAATGCTGACTTTTGTGCACTCGTGGAGTGTTTTTTTCAAGGGGTGCCAGCTTGGGTATTACCGTGGTCTCATTTTTTTTACAAACAATGTCACTCTTTTGAGTTTTTGATGCAGGTTGTTTAATGGATTTTTGGATATCCTAAGCTGCGAGCTTAACTTTCTGTTTTGCTGTTAAGTACCAATTGACTTTTGTCATGATCTGATAGATAGGTATTGTGTTATGTAAATCCTAATCTGACCACCTTGATTGGCAGGTATTTATTGTTTTATAAAACCTGACCTGATTTGATTTTTGAAAATTGGATAATTTAAATATTATTCTAGTTTGACGACCTTTTTACATATAGGTATTTCTTCGGAATTGTAAATCCTGGTTCAATAATGACAGTTAGATGATTCAATGTAAGATCCCTACTCTGCCCACGTCTGATAGACAGTTTGTATACTGATTCTATATTACTTATAACACAGAAAAGTATTTTCTTGTGTCCTAGTTTTGCCAACATTGAACTCCATTGTTCTGATTGAAAAATGTATATTTATATAGATATTTTCTTAATTTAGGCTTCTTTAATTTTAAGTATTTGTTTATTTTTAAGTTTTATCTTAAGAATGTTAAACCGGATGGACTTAGTTAGATAGGTTACTTTTTTTTTGCTATTCAAATATAGCGTAAATTCAGTGCGAGTGAGGGCTGTTTAACCCTAAAAAGTGAAGCCAAATTGGCCTTTATTTCCTGTATAAGGAAAAGTGATCAAATTTTTTTTCTTTTCTACAATTTATTTGATTGTGTTTTTTCTTAAAATATAAAATGTTGAGTATTTTATAAATATAAATCTTGTTAAATTGACATGAAAACAACAGATCTCCTTTTTTTTAAAGTAAATTCAAAACTTTGTTTAATTTAGTAGATGATGGTTGACTCCTTGTTTTCGTGCCTTTCTTTTCTTATTTGTTCTTTATTATTAAGAAATTTTGTTTTTTAAGAAATTTACTTTTAAGAAATTTAGTTCTAAGTTGTTATTTTAATTACTAATTAATGTTTTTGTTATCATTTTTCTAGATACCTGATGGACTCATAGTTTAGTTAGTTTGTGGACTTAGTTTTTCATGTTTGAGGGCAAACATTTTCGTGGGAAGGGGGGAATTGTCACATAAATAATTATGTGACTAATGCAGTTCTTGCTTAGGTGGTTATTTTGTCTATGGTGTTTTTTTTGGACACTGGTAATTTTTGGAAAAGAGAGAGTTCCTTTTTGTTTATGGGCACTTCCTTCCGATCAACTTGGGCAGTTGGGTCGGAAATTGGTCACTCACCATCCTGGTGTTTAAATTTACGTTTAATCATGAGAATCTAAGTCGATTTTAAACCTAAAAGAACGCGGGGTGTTTTTTACGTAACACGCGAGGTTCGTGTACGAGTTATTTATAGTGGATGACGTGAAAGTCCCACTTTTTTCCGATGTGGCTGGTTGGCCGTTTTGTGGAATTATTTCTGGAAAAGGAATCGTGAAGTGAATTGCTCCTGGTGTTGGCTACTATAATATGCCTTCACGACCCCGCGTCGCAAAGTCACAGTCTGCTAACCGTAATACGCCAGACTTGGATACTGTTGGGGGCCACGTGCCTTTTGATTGGAGTTCGTCGAGATGGCCCGTGGCTGAATGCGCTCCTTGGAGGTATAGCGGCCTCCTGCCCAATTTTTTTTTTTTTTTTTTTTTTTTTTTTTTTTTTTTTTTTAATTATAAATTTAGGTTTCTCATAACCTGCCTCACTAGGCTAGCCTGTGTTGAGGCAGTAATTTTATGTCAATTTATTATACTGTGAACATACCTACACTTACATTAGAATAAAATCACACAATAGAATGGTTGCATTAATAATAACAATAACATTGGTACAATAATAACAGCATTGGTTCAATTAGAAGGACGACCTTGGTGCTCTGGATTCCGCGCCGTTCCCATATGGGAAGACTGGAGTTCCCGTCCCGTCTCGTGTTTTCTCACTGCGAAGCTAGATCGCGTTCGTCTACCGGGGTTATTTCCGTATAGTTAGTTTAGCGTGTCCATTAGGAGTCCATCTGGTATGTGTATTTTTTATATTTTCTTTTGTTACCTTGGTACGAAGTTTGTACACTTCCTTGTTGCTTTTTGGTTTGGATTCAATACATTTTTATAAAGTTCCTCTTCTTTTATTTGACTGAAAACCCTACCTACATGACAGATAACTACTTGGCCCACTATCCTGAGCCCTGGTCTCTGCTCTGCCGCAAGGTTACATTTTATACGAACATGATACGTTTCAAGGAGTAGGTTCTTCCTAGATGCGGCGTCGATGGAGTCCACCCTGAGCTCAAATCGAGCCACATCCTCCTGAAGGGCGCGCAGCTCCGAAGTCATCTTCACTTTGAATTCAGTGAAATCTTCACGCAGAGTTGAAAGATCAGAATGAGACTGGCCGGGCTTGTGAGTCTTATGTGCTGTCGATGTAGCCTTTTCGAGCCTTTTCTCGAAATCACTCATGGTGTCACTAAATTTCTGGTTCGATGCTTCAAGAGACATAATATGGTTTATGGTTTTAATGTGGGTATGTTGTAATGAAAGAACTGTCACGTATGTAAACTCATGAAATAACTGAAAATATGACTTTAGTGGTGAAAATCAACTATTTATTTTTAATGTGTTCATAATATTAAGATAATCACGCACTATTATGATATTACATAGTTTTTATTATGATAATATAAGTCAAAAAAATAATAACTTTTAATAGCGGGCGCGAACCGTACGTATTGACGCCACGACCGATGATAAACATTATACGTAATAGAGAGATGAAAGAAGTGCTCAATATTGTTATAAAAGTTTACAAATATTTTTTTTATTTTTATATAAAAAAATAGAGATAAAAAGAATGTTGTACAAAAATAAAAAAAATAAAGAAAAGTATTTAAAATTATAAACGAAGTGTGTCTAAGTTGTTGTACTACTAGTTATCTAGTTGTAGAAACCTCTATAGAAATAAGTTATTATGAAACAATGTACGAGTATGTATTGTATTTAAAATAAGCGCCAAAAGTGTTTTGCGCCAATAGATTTTTTCTCTTGTTATAATATAATAAAACAAATATAAAACTTATTTGCACTTATTTTATTTGTGACCTTGACCGGTTTCCGCCTATTAATGCCATCTTCAGACTGGTACAAATGTTAATAATCAATCAGAATGTGAATAAACAATTAGAATCATATGCTAAATCATCGGTCCTATATCCATCATAATTTTACCGCCATGTTCTAATAGTACTTTGTTTACATAGAGTCTAGAGTCTAGAGTCATATGTGATATTATTCCTACTCCAACCTGTATCTCTTTAAGTTTAACAATCAATAAAAAAATTCCAGAATATCAAACATAACAACCTTGTTAATTGACAGTTGACATAACAATAAATAAAATGGGTTGTTAATAATTAATATTGCTTATAAGTAATGTATTCCCCAAACATTAAAGTAATCTATAAACCCAAAATAATTATATCTACTGATAACAGCCAAATAAATAGAAATCCAATCGTCAAAGACGACGTAACAACAAATATGGAAAAATCATGAAATTGAATAAAATCTTTGTAGACTACCCCCCTCCCTCCCCCCCTCCCCCCATATGTTATATAATAATAAAAAAAACGTTTTTTCATCAATAGAATTTTTGTACAATATTCATTTTTTTTTAAATTTATCTTTGATTCTATTGATGAAAAGGTCACTGATGCCCGCCCCTACCGTAGGTTTTCTATCATCGTAGAAACCCATTGCAAAACCAGATTTGCCAAAAGATATATTAATTTTATTTCACCTTACAACCTTTGAAGACACCACGTTGCAATCAAAACGTAAACCATTAAAAAATTAACTGAAAATTGTATATTTTTTTTACAAGAGCTTCTCACAGGATGCCCTGAGGAAAATAATTTCTCTGGGGGCCTATGTCATCTTTGGGGATGCTGTGTTAAGGGTTTTTTTAAGGAAAGGAGGGAGAGGAGAATTGTACATTGAAGAGGATGGAAAAGGGTTTAAGGGGTTGGTAAGAATCTGTCTGTTCAGTATGTCCTGGTCATCAGCCTCCAAGACCTATACAAACCTCACCCCCATGATCCCGGGCACCCCTGCTAAATCACCAACCGTAGCAAACCATTGGGGTGACCTATGGCAGAGGTATTGGTTATCCAATAAAGGTTCCCGGGGCGGCGGTCCCCATTCCTGCCTCCCAAATTATAGTATGTTTTTCTTATAAGTTAACAGTCATAATTTATAGTACATATTTTTTATTGTTAATAGTTTTGCAATGCCATATATTCGTGCCCTTGTTTTGGTTTTTGATTGCACCAACAGCACAATATTTATACACTTTTTAAAACTTAGTAGTGGTGGAATTACATGCACGTCTTTTCAAATATTTCGATGAAAGATTTTCAACGATCGTCAGCATTGAGGCAATGACTATAGAAGCAGAACATATTTACATTTTAGATACATTTAAAGCAACTATGCATTTCAATATTGATTTACTGAGTAATGGTTGGCTACTCACCAGAGAAGGCTGGGAGTATCATCTACTCCATAACGAGGTTTCATTTCTATCTCTGAAAATCTCACCAAAAACAAACTCTTATCATCTCTTTGCATTATTACAACCCGCGATCCAAGACAACAATTATTCTTTTAAAAAAATCAGCAACCACAGAAAGAATATTTTTCCAATGCAGTCGCTAGCGCTGGCTTCCTTTATTAAATAATAACAAGAAACCAATCCAAAACCATGGATCCAAGTGTTTATTCTCTCTGACCCTCATGGTTATAAAGAAAACACGGCCGTATCAAGTCGACAAGTAGGTAGTGTTATTATTCGTCTGCAGCTTTATTTTTTTTTGGTTCTAGTCTATGTTCTATGTATCCATGTGTATTCTCTCTATGCCTATATTGTCTGATGTTTTCTTAGACAAATTGTTTTTATAATGTCTGAACAAATATTATGACGGGTCTGACGTCTCTTATAGAACTTACTCGTGTATAAATATACTCAACTCATATATCTATTAGCTTGTGGGACGTTTGGTACTGCGTTGGTGAAGTATTTGTTCAGAGCAGTTCTTTGGATGTGTTTCTTTAAGTAATTAAGTATTCCACTGATATTTCTGTAGAATATTACATTAGTTATTGCGCTGGAACTCTTCGTATTAGAAGATCTGCCAGTTAAAGATTGATAAATAATAATCAAGTACCTACTGTGAATTTTAAGACAAAATGCTGTATTTAACAGGGGTGTATTTTGTTCTACCAAGAATTTATCACATTTCCATCGAAAATTATTATCTGTTTTAAATACCGTCCAGCTATGCAACAATTGTTGCGATTTTGAAGTACTTGACACTATTAGCCTCTAATACTTATTATAACCATGTTTAGTTGTTGAGGATTCAAGGACTTGTGTGTAAGTAAGAACTGATATTTTTTCTTTCGTTAAGAGGAACAGCTGCGCAGTGGAGGTTATCCACCACTTACCCGCCCTGGTATAAGTAACTGATGGTTACTCATTCAAGGCTCTCGCAAGATTCTATTTTTTTGTTGTTAAACGAAGCTACATTTATTTATTTTGAACGAATCTAGACCTCCAGTGTCCCTGCGTACGTTGTTAGAAAGCAGTATGCAAGTGCTTAACAGGAAAATAAAACATAATACAACAAATCAGGTTAGTAATACAAGCAAAATAATATTTAAAGCAAAACAAAACTCATTCTAGAAGCTCATGAGGCACCATTGCATCATGTGAAAAACCCTGGAAGCGCCTGTACAAATAGGTAGAGAACATACGATAAACAATTAAGTCTCAAATCATTTGGCAAGTACCGATAAAAAATGCCAATTGCATTCAGCATGATATAAACCACACTCAGCATCCGTATCCCTTAGCCAACCACCCAGTGAAGCCTCAAAGAAAGTTAGTTGAATAATGGAGGTAAAATACCTGAAAACTTAAATAAAAATTCAGCGTTTAGTAATCGGAGGCGGGACAAAGGAAAGTTAAGGCCGTTTAAGCAAGCTTCAAGCCTTCAACATATTATTGGGAAACATAAAAAAAACAGAAAAAAATACACAAAATAGAATGAACACGACATAAATAGATAGGTTACATTATTATCACTATCAAAACAATTCGCAAAGCAAATCTGTAAATTTTGAAAATAAAGTTAACACTATAAATATAAATAAAATATTTCATTATATACAATTAACACAATAGACACAAAACATACAATAAACACGAAACAAATAATCACAAAACAAATTTACAATAAAAACAAATATACAATAAACAAATATACGATAAACACAAAACAATATAATTCACTAAATATTCCAAGCAATAAAAGTAAAAGAGTCATAAATAGAGTGTCCGAGGGTTCAGATGCAAAATACACCTGTTACCTACATGATTTTACTGCTAATCTGCGACTCTAAGAACAGGCCATCTCTCTACCCAGACTTTCGTGAATTTCCTCAGGCACTCAAAGTTCACCTTATCCGAAACGAGATCTGTGTTCCAAACAGGAACAGCTGCGCAGCCTTTTTCATACAGAATTTAATTTTAATCTGAGGACAAAATAACCAACCAAACTGGGTAATTTGGGAATCGGGTATGGGTACCGCCGCCCTGGAACCAATTTTTGGATTACCAACACCTCTGCCATAGGTCTCACCAAGTAGTTAGCTGTGTTTGGTGTACTTAGCAAGGGTGCCCGGGTTCATGGGGTGAGGTTTGGCAGGCCTGATCGGTAGAGACTGGTTGAGGAAGACCTGCAGACCTTTCGAGCAGGACTCTCGGAACATCGCCTTAGCCGTGGGTGGGGAGGATTGATTCATTCGTCCCTCACTCCTGGACACACTGACCCCCAGTTTCCTACCCACCACTCATACATTTTTGCTTCCCACTACTTCCTCTCCCTCCTTTCCCTAAAAAGACCCTCCACACAGCATCCCCAAAGATGACAAAGACCCTGAGAGGAATTATTTTCCCCAGGGCCACCTGAGTGGAGCTAATGTAAAAACAAAAATCTTTTTAATCAAAAGTTTTGCAAGTATCTTGTAGGAACATGTGCTGTTTAATTTATTTTTGGTTTTTAATTATAAAATATTCGTAATTAAAAATATATTATTTTATAAAAATAATTTTATTGATGGCTATGGAGGTCACCTTGACATTTTTTTGAGTTAGTTATTATTATTAAAAAAATAACTTACTCTACCTAATGAGTTAATATAATTGAAAAAGAATTAAAAAAATAATTTCATTAAAAAGCATTTCTTTGTGTAGAAAGTTTAATCACATCAGACAAATTTGTGTTAAAAACGTTTATCAGTCGTTTGCAATTTGTGTTTACATCAATCAAAAAGCGTTTTTTTAATATTTTTCATCAGATTTCTACAGTATATAAAGCAAAATAATTTTTATAAATAATTATTAGTAAATATATACTAGTGTTTCATTCAACTATTACTGCTTATTATATTTTTTCCACCTGAAAACAACCAACTTTATTTTTGCGAGAGAGACACTGTTAGTGTTAAATCCGTCGCTGTAAATTCAATAGCCTAGCGACGGATTTAACACTAACAGTGGTAACAAAAATAAAGTTGGTTGTTTTCAGGTGGAAAAAATATAATAAGCAGTAATTGTTGAATGAAACACTAGTATATATTGAATCATTTGGCGGGTATAAGATAAGCCGCCATAGCTCAATTGGGAGAGCAGCTGACCGGCAATCAGAAGGGCACGGGTTCATGTCCCGTTGGCGTCATGTATCTTTTCTCGGAAGATTTTTAATTATTATTAACTTACAAATTAATAATTCCCAATATTGCCTCTAAAATCATTAAATATTTATTTCTTTAATTATTTTAACTACCTATAATTAATTATTTGATTCATAAATACAAAAAGTAGCACATCCTTAATAGACATTTGCTATAGGTAACTTTAAAAAATATATATTATTCACTTTGGTTAAGTATTTTGGTCCCAATTACAAAATGAAATTTTCTAAGAAAATGGCTCCACAGCCGTTCCCCCTAAGCGAGAACATATAATAGCGGTAAGCCATATTACGTTAGGAGACTTATAGTTAGTTTATTAAATACTAGCTGAAGTCCCCGGTGATGATGTTTTCGAAATCAAATGTTGACAGTGATCTTCCTTTGCAAATCAAATCCACACCTCCCGCTTGCCAGCCCGCTCGTCCACCACATCCAGTCATTCTCTTTTACATATTATATATTTCAACCAATTTACACAAAACTTTGACAAATTATATACCTACACCTTCCTCATGAATCACTCTATTAAATGGTGAAAACCGCAAAATCCGTTCAATAGTTTTTGAGTTTATCGCGAACACGTAGATAGGTATAACATTATTATCTTAATACTAGCAGAACCGGCCACACGTTTCTGTGGCTAACTATACCTTTATAACCAACGTCATCTGTTAAATCAAATCCACAGTCCGCACCACGCTGCCCGCTGCCCTCTGCCCACTGCCACTTGGCCAGATATGTTATGTATTTCAACCAATTTACACAAAACCTTGACAAATAATATACCCAAAAACCTTCCTCATGAATCACTCTATCGGTGACCCGACAATTCGTCCTGCGACAATTCATCCGGCGACAGTTCATCCTGCGACAGTTCATCCGGCCGACAGTTCATCCTGCCGACAGTTCATCCCGCCGACAATTCATCCGGCGACAATTCATCCTGCCTGATTATTTAGAAGATTTTTATTAAGTAAGTATGCAAAGAGGATATACGGCCGTACAACCAAAATCCATATACTTATATCTGAAGGCATCTTGAGTGGAAATCCGCTGTAAAAATATTTTTACTAACAATAATTTCGACTTTCCGAAGAAGCATGCGTGAATAACAAAATACGACATACTTATACTTATAGGTTAGGTTAGGTTGAATTGTCAGGATGAATTGTCGCCGGATGAATTGTCGGCGGGACGAACTGTCGGCCGGATGAACTGTCGCAGGATGAACTGTCGCCGGATGAATTGTCGCAGGATGAACTGTCATGGAACCACTCTATCTGTTGGTGAAAACCGCATGAAAATCCGTTGCGTAGTTTAAAAGTTAGTTACTAGTTCACTTACATTCAATGACTGGGATGTCTGAAAACAGCTAAAAGAAAAATACAAAAAAGTAGTCAACTTTTTTTCTAAATTTGTTAATAAGTTCTTTCACGAAATGCTCTCAAAACAAACATAACATAAACACATTTAATATTTAATATGTAGGTATATTATTATACGTGAACACGTTTAATACTCATTATTAATATATAAGTTGCCAGCGTGTTTGCCCGTTAGTGAGGGACCAGTATTACTTGTTCCATCTTTGTATGAGGTGCACTTTATTTTCCTTACTAGGTGGGATCCTTTACTTAGCGGAAAGTTAAAAGCTAATGCTAATAAATGGAAACACCTGATGCCAGCGCTTTCTGGCGACGCCTGGACAAACTAACGACTTGTTTGAAGCGGTACCTTCTCTACTGAATCATGGTTAGTGAAATTACCCATTAACTATTTTAATATTGAAATAGTGTATGGGCAAGTTGTGTACAACTGATATATATTATAAATTAGAACTGTTCTCTTCGGTGGAAAAATTGATGGTTTGCGTAGAGACGTGCTTTTTTCACTCTAACATAGATATACAGCAAGCTTAAAAAAATATTATTATTACTATCTTCTAACCATACAATTTAAATGTTTACTTTGTACTCACTGTTTATAAAAAAAACTGGATTTGTTAAAAAATATTTTAAAGATAATCTAAAAAAAAAAAAAAGTTTCCAACTAATCTAATCTCAAGAATAACTTGTAACTCAGTTTCCTAGTGATACTCCTGTAACAGACGTATCAGCGTCTTTACAAGACTGTAAAAAAGTACCGGGTCTCGTGCACGCCTTCCAGAGGTTCACGCTGATGATGATGGTTAGAGTTGGCTGGCCTCCCTACATCCAGTGGTAATGGTCCTGGATGCGCCTAGTTTCTGCCTGAGCGGTGCCTTGGCAGTGCCCAGAGTTAGGGCTGACTGCAGCGGTAGGCACCAGGTACTCGTTCAGGCAGAACTTCAGCAGGAGGCAGCAGGTGGTAGACTTCCAAAGGTAGGTGGTAGGGAAACTTCCGAAGAATAAAGACAAGTATTTGTTGAGTAGAGATGAGAAGAGGAACTGAACTGATTTATTAGGAAAAATGTGGGTCCTTTTATACCCAAATTTGGGGTAAAAGGTGCCCACGTGGTACATTTTTGTGGTGGGAGGTTAAACCTCGCCCGTATGTATAAATAGGGCGGCGTTTCCGTCTTTCGACTTGACGACCAAATTTTACAACACACTAAATCAAGAAAATCCGCTTATTAGAGGGCTGGGTGATTACAACAAAAAAGCTGACTTAAATTTCAAATACAAGCATCGAATGCCTAAGCACCTTATCATGCAGTTTCCATGAGTACTGTTGTATCCTTTTTCCTTAAAACCCTTATTCATTCCTTACATAACCAGAGGCGTAGAGTAAATCCGCCTATGAAATGAACCCCATATTTTATGTTTTTCATGCCCGCAGGTAGAAGACGAAATAACACTAGACCACAGCAGAGGACACGGACAAGCAATGAAATATTTACATTCAGTAAATTAAAAAGTAAAATTGAGTAAAAAGTTCAGAACTTAATATTTTTCCTTTTCTTTGAATTTGTATGAGGTTTTTTATCCAGTTAAGAATTTTTCCTCATAAAGCACAATAATGTAACGTAAACTCAGTCAATTAAATACAACCATCAGATGGTAATAGTAATAAGGCCAAATGAGCCGCAGTACTAGTCAGCTAGAAACATGAAGGGTATTGCAAAGCCCTAGCTAGTTAGAGGATTACGAAAGAATCCATAAAATCAAAAAAAAAAAAAAAAATCACACCTTATTTTGGCGGTGCCGCTCGTAAAAGTGGTCGCTTAAAATTGCGTTTTATACATAATTATGTAGGTTACATTTATAATATATGGGTACATGTTTTAGTGTTTACATATTTGGGGGGGTAATCTTTATCCCTAGATTTTTAGTTTGGTGAGTTTAGGGTAATTTTACAGTTTATTCTAGTTTTTTTTTGTTTTGGCTAATTGTGAGAAGTTTGTATAAGGAATCTACTATTTTTCCCAGGTCCCTCGCAAGACTAGCTACTGAAACCTGTTTGTTTCACCGTCTTGCGAGGTCCCTGGATTTTTAAAATGGGAAAAAACGGATTTGGTAAGGAATTTTTCTAAGTCCTTTGTTTGACCTGAAAAATGCCCTAGTGTTGAGAGTTTAAGGGTTAGAGGCTTAAAATCTCTTTCCCTGAATGCCCGGCAGGACTCTGGAATGAAATGTGTTGATTTCATCGTCCTGCGGGTTGTGAGAGTATAATTAAATGAGAGTATATAAAACATAGTCGGCTTCGCTCGCTTTCCTGTAGGGCCATAACCACAAGGAAGGCAAGGAAGAACAAGGAAGCATATTTTGCTTCGCTAGCTTTCTGTAGGGCCATAACCACAAGGAAGGAAAGGAAGGATAAGGAAGCATATGTAAATAATATGAGTTTAGAATGTCTCCCGGTGGCAACCTTAGCATGTAAGCATTTATTTGTCGCACCGGGGCATTGTACATAATAAAAAGGGAAATAAATGATAATATTTTACATAAATATTTCCGGCGAAAAGATCGTCGCTGGCGGCATGGTACTAACGAGCTTCGTGGCCAGAAATTTCGGAGGAAATTCCCAAGAAATGACCACTAAATGTAGAGGATGCCGCCAGTGATGACTTTTGCCGAAAAAACAAATGAGGGTATGTAACACGTCGGTTACAACTCCATTCTTTAAATAAGTTAAATTTTGTTTTGTTTTTAACAACTAATTACAATAATTCTAGATACATTATCCAAATAATAAAATTGTTTGATAGTTGATAAATACTTATAATTACATAACACCGAACTTACAACTTATTGTTTTTTTTTTACATTCACATTGTAATTTAAGAACTTATGATATAATACAGCATTTAAAAAATGTACGCTACTCTTCCATACACAAGCTAATGCTTCCATGGAAGAGTGGTATTAATTAAGATATTTGAACATGAATGTACGCAAATTATTACATAATCTAAATGTACATTATATTTCATATGCTAAAATAAAATAAAAAAATAAAAAAAAAAATAAAAAAAAAATAAGTGAAATGTATTTAACATAAAAATTATAATTATTTTTGTTTAAAACTGAATGATATATTTTAACAATAATTAACAATTTTACTTTTTGTACCGCTGCCCCAGGAACCATTTATTGGATAACCTAACCAACACCCCTGCCATAGGTCACTCCAAGTGGTTTGCTACGTTTGGTGATTAAGGGTGCCCGGGTTCTTGGGGTGAGGTTTGTCTAGGTTCGGCGAATGCGTTTGCTAACCTACTGAGTGGTGGACCAGATCGGGAGAGACTGCTTGAGGCAGACATAATCTAAACCTCTCCGGCCGGATTCTCTCGGACCATCGCCTTGCACCTTGCAGGGATGGATTCAAATGTCTCTCACTCCTGGACACATCGACCCCCGATTTCTACCAACCTCTCATACCTTTTTCCTTACCTGAACTTCCTCTCCTTCCTTTCCCTAAAAAAAACTTCCCACACAGCATCCCCAAAGATGTCATAGACCCCGAGGGATTCTTCCCGAGGGAGGGGAACAGGTGTGTTTTGATTTGAACTGTGAAACGCTGTCTTACTTAAACAACAATTAACAAGCACGAAGCTCTCAATTTAAATAGTTTGAAGCTAAGTATCTACTTGTTAAGCAATAGATATAGTTGTGAACGGTAAATTGCGTTGAGTGAGTTTGTGAATTGAGGAGGAATGTTCGTGAGACACATTGATGTAACGTTAAATGCAGACGATGCGATTAATGGGGGACTGAACGCATTGGTCACAAGATACAATTAATGAATTCTGTTGCCAACCCTGATGTATGGCAGTAAGCCGTAAGTATGGCGCACTGCATCATCCAGAAAAAAAGAACACAGATCTATTATTTCAAGAATTTTCCAATGAAAACACTTCATTACATACAATCGTACCTGGCAACATTGTTTTTTTTTTTCATTACCACCGTTTTAATTGAATTTTATTGTATTTCATCTCAGTTTTATTTCAATTTATTATGTATTTATAACTATCTTTTTTTCAATTTTAATACATTAATGAAGGTCCCAGCACTGGTAAAGCACCCAGTGAGGCCCACATTATCAAATAATGTTTTAAAAATAAAGTAAAGTTATTGTATCAAATTGCAAAAAAATAAGAATAATATAATACGACATATTATTAATAAACTCAATAAAAAAAAATTATGAATTTATTTTCATAAGGAGATTCATGATAAATGAAAAAGATTTTTCGTACTTATCTTTTTTTTTGATTTTTTTCGTTTCGTTGGTCCTTTTTTTATGATTCTGTATTATTTTTTGTTGTATTTGTTTTCTTCTTACTGTAAACATCTTATACCCATGATGGGATCCTAAATTTAAAAAAAAACATATTCACAACCTAACGAGGAAAAGAAATGAACATGAAAAGTGCGCTCCACGGTAGAATTTGGCAGCCACCTCTGGTCTCGAGCTCCAAAATACCTTAAAAATACCCTCGACTCCGTGCAGAAACGGGTAGTCCGTTTGATAGATTCTCCCATCTTAACAGATGGATTGTAATCCTTAGAACATTGGCGTCTGGTGGGGATACTATCCTTGTTCTACCGGTATTACAATGGAAGATGCTCCGAGGAATTAGCGTCATTGATCCCTTCGGCACCGGTGCATGGTCTTGAAACACGCCAAACGCGTGCCCAACATTTGTACACGGTTGACATTTGTCACATGAGAACAGGTCGCTTCTTCGACTCGTTTTTGTGTTCAATAGCTTGGCAGATTAAATGATTTGCCGGCCTCTGTGTTTCCTCCTTCCTACAACATGAATCTCATCAAGACCAATGTTCATTCCTTCATATTCTTAAAAAGACCCTCCACACAGCATCCCAGATGACATAAGCCCTGAGGGAAATTATTTTCCTCAAGACCTCCTGGGTGGTTATTGTAAAAAAAAAAAAAACTAAGACTCGCCTTCAGGAAAAAAAACAGAGTCAAAAGTCATTGATGTACGGAGCATTGAAAATATTTGGAGAATTACCAGAAGGCATTTAAACTTAAATTGCGAAGATATGTGATTGATTTGGTAAAGATGTGTTATTTTAAGTGTATGTACCTATATATAAGGAAATGAGGATTGTATTAGGACATAGATAACTATGTACCTATTTAAAATACCGCAATAAACAACCTGTTGACCAACTTGTATCTAGCAATTACATTTTAAGATTTTCACGGCCAAAAGTATTTTCGTTATTTGTTTTTGGGGTGTTATGCCGTGTTGCGCTACCTCCTTCTTTAACCAATGTTTCGGACAGCGTTGCAGTGTCCATAATAAGGGCAGATCCGGTAAATGTGTAAAGAAGGAGGTAGCGCAACACGGCATAACACCCCAAAAACAAATAAATGGCATGATTTTTTAAAAATAAGTTTGTCTTTAGAGCCCGTTCAAAATTCAGCCTGGAAATTAATAAGAGCTGGGGGAAGTTTATTCCAAACGAGAGGGCCAGTTAACGAAAAGATCGATCATAGTAAACGGATCGATTTGATCTAGAACGTTCGATCAAACGATCAGTAACATTTAGATCTGCTGACATTAGAGCGTGACGGCCAGCGCGCGTAGCCCAACGGTAAGGCTCTTGACTCGCAATGGGAAGGTCACGGGATCGAATCCCGGAATGGCAAATAAATTTTATTGGATTAATTTGTGTTATTTCACAATTTATTCATTTAAAAACAATAAACAGTATTTTTGCGGTGGAGTTTTTTTTTGAGAAATTTCAGTGGAATATACTCTTAGTTTCGTCGTGGTGTAAGACCACCATTCAGAATGAAATGGTTTTAGCCGTGTTTGGTGATCAGATCTGAATAGCCAGATACTTCCCCACCTTCCTCCTCCTCTTCTCCTTTGCCTCCCCGCTAGCTTCAGCCTCACAACATACCCCAATTGGGGATGCCATAGTCCCACTGGCTTCAGATGGGAGCAGTTGGGACTCATGTGCGGTATACACATAAAAAAATGTTATTTTATAATATATATAATATAATATCTTTATTTGAAAAACAAACAGCTTTACAAAAAAGAGTGGTAAAATAAAACAGTAAGCCTAAAAACATGTTTTCGCTGATAGAATGTTTGTTTTGGATGAAATATTTACTAAAGATACTAATATTTATTAACGTAAAACATCCGTTAAACTTAAACCTATGTTTAATGCTTATGACTTTTATTAAATTTAAAAACTTTAAATAATAATTACGATTGGCATATTTTCGTCCTTTTATCTCGACAACCCATCCACCCCCAAGACAAAATCCTGGTTGCGCCGCTGTCTGCTTCCATAAGAATCGAATTTATTTACATACATTATTATCTTTATCCATGAACCTTCTATTCTTCAGCCTTATTCTATAAACCTTTGAAACTCAATTCAATCAGCCCTGACCAGTTCGACAGGCAAGTTACAAATGCCCGGCATTAGTAACTTGCTTCTACGTGCAATTTGAGAAGCAGATCCGAAGCTGAAGCCGGGGTTTCGGGTTCACGGCATGAAATATTGGATGCACTTTGATTAAGCTGGAGCCCATAAATATTATTCGTCGGACGTCTTGCTGTATTTGCCGAACTGGACTGGGAATCAAAGTAGAATGCTCCAAGGGATATCTGTTACCAATAAAAAAATAGCATAACGAAAGAACGAGACCTTACTTGGAATCAAAAAACTACATCTTCAAAATACTAATTTCGATTGGGCCTGTGATTGTAACAGGTTCAATATTAATTTATTACATATTTAATAAATGAAACAATTTAACTTTGTTTGAACCACTTTTATATTTGAGTAAATCCGACCGGTTTCAGAACGAACGTTCCTTCTTCAGGGTAAATGTATACTGATTTGACAGTTTTGAAATATGGATGGGAACAATGTATTATTATGGTAGGGGTGGAGCTGTTGCTAGGTATTAATGAAGAATGGGTGGGTAGGGGAACACATCCATGATTGGGCTGTAAGACAATATTTTTTGTTTGTCGATAATAGATTCATTATTTTAAAGGATTTTTTTTTTATTTCCAAGGCTTCTAAGTTATCTAAACGTTTTCCTTTATGATTAATATGAAGAATATTTATCCCCGTACTTTTTTCAAAACTATGCTTATTTTCAATGATATGGTTAGCGAACTCAGAAAAATTATTATTATTAAGACACCTTAAATGTTCTTCGATTCAAATTTCAAAATTACGAGTTGTTTTTCCAATATAAAATGAGGGACAATCATTACATTTGACTTTATATATTCCGGAATTAGTATAATCAGTATATATTTGCCCTGAAGAAGGAACGTTCGTTCTGAAACCGGTCGGATTTGCTCAAATATAAAAGTGGTTCAAACAAAGTTAAATTGTTTCATTTATTTATAATGAATAACCACAAAGTTATAGCTACATTCAAAAGTATATTATATATTTATTTGAACACAGCCCTTGAGGTAATTTTATATAAATATTAGTATTATTAATGAACTCAGATTTGCAACGAGAGATGTGAAGGTAATAGAGATATCGAAAGAAGGGTAAATGCAGGTAACTCCACTAATGGAGGAATGAATGCCGTTGGCGCTAATAAAAAAATGTCAAAAGAAGCAAAGCTAGCACTCCACAATGGAGTCCTGGTACCTACCGTGATGTACGAGTATGGCAGTGAGGCATGGAACTGGCAGAGGAAGGATGAAGGTAAACTGAATGCTGTTGATATGAGATCCCTGAGGCGGATGTGTGGTAAAACCATGTATGATCGTGTGAGAAATATCCGCCTGAGAAATATCCATATGAGGATATCCTCAAAGAATGTAAGGCTGATGTAAGCATAATGAGTAAGATTAAGAAAGGGACGCTCAGATGGTTTGGGCATGTAGAGCTAATGAAAGAAGAAAATAGTGTGAGAAGAATATATGACGCAAATGAGAATGGAAGACGAAGTCGGGGCCGCCCGAGGAAGACATGGCATGATCAAGTGAATCAGATACTTGAGTCAGGAAATGTCAAAAGTCAAAATAATAGAAGAGCATGTATGAGACGATATATGATGTGAGTGAGGCAAAGAGTGTGTGCCAAGACCGAGTTGTTTGGCGGTCCGTCCTCTCTGCCTACCCCTGCGGTGAAGGTTAGTTAGTTAGTTATTTAACTCTAATTTTATTGAATTTACGTGTCATTTTCAAAACTGGTACATAAAGTAATATTTTAACAAAAAAATATTTTAATTGTCGTTTACAAAATAGGATATGATGTCCCAAGAATTCAGGGATGGATATATTTCTTACATTTCAATTTCTTATGGTTAATCTTGGCAAGTAAAGATATTTTTGGGGTATTTTGCCGTGTTGCGCGATCTTTTTCTTTAGCCAGACAGCATAGCGGTGTCCACTATCAGATGTGTAATCTAAGACACTGCAATGCTGTCCATTATCAGTTGGCTAAAGAATGAGGTAGCGTGTAATACGGCATAATACCCCAAAAATAAATCACGATAATAAAGCAATAATACTTTTGGCCATGAATATTTAAAATCAAGTAAAGTTAGATTTCGTGATTTTTCAAGACCCTGCGCTAGTTTTCAAATAATAGGTTAGAAAACTTATGTAATGATTGGTACCATTATGTGTGATATTATGTAAGATAAGTACCATTGATCATTGATAGTTAATTACGGATATTCTAAAAAGTAAATTTGTTATGGTTTTTTTTTTTAATTTTTTTTTTGTACCACACAAGAGTCTCAGCTGCTCCCGTCTGGAGCCAGTGAAACTGTGGCAACCCCAATTGGGGTATGTTGTCAGGCGGTTGGAGGTAGTGGGGAGGGGAATGAGATGGGGAAGAGGAAGAGGAAGATGGGGAAGTACCGGGCTATTCAGATCTGGTCACCAAACACGGCTAGCGCCATTTCAAGCAACGTTTCAATTCTGAATGGTGGTCTTACACCAGGGCGATATTGAGAGTGTCTTCCACTCTGGAACAAATGTGCGGCAAATATACTAAATATTATTTTAAATGAATTAATTGTGAAATAACATTTATTTGCCCATGCCGGGATTCAATCCCGCAACTATCGATTGCGAGTCAAAAGCCTTACCCCTAGACCACGCCGGCCGTCATATTGTTATTGTGAAGTTACTATAACTTTATTGTTGTTTCTTCTGTCGCTTATTCAGACATTCTCGTATAACAGTTCGACAAGCAAGTCATTTTTCTTCTGGTGAGGAAGGAATTATAATCAAATGAAGACAATATTAGCTAAACTCAAAACGAAAATCTGAAAACAGAAAAATCAAAAAAACATATGCTCACATCTAGGCCTCGAACTCAGAACCTACGCCTTGCCGGGGCGGGGCTCTATCAAACGAGGTAATGTGTCCCTATCCGATTCGGTCATATTTAACTGTATCATACTTTGACTAAGAACTATCAACACCATCTTCATTTTCTTAACGCATATTTTTATTGGCTGCTATCTTTATGTATGATTGGAAGATTCAAACCCGAACTAAATGCTATCTAAATAGTGTCTGTGCGACATCTCTTGACTTTTTTCTTCAAGCATTTAATTATTTAGCATTTAAAATGCAATAGTATTTATCATCATATTAGTTAAGTACTTACTATATGTGTTTGATTATAGCAACACACAGCTGAACATATTAAACTCATATTGGATAGGAAAATTTAGTAGTTTTAGATAGTGAAAATTTTTTTAAACTTAGAAATCAAATTCTTATATTCAATTTAAAACTCCACACCAGAACTTTACGAAACAAGAATATGTCTCCAATCTACAAATAATATAACTTAAACGCGTGAAGAAAAGAGTTCTTTGAATGTTAATATTCATGGAACAGTCTACAAAGAATGAAACATGCAAAAGAAGTTCCAACTTTACCCAATACGGAAAAATGATAAGTCTAAGTGATCAAACATCGAAAAACAGTACCAACATATTATATAAGTCATCCATCTGATCATTTGGATTTAAAAGTTATATGCAGGGTGTTAAGGGACGTACTTGACTTACTTTAACCAGTGATTCTTGACATTATTTGGAGTAAAAAATGTAAATGAAATTTTGGTCTCCGGTGACATTGTTTTTTTTTTTGTTTTTCTACAAAAACATAAAAAAATGGTAGTTGTTGAACAGTTTGAGGCGGGGTAAGGGGTTCGTCGGACACCCGGCTGAGTGACCAGTGACGGCATGCGAAAGAAATTTTATTTTTGTTTGATTTTGAAGAAAAATTTTTTGAAAAAAAAAGTGGTCAAAAAAAGTCACCGGAAACCAAAATTTCATTTACATTTTTTACTCCAAATAATGTCAGGAATCACTGGTTAAATTAAGTCAAGTACTTCCCTTAACACCCTGTATAGCATATTTGCCACAAGCGAGAATCAAATGAACATTACCATTAACGTTTTCCAAGTCCTTAAAAATTAGACTAATAGTTATATTTCGCATCCATTCCTACCACGAAAGGTTCAATTTCGTCAAATTTCTTCAACTAGTGGTCCAAAACAGCAATTTACAATTTCATCTCCGTACATATTAGAGAGTACTGATTTTTTTTTATTTACTAGGGCCAGTCAATAAGTAATGCCTCGTATTTTTTTCTCCATTAATTGTCAAGTAATAAAAAATGCAATTACAACATTTCATCTAGAAAATTGCCAGTTAAACACAAAAACGTTGAACACATCTTTGTAATGCTAAATATTTCATCAACAAAAATCATTATAGCCTGTACTTATATTCCACCAATGTCAGATCTGCAAATATACAAAAACCACATCGAGGATGTAGAAACACTAAAATATAAATATCCTAAAGCCAAATTTATAATTGTAGGCGATTACAATCTTCCGAAAATTGACTGGTCTTTCGATAAGAACAATGAAGTGATTATTAACGAAACAGAAGTGCAGTGTGCCAAATCAAAGGAAATGCTCGATATGTCTTTTTTCCTAGGACTTAAACAGTTAAATAAAGTGCATAATTCTTATAACCGAATGCTTGACCTAGTATTTTCTAGTGACTTAAGGACAGTGGTAGAAAAATCGGACGAATTGTTATTACCTTTAGACCAACACCATCCAGCGTTAGATATTATTATTACAAATGTGTCTAGAAAATTGGAGAAATTAAAAACTTCATCGTACAATTTTAATAAAGCTGACTACACAAATATTAATTATCTTGACCATATAGACTGGTCATTTCTAGAAGATGAAAACAATATTGAAAATCAAGTCCAACAGTTTTATTCAATCCTAAACACTTCAAAAGAACGTCATGTTCCAAAAGTTAATTTTAATGCATCCTTTTACCCCACATGGTTTTCAAAAGAATTAAAAGAATTAATTTATACTAAAAAACAAACTCACCGAATATATAAGCAATCTAGAAACGTAGATGATTATATAACGTTTACTAACTTAAGAAGGCAGTGCAAAGAATTGTCCAAAAAATGTTATAATGATTATATTAGTTTAATAGAAATGGAGGTTCATGATAATGTAAAAAAATTGTGGAACTTTTCTAATGCTCAGCGAAAAAATGACTGTAGTTTACCAAATATTATGCATCTGAATAACAATTGTGCGGACAGTACCGAAGGCATTGTCAATCTTTTTGCAGATTTATTCAAAAGTGTTTATGATGATAGTATTCCTGATAATGAAATCCCAAACGATATATCACTTGAAGAATCACTTAACCTAAACCATTGTTTTATTGAAATAAACGCTATAGAAAAGGCTATAAAAGCATTAGATACTAATAAATCCGCTGGACCGGATGGTTTCCCTCCAAAATATTTAAAATCTTGTGTTCGCAGTTTGACTTATCCACTATTTAAACTATTTAATAAGTCTTTGTCGTCAGGGTGTTTTCCAAATCAGTGGAAAAAAAGCTATCTTACGCCTATTCATAAAAAGGGAGATAAAAGCGATGTATCTAACTACAGACCAATATGTATATTGTCCGCTATTCCCAAACTATTTGAATCGTTAGTCCTAGATGTCATTATTAAACAAATTAATAATATTATTGTACCCAACCAGCATGGCTTTATCACAGGTAAATCCACTCTAAGTAACTTGATCATATACGAAAATTACATAACTGATTCTCTTGCCTTGAAGCATCAGGTGGATTCAATTTATACTGATTTTTCCAAAGCCTTTGACAAAGTAAGGCGACATATCCTTGTACAAAAATTAAGTATGTTGGGCATCAAGGGTAATCTATTAAGTTGGATTGATAGTTATCTTAGTAAAAGAGAGCTATGTGTGAAAATAAAATCTGTGGAATCTTACGTTTTCGAAGCCACAAGTGGGGTTCCTCAGGGGTATCACCTGGGACCAATTCTTTTTTTGTTATTTATTAATGATATTGTTAGCATATTTAAAGATGTGGAAGTTCTTCTCTTCGCAGATGACTTGAAAATATATAAAACAATACGTAGTTTAGACGATTGTTATACTTTGCAACTTAATTTAAATAAACTATATCGTTGGTGCATCATCAACTCTCTGTTTCTTAATATTAAAAAATGTCAGGTCATTCGTTTTTGTAAAATACGAAATCATATAATTTATGTATATTCGCTAAATAACGTAAAATTGACAGCTGTCACTCAAATCAGGGACTTGGGTGTTATATTTGATGAACAGTTAACATTCAATCCGCATGTAAATGAAATCACAAATAAAGCCTTAAAAATGCTTGGTTTTATATGTAGAACCGCATGCGACTTCAAGTCATTAGAATGTTTGAAAACACTGTACACATCTTTAGTAAGAAGTCAAGTAGAGTATAATTCGCCTATTTGGTCCCCCTTTTATAAAATACATTCCAACAATATTGAAAGGGTACAACACAAATTTCTACGATTTATTAACTTTAAACTAAATATTCCAATCCAAAATATAAATTATTTCCAGCTGATGCACCAACTAAATTTGATTACGCTGTCAGATAGGCGAATTATCTCCGACCTTGTTCTACTAAATAAAATTATTAATTATAGAATCGACAGCCCTGAAATTCTGGCCACAATAAAATTATTTGTACCTTCCAAAAATACGAGACAAAATTCCACGTTTTTCTGTGACAATTTCAAAACAAATTATCAAGCGCACATATCCCTAAATCGAATACAAAATTTTGGTAATAAATTTGGTAATGTCGTTGATATATTTAGAGATTCCGTAGCAGTGCTTAAACGAAATCTACATAAACACTTTGCTGAAATGTATGACTTCACCATTCCATAGTGAAAAACCCTTTTTAGCTTCTATTTATTTCACTCTTTTCTTTTAGACTTTTAAACTTTAATATATATATGTAACTTTACAAATTAATATTGTAATTTAATTTATATTTCGATTATGCTTAAGTCCCTACTAATGCTGATTAATTTCAATCCCGTTATTTTTGTTTGTAAGTACAAAAAAAAACTGTTCTCCATAATGGTATTCTATATTATTTGTAAAACATTTATGTAGGTACTACACATATAATAATTATTTTATTCATATATGTACTTAAACTTTTATATGCCATATAGTTAATGTAATAATACTAATAACAATGTATGTAAAAGCCCAATGGGCGTTTAAATAAATAAATAAATAAATAAATAAATAAATAAATTACAGGGGTAGAAAACCATAATACTGAGGATAATTTGTTATTTTTCAATATTATCTCCGTCCACTTCCACAGCTGTGGTCAATCTTTTAACAAGGGTATGTAACACAGTGTTGTAAAAAGCATGGCCAAATCCACAACACCATCGCCATAACTTTCCCCCCTTTTGATTTTTTTTGTACTGTGAGTTTATGTGATGGCATTCCATTGGCTGCCTCTTTGATTCAGGTTAAAAAATGAACCCGTTTTTCGTCTCCAGTCACAATTTTTTCCAGAAACTAAGAGCTGCACGTGTTGTGAGGCCGTTTTCTTGTTCCTTTATTCTTGCCCGTTAAGTTTCTTGGTACCTTGGTACTCCGCTTTTCCTCAGCCAGCGGTGTTTGTCCTTCAGCTTAATTACAGTAATGAACCAATCGTCTAGCAGTGCTGACATCCACTGTTGCATCATGGTACACATTTTTCAGTCTTTCATGAATATGAATTTTTGCGTTTCACCTTCTACAGTCAAGAATCAATCACAGAACGCTATCTTTTACGAACATCGATGTTGGCCATTTTGCAAGCGACTGCAGTACTGCCACCTGTTGATACAAAAAGTTACTACTGCAGCAGATTGTAAAAAAAAGGTTTGAGGAATAGCACCAAACTCAAAATTTTAAGTAGAAAAAAATAGGAGGCATCACTTATTGACTGACCCTCGTATATGTCTTTTTGGAGAGAGACCCTAAGAGCCATTTTATCTTTTAATACCTCCCTCTCCTCCCCTTTAAGTCTTCTACCGCCCCCAGTGGATGGTAGTGTTCTCACTCTGAATAACCGCCCTAAATACTAGTTTTAATTTTCATGATTTTTTCTTCTCTTCGCTTAAATTCATCAAAGTGAAAAAAAATGTGTAGCCGGAAAAATGTCAGTAAAAATGAACACAAATATCGACAATGATTTATAGGTCACAAAACAAAAATAAATATCTCGCACAAACTTTGTCATCTCAATTTTTCAATTGAAATAACATCAACTTCTGAAGATTTCACATGGTTTGTTACACACTGTAGAATCTAGAACATTATTTATTTTGTTTTTACACTAAGGCGTCGAAATGCCTAGCGCAAGGCGCCGCGACGCGTCGGCTAGTGGCGTTGTTTTTTCGACTTGTCACCAATTTGCTGACACCTCACTTCACCAGAGAATCAAGAACTCTTTTTTCGAGGAAGTGTATTATTTTAAATTTGGAACATGCCACAAAGATAAAGTTCGGTCGTATAAATGAACTTGCCTTCACTGAAAATTGTGTATTATTTATTTCTGTTTTAAAGATTTATTTTAATGAACAAGTGACGCATGACAAAGTTTTTAAAAAAGTACTGACATAGAGAAGAACATCAACGTTTTTCGATAAGGTTTACTCTCTTCATCAGATCCTTGATAGCTTAACAAATATAAGAAGACATTATAGTATGAGGCTCATACACTGATAAATAGATTACATCATTTTGGAAATAAATTTGGGAATATTGTAGACATATTTGCAGATTCTGTATTAGTTATAAAACGAAGTCTTCATAATTCTTAATTTAATTCTTCAAAATAAAATTTTACGTACCGACCAGAAATACGAAGCAATGTGCTACCTTCTTCTGTGACAATTTTAAAACAAACTATGAGGCTCATACACCTATAAATAGATTACATCATTTTGGTAATAAATTTGGGAATATTGTAGACATGTTTGCAGATTCTGTATTAGTTATAAAAAGAAGTCTTTATAATTACTTTAATGAAATGTATGATTTTGATTTTAATTAATTTAATTTTTTTTATTATTTTAATCATTATAATTGTGTACTACGTACCTGCCTAACTATTATTATCTATCCTTGTAAAAGCCCACTAGGGCGTAAATAAATAAATAAATAATTACTTTAATGAAATGTATGATTTTAATTTTAATTAATTTTATTTTTTACTATTAATTTAATCATTATATATTGTGTACTACGTACCTGCCTAACTATTATTTTCCAATTTTGTAAAAGCCCACTAGGGCGTAAATAAATAAATAAGCATTCCGTAATGAAAATCATTTTTATTGGAATAACTTTTAAAGGTTATACCCATCAATGTAATATATCAATGAAGAAGAAGATAATACTAATAAATCTAAACGATGGGTGAAAGAGAACAAGATACAGAAAAGCAAAAAGATAAGGGTCGAAACTGGTACAAGATCAAATCCAAAGAAAATTAGAAATTTCAAAAGTGAAATTTTAAAACATGTGATACGGTGATTTTAAAAAGAAGTGCCATAAATTATAGCGAAATTTTTTTTTACTAAAGTTTTTAAGGATGGTGTAAATTTTGGAATTATAAAAGACAGACTAGTCTATCTTCATCTTCTGTAATTTTCAAAATAGAATTGATGTCTTGATAATACGAATAGCTACCAGAAATTCTTTCCACAACAAAGAAAATTCAAACTAATTGGTCTATTCAAGACCCAGTTTCACTTTTTACTTTTCACAAAAATACCTTTCACATAACATCCACAAAGATGACATAGGCCCTGAAGGAAATTATTTTTACAATAAAAAAACACATAAATTTGTTTAAGACCACTTTTATTTTAAAACACTCTACCGGTTTCAGAAGCACCCTTCCTTCGTCAGGAGAATATTATAACTAAACTATGATACAGAATGTTAGGTGTTTGAGTGGGAGGTGAGCAAAGGGGTGGGGGTAATTGCGGGATTTCCGGAAAGAACAGAGCGGTTAATTGGAAAAATATTTAGAATGGGACTGAAAGATAAATTAATTTGGTTATTCAAAATACTAGCATTATTATTTAGGGATTTTCTGATTTCTAGTGCTTCTAAATTATCTATTTTTTTGCTTTTATTGTTACGGTGAAGAATTTTAACCCCCGTGTCCTTATTAAAAGTGTAATCTGTAGAAATTAGGTGATTAGCAAACTCTGAATAATTATTATTATTTAAGCATCTCAAATGTTCGGTGATTCTAATGTTTACATTTCTAGTTGTTTTACCTATGTAGAACGAAGGACAATCATTGCAACATAGTTGGTAAATGCCTGAGTGGCTTAATTTATGATCTGTATCTTTAGTGTTTTTTAGTAATTTACCTAAATTGTTATCAGTATAGAACGCGGGTTTAATGTGGACAGGTAAGTTTTTTGTACTAAGTGAGGAAAAGTTGGATATATAAAATTCTGCGCCTCCTCTGAGAAATTCTTAGCTCTAAGATATTAGTCATTTGTTACTAGGTGATAAGTTATAGGTTAAATAAATTAAGTTGTAAAGCGCTTTTAATATGACTTTACCACAAAAACGGCGCTATTTAAATGTAATAAAATCATCATTACAATATTCAATACGCCCACAAAAGCAAGTACCATAAAATGTTATATCCCCTAAGTAATTTAATATTCCCATGAAAGCGAATGATGCATTATATTTTCAATAATCTTTACGCGTTTCATCTTGTGGATAGTTCAGGGCAGCCCGGGAAGCGGAAAGTGTTTTAAAATCGGTTTAGATTTGAGTTCCCGGTTACAAAAGCTTAGTACTAAAACGGTTTGAGTACCCAGGACGAGCGCAGTAAGCCATTACTACAAGCAATAAAGCGCATTATTTGCCGGGACGCGGTTTCCTCTATTTTGTTACTTTTGTTACACCCTGTATATCGCACACAAGACATTGTTAAAATGCAATGCTCACCCAAACGGAATTTCCTAAAGAAAACAAGTACGTTCCTCAAGCACAGTTTAATATTTGATATGTCTGAAAAATTGCGGAGAATTTATGGTAAGCGTATGCCAAATTTGTATTGTGTTCTTTGTCCGCAACCAATTTAGCAAAATGTTTACTTTTAAACCGTTGTACTAATAAATTATTTGGAAACAACACGAAATGAATAATAAATTTCTGGAATCGGTTTGGCTAAACAATATTTTTTTAACATTTAGGCATACTAAAATATGTACGCACGCGTGGAAACATGCTGTACAGTATATTAGACTTATCAGTGAGATTTTTGGAAGAAAAACGGTAAAATGAGGTTTTTCAGATTTGCATACATCTACATTTCCACTAGGGCACTCAAAACAGGGACTAACGTATCAAGCGCTTCGCGGATGATCTCGGAGGGGAGAGTTCCCGGCTTTGCAGCCCTTATTAGATCCAGGGTGGTAGGAATGAGGGAAAGGATAACCAGCTCTGGAAACATCCTCGTCATGGAAGCTCGCCTCAGTCCATCATCCAGCATTGCTGCACACTGGAGAAAAATACTGTCTCCCATTTAATGTGCTAATATAATCCTAAAAGCTTAGTATTATTACTTTCTTATTAGTACCTTATTATCTCTTTTGTTTTATGTACAATCATATCCACCTGCTTTTTTTTCTTTCAAATATTTGGTATTTTTCTTCTTCCTTGCGCTGTCCCAACTCATTGCATAGGTAGGCTGTTGGGGTCGGCTCTTCTCGTTCTCTGGTTGTAATTTCTTCTGTTCTGGGTATCGCCTTCATCCAGGCCGTTTCTCTGAAGAATTTTGGAGCATTGAGTCATCCAGGAGTTTTTCAGTCTTCCTCTGGATGACTGTTGATGAAGCTCCATAGACATTGCCTTCCTCACTGTGTGGTCTGATGGTCTCCGTCATGTGTCCATACCATCTCAACTCTCGTTCCTCCAGCTTACTATTTATGTCTGTGACACCCCGGCTACCACGAATGCGTGAACTTTTGATCTTATCTTTTAGTGATTCTCCTGCCGACCATCTAAGCATTCGCATTTTTGCTGTTTCGAGTTGCCTAGAGTAGGAGTTGTACATAGTCCAGCATTCGGAGCCATACATTATTGCGGGTCTTACAATAGTCTGGTATATCTTTCCTTTAAGTTTTATAGGCATTTTGGAGTCACACAATATTCCTATTACGGATCTGAATTTAATCCATCCCACACCTATTCTATGGATGACATCCGCTGCACATCCTCCGTCTCTGTGGATTAGTGAGCCCAGATACTTAAATGAATCACAGTTGGCTAATGTTATTCTATCCAGTTGCATCGAAGGAGTTACAGCATTTGTATCTTCAAATGGTAAATACAAATATTCAGTCTTTTTCCTGCTAATTTTTAGGCCATTATCCTCCAGAATCTTTCTCCACCTTTCCAGGCTAAATGTATTATATATACCCTTATGTAATGTGTGGGATTGCACTAGCCTCCCCACATACTAGAAAAAAAATGAAAATGAAATAATAAAATAAGATTCTTTTCTAAACCAACTTTTTGGTTGGTTGGTAAAAATCCAGAAACGTTTGACATATTATTCAAACGTTGCGTGTCAATTTAATTACAATGGGAGCAACTACTTAAGATATCAGTTTCTTTTATTGTTATTAAGTTTATGTAGATTTTAAAGAGATTTTTTTTGTAGATTTCGTGTAACAACACCCAACAGTCACCTTGTTGAGCAGCGCCGTGAAGCGGCTAAGGTAGTGACTGGTGGAAGGGATTTATTAACGCGGGTTTTGAAGAGTTCTGTATTCACACATTCGAGTAAACTTAGCACAAATGTTTATTATTAATAAATCTCAAAATATATACGGTGATAGAACAAAAAGGCATAAAATTCCGAAAATATTTAACGCATTACCTGAAAATAGTGTCCGACCGAACTTTCGGTTTCGGTTTCGGCCTAGTTTCGGCCAAAAAACGAGTTTCGGCTAAGTTCCGGTTTCGGCCGCCATCCAGCCGAAACTACGGCCGAAACCGAAACTGAATTTGGGCGGTTTCGTTCTGCGATCGGACATGTTCGGTGCACTGAACTACGAGCCACGAAGTGTCATTTTGCTGCGTCCGCGCTTATAGCCTGGCCGCACACATCAGGTTTTTCCATCTGATTGTCTGATCAGATAAAAATCTGATGGCCCGATTGGACGGCCGGCACGGAGGCGTCCCGCCAGCCGTCCAGTCCGGTTTTATAACCAATCCGGTTTTATAACCAATGCATTTTTGTCTGATCAGACAATTATGGGCTTTAGAATTGTAGAGATCGACCATTACAGTACAGTCCTGTAGGCGCGCCCCCATACCGCTACCTAACACAGTATGACGGACATTGAAGGTCTAGATTCGTTACATTAAATGTAGAGCCGTTTATTCAAAAAAATTAGTTTCTTGCGAGAACTCCGAAGGGGTGACCATAAGTTGCCTATACCGGGGTGGGACAGTGGTGGGTACTTCAATGATCAGACAATTGGATGGAAAAATCTGATGTGTGCGGCCAGGCATAGTGTTCGTGTTCAATCCGCGAACTTTGCGATAGTTTGGTTTATCTGTTGTGAAATTGGAGCTGTTTATACTTGACATTATTTCGAAATAGGTAAGTTTTATTTCGCTATTGAAATGATTTAGTTCATGATAGGCCTTGAGGAAAATAATTTCCCTGAGGGCCTATTTCGTCTTTGGGGATGCTGTGTGGAAGGTTTTTTTAGGAAAAGGAAGGAGAGGAGATTTCTGAGAAGGAAAAGGGGTGGGTTCTAGACCTAGACCTAGACCTTGCTTCTAGACCTAGACAAACCTCATCCCATGAACCCGGGCACCCCTGCTGAATCACCAAACGTAGCGAACCACTTGGGGAACCACCTATGGCAGAGGTGTTGGTTATCAAATAAAGGTTTCCGGGGCGGCGGTACCCATTCCCGCCTCCCAAATTATTTTGTTCTTAAGATGAAAGAGTATTTTTTGTTTAGTGTACCTAAACAAAAAAAGTAATTTTGTTATCTACCTTTTATTTTATGTTATTTGTTTATAATGTTCAAATAGATGATACCTACTATTTATTTTTAATATGATTTACTAAGCGATTTACGATTACGATTTCAAAAAGCATAAATAATTTATTTGAAATAACGAGTGATATAATATGTGATGTTTATTTTGTTTAGTTCAAATATCAGCAACTGAATGTTTTTTTTATTTTTATTTATATAGTTTTTATACATATAGATAGTTTTTTTCATGATATTTCACCCTCCATGCTAGGGATGACCCTGTGATATGGCGGGTGAAGTTTACAGTTTGCGGATATACATTAATTTTTTTTTTACATGAGCTCCACACAGGAGGTCTTGAGGAAAATAATCTCCCTCAGGGCCTATGTCAACTTTGGGGATGCTGTGTGGAGGGTTTTTTTAAGAAAAGAAAGGAGAGGAGAGTTTTGGGTTTGAGGGGTTGGCAGGAAACTGGGGTTCAGTGTGTCCTGGTCATCCGCCTCCAAGACCTAGACAAACCTCACCCCATGAACCCGGGCACCCCTGCTAAATCACCAAACGTAGCGAGCCACTTGGGGTGACCTGTGGCAGAGGTGTTGGTTATCCAATAAAGGTTCCCGGGCAGCGTTACCCATTCCCGCCTCCCAAATTCATTAGAATAGGTTGAAAATTTTCAGTAATTAATACTATGCACACAAATTCTTCTACAATAAGAGAGTTTATGTAGTTACGAGTATATTGGATTAATAAATGATTTAAAAATAAAGGCTGATTGACTAAGATTGACTATTTTTTTCCTCGAAAACATGACCTTACATGGAAGTTTCGGTTTCGGTTTCGGTTTCGGCCGAACCTGAGACCGAAGCCGGAACTCAGCTTCGGTTTCGGTTTCGGCCGTAAAAACTAGTCTCGGTCGGACACTACCTGAAAATATTAAAAATGAGATATCTTATTCAAACATAAAAAAAGTTAAATCATTCTATCTCCGTAGAACATGAATGCAAATAATATTGTACACAAATACCCAGATCAAATATTGATAAAATACCTGGAAATTACTATCACACACTGTATTCATAAACATTATAATAATAAGTAGTTTATAATAATTAGTATTTTAGATTTTAAACAGTTATTACTATGTACAACCTAAAAGAATAATGGTATTAATTAAATAAGAAAAATGAGAGATTTCTTACAATCAAACTGATTGATCAGTTTTGTAAGATTTTTAAGATAAATATTGTAAAATTAAAAAAACTGAATAAACATACTTAAAAAAAAAACTAGTTGAAGAAAAGACCCGTTCTCATGACGCCAACATCAATTGTGACCAAGAGTTCAGTTCGTGTCCGTCGAGTTTTGCGTACTTGCACAGGGGAGCAAAGCTCCTAGGTCCTCAGAGCAGGCTCTATTGAAATACCTGTAGAGCAGACGCAGCATGCCTACATTGCGTCTGTGCTTTCGAAATAGCAATCGGTCTATTAACAATGGATTGTCAATCAGACGAACCGCCGTTTTTTAAACAGAACCAACTAGGCGTAAAAAATCATGTGTAAGATGAATACGTTATTGGATTTGAATTTACGGATGGAGGGCAGGAAATATTTTATTTCGAAAGTTGATTCGACATCGCATCGTATGCAACATTAAGGCGTAGCCCACTGTTCCACTCTCTGTTCGGTCTGGAAGTTTTCCACACCGTTCCTAAGGCCTCCTGCTCTGCTTTGTAAGCCTGCACAACTTGGAAACAAGTCTTCAAAAGACGAATTTGTATTGTCTCACACCCCTGTATTCAAGATATACTGATTCTTTGGGAAATAATGTTTCCCCGTTGCTTCAGCATTTATTTTTAGTGCAGCGACATTGTTTTTCAACATTTTAAGTTGCACAACTCTGCAAACAAGTTTGCAAAAGGTTGATGGGAGAGGAGAAAAAATTGGATTTTAGTACCTGGCTATTCACACATCGATCCTCATTCAATACATTATTCAAGTCCTATTTGAAATTGGTTTTACGCTTTATCTCCTATCTTATTCCACCAATCCCAAAATGAATACGTCTTTTGGTCAAAAGAACCACAAATTCCATGCAACAAATATAAAAATACCATGGAGATAAACAAGTTTTAAAACAAAATCAAAATACGGCTAAGAAATAAGTGAAGATGAGGATGTCATAAAAATTACATATTTACACCAGCACAACAACGTACAGTCAACAAACATGAAGATGAAGAAATCAACAAATATGAAGATGAGGTCGAAAAAAAATGAAGATGAAAAAATGATGAAACGCAGATACATATATATTATGTATCGTCCTTTATATGATACCTAACCCGTCCCAATAAAATTCACGAAATAATGTCCAATTAAACCCTTTTAATTTTAAGGCCTTTGACGAACAAAAAAAAATAGAAGCACTGCAATACCGCAGGAGCACAAATCTTTACATAAATGGTTTAACTTTAATTGAAATAAGGTACCGTCTAAAAGTCTCGAAAAAATTAAATCTATCTATAAAAAGAGAGTTTTTCGAATAAAAAACTAATATTCATTTAAACTTTTACAAAAAGGTCAATATGTGATCCATATAAAAGAAAATCGGATATATTTATCCGAGACGCTATCTAGGTTACAAACGAATTCTTAGAATGATTGTTTATAATAAAAAAGATATTTATATAATGAAAATCAAATAACTTCCTTTAAACCACTATTAAATTAACAATATGTTTCAATGACAATGTTATCTTCATCAGGACAGGATGTTAATTTAAATAAAAAGATATTTGCCTACAATATGGAAAAATAATTAGTCGAAGATAGTAATATTAATTCTAAATTTTAAAATATGAGATACGAAAATTTAAAATACAAATATGATAGTTTGATAAGAGGTGGCAGTGGCTCTGGCTCATTTCGGTAAAACGAGAGGTTGTGGGTTCGAGTACCAGTTGCGACCGTTTCCTTTTAATTTTTCAGTGACTTGTTCTCTTTCGCACTTTTGTTAAGATTATTAGTGTTATCTTCTTCTTCAATGGAATATTTAATAATTTCCCGTACAATAACAAATAATATCTCAACAAAGTCGTGCCAATCGGTGTCCCGCTTTACGCACTCCCTAGGTCCGCCGTAGTGCTCATATCCCGTCAAAGAAAATCTTGTTTTTATTGAGGGGAATAAATTTAATTATTTGGAAGCAGCGGCTGCTCGACGGAAATGTCTACGGGCTATGCCGGAGCAGATGGGGTGGCAAAGGAGGAGAGAATTCCATATAAGGGTAGATTTTCCAGCCTTATTGGCATCCCTTTCCACCGGCCATTGCACATCCCGGCCTACAGCGGAACGAATTAATAACATCGTAAAAATGATGCCAAGTCTTTCAGAGGAAACAGGAAGTCACAATGTGTGACGCGAACGATAAATCTCTTTTATAACACGATAATGAAAATTACATTTTCTTTCTTGTGGTGAAAAAAACATGATATTGTGAACATTTTTCGCGAAACAAACTCTTAATTGTGTATTTATTATAACTGTATTTTGATACGTTTTTTATGGTCACAGATTCATATTTTTTAATGTTTTTTTAATGTTTATATCTCACAAGAGCTTGAGAACTGCCAATGCGACAATGTCATCCCCATATATGTATGGGGTATTTTGTGAGGCTGAAGGTAGTGGGAAATGGAAGAAAATAGGTGAGTTGGGGAAATACTTGGATATTCCAATCTGGTCACCAAACATGCAACATTTCAAGCAACGCTTCAATTCTGAATGGTAGTCTTACAACAGGGCGATACTGAGAGTATATTAATCTCTGGAATCTGTCGCAAATACCATTGTAAATGATTTAATTGCAACACAATCACATAAAATTTTGTTTCGCCGGGATTTGGACCCGCGACCTCCAGATAGTTAGAGTGCTTTCTACTTGACCTTCCCTCAACCACGGAGGCGTCGAAGGTTCGTCAGGGCTTATTATATACAAAATATGTCGCTAATATCAAGCTTCGTCACTTGATATAGTCAGCAATGACGAAGTTTGAAATTAGCCAAACATTTTCGGCTGTCATAATGTACTGATTCAATAAAAGTGGTGTAACGTATCAGTATCACTCAAATCGTAGTACACACTTATTTTAAGATTTGCGCACTTGTAATATATGTATGCCTTTTGATTTTATATTCTGCAAAGATTTTATGTCCGGGTTAAATCTTCCTACGGGAAAAACTAAATCCTTTCACACACTTTTCCACAAATGATCATCTAGTCAATTGCAATATATAAGGATAATAAATACAAAACAATACAAGAATTACATCTCAACCTACCTGAGACCAAATGGGAAAATAATTCACCGACTCCAGATATTTTCATATCAGAGGTTTTCGCTCGGTAGAACTCCTAATTAGATCTATAAATCTTACTGATCCCTTAATACAAATATTAAAAAAATCTTTTGTAATTAAAATTATTTGTGTATAATCATGTATTTAAAATAACTGATTTTTGCATTTTTATATATAATTTTTTTGACAAATCTAATATCCCTAAATTTCGAAAAAGAGAGATAGGTATAATGCCAGTAGCCGAAATAACAAATGGTAATATATTTATAGTCTGAGAATGCCAAATTCTTTTAATCTGACTTCCAAACTTTTTTTATTTTTTTTATTTTTTTTATTGAAAGAATAGTTAATACTGTAACGCAGTAAAACCTTGGTCACGGGAAGTCTATGAAGACGTGACTCAATGGGTTTTGAGGCCAACCAGAGACAAGATTTTAAATGTCAGTTCCGAGATTTGATTGACCGAGAGCGGATCGAATTCATCATCACCATGGTTTTAGATAAAACAGTTTAGATAAATATTACCCTGTTTAGCAGGAGTTTGGCGCCCATTTTTTTAACCAGTAAGTCAATAACAACATTACTTCTGAGAAATATTGACATGTGTTAAATTTGCCGATAGTAATTTTAGATTATATTAAAATATGATAAGGGAACTTAAAGAACTCTTCGAGCTCGGAAACCATGCCCTGAAGTCAAAGTAGAGTCGTAAATTTTAAGGAGGATCGCGTATTTTTGTAAAATTAACAACAAAAAACCATATCTTTGTTACATGTCATATCGACTTTCATTTCTAATATTACGAGATTGCAATATCATGTTCCTTTCAGTGTAATGCACGAGCAAGTAAATCCGTAACAAAACATATCAACAAACAAGTCCTGCTAAGCCAATTGAATCGGCTCGTCAACAGGTGCTTATAGTTTAGTTTCATATACATTTTAAAAGTTATAACTTACATCTTATATCTACAGATTGAACATTTTTTCATACATTTTTTCATACATATCAATATAAATATATTTTTTTCCGATAGCCAACTTTTCACCGTAATTGAATTTTTATATATAAATTTTTTGACGAATCTAATATGCCTATATTTTGAATGAGAGAGCTAGGGATAATGCAAGTAGTCGAAATAACAAATGGTGATATTTTTATAGTCTGAGAATGCCAAATTCTTTTAATCTCATTTCCTAAATCTGTGTATTTTCTTATTTTTTCAAAAACAGATTTTTGGATATTACAGGAATTTGGAATAGATTATTACAGGAATTTGGAAATAAAAATAATATTAAAGCACCAAATTTAAATGTCCGGGTTAAATTTTTCCCACTGGAAAAACTAAACCTTTCACACATTTCCTCAAATGATCATCTAGTCAATTCACCCTATGCAATTGCACTATATAAGTATAATAAAAACAAAACAATACAAGAACAACATGTCAACCTACCAGAGACCAAATGGGAAAATATAATTCACCGACTCCAGATATTTTCATATCAGAGGTTTCGGCTCCGTGGAACTCCTAATTGGACCTATAAATCCCACTGGTCCCTCAATATAAATATTTAAAAGATCTTTCGTAATCCTACATGTATTTAAAAATACTGATTTTTGCATTTTTATATATAAATTCTTTGACAAATCTGATATTCCTAAATTTTGAATGAGAGAGCTAGGTGTAATTCCAGAAGCCTAAATAACAAATGGTAATATTTTTATAGTCTGAGAGTGCCAAATTCTTTTAGTCTCATTTCCTAAATCTGTATACTTTCTTAATTTTTCAGAAACAGATTTACAACCTACCAGAGACCAGATGGGAAAATAATTCACCGACTCCAGATATTTTCATATCAGAGGGTTCGGCTCTGTGGAATTCCTAATTGAACCTATAAATCCTACTGATCCCTCAATATAAATACTTAAAAAATCTTTTGTAATCCTACATGTATTAAAAATTACCGATTTTTGCATTTTTATATATAAATTCTTTGACAAATCTAATACGCCTAAATTTTGAATCAGAGACCTAGGTATAATGCCAGTAGCCGAAATAACAAATGGTAATATTTTTATAGTCCGAGAATGCCAAATTCTTTTAATCACATTTCCTAAATCTGTGTATTTTCTAATTTTTTCAGAAACAATTTTTGGAATATTACAGGAATTTGGAATAGCTACATCAATGATATAAGTTATTTTTTTAATTTTGTCATGTAAAACTATATCAGGTCTATTATGACTAATTGTTCTGTATGTTAGTATAGTTTTATCATAATATATTTTATAAAATTCATTTTCTAAAAATGAATTTGGTTCATATTCATAATTTGGTACTATATTACGGCAGTCAATCAAGTTATGTTTAATTACCAAACTTTGGTGGATTATTTTTAAAACCTGATTGTGCCTTAATGTATACTCGGACGGCGCTAATATAGAACATCCCGATATAATATGTTCTATAGTTTCTGGAAAAGCCAAACATTTTCTACATAAATCATCAATTTGATTTATATCTTTGATTATATGCTTCCTATAATTTTTAGTATAGTATTCTTGAAATATAAATAAATAAATTACAAAAAAATGTTTATTTCAAATATTGTCCTCTAAAATTCGGACTCTAGACTAGAATACCCCCTTAATACTGGAAGAATATTAAAAAACCTGTTATCATGAGACAAACTTTAACATTAACAGCATCTTTGATTACAACAAATCCAAAATAGCATTCAAAGATAAATAATTCCGGCTGCGAAGAAACTATCCCCTGCAGTAGTACCCTTTGTAGGATAATCCAGCAAGTATTTATTTCATCAGAACTTGGTCCAATGGACGTGTTTTCTCCGTGAATTGATTCTGATCGAATCTGGAGTCACACAATGGCTGTGCTAAACAAAAGTAGGAATGCAATAGATGGTAATGAGTTTTCCCCAGTCAATGGACCCAGCTTCAAAACAGACGATGGAAGAGTAGTTGCATTCAGCACCGCTCCCGAAGCAATAAGCGGGAAGCAAATAATGAACGAATTCTTTATTCAGGTCTGAATCCGCTTTTTAAATCAAAATTCGGATTCATTGAACGGGAATCCTTAGTTCGTGTAATGACGTTCCGAGTTACATGTCGATAAATATCTCAATTTCCGAATTATTATGTGAATTAAATGTAAATTTATCTCTTTACACATAATGTGACTTAATTTGTACGTGGTAGATGGATTAGTCCATCTAATCTAAGGATTGTTATGAGAATATTTTTATTAAGTTTATCCCTTAACATATTTTGACCGAAATTTTTACCAATAATACTGTATATTTTAATCCTATGTCTAGAATGTCGCGATCATACAAGGATGTCGTTAAAATACACACTTTCATAAATAATATTTTTGTAAATAATATAACAATTTCGTTATTTGTTTTTGGGGTGTTATGCCGTGTTGCGCTACCTCCTTCTTTAGCCAACGTTTCGGACATCGTTGCAGTGTCCATCATCAGGGCAGATCGGGCAGATCCGGTAGATGCGCCGGATCTGCCCTGATGATGGACACTGCAACGATGTCCGAAACGTTGGCTAAAGAAGGAGGTAGCGCAACACGGCATAACACCCCAAAAACAAATAACGAAAATGCTTTTGGCCGTGAAAATCTTAAAACTTATCATAATATAACATGTTTCAAAAAATATCTCCACAATTTTTGCACTTGAAAAAAAAAAGTAAATACTTCATGAGTGTTGTGTACTTATTGTTATTATGTATTTAAATTTTGCATTTTTAAATTTTGAAAGTTTTCAAGTTATGTATAAATAATACTTGCATTGTTTTTCATGTGTTTGCTTCTGTGAAAATGCATATGTGATTACTGCAGACACATTGTCCTAGGGATATTTATATTTGTATATTAATTTACTATATGAAATGTTTTATAAATATCCCGTTTGTGTCTCAAATAAATAAATAAATAAATAAGTTACAAGTAAATAGTAGTATAAAAGGGTTTTTCCTTACATTAGCTCCACACAAGAGGCCCCAAGCAAAAAATTCCCCTCAGGGCCTGTGTCATCTTTTTAGGATAGGAAGGAGAAAAAGTTCCGGGAAGAAAAAGGGTATTAGGGGTGGGTAGGTATGTGTCAGGGGTGGGGGTCAGTGTGTCCAGGACTGACGGACGTATGAATATGAGAGAGTACAGCTGGAAAAGTCAATGGGACTCCCTCAATCATTCTCTCCCGGTCCGGCCTGCCATGCAGCATGCGCTAGCAGACGCATCCGGACAAACCTTACCAAATGAACACGGACACTCCTGCTAAGTCGGTCAGTGGTTGAGTGGGCATAGCGCTTGGGTCCCACCTGGGCGTCGCGTGTTCGATTCCTCGGCTGGCCAAGTCCTCCATCACAACACATTTCTTTAAAAAAAAAAAAAAAGTGTTGGTTATCCAATAAATGGTTTCCGGGGCGGCGGTACCTATTGTGGGTTGTGGGGTTGTCCCATAAAAGGAAAAAAATAATTAAACATTTTATTTACAGCATACAATAGTTAGTGCAACAGAAAATTATGTGTGTCTGAAGTAAAAGTTGGTTATAAAGGTTTCGTTAGCCACAGCAACGTGTGTCCGGGTCTGCTAGTATATTAAAGACAAACAAGTCTTGGCACTTTTCGTAGGATATATGTTATGTACGTGAAAGAATATGATTTGTGTACGTCGGTACTTATCAAGATTAGGTTTTTCAGTTACTTTTAAATTGTATTGAAAATTGTATTTCTTAAATCGTATTATTTTTTATTTTATGATGTTTTTCCAATAACCAATATTAGTTTTCTTTCAAAGTTTGAAATGTAACTCCTAAGAAACTTATATCCCATTGGAATTAAGCTGAAATACTCCCAAACCGCCTCCCAAACCAATTTGAGAGTCGGTTATGGGTACCGCCGCCACGGGAACTATTTTATGGATAACCAAAACCCAAGTCACCCAAAGTGGTTCGCTACGTTTGGTGATTTAGCAGGGGCGCCCGGGTTCACCGGTTGAGGGAGACCCAACCTAGATCTCTCCAACCGGGCTCTCTCGATTCATCGGCTTACACCGCAATGGGAGGGATGGATATATCCGAGACATTGACTCCCAGATTCCCACTCCTCAATCATTTTTCCTTCCCGGAACTTCCTCTCCTTTCTTTCCCTCAAAATGCCCTCCGCACAGCATCCCCAAAGATGACATAGGTCCAAGGGAATTTTTTTTCAGGGCATCCCGAGTGGAGTTAATGATAAAAAAATATTTAAAACATGTTTCAGTACTTTACTTAAATCGGCCAAAAATCAAATTGTAAGATTCACGGCTTAGCTTTTGTTCCACTAAATAACCTTAGATTAGAATATCTGTCATTGGCGGAATCCCCAAAAAGGTATGGAATAACCGCATGGGGACATTCAACAAAAACAAATCTTCTTTTAGTGGAAAACGTGCAATATTCTTTGGTAAAATTATTTTTGAAAACAACTAAATACGAAGATATGATTTACCAAAATCATTACTACACAACTCTGTAAATTTATTATCTGTTCGTGCTATATTGTGGCTTAAAATTGCGAGTCAGCATACACCTCAATCTGAATATAATAAAAAACTAGTGGATCATGTTCATAATACAAGAATAACTGCAAACGACGTACTTGTGATTCCCAGATACCTAAATAAATATAGTCAAAGAACATTAGAAGAAGCTACGTTTGTAGCGAAACTCGGTCGGCATAAAGTATAAAAAATAAAAGTGTTGTTTACAAAGTTATTGTTTTATTTTAAATTAATGAAATCAATCAGTTTAACGGTACTTTATTTAAAAATTAAAAAAATTGTAAATAAATAATAAAGGAATTTCGTCATAAAAAAAATACCAACTAATTTTGAAAACCGCTACATATTTTTTTTCTTCTTTGAGCGTGGCACTAGGAATTTGACATCATTTCTGAGCTGTATGTCCTTACAACGGTATGTCCAACCAAATTAATTGCTATCAAATGAAACACTATGGAAAACTAAATTAACAGGAAATTCAATTGAGCTCAAAAGTAAGCACTCCGACTAGACTTACTAGATACTAGACAGTGTTTTGAAAGCAGTCTGCAAAAAGCGTATGGAAAGTTAAACACGTTAAAAGAGCTGTCGATACTGTTTGAACTGAGCCGCTCGAACAGAGCTAGCGGCCGACAGCTAAAAGAGCTAGCTGGCCCATACTGAATAATTGCATCGCAGCTAATAAATTATATTCGACTTTCCTGATAGGGTTGCCAATCATTGCTTCAAATATATATATATATATATATATATATATATATATATATATATATTTTTAAAAGTAAAACTTATTTACGCACGCTCGACTTGGGGGGTAAGCTGGTGAATGCGTTACAAAAAGTGGTGATGTGTTACAAAAAGTGGTGATGTGTTACGAAAAGTGTGATGTTACGAAAAGTGTGATGCGAACGGTAATCGATGCGAACGGTGATCGACGGCGAAACGAACGGTCGGGCCTTTACGCACGCTTGACTTGGGAAGTGATAAGGATAAGGATGGTCACCCCAAGGTCTTAGGTCACCCCAAGGTCGTAGGTCACCCCAAGGTCGTAGGTCACCCCAAGGTCGTAAGTCACACCGCAGTCGTAGGTCACCCCAGGGTAATAGGTCATCCCATGGTCATATGTCACCCCAAAGTCATATGTCACCCTAATGTCAATGTCAATGTCATATGTTCTTTTATAAGTTTGTGAAGTTTGACTTCAGTCGTGTGCTCTAAAGCACACTCGTTTTATTTGTTATTTATATACATAATTTCAACTCGCCAGTTCATTCATATTGGCTCCTAGCATGCCAATAGCGATCATGGGTTTTCTCATCAGCTAGTTTACCGACAGCCGGCGCTGAACAAAAAAGAGGAACCATTCTGTTCCTGATTGCCGCCGATCCAACAGCTCAAAAATCGCTTCGCTTTCGCAACCTAATGTTCCGATAGCGATTTATTTTTCAAATGTAAATTATGGTGCCTACGGATGTTTAAATAAATTTTGAAGTAAAGTGTTAATACTGATTTGATTTATACACAATAATACCATATGCGATGTGATTATTGCTGCGATCAGTCGAAATTGCTGCGTTGTTCGCCACCACATTGTTTTTTGTTTCACTTTGTTTAGACATGGACTAAAGACCGTGATAAGTAACAAAATTTTATAACTCATTTTTTTTTTAAATTTAAATTAAAGTAGTTAATAATTATAAATAGGAAAAAAATTGAATTGAATATAAAATAAAGAAATACTCAGTTTAAGGGTATTATTTGTGGAATAAAAAAGTATTATTTTGTAATAATTTAAACAAGACGATAAAATAATTTTCTGTTACAATTTAACATCGTATGAAGGTGCACACTTCATCGCTTCTCTGTATTTTTCGCAAAATCAATTCCAATTTTGAAAATAACGTTTAATCCAAGTTTAGTATCTGAGTTAAATTAAATTATTTAATCCGAGTCAAAATTTCTCTAATTAAACAATATCAATCTTAAGTGACCTCCCAGGTAAGTAAAGTCCCCTATATTTTCTTCCTGTAAAGAGCATAAATAAAATAATATCTAACTATATATATTTACGCAGCATCGCGTTCATTGGTCAAATCATTGTAAATTGTGATCGATGAACCGGTGGAAGCAATTTTTAGCCATAAGTTGTTATAATGATTTGTCACGTTTGTAGTTGGAAATAAGATTTACAATTTGCAAGGCGGGTATGGGTATCGCCGCCCCGGGAACCATTTATTGGATAACCAACACCTCTTTACTAATCTTTTCAAAGCATTTTATTTGTATATTTTTTAGTTTAAACAAACTCTAAAGATTTTTATTTTCATATATAAAAATAATGTTTCTTTGTTTGTCCCTTATGCGTTCCTAAACCATTCATCCGATTGCCGCGAAACTTTGGCAATTTGCGATGATTTTCTTAGGTAAAGGTGAGCTCTGGCGTTATGAAATTATTTCCCATACTATTTTCCGATTGCGATGAACCTTCGGCGAGTTGTTGTTCCCACGCCCGTTACTTACAATACATGTATTGGTGAGCTCGGGGACGATTAGGAAAGGACACGCAGGGAGAAATCGCATTGTAATGCAGGCCGAGAACTCACTAGTATATTATATAAATAGTTGAATGGACTTTGAGACTTTTGAAAAGTTTTTTGAAATCAAGTATCAAAGTTTTGCTTGGGAGTGGGAAAATGAGGGTGAGGAGAGTTTCAAGATCTCATATAGACAGTAGCCTTCCTCCTATTTTGAACGTCAAGTTTACAAAATTTCATAAATCATCCAGTACAGTCTTCTTTATATATTGCGCAGATTTTCTAGATTTTTTTTTTTTTACATGAATACCGCACAAGAGTCTAAACTGCTCCCGTCTGGAGCCAGTGGGACTATGGCATCCCCAATTGGGGTATGTTGTGAGGTTGAAGGCAGTGGGGAGGGGAAGGAGATAGGGAAGAGGAAGGTGGGGAAGTACCTGGCTATTCAGATCTGGTCACCAAACACGGCAGAAGCCATTTCAAGCAACTTTTCAATTCTGAATGGTGGTCTTACACCAGGGCGATACAGAGAGTATCTTCTGAGTAGATAGGAGATAGAAGAGTGTAGGTGATTGTTTTTCATTCAAAATATTTTTCCGAGTTTTATTCCGAGATTGATGAAATTTTGCACACTTCACCAACTACTTAAGAGGGAGGTCACAGTCTACATGAGATTTCGAAAAACCACCCTCATTCCATTCTAAAAGCAGAACAAATCCCGGACAAAGCCGGGAACTTCAGCTAGTATAGTATTATTTATGCTTTAACAACAAAAAAAATATACTTTTGAATGTAGCTATAACTTTGTGGTTATCCATTATAGATAAATGAAACAATTTAACTTTGTTTGAACTACTTTTATATTTGAGTAAATCCGACCGGTTTCAGAACGAATGTATCTTCTTAGTATATAACGCAAGCCCACATACACTGACACAGTAATTCATAAGACCTCCAACCACCCTGTCTCACAAAAACACTCCACCTTCCATTCCATGATACACCGCTTAGTAAATGTCCCAATGTCCAATAATAATTTCCTTTCTGAACTTTCTATAATAAAAGAAATTGCTATAAATAACGGATATGAACCAAGTTAAATTGATAACATCTTAAATAAATAAAAATAAACATCTATACAATTCTAATAATATTAATGATAAAGAATTGCGTAAAATTTTGTATATTAATAATTTTTCAGTTCAATGTTGCAAAAATCTCCCTTCCAAACCAGCTTTTTATATAAGAATTAATATCGGTAATTTTTTGAGAAATGCTAAAGATAAAGACAATAAATTGACTAATTCCGGAATATATAAACTCAAATGTAATGATTGTCCCTCATTTTATATTGGCAAAACAACTCGTAATTTTGAAATTAGAATCAAAGAACATTTAAGGTGTCTTAATAATAATAATTTTTCTGAGTTCGCTAACCATATCATTGAAAATAACCATAGTTTTGACAAAAATACGGGGATAAATATTCTTCATATTAATCATAAAGGAAAACGTTTAGATAACTTAGAAGCCATGGAAATAAAAAAAATCCCTTAAAAATAATGAATCTCTTATCAACAAACAAAAAATATTGTCTTATAGCCCAATCATGGATATGTTCCCCTACCCACCTATTCTTCATCAATACCTAGCAAAACAGCTCCACCCCTAACATAATAATATATTGTTCCCATCCATATTTCAAAACTGTCAAATCAGAAACCGGTCGGATTTACTCAAATATAAAAGTGGTTCAAACAAAGTTAAATTGTTTCATTTATCTTAAAAAAATATATCTCCACTGCGAAGAAACCAATGGCTCTTTCAATATCTCGTGAAAAAATAAAATGGTGAATTATCGAATTTGATTTGTCGAGGGATCCCCACGTAGAAAAGTGGACCGGAATTTTGATGATAACAGGAGACCAGAAGCAGCAAGATTGAATCCCCGGGAGGGCAGGACTTAATTGGGTTTCTTTCGAAAATGAATTATTTTCCTCTCCGGAATGGCGTGTATTTTCACACAATAATTCCGGAATTTACCTACCTGTTTTCAATGAGACGGCTATACCACCAATGTATTTTCAATTAAATTTTTAACTGCATTAGTGTTGTTACCCTTAATTGCTACAACTTTATTGGAAATACAGGGTGGCTAAAAAAGACCTATGAGGTCTGAATTCAATATAGTTTATTTTATTTTTTGAAGTGAAGTGACTTCTATAGCCCCGCTGTGATTCGGATTTCGGATGAAACGGAAATGACGATTACTGCACCTGCTACGCATCAGCAGCGCTCATTGGCCGTTTTGATTATGATGTCACTTTTAAAGACTTCTTTTGGTTGAGATATGAAACGGAAATTACGATAGGTCCGCGCTCATTGGTCGCTTTGATTATGACCTCACTTTTCAAGTATTGGTTGAGATTGTTTTAGTAAAGTTTCGCTTCTACCGCATGTAAAACTGCACTCGATGAGTATTTGTAAAGTAATATTTTTAAGTTTCAAGTTTCTTTCTTTAGCATTGTTGTGATTTGAAACTCGATGAAACGGAAACGAGCAACACTAAAAACAGGCAAACACTTACATCTATTGGATTTAGCCTGCGAGAGAATGAGATAGACTAATCGGTGTCCTCTTTGTGCGGTGCTTCGTAGAATAAAATTTAAAATAATTTTTAAATTTGGTAACAATGTTCCAATAAATAAACTCACAATTATTCTCCTCTGATACTCTGCATTCGTCTCATTCTCTCGAAATTTAGTTTTTTGAAGGTTTCACTTCTACCGCATGTGAACTACAAATATGTTTTTTTTAAAGTGATCACTTTTTTAGCGCCGTTGTGATTTGAAACTCGATGAAACAAAAAATAGCGACACAATTAATACTAGGTATAGTGTGGTTTAGATGGTAATTAACTATCAGTTAAATATGGATATAATATATACTTACCAAATTTATTTACCTTTCGCTAAAAGATCTCATTACCAAGTAATTAAGGTAAAAATAACATTCCCCAAAATATCACATTCTTAAATGAATGATCACATGCAACCAATTTAAACTCATAAAAAAAACGTTTCTACTAAACGAATATATATATATTTTTTTTTTATTTATTTAATTACAGAATACATTTTGTACAAAAAATTTGAGTAGACCCACAAAGCTGTCATATGACAGCTTGTCTGCAGGTTCTAACAATTTAAACATTCTTAATATTATATCTAAGAAAATATTTGTAAATACATTTATAGTTTTAAGGAAACATTAGAATAGATCACATAGTAATATTGGATAATTTAACTTACAATCATAAATATATAAGATATTTCAATATACCTGCCTAATAACAAGATATGTAGGCAGCTATATTAAGATATTCAAAGATACATGGAGTTTTCACTCATTAACTATAGTTTTATCATTTTAGGACATAGTCTCTCATTTTTTTCAAGTTTTATGTTTTTATTGATTTTATTGAAAATCACTGGTATTAGATATTCAAGAGTACGGCTTCCATATTTATTTAATATTCGAGGAGTTTTTAGGCCCTTTCCTTCTCTAAATCTTGTGGTATGTTTGTGTACAAGTAGGTGTTTGTAAGGGCTTTCCCCCATATTATCCATAATAGTAGTGAACCAGTGGAGACCTTTTATTGTAAGTAAGCTCTCTGTGTTTCTAAGTAGTGCTTGCATGTCCCCAAGTTCGAATACCATATCTAAGGATGGATTCTACTTATCCGAAACTCGACATTAACAGATGAAGGTATTATTTCATGTGTACTTTCTCTTTTGAGGTGTTTTATTTGCTTTAATGTTCTATTTTAAGTGTTTACCAGAGACATTAAAGAAATGCTTTTGTTTATTTAAATCTATTTTTATTTTAATCCATCACATTTCAAGTACCATCACCAAAAAAAAAGCGAGAAATAGCAAATCTCTGATCAAAACCCTTTAATTTAAGATTTTTTTGTGTAATTCTTTTTTAGAATTTGATATAAACTGTATTACTTTCTTTATTACATCCAGGTGAATTTTCAGTCATCTTGTTATCTAATCTTATAATTCTGATTGGTTCAACACATAGAATAAAGGGGATCAACATGTGATGAATCCAAAATAACAAAATTATAAAATGGTTTGAAATTGTCGTGATATTTGTGCAATTATAGGTATCTACCACCTTACACGAATTTGTTTTATGATGTCGTTGCCTATACTTAAATTTTTGTTTACATTTTCAAATAATGAGTTTTAATGACTCGTTTCCACTTCATCCATAACTGAGTTTGATCGATAGCTGGAGTTTGTTGCTCCTCCCCAGACAACTATTCCATTTTCTATTATTGATTGACAAAGTGCAAAATATATTGTTTTCATTTGTTTTATTTATATATGTTCCTTATGTTTCGGAAAATGTGTATTGTTTTGAGGAGTTTACTTGTGATTTGTTTGATATGATGTGTCCATCTTGGGTTATGGTCAATTACGATTCCTGGATACTTTATTTGTTCTGTTTTTTCTAGAGAAGGGCAATTGCAGATGTTGTTATTTAAACATTCGTGTATTTTTATGGTGTTTGTGTTGTTTTATGGTTGTCCCGTGCTGTTTATACTGTACATTGTAATTTTTTTATCGATATGTTAAGCCTAAGTATGTTTGAGTCTAGCCATGTTTTCTAAATTTGCTATGTTAAATACATTAATCCAATCCTTAGATTTAAAGAGTAAAACTGTGTCGTCTGCGTAACTAACTATTTCACCGTTTATTTCCATGCTGCAAAGTTCATTTATGTATAGTGAAAAGAACGGGCCCTAGTATACTTCCTTGTGGAACTCCGTATGTAATCGGAAGTGCATTGCTAATATGGTTGTTAATTTTGACTTGTTGTGTTCTATTACTCATATAAATTTTTAGTGGTTGGAGTTCCTTATCTTTAGATTAGTAAATTAGTACTCCACTTCATCCATTCTATAATTTATTTAATGCAATCTACTAAATGGATTAGTGAGAACAGCCCTTCTATGCCATCGAACGCCCAGTAGATATGGAAGCCCAATGTAGAATCAACTGCCACTTTCATTCTGTTCTGCATAAAATTGACAATAGAGTGGATCAATTACGAAGGAAGAGCAAGCGTGATCACGCAACAATAAATTCCTTTAGTTCTGTGAAATAGCTCGTAGAATGGATCAGGTGGATTTGAAAGGCGGGAATGGGTACCGCCGCCCCGGGGACCTTTATTGGATAACCAACACCTCTGCCATAGGTCACCCCAAGTGGTTCGCTACGTTTGGTGATTTAGCAGGGGTGCCCGGGTTCATGGGGTGAGGTTTGTCTAAGTCTTGGAGGCGGATGACCAGGACATACTGAACCCCAGATTCCTACCCACCCCTTAAACCCTTTTCCTTCCCAGAACTCTCCTATCCTTCCTTTCCTAAAAAAAACCCTCCGCACAGCATCCCCAAAGATGACAGAGGTTCTGATGGAAATTATTTTCCTCAGGGCCTCCTGTGTGGAGTTCATGTAAAAAAAAAAGAAAAGGTGGTGTCCCAGCGAAATGGTGGAAAGTTTGGCCAGTTCTTTTACAGAAATTCAAATGGAACGTTGTCATCAAACGGCCCTCTATCGCCATTTTGTTTTTATGACATTTGAAAGGTTCCCGTTAAACACCGATTCTAAGTGAATTTCAGCTATCTGTCCAATAGTAAAAAGCTGACAAGCTTAACAACATAATAATCGTCCTCTTCATTATTCTCATCACAATTTGGTCAAAAGCTGAAGCGGCATTTAATTTCAACCGTCAAAAAAAATGGCGCTGAATGGACATTTGATGCTTTTGTCACAAGTGAATTTCTGCGAAACAACTAGGCCTCATAAAATTTTATTGCATGAAATTATAATTTACAGTAATACTAGCTGATACCTGGCATGCGTTGCTAAGCCATTTAATAAAGATATTGTTTCTCACTGCGTTTTCTTTCCCATTCATCCCGTTCCCCTTCCCTTCCCTTCTCGCGTTCTCACTCCGCCTCCTCCATATTCCCTCTCCCAACTCCCCTACCCCCGTTCCCCCGACCCGCAAACCCACTCCCGAGGTCCCCTCCTCCCTCCCTCCTCCCGCATTCCAAACATTCATTTCCAGTACATTCAGTTTTCAAACAGCTCGCGTGCTACCTATTGCAATTTTTTTATACATATTTCATAATGCCAGAGCTCACCAGTAGTTTTTTAAAACCTTGTCCTGGCAATAACACAAAAAATAATTATTATCCAATTTGGTATAGTCGTTCGGATGTTATGCGCGTACGCCGTATCTACACACATTTCGGTGGTTCATTTTTATTTCTATAAGCCCATGCTACATTACTATTTTTTAAATTCCTGCATTATCATTGGTTAGTTATTATTTTCTACCTTTTTCTACGTAATAAGTAAAGTGGCAAGGCAAACATTGGTGCCGCTTCAACTTGAAACATGAAAGTGTTTTCATAAGAATGAAAGGTAAAGTCTGCTGAAACTGGAAACCAAACAAACCAATTGTGTTTTCTATGATAAACCTTTATCTACTTAGGGCAGTAGCCATGAATAAAAAAAAATCAACCTTTTAAAAAACTAAGTTTATTTTTTTTTAAACTTGGTTGTAAAAAAAATTATTTATTTAAAACTAATTATTAATTTATTTTATTTATTTATTTAAGTTTTTATTCCTGCTGGAATAAAAACTAAAATAAATAAATAGCCCTCTTGTACCCACCTTTCGTGCAGTTAAATAGATCTGCCACATCTGCATATAAAATTAAAAATATTTCTGATTGCATAATTTTACAAAAAAATTTAAACAACTTGTTTAATTGGGGTATATGCAATAAACTGGCACTTAACATTAGTAAATGTCAAATAATAAGATTTTATAAAATATAGAAACCGATCATTTATGAATACAATCTTGACAAAATTATATTAAACTCAGTAGAAACAATAAATGATCTAGGTATTATTTTTAACTCAAAACTTACATTTATTAGCCATATAAATAATATTATCAATAGAGCAATGAAGATTTTAGGATTTATTTTATTAGAATAACCAAACAATTTTGTAACATTGATACTATTCGCATTTTATACATAACGCTAGTGAGAAGCATTTTAGAATATAATTCTACGATTTGGGCTCCACATTACAATATCCATATTCAAGCGATTGAAAAAGTCCAGCATAGATTCCTTAGGTATATTAATTTTAAATTAGGTATTCCAAGAGAATCCGTGGACTTTAATTTGTTATTAAACTGGACTAATCTCGTAAATTTATCAGATCGCAGAAAAATCTGTGATCTATTAATATTATATAAAATAATTCACTCGGTCCTGGATACCCCTGATTTAATAGAACTAATACGATTTCATTGCCCTGGTCGCGCTAACAATAGACTGACTCTACCGTTCTACTATAACAACACACATACATTATCACATTATTACTCACCAATCAGTCGATTACACATTTTGGGAAATGAATATGCTAACATCGGCGACATTTATATCTTAAAATTAGCGCAATATAAACATGCACTCAAAATTTATTTTTCCATAATGTAACTTTATATACGCAATATGGACATGTTGAAATGAAATGATGATATTTCTCATTGTTCTTTTTTGTTATTTATTGTTGTGATACACAAAATAATTGTATGTTATTTTAAAGTTTAAAACTACTATTATGTAATGATATTATTTTTCTTACTTTTGTACTTTATTAAATGTTTATTTATAAAAGGCAGTATAGCCGTTTATGTATTTAAAATAAAAAATAAAATAAAATTAGTAACATCATGTAACCTAGGTAAAAGGGAGTGTTTCTTACTCAGTCCTATTATTGTTACATTTAAACAGGATTTTAGATCGAGTGGTTCTCGTGGGAATATGAAATTCAATGAGCTTTGTTAAATCAGGACTGTCTATGCTACCATTTACAATTTTGAACATGAATATTAAGTCGGATATAATTCTTCGATCTGAGAGTCTTAATAAATTTAATTCTTTCGTCAAGTAATTGTAGTTACGTTTTCAATGGGAATTCCGAGTTTAAAATTAATGTCTTAGAAATTTATGTTGAATTTTTTCGATTGAATCTGAATGTATTTAAAAATGGGGGGACCAGATCGAGGAGTTATATTCGACTTGACTACGTACTAAGGATGTTTACAAAATTTTTTGTGTTGAAATATTCCTAAAACCTCTGGAATTTCGAAGAATGTAGCCAAGCATTTTCATTCCTTTATTACCGATTGTGTTTATATGGGATATAAAGTTTAATTTAGAGTCGAAAATTATGCCCAGGTCGTTAATTTCTTCGTCAGAGGTAAGAGTAGAGTTATTAAGTACAAAGGGATGAATAATTGGTTGACTTATTCTGTAAAATCTTATTTCAGACACTTATTTATGCTCAGAAAAAGTTAGCAGAACACCAATTAATTAACTTGTGTAAATTATTCTGTCACAGATACAATTTTCAACGGTTTTAATTATTTTTAATATTTTCAAATCATCTGAAAAAAGCAACACATTTACATCTTTATCAAATATATCAACAAATCGTTTAAAAACAGAACAAACAAAATTGGGTCTAAATGAGGCCCTTGTGGTACACCACTGGTATCTATAAATTGATTGGAAAGGAACAAATTAATTTTAACAAGTAGTACTCTATCAGATATATAGCTAGCAAATCAGTCTAAAAGTTTTCCATCAATACCTAGCTTAAGTAACTTAACCAGTAAAATTTTATGGAAAACTTTGTCGAAGGCCTTGATGAAATCCGTATATATTGAATCGACTTGAGTTCTGTTAGCTAATGCGTTTGTATATAGTTTTCATATAACGAAAGATTGGTTAGAGTTGATCTGCCCGACAAAAATCCGTGTTGATTTGGAACAATGAGATGGTTAATAATGGGGAAATTTGATCAAGCAATAGTTTTTCAAAGAGTTTCGGGATTACAGATAGCTTACATATTGGTCTATAGTTAGTGATATCACTTTTATTACCCTTTTTTAATATAGGTGTTAGATAACAACGTTTCCAAATGTCAGGAAAGCAACCTATGTCGAGAAATTGATTAAACAATAAACAAATTGACTCAGCCAGTGAAGAAATACAATTAATAAGTATATTGGGATGCACATTGTCAGGTCCGGCCTTCTTGTTTTTGTCTAGAGATTTAATTTTAGTTTTAACGTCGTTTATATTGATGTGAACATTCATATCAGTGCTATTCTTTTCTTTGAAGTGCATTGAGATGGGTAAACCTTGTTTGTTTTTTCTAAGAGAGTTAACATGTTTGAAAAAGTTTTGTGTATTAGAGGATATAGATTTTTCGATTTCATTTATATAATTAAAATACGATATTTTTCACAGTTTTTTTACATTGAGTTCTGTAGTTGTGAAATATTTTATAGTCGTTAAGGGAGTTGAATTTTTTGAAGTTTTTGTGTGCAATTTTTTACAGATAACTAGGTTAATTAGCTCACGGAAAGTGGTACATAGTTTTCAATGGCCCTGTTAATAATTGTGTAAAAAATTTCAAGATTCTAGTTAATATTATTGTTGTGGTGAAGAAATGACCAGTCTTCATTTGCAAGATATTGGTTCATATTAGGATAGTCAGCTTTGGAAAAATTATAAGTAAGGTAAGGCAGAATAGTTGTGTTGTCTGGTAAGTTATTTGTCGTGATGGTTATGCTTAGAGCGGGGTGGTGGCAGTCTAGGGGGAAGAAGCTCATCAACCGATTTAACAATATTTATGAATTGAGAGATCACTACAGAATACCAGATCCAGCAGCCGGTTATAGTTATTGTAGACTTGATTGACTTGATGTAGAGAGAGTAAGTTCGTCATATCTATTATTTCGCGTGCATTTTCAGACAGGTTTAAGTTGTTAGAAGAGTTGAGTCATTCAATCAATGCTAGGGGTATTGTAGTCACAAAATAAAATTGTTCTGGCATCAGGGTATTTATTTTTTAAGGTTTCGAGGTCATCAATATGGTTTCTGTAGACTGTGATGTTGGATCCTGGAGGAATGTAGACATATCCCAATAGAATTTTATTTGATTTAGTAGTAATGCGAATACCTGTTCCACGTCTTGATGTTTGCAAATTAACCGAGTGGTCGACGGTGGATAATGGATTTTGGATAACGGACAGTGGATTAACGGATAATGGATAACGGATTAACGGATATGAGAACTCTTCCTCCTCTGGTTTTATTGCTGGTGGCTGGATTTCTGTCAAGGCGGTAGGTGTTGTAAGATGTAAATCCAAGTTCCTCGGTATGAATATCGGGATCAAACCAGGTTTCAGAAAGAAGAAATACATCGATGTTTTGAAGTAATAGCAACTTTAAGAGTTTGGTGCGGCAGCCCCGGATGTTTTGGCCATACCCATTGATGTATTTGAGTTTTTTGGAGTTGTCTTAACTATTGTTGGCTAACTGTTGATATATTTAATAGTTAACCCAACTTCACCTCCCTGAATCCGACTTTTAAGTGACTGTAAACTGCGGATACATAACAATGTCGCTATACGATAATTTTTCCCACATTGTTTATTTATTATATACTAACATGTTCCCGGCATGCGTCGCTGTGCCATTAATAAAGAAAAAAATTCTCCTTGCGTCTTCTTTCCCATTCGTCCCATTCCTCTTTCGCCTCCCCTTCCTCTCCCGGGTCCCCTTCCCCTCGCGCGTTTCCATTCCGATTCCTCCACCTTCCCTCTCCCCACTCCACTCCCCCCTTGCCCTGTCCCGCAAACCCCCCTCCAGAGTTCCCCTCCCCCCTCCCAGGTACACCTCCCCCCTCCCGTATTCGCCACCCCCTCCCGCAAATCCACCTCCCAAGTTGCCCTCCCCCCTCCCGAGTTTCCCTCCCCCCTCCCGCATTCCATACATTCAATCCCGCTACGTTCAGTTTTCAAACAGCTCGCGTGCCACCTTTTTGCAATTTTTTAATACAAATTTCATAATGCCAGAGCTCGTATACGTTATTTTGATATAAGAGCTATATTATTGAAAAGCTTAATTAAAATCCATTTTGTAATTTTTGCATGAAAGAGTAACATACATACAACCATACAACCTTTCGCCTTTATAACAATAGTAAGAAGCGATTTTTCGCAAAAACAGCGCTATATAAGTTTTCCAAATTTATTATTATCATAAGATTTTTGAAAACATTTACTTTTTCGGATCGAACAACATAATAAAAGTTTTTCTTGGATTATCATGAATCATCCACTGAATTATCGCGTTACAATGTAAACTTAAGATATAATGTAGCATGTTACATTAAATGTACTTTTTAATTCTAGTGTTGACAACCCTGTCCTCTGGCGGGCGTAACGAAATTAGTTAGATGAAGAGAGGTTGACATCAAACACTAAATGTCCATTACACCGGTAATTCCACTGCGCAATGCATTTATTCAAGAGGGTCACCGGTCACCATTTAGTCTGTATTTGCCTGTGACATTATATTCAGCAGAAAAAAAGGAAATGTAGTGTAGGTATTTTTTATTAATTTAAAAAATCATAGTGTAAAACAATAAAAATCATAAGCCGCTCATCTCACCAGGGCATTCCTGTGTCGGGTTGGGCAGCTTTATAATTATTATAAAAATTAATGAAAGGAACATAAAGTTATTAACGTATTTTTTTTTTTTTTACATGAGCTCCACACAGGAGGCCCTGAGGAAAATAATTTCCCTCAGGGCCTATGTCATCTTTGAGAAATAACAAAGAAGATTGAGAAGAAACGTAATATCAATAACATAATTTTTTTATTAGAACAACTTATGGAGGTTTTTCCCATCAATGTAATATATCATTGCAGAAGAAGATAACACTAATAATCAATATACAGAAAAATTAGAACATAACGGTCGCAACTGCGACTCGAACCTAGAACCTTTCGTCTTACCGGGGCAAACACCTCACCAATTCGGCTTCTGGGACCTCTTATTTATAAACGTCGTTTTTGTCAATCTCATATTTCAGAATTAACAATATTATCTTCGACTGATTTTTTTCATATTATGCTACCTAGATAGAGCATATCCGAGTTATGTGTCTTGTTCTCTTCCATATTTTCGTTTAGATTATTAGTTATATCTTCTTCATCAATGTTAAAATATAAACTAACTAGCTGACCCGGCCACGCGTTGCTGTGGCTAATAAAATTCTTTGTAAAATCCAACATTTGTAACCACCGCCGTCTTTGAGTTTATAGCGAAGAGATAGACAGATGCCGCGGAGGACTTTAATTTATAATACATAAAGATGGTGTGAAAGATTATAAGATTGACTTTTACGACCTATGTCAGCTCGTCTTTTCCTTGGCATATTAAAATAGTAAATAAAGTTCTCACGCTCTGACCAACTGATGATGAAGATTTTAAATGGTAACAGAATGACAGGTAACGTTTGACAGAAGACTGAAATATGACAATCAGAATTCATTTTTTTTGCATTCCAATTCTAAATTACGTTGTGCTTCTGAAAGTAGTTAGAACAGTAGAACTGTTAATATGAGAAAATGAAATTGTTGTTTTTACTACCTTCCTCACAATTTTTCCATTTTATCTCACCGTTTAAACCTTCCCTGGACTACGACAAACATTTCAAAACCAAAATCACCTAAATCGGCCCAGCCGTTCACGAGTTTTACCGAGACAAACGAACAGCAAATGATAAGAATAATAAGATAAGAAGATAGAATGGATATAGTAAGCTATCCGTAAAAGATTGAAATTAGGGAAATATTGACCAAAAAAGAACTTATTAGAGGCAGGGCTGCTGTCCACCTGGGAGTCGAGCTGACACCGGGAGGAGTAGTGGCCCTCCCTGGCTTGCTCAAAGCGATGCGTGAGAGGACGCTGAGTGTATGGCAAGAGCGATGGGATAGGTCGACGAAGGGCAGATGGACTTTCTCCTTCTTTCCTTCAGTTAAATTCAGAATGGAAGGGGCATACATTAAACTAGATCACTACATGACGCAGATGCTTTCTGGGCATGGGGAGTTCAGGGGTCGGCTTCATAGCTTGACCCTCTCTCCTCACCCAAACTGCGCATGTGGTGATACTAACCAAGACGCCAAGCACATTCTGTGGCACTGCGAGTTGATGAAGGAAGCACGAGAGGAAATGTTGGATGGTTTGCGCGGAATAACAAGACCAGCGTGGAATGCTGACCTTGTGTCGAACAAAGAGAATTTCGAATGCTTGAAAAAGTTTGTCAAGTCCTGGGTAGAGAGATGGCCTGTACTTAGAGTCGCCGACGTAGACTAAATTCATCTTTGTTTCAGGTGCTACACGTATTGCTCCCGTCTTCTTCGGTCCTCCTCTATTACTCTTTATTTAGTGAATATGCTTTGAACTATCTATAATATAACTTATGTGACCTATAAATTACTGATTACGTTTGACTATTTTTTTTTCTTCTCTGGTCTCTGCTAACAATGATTTATGTTTTTACCTCGATAGGTCATCTTGGTGAGCGATGGTAGTGATGACAGTATCGCTTGATACATTATCACTCTGTACTGATTCTGAAATTATGTTTTACATGTATAAATGCTCTTATTATTTTCTATTTTTCTTGATTAGTTTTGGTTTCCATTCTTTGGTGGCGCAACTGAACTGTGCATGTTATGTATCGTCATTCCCCCATAGAAAGGGGGTGGGATAGACCCTGTCCATGCACATTGCCAGGCGAACATACAACAGAGCGGTCTTCCCGCGATCCGCCCGCGCCTCCCCCATCGACATGCGTTGGCCTGAGGCGTAACCGTGCGGTCTCGATGTCCTTCCGTCCCCCCTCCGGTAACCCGACGCTCATCTTTCCTCAAGGTCTTCAAAAACTTCCCCTTCTCTCCCAAGTACATTTCTTCGAGGCAAAATCGGGGAACCGGCTAAAGGACGCGGACTTCGAGCATCGTCTGCGGTTGGGCCGATAGCTATACGCATTCTCATTGGGACTGCCCGGTGGTCTATGGAATACTTTCTCTGGCTTTTTTTTTTAATATATTTTATTTTATTTCCGCTACTATAGTAATTACTTACATTATAACATAATCATATAACTGTTTTTTCCTCATTACTTATTTTATTCACAGAAGGTTTCTTCGACTGGTCATAGCCGTTATTTTTATTTTTCTTTTACTAACACTATTATCTCTTTTTGATGTTACCTATTTCAGAAGAATTATTCCACGGGCTGCTACTTCTATTTATCTTTTGTATAATGTTAATGTAATTACTTGCATACTGCTTACTAACCCCGTATGCATGGACATTGGAGGGTCTAGAGTCGTTCAAATAAATGTAGCTTCGTTAAAAAAAAAAGTAGAGTGTGCGGTGAAGGAGGAAACCATAATATGTTTCCTTATAACGCCGTTGGGAAAGTGGTGGGTCCCCTCCAATATCCGTAAAAGATAGATATATGCCTTCGCGGACTTTTTTGTAGATCTATAAAAGAGGAATATTCCACCAAATATTGTTTTGTTATATTCCAAAAGGATTAGACAGCGTTTTCGATGAAAGCTACAAGGCTGCTTGACTTTTTCCGACAATTCTAACAATTATCGTTATGTTACAACCAATTTACACAAATCCTTAACAAATTACATGCTTAAGCCTTCCTCACGAAACACTCTATCTATTGGTGAAAACCGCATGAAAATCCGTTCAGTAGTTTTCGAGTTTATCGCGAACAGACAGACAGACAGACGGCGCGGGGGACTTTACTTTATAATATATAGAGATTATTACAAAAGAAACACTAAATACAGTCATTCAAATAAAATTACATTCATTCTTCAGTATTTCAGGTGTGTTATCCACTGGAGCGCTTTTTGCCACAATATGGCACGTATAAACTACGTAGGATTGCTTTGCTGCCAGTTTTAGGCAAATTTTCCCTAGATGCATTAATTTTTTTTTTTTCGATTTTTCCATATTAAAATTCGGAGGTATGATTTTTTTAATGTCGGCAGAAAATATTCAAAACAGTCACCAAAAAATCATGAGCAATCGGATAAAAAAGTTAAAATCGCGTTGTCGCTCCAGTGTCAGTGGTTCATATACGAGTATTTTTAAGCCTGTACATTAAGAAGTTCTTTGACTCTGTTTTTCTCATACGCGGCAATCTAATTTTATGTAAATTTCTGGTATTTGATTAGTCGTAATTTACCGTATGAAAATTAACTCTTTATACAGCAGTCCCTTTTTTATTGATATCCAATTTAACTCTTCTCTCATTTGATATTTGCTTTTCCTCATTTTACGTCTCGTTGATCTGTTTTGAATAAATTTTTTTTAGGTGTTAAATATAACATTGTAGAGTAGTGTTAAAATTGAACTTTTAGTTCTGTGGAAAATTTGAGTTCTGTGAAAGTTCTTTTTTTTTACATTAGCTCCACTCATCTTTGGGGATGCTGTGTGGGGGGTCTTTTAAGGAAAAGGAAGGAGAGGAAGTCGTGGGAAGGAAAAGGTATGAGGGATGAGTAGGAATCTGGGGTCAGTGTGCCCAGGCGTATGAATCCATCCCTCCAACTGCGGTGCACGGGGTTAGGTTGAGATAGTCCGGCTGGAAAGGTCAAAAGGCCTTCCTCGATCCGGCCCGCCACGCCGCAGATGGGCACCCGCCGCCAAGACCTGGACAAACTTCACCCCATGAACCCGGGCACCCCTGCTAAGTCACCAAACGTAGCGAACCACTTGGGGTGACCTATGGTAGAGGTGTTAGTTATCCAATAAATGATTCCCAAGGCGGCAGTACCCATTTTTACACCCGCCTCCCAAATTGGAAATAACTGAACTAACTAACTAACCATCACGGGAGGACGGACCGCCAAAAATTCGGTCTCACTCACTCTTTGCCTCACTCACATTCATACATCGTCTCATACATACTCTTCAATTATTCCGACGTTTGACATGGCCCAACTCAAGTTTAACTGGATCGTGCCATGTCTTCCTTGGGCGTCCCCGACTTCTTCTACCATTCACATTCGCGTCGTAAATATGTTAAATCCAAAATTTCCCCGATAACTGGTGTACTCTATCGACTTCAAGATGTGCTCCCCACAGCTTTACTGCGTGCCACATATTATGCTTTGATCCACTCTCACCTAAGTTATCTGGTTAGTATCTGGGGCACCATTACTAAGAAACAAATATCTGAAATACAAGTAATCCAAAATAGAGCCATAAGAAATATATACCATCTACCATGGGATACGCATGTCAAAGACATATACTCACTGACACAAATTCTTCCCTTTACCATTCTGCCAAAATATAGCATCACCACTGCCATCCTACAAATAATTCAACACTCGTCACACACCACCACTAAACCAGCCTTTAATTCCGATATACACCAGCACAAAACACGATCACAAAATCAAATACACCTATCGTCATCTACACACACAACTAAATTTGGAATTAACTCCTTACAATACATCGCACATACGCAATACAACGCATTACCTAATGTCCTAAAACTACCAGAATCAAACAAAAAAATATTGGCAAAGGCTCTAAAAGGATATTTTCTCAGCAACTTTATTAACCAGTGACGAATTTATCTGTCTTCCTTTGTAACTCTTGTATATTCTTCAATTACCTGTATCAAGTGTGTCTAGTCCATTTAAAAATCTATGTATTGTTCATTGATTTCCGTGTTCTTACGTAAAAATAATTTTCCTTTAGATGTATAATGTTGTCCTTCCCAAAATGAGTTTTATTAAACTCATTGGGAGTAATGTATTATAAATTTTATGTAATAATTTTGTAATATATTATCTCTAATAAAAAAAAAATAAAATAAAATAAAAATAAATAAATAAATAAATTCTTCTTACACTACTTTCTTCGTTCATTCGTTCTACGTGCCCAAACCATCTGAGGGTCCCTTTCTTAATCTTACTCATTATGCTTACATCAGCCTTACATTTCTCACACGATCATACATTATTTTACCACACATACGTCTCAGGGATTTCATTTCAACAGCATTCAGTTTACTTTTTTAAATTTTTTATTTTAGTTTATTTAGGAAACAAACAGTTATACATATTTTAATAAGAAAGTAACATATTACATGGTTGCATTAACCAGCGAAGTTTCCGCTAAAATTTATAATATATATAAAAACATAGATTAAAACATTAAAGAAAACATAAAGTGGTAGAAAAAAAGAAAATATATATATATATATATATATATGTATACACAAATCATATAAACATAAATTAAAGCATGTGGGATATGTAAATCTTCCAAATATTATTATTATTATAAAAAGAAGGAAAACCAACATAATGAGAATGAAAGAAAAAATAACATGCAGCAGGGGTGGAGAGTTCGTAATTAACAATTTGCTTTAATTTTTTCTATTATGAATTTAATAAATTGACCTGAGGACAAATGGAAAATATCAGCTTCGTAAAAGATATCATTGTATTTTGTGCACGTCCTTCGGAGAAATGAATTGTGTGTAATTTGTTTTTGAGTGTGGGATGTGGAATAGTTGGTTTAACCTTGTGTTTCTTATTGGACAGTGGAAATGAATGTGTTCTAGAAGATAGTTGTTGTCAACAACGTTGTTAATGATTTTGAATAAAAATTTCTGGTCGGATATATTTCTTCTATCTTCTAAAGTTGATAAATTATGGAATGTTAATGAGTATTTTAGGTTTTCTGAAGTTCGAAAGGATTTAAAGTCTAGGTGTTTCAATACCTTTTTTTGAATTCTCTCTAACCTTTCAATATTTACTTTGTATTGGGGATTCCATATGACCGATCCGAATTCTAATATTGAGCGAACAAAACAGACGTACAGTATTTTGATTACGTGTGGTGACCTAAATGGTTTGGTCACTCTTATGATGAATCCTAGAAGTTTGTACTTTCATCCTTCCTCTGCCAGTTCCATGCCTCACCATACATCAGGGTAGGGTACCAGGACTCCATTGTGGACTGCTAGCTATGCTTCTTTTGACAGTTTTTTATTAGCGCCAACGGCATTCAGTCCACCATTAATGGAGTTACCGGCATTCACCCATCTTTCAATATATGGAAATAACTGGCCTAAAATTATATAATAACAGAACTTGAATACAACTTAAACAGAGCTTGAAAATTAACTTAGAAAATTTGATGAATTCTTCAACTTTTTTAAACAACCCGTCCTTAGTTTATTCTTTGGGCAGGAAATCACGTGTGACAAATTTATCAATTGACCATTTTGTTTTTTAGTTGACAGGTTCCCGTTAAATGACGATTCTAATTCCGTTTCAGGTTTTAAAGAAGTTGTGACCAGCAGAAGAAGACAACTATTGTGTTGTTAAACTTGTCAGCTTATTAATATTTGATGGAAAGTTGAAACGCATCTAGAATTGACGTTTCACGGGAACTTTTCAAAAATCAAAAAATCAAAATGGCGCTGAGTGGCCATTCTACATATGAATATATTACATTTTAATTTCTGCAAAACAACTGATTGTAGTCTTCTAATAAAATTAACATTTTTTTATTGATTTATGAAAGAAGTTCTACAATTCCAGGTAAAACAAAGTTTGTCATTTCATCAGTTGGAGACTTGTAAAGTTCAGTTACATTCCTGAGCACGAGATTTACAATGAATTTGTTTCCTATGAGTTTTGTCACCCCCGTTGCTTCAACTTCCTTTGAGACATCCGCCTGGAATGCAGTTCGACTTGGAAGAATGCAATTTAAAAAACGCACTAAACTTGGGAGCGTTTCAAATGCATTCATCCAATAGGATTTATATGAAAGGAAGTGATTAGTTTTGATGAAATCATCTAAAATTTGTAATCATATTCACGTGAGAGAATAATTACAAATGTTTGATTTTAGTCCTTCTGCATATAAGTACCACTCATTTATCTGTACAACAACCAAAATTGTCAAGACCCGCGTTTGAATAATTTATTTTTCCTAGAACGCTCGATTGGTTCATGTGACAGTTCAAAGGGCATCATAAACAGGTCTGTTATCTACCTTTATTAAGTTTTATGGGTTTGATTTATGTTATATGATAATTTAATCATTTAAAATGATGTTATGTATATTTGCGGCTTTCCAGAGTGGAAGATACTCTCAATATTATCCTGGCGTAGGACCACCATTCAGGATTGAAACTTTGATTGAAAACGCTTTAGCCGTGTTTGGTGACAAAATCTTAAAAACCAGGCACATCCCACCTTCCATTTTCCATCTCATTCACTCCTACCATCTTCAGCTTCACAACATTTGAGGATGTCACAGTCTCACTGACTGTGGAAAAAGGGAGAAATTTGAAGAGCACAGTCAACCTCCGATTTGCTAAACATTATCGATCAGCTTTCTACAATAACACCCACGTTAACGATACACATGCGATCCCCATGCTAAGAGTTAAAATGTTGAGACTAAACGCATGATTTTTTAACTTAACATAACTGCAAATGTATGGAAGAAATACTGGTCTTTGAAAGAAGTCTTGAAATCCAAGGAGCTAAGTATGCAAATAAAAAGGAAAGTCTTCAACACTTGTATACTTCCAGTCATCACCTATGGATGTGAAACTTGGGCACTCACCAAACGCCACAGAGAAAAGTTGGAACGCTGCCAGAGAGCCATGGAGAGATGTTTGACATGAATAAGGAAACAGGACGGAGTGAGATGTAGCATAATAAGGGAGAAAACTAAAGTTGCTGCTATAGTTACTCTAATAGACCAACAAAAGTGGAAATGGACAGTTCACATGATTCGAGATCCACAAGAGAAATGGAGCAAAAATGTCACTGACTGGTGCTCAGAGATGGCAAGAGAGGTAGAGGACGTCAACAAATAAGATGGGAAGACGATCTAATACTCACGGCTGGACATCATTGAAGAAGAGAAGCGGGTGATAGGTCCCAGTGGAAAATGTTAGATGAGGCCTATGCCAAGAGGCAAACTGAGCTTCGGGATATATTATAACAAACAAGAACATATCTAGTATTCATACCTAACAGAATAAAATGGCTCATTATTATTATAATAGTATAACTGTATTTTAATTTTCATTATTTTAGAAATAAAGATAAACGGGCTTACGAATAACCTGACTGAATATTTGAAAATATCCTACTACCACCGCAGTTAACGGAAAATATTGATTGTATCGTGATTGACTTAGCCAGACGAGGAATTGAACCCACCTTAATAATATTCCCACTCTCACCACACAGTTTAGATGTTTGACTAGCCCTGTTCTTTTAAGCAAGCTAAACCAAACTATCAACTTTTTTAGAGCATAAAAAGTACTTTTAGAAACCTTCCTTTTAATTCTGCGGATTTTCGAGAGATGCAACAAATACGTTAACCCTTCGAAAGCCTTAAACTTCATAATCCGCAAAACACAAACTACCAAATATCAGTAGGTACGAGTATGTTGTATAAACCATCACAGCATGTCCTGACGATCTTTGCATAATTCAGATCCCATGTTCGGTTCGGTCCTCAGCATCCCAGCAGATGTGTGATTATAAGATCGGTCCATTGATCCTAAGATAACAAGAACCAATAAACTAATGTTTGCTTTGAATTAGGATATGGTCCAAAAAGGCTAGGTTTGATTGCGCTGGATCAACAATGACGTTATTGAAATAATAAGTTTAGGTAATAATAATATTTGGAATGTTAGGTATTGTATAGGCTTCGCTCAGATCGTATTTTGTTCACAAATCATTATGTACAGTCAAATCCTTCAACGCTAAATATGTGCCTGCGTAATGTGTGAAAACGTTTCGATCGTCTGGTTGATTAGTCAAACATCTCCGAAAAATCGAAATTTGAGTTGAGTATTTTATTTTATTTTATTATTATTATTATTTTTTATTTTTTTTTTATTTGTTTACCTATATGTAAAAGTGTACTCTCTTATCTGGTTCAATACTCATATTGCTCATAAACACCAACAAATTTAAAAAAATACTTTTTATCTTATACTTTGACTTTTGACTTATTACTTTTTACTTATACTGTTACATTCTTTATGTTGCTGATGTACACATAAGTTAATTTAATTATGTCAATGGCACATATTGTGCCGTGTGTACGAAAATAGGACCAGTCAGTGGCTGAGTGGGCATCGCAATTGGGTCCCAGCCTGGCGTCGCGAATCAGGCGTAAAATCCAAAACTTGTTGAATTTTTTAAAATTTTTACCTATGTACCTTACGGTACCATTACCTACGGTTCTGACATGGAGGTTTCGGTTTTACCCGTGGTTCTGACATATATAGCAATGTGCTAATATTGTTAAAAATTACGTTATGAGGAGAGAAAATGCAAGACTATCTAATAATTGATAATCCAGAGGAAGTTTTACGAAGAAGTAGCGCAAAGAAAACACCGCAATTCGTGGTAATTGATATGACCGGTGGCAGGGATGTTGGTTATCCAATAAATGGTTCCCGGGGCGGTGGATCCACACCTGCCTCCCAAGATGATTCTTAACCGCCGACAGGAAAAAGTATTGAAAGAAGAAAGTGTGTTATTATTATGTTTATTGTTTTCATTTCTTGCAAGGGCAATTCCGATGAGTTACAGAACTCATTTCATGACTTACAATTATTTATGGATGGGAGGAAATAGTTACAATTTTACATAGATATTTTGATATTAAAATTATCATTTTCACATACAGAATAGTCGAAAAATAAAAGATAGGCTAAGTAAAAACCAACAACAATAGAAAACAAAAAAAAGAACAAGGTTATAAAAATATGGATGATTACAGATCAATGAAAAAGAAAAGGAGAGTAAAAGAAACAAGACAATAGAAAACGATCAGAAAATTACATAGTTTCATCTTTAAACGTACTTAAAAATATTTTTGAATGTAGCTATTACTTTGTGGTTATCCATTATAGAAAAATGAACCAATACAACTTTGTATAAACCACTTATATGATGTGCAAATCCGACCGGTTTCGGAACAAACCTTCCTTCGTCAGGGAAAGCTTATACTAATTTGACAGTTTAGAACAATGTTTCATTGTGGTAGTTGTGGAGCCGTTGTTAGTTAATAATGTAGATTGGGTGGGTAGGTATTAGTGTAGAGTGGGTGGGTAGGGGAACAAATCCATGATTGGGCTATATGACAATATTTTTTGTTTGTTGATAATAGATTCATTATTTTTAAGGGATTTTTTAATTTCCAAGGCTTCTAAGTTATCTAAACGTTTTCCTTTATGATTAATATGAAGAATATTTATCCCCGTATTTTTTTTAAAACTATGGTTATTTTTAAATATTCTTCATATTAATCATAAAAGAAAACGTTTAGATAACTTAGAAGCTTTGGAAATTAAAAAATCCCTTAAAAATAATGAATCTATTATCAACAAACAAAAAATATTGTCATATAGCCCAATCATGGATTTGTTCCCCTACCCACCCACTCTACACTAATACCTACCCACCCAATCTACATTATTAACTAACAACGGCTCCACAACTACCACAATAAAACATTGTTCTGAACTGTCAAATTAGTATAAGCTTTCCCTGACGAAGGAACGTTTGTTCCGAAACCGGTCGGATTTGCACATCATATAAGTGGTTTATACAAAGTTGTATTGTTTCATTTTTCTGTACTTAAAAATGTTTATTTTTTTAATGTAAAATTAAATAGAATTTTTCCGTATCCAGCAGGAAATATAAATCGTAAATTTACAGAAATTCAACATGCGTCGGATTAAAAATGATCTCCATTTACAATGAAATTTTTCCGCCACTTACTTCAAACCGTACATTGACATTCCGCATTATGCGATCACAATGCACAATGACTTTTATTGTAATTTTGTCTTCAAAGGATAAAATTTGTGTGCTAGAACGCAGAAGCACAAATAAAACCAAGATTTTCCTAAAATGGCTTCAGTTTAAAAAAGAAAAGCTTTCTCGACTGAGGCCAGCTCCACAAAAGAAAAACGTTAAATAAAAATGGCTTTTTTCGCAACATTTACACGAAAAATATTAAATTACTCGAGTTAACGCTTCAAGTTAACCTTTGGAAGAGTTCCTTTTGTTGAGGGTGAAAATTCTTGGAACTCTTAAAATACTTGACATAATATTTCTTTGATCTTACAAATTCCCAGCCTAAAGTGGCAATAAACGCGGTTTATAAAATCCCGAAAGTGTTTCATGAAATATGTTTTCTACTTAATTGTCGCGCTTTTTAATAAAATACTGAGAAAAAATATTTTATCGCTTATTTGAAAAGCATAAATAACCAGCCTGTTACTAAAGATCCATTCAACTCTAATATTTTTAAAGCTTCACCTTAAATAATAATATTCGGTTTTTTCATCCGACCCATTCAAAATCAAAGTGTGGAAATTCAACTACAATAATGTATTTTCACATTTTTTTAAGCGAGCACTTTTTGGCTTGATATTTAAATAAAATAAAAAGCTTTTTTTCATTTACTTAGTATTGAGCCCTTGCCTGGAAAAATGTTGTTTCCAACCATATTCTTGTTCCGAGAAAAATTTAAAAAAACCAAACTACATTTAATATTTTTTTTTACATTAATCCACACACGAGGCCCTGGGGAAAATAATTTCCATCAAGACCTATGTCATCTGAGATGCTGTGTGGAGGGTCTTTTTGAGGAGAGGAAGGAATGAACATTAGTCTTGAAGCGACCCATGTTGTAGAAGGAGGAAACACAGAGGCCGGCAAATCGTTCCACAGCCGAGCTGTTGAGTCGAAGAAGCGACCCGTTCTTATGTGACAAATGTCAACCGTGTACATATGTTGGGCACGCGTTACATTTTTAAGAGTTTTAAATGAAAAGCCATGAAGGAAGGCAATTAAATTAGAGTATATTACTAGAATAATTTAAGCTTTTTAAAATGTCCCTGAAGACTGGCTCTGTGCCCTCTGGTTGGAAGAAAGCGGTTATCCATCCTATTCCAAAGAAGGGTGACCGCTCCAACCCGGCCAACTACCGCCCCATAGCGATCACATCAGTTCTGTCTAAGGTGATGGAACGTGTGATCAACGACAAACTGCTCACATACCTCGAGAAGAACAAAATTATTAACGACCGTCAATACGGATTCCGGCGGAACCGCTCGTGCGGTGATCTTCTCGCGTATGTGACGCATGTTTGGGGGCGATACCTGGAACGTTTCGGTGAGACCCAAATGGTTGCACTGGACATCTCCAAGGCCTTTGACCGGGTTTGGCACCGAGGACTTGTCAACAAACTGCATTCTTACGGACTTCCCGCATCCTTGTGTACGTGGATTGCCGACTTCTTGAGAGAGGTCGATTCAGACGGTATTCGATGGTTTCACCTCTTCCTCACACTCGATAAATGCTGGCGTCCCACAGGGATCGGTTCTGTCTCCGACTTTGTTTTTGTTGCACATCAACGACCTTTTGTCATGTGCACCAATTCACTGTTATGCGGATGACAGTACAGTTCATGATAGCTTTTTGTTTGACAAGCCCCCAAAGGGCTGACAAACTCCAACAGCTCGTAGGGCTTTGAAGCAAAGAATGGACGGTTACCTCGAGAGTGTTTTCTCTTGGGGTAAAAATAATCTCGTTGAATTTAATGTTTCAAAGACCCAATCTTGTCTGATTACGTCTAAAAGGGATCGAAATGAAAATCTAGTCTCTTTCAACGGAAGAAATCTTCCGAACAGGCCCTCCATTGATATGCTTGGTGTAACCCTAAGTTACCAGCTCAGGTATGGGGGCTCCATCGAAGCCAGAGTAAAGTTAGCCTCCCAAAAACTGGGCGTACTGTACAGGGCCCGCAGATACTTTAATAGTACACAACTGCTAACCTTGTACAAATCACAAGTACGCCCCACGGTTGAATTTGGCAGCCATCTCTGGTCTGGAGCTTCAAAATACCTGAAAAATACCCTCGACTCTGTGCAGAAACGGGCGGTCCGTTTGATAGATTCTCCCATCTTAACAGACGGATTGCAATCTTTAGAGCACAGGCGACGGGTGGGAATGCTATCCTTGTTCTACTGGTATTTCAATGGAAGATGCTCCGAGGGACTAGCGTCATTGATCCCTTCGGCACCGGTGCACAGTCGGAAAACGCGTAACGCGTGCCCATAATATATACACGGTTGACATTTGTCACATGAGAACGGGTCACTTCTTCGACTCGTTCTTGTGTCAATGTTCATTCCTTTCTCTCCTCAAAAAGACCCTCCACACAGCATCTCAGATGATATAGGCCCTGAGGGAAATTATTTTCCTCAGGGCCACCTGTGTGGAGTTAATGTAAAAAAAAAATATATATATTTATATATATAAATAAATATATATATATATATATATATATATATATATATATATATATATATATATATATATATATATATATATATATATATATATATATATATATATGTAGAACAATTTTCTCGGTTTACCCGCGTAACGTAGTCCTTAAAAGGACTTTTTAACTCCTGACGTTTCGGACAGATCACACTGTCCATCTTCAGAGGCCTTATGTCTTGAGTTTTTGTCTCAAACTGATAGCTTTCGCATGTCTGTTCGGTCCAAAAGCTAAAACTTAAGTGAGTGCAAGTCACTTCTTATGTCTAGAACGAAGTACCCGGGTTGCAGGTGATTGATGGTGGAGGGGGTGGGGGGCGGGGCTGACAGTAGATACCTGATTGGTAAAGCTAATTGGAGACACTACTGGTAATTTTGGAAATGCCGTTTTTGGGGTATTTTCATCGATTAAGACTTTCCAGGTGTTGGGAATTCTGATTGCGTCATTTCTAGTATTCATATTATTTTTATGTTTATAAATTTCTATTGCTTCGCGGTAAATTCTTTTTGGTTCATTTTTGGTTCATTATATATATATATATATATATATATATATATATATATATATATATATATATATATATAATAAAGATAAAGATGTTTGGCATTAGATCTTTTAAACTACGCAACGGATTTTCGTTCGGTTTTCACCAATACATATACAGATTCAAGAGGAAGGTTTATATGTATAATAAGTACATATTTTAGTAGAGAAAGGCCGAGAAATTCAAAGATTGAATTCAGGCAGCTGGCAGCGGGCAGCTGGCAAGCGGGCGGTGTGGATTGTGGCGTTTGTTGTAAAGATTGGGTAATAGTGTTGTGTTTCGTTAGCCACAGCAACGTGTGTCCGGGTCTGTTAGTTGATAATAATAATATAATTAAATACATATAAATCTTATTCACACTTATTAACGTAACCGGTTTTTTTTTTTGTTACATGAGCTCCACACAGGAGGCCATGAGGAAAATAATTTCTCTCAGGGCCTATGTCATCTTTGAGGATGCTGTGTGGAGGGTTTTTTTAAGGAAAAGAAGGAGAGGAGAGTTCTGGGAAGGAAAAGGGTTTAAGGGGTGGGTAGGAATCTGGGGTTCAGTGGGTTTTTGCTTGTTAAAGCCATCTTCCACTGGTACAATTTTTTCCTAAACTAGATTTATACACATGACATAAGGGGGAGAGGGAGGGAGGTAGTCTGCAAGAATTTGTTTCAATTTATATGTTTTTGTTCTATATTTTTGCCATGTCGTCTTTGCCTAATGGATCTTTAGTAATTTGGCTATTAGCAGTAGACACATTAGCAATAGACATACCTAAAAAACCAATTACCGTAACGCTGTCCGAAACTACTGTGTCTTTTGTTACATGAAATCGTTCATAACGTCTTGTCACAAATTATATTAGGTCCTTACATATGAAATTGGCGTTTTGTATGGGAGGAACATAAAGTCGATTTTTTTTAAATATAATATATTTATTTAATCAAAGTATGTACCATTGTTTTCTATGCACTTTTGCCATCTCATAGGTAGTTCATCAATCCCTTTACTAAAAAAACCATTCGGACGGGAATCAATAAAATCTTTGAAGGCGGTTTGGACTGCCCCATCGGAGAATTTTTTCCCTTGCAAAAAGTTATCCAAATTTCGAAAAAAATGGCAACTTGTTGGGGCAAGGTCCGGAGAGTACGGTGGATGTCTTATACATTCCAATTGAAGCTCCTCTAATTCAGTAGCCGTCTGTTGTGCAGTGTGTTGTCTAGATTTTGTTGATTTGCTTCACTCAATTCCTCAGGTACCCACCTTTCAAGCTTTTTCATCTTCACAATTTGCTTCAAGTGGATTAAAACAGTTTTATCACTAACACCGCAGCCTGCAGCTAACTCGGACGTGGTTTGCGATGGATCCGCTTCCACAATAGCCTTCAATTCTTCATTATCAACTTTGGTCTCCGGCCGTCTACGGGGCTTGTTCTGCCGGTCGAAATTTCCAGAACGAAAACGTTGAAACCAAAAATGCACTGTGTTTTCTTTTGCGGCACCGTCGCCATACACATCATTAATCCTTCAAGCCGTTTCTGCAGCACTGGTGCCGCGGTGGAACTCGTACTCGTAAATAACGCGATATTTCAAGTTTTCCATTTTGTAAAAAAAGTGACGCAAAGATAAAAAAACAAGTAAGGAAAAAACAAATGAATTATAATTTTCGACACACAAATACATGAGTAAATAGCTGTATAAATTAAAATTTGGAATTCCTAACCAACGAGAAGATATTTGAGATCAAAGTTGCCAGTACGGCAAAACGCCAATTTCACATGTAAGGACCTAATATGTTTTTAGATACAAAATTAAGATATTCAAGTATAAATTAATTTTTTTTGAAAAACTGCACTTTTTAATTTCCCTTAGGGTTTATGTCATCTTAAGGGATGCTGTGTGGAGGGTATTTTCAAGGAAAGAAAGGAGAGGAAGTTCTGGGAAATGAAAAGGTATCAGGGGTTGGTAGGAATATGGGGATCAGTGTCCAGGAGTGACGGACGTATGAATCCATCCCTCCAATTGTGGTGCAAGGCGATGAGATGGGTTGAAAGGGTTCGACTGGAGAAGTCAAATTTTTACAACAATACGTCATTGCATTACCAATAGTGAGTAAAAAAAATCAGAGTGTGCAATTTACACGCGGTAGAAGTGAAACCTCCAGAAAAGTAAAATATACAAAAGAGGGGAGATTACGAAGCACTTTTTTTATCAATGTGAAGGATGATTTTTTAAAATATTTTTGTTGTCGAATTCCAGTGCACCTTTTCGTATACATTTGGTCATCTTCTAAGTATTTGTGTTTTTTTCTTTGGAGTCGCTAGACGTCGCTTTCTTTTGTGTTTTCTTTTGCGTGTTCATTTTTGAGTGGTTTGAAGATTGGATATTGATATCACAATTTTTTTTTCATGTCTGCAAAAGCTCGTCAGGCACTTTATACCTCCGTACTAAAGTAGACTGGCATGCGTCTGCGGATTTATCATATTATATTGAAACCGCGTACCTGTGAAATAAATAAATATTTTATTGCTATCTCATTCTCTCACAGGCTAGATACCATAGATGTATGTGTTTGTCTCTTTTTAGTGTAGCTCGTTTCCGTTTCATCGGGTTCCAAATCGTAGCGTGTTTCAAATTACAATAAAGAAGTTTTCACTTCAACAAAAATCACGCTTTAAAACGTTTCCCACTCTTCGTGTGAAAAACGCGCGTTCGAGCGTCTCCCGCAAACATTGTGCAATGTGTCTCCAAATACGATGCTGTTTTTAAAGAAACGTTTCGAAAACTGGGCGACTTAGCAGAGATAATAAATAAACACCGGATTTTACATAAACTGCTTGGCAGTTACGTCACATGTTAATAGAATAATAATCTAACTCGAATGCCAGGAGCGCATAGATTCGGAAAGGTGAACGGAAAGCTCCCTCGAGTGAGGCAGTGCGGGTAATGTTCGTTTGCATTACAAGGCGAGTATTGTAACTTATTTGAGGGAAACGACCGACTGAGTGCACCCGAGCCGCTGCTAGAACGAGCTATGTTTTCCTTCCACCACTCGCTTCATATGCGCTCCTGGTACTTGAAAGTAGCGAATATTTATTTAGTCTGCTCCGAGTTTTGTTTGAGATAAACTTGACTCATAATGGCTACCAGAGTGAGGCAAACGAAATAAATTTTTCAGGTTGGGTTCGAGTAACCCTTTAATTTGTTTCAGATTGTTATATCCAGTACATTTATGATATTATTTACGCTTGGCAATATAGAATATGAAAAAAACATCAGTTCCGACCCATAGCTTGCATGTCGCCCAAATGTTTTTTTTTTTGATAAATTTTATATCATGACAACTTTTTTAATTGAGACGTGTTCGGACATATTTAGCTCCAATCTCGAATTTGGGTCCAATCGATGCCAATGAGCTAGAGATAACAGCTGGTCCGACCCCAAACCATGTGTTTCCCCTGTAGTTATTTCACAAATATTGTTTAGTGATGATTTTTTTTTAAATTTTCCCTAATTTTTAGTTTTCTTTATTTGATAATATAATGTACTTCCAAATAACTCGGTACTGGCACACTCTTTACCTCATTCACATGCATTATATACATTGTCTTCCGCGCCAAAAATTGCTCGGATTTGTTCTTCGTAATGCGAGATCATTAACTAATGGAATTGCAATACGAAGAACATATGAAGCACTTGTCCGCAGCATCCTGGAATACAGCTCCATTATTTGGGCCCCCTCTGAACAAAACCGTATCCTAGAAATAGAAAGAGTACAAAAAAAGTTAAGGCGTTACCTGTATATGAGGGAATATACATACTACCCATGCCTGTATCCATCATTGTTCTTAACAAGAATTTATTTATTTTTTTATTTATTAGAGGTAATATATTACAAAATTATTCCATAAAATTTATAATATATTACTCCCAATGAGTTTAATGAAACTCATTTCGGGAAGGACAAAGTTACACATCTAAAGGAAAATACATAGATTTTTAAATGAACTAGACACACTTGATACAGGTAATTGAAGAATATACCAGAGTTACAAATGAAGACAGCTAAATTCGTCACTGGTTAATAAAGTTGCTGAGAAAATATCCTTTTAGAGCCTTTGCCAATATTTTTTGGTTTGATTCTGGTAGTTTTAGGACATTAGGTAATGCGTTGTATTGCGTATGTGCGATGTATTGTAAGGAGTTAATGCCAAATTTAGTTGTGTGAGTAGTTGACGATAGGTGTATTTGATTTTGTGATCGTGTTTTGTGCTGGTGTATATCGGAATTAAAGGCTGGTTTAGTGTTGGTGTGTGAGGAGTGTTGAATTATTTGTAGGATGGCAGTGGTGATGCTATATTTTGGCAGAATGGTAAAGGGAAGAATTTGTGTCAGTGAGTATATGTCTTTGACATGTGTATCCCATGGTAGATGGTATATATTTCTTATGGCTCTATTTTGGATTACTTGTATTTCGGATATTTGTTACCAGTTATCGGGGAAATTTTGAATTTAACATATTCAACATGGGAGTTCCACGATAGGTTATAATCTATGAATAACCCTAAATATTTCGTTACTTGTACATTTTGGAGCTTCATTTCCAAGAGTAATATTCATGTTCATGTAATCTATTTTCCCGAAAGTGAGGTAGTGGTTTTTTTTTGACATTGAGGCTCTCAATGCTCAAGGCTCGTTGAAGGAGATTAACCTATATTTCCCTAACGCGTATACTCGTGGGAGATCCCACGCACTTTTTTATGCTCCGAAAGCGAGAACTTCTTCCTTTTAGAATGCGACAGAGCAATTTAACTGCTCAACGATTCTGCATTGAACGTCGACATCTTCAATGTTACCTATAGAGAGTTCAGTAACTATCTCAACATAGTGAAACTGCCCCCTTGGACTTTTTTTGTCTTAAATTTTGTAGTCTTCTCCGTAATAATTTGGTGTAAGTATAACTGTTTTATGGAGAACCTGAAAAAAATACATCGTCTCATATATACGCTACAAGATTCCGAATAATATATTTATTTATTTATTTATTAATTTACGGACAACAGTCCATTAAAAACATAATAATAACACTAATAAAAAATAAAAAAAAAAACAGAGATGACAGTGAAGGGAGAGCACATAAAAATTAATAGCAATGACAATATAAAATATAAAAAGTACATATAGAGACACTACAAGTCAAAGCATGAAGAAGCATTTAAATATTGCGTAACGACTGCCGAAAGTCATTTAGTTTTACACCAAAAAAATCAATGCTTTGACTTGCGTTGACAAGTCTCGACATTCTGGATAAGGGAGAATGGTATCCGTAATTAGTAGAATGTTGATTGAGGAACAGCAATTCATTATTTCGAAGCCTACGGGAAGGGATGTTAAACTGGATGAGTTGTAACAATGCAGGTGTATCTGTAATACTGTTGATAATTTTAAATATGCAAATTAGATCAGAGTCCTTTCTACGTTTTTCTAAAGAAGGCATGTTTAAAATGTGTTCAATTTCATCATATGAGTACTTGCCTCTTTCAAGACCCAACCTCCAAGCAATTCCTCTTAAGAAACGATGTTGTACGGATTCGATGTGACAAATGTGGACAGCGTAGAAAGGAGACCAAATGACACTAGCATATTCAAGGTGAGGGCGAACCAGCGAACAGTAAAGAGTTTTAAGTGTACTTATATGTTTGAAGTCAGAGGTAATTCTATGAATGAAGCCGAGTAGTTTAAGTGATTTATTTGCGATATTATTTATGTGATCACGGAAAGAAAGTTTGCAGTCTAGAGTGACCCCAAGGTCCTTGATAGATGTGACAGTAGATAGACAAACACTATTTAGTTTATAATCAAACTGAATAGGTTTTTTGGTTCTATAAAAGGACAAAATTTTGCATTTATCAACATTAAGTTCCATGCAGTTAATTTTGCACCAATCGTTAAATGAATCAATATCAAGTTGAAATAGTAAACAGTCAAGGTGGGATTTAATAATCTTAAGAATCTTATTATCATCAGCAAATAGCCAGAAACGTGTGTGAGAAAAAACTTTTGTGATATCATTAATAAAAAGGTTAAAAATAAACGGGGCCAAATGGGCTCCTTGGGGAACGCCGGAAGTTACATCAATGTTAAAGGATTCAAAGTTATTTATTTTAACCCTTTGTTTTCTATCTGTCAAGTAAGAGTGAAAGAATGATAACAAAGGGTTTCTAATGCCTATAGCATAAAGTTTGGCCATGAGAATACGGTGATTAACTTTGTCGAAGGCTTTGGAGAAGTCAGTGTATAGAACATCAACCTGAGTGTTATCTTCTAAGGCTTTCACAATGGTACTTGTAAAGGAAAGTAAATTTGTTGTTGTATATTTCGCCGATCTAAATCCATGCTGTTCCTCAATTAGAACACTTTTGAAAACAGGAGTAATTTTCTTTGTAATTATCGACTCAAATATTTTTGGAATATTAGATATAATTGATATCGGTCTGTAATTTCCAATATTCGACTTGTTTCCGGACTTAAAAATGGGTCGAATATATGAAATTTTCCATGAGTCAGCAAATGTTCCAGATGAAAGTGACAAGTTGTACAACATACAAATTGGGTAAGATAGTGTATATTTACATTCTTTTAGCAAGATTTCTGGAATGCCATCAGGTCCGGTACTTTTTTTGTTAGAGAGATTATTTAAGGATTGGTAAACCTCCTTAAGTGTAATTTGGCAATCATTTAAGTCAATATTATGGTGATAGTTAAGTGGAGGGATGTTGCATGATGCATCAGAATATACAGAGGAGAAGTGTTTGGCAAAAAGGTTGGCGATATCATGGCCTTTAGTAGCATGAGTTTCATAATAATACATACTTGAAGGAAGATCATTATCAGTACGCTTTTGCGCAACAAATTGCCAAAATTGTTTAGGATTTTGCAGTAACTTTGTCTCTGTAACTTCTACAAAATATTTATAACATTTGGCTGATTCGATTTTGGACAGTTCCCTTAATTGAGAAAATTTATGATAAAAGCTTAAGTTCCCAGTGTCTTTAAATAATTTATGAGTCTTCTTTTTTTCAATTATTAACTGTTTAAGTTTCGTGCTAAACCAATTTGGAAACTTAGGTTGAGAGTAACACCCCTTAGGAACAAACAATTCTACAGCATGTGATACACATTCATTAAATTTAAGTACAGCGTCATTAATATCAGAATTTAAAAATAGTGTCGACCAATCAATCTGGGATAGATATTTGTTCATATTAAAATAGTCGCCGTTAAGATATTTGTAGTGATAAGAGACATTTGGTTTCAAGGATTCAAATTTGAAAAAATGTGTAATTTTAATAGAGAGAGGTGGATGATATTTATCCAAAGGTAACAAAGAGACATCAGCTTCACTTACTATGACATTTGGTATGCTAGTGAAAATCAAATCCAGGCAAGAGCCTAGATAGTTAGTGACTGGATTTACTTGAAACATATTCAAATAGGCAAAAAAAATTACAATTTCAACAGCTTGTGGTGAAAGATTACTAGAAGGAGTTTTGACACCTTGATCGTCATTCAGCCACAATATTTTAGGTAAATTATAATCGCCACAAATAAATAGGGAGTCAGCGTTTCTAGACACATGTTCAATTGAAGCAGTATGCGACTTATAGACTTCTACCGAAGAGGAGGGAGGAATGTAAACACAACCAAGTACAAGCTTTTTGGTACCAAGTAGAACACACAGGAACAATTGATCAGAAACATTGGTAAATGTTTCTAGAATATGGCAGGGGTATTTTTTGTTTGCGCATATCATCACTCCACCACCTTTACACTTAAAAGAAGAAGTAGAACGGTCACTGCGGAAAACGTTATAGTCAAAAAATCCAAGTTCAGCAGATGAGATATTTTCAGATAGCCATGTTTCGGTTAAAAATATAAAGTCGTAATTACATACACTGACGTTACAGCGAATAGTGTTCAGTTTCGTATTTAGGCCACGAACGTTTTGATAATACATTGAGAAGGAATTTTTCTCAGAACGATTATTCAAGTTCAACCTAAAAAATTTATCCGAGAAAGTTCACGTCTTTCAGCAGCTTGGCGGGCGGGGCAGTCTTGAGCTCCAGTTTTGTGGGAAGCCGGTTTTCTGAAGAAGGTGCAGGTGGCACATACTGGAGATTTTTCCTTTTTGGGGCAGGCATCACGGTTGTGGCCAACTTTGGCGCAGTGGGGACAGGTGGGTGAGTCTGCTTGGCACTTGGAAGCTGTGTGGCCATATAGTTGACAATGGCCACATTTCAAGCTATCTACCCAGTCTCTCACGCGGTGAAGCTGCCAGTCTATAGCAAGTTTGGTGCGAGATATGTAATAGACGAGTATTGGTGAGACGATATATGAACGCGAATGAGGCAGAGTGTGTGTGCCAAGACCAAGTTGTTTGGCGATCCGTCCTCTCTGCCTACCCCTGCGGGTAACGGCTTGATGGTCAGTTAGTTATAATGTGAACCTTGCTAGGTGGTTGTTTACCCATTATGAATCCCCCATTTTACAGTTTTATAGAATATATTTCTCGTAAATAAACAAAAATGTACTTTACAAACAAGCCGATTTTTGCTATAAAATTAAGAGCTAAAAAAATTAACTGTAATATAGTTTTTCACAAAAAATTAAACTTATAATTTAAATAATAAATAATAAAGTTATTGAATTTCAGTTGCATTTCTTAGTAACTTACAAATACGGGGAATAAATCCATCGCCAAAATTATTTATATTTGTGTACATTTTTGTATTGAGTGTTTTATTGAGGAAAAGCTTGAAATCGGTGCCCATTTATGAAAAATGACACACATACACTGACCCACGCGTGAAATTACACACATATATTATTTACGGACCTAATTCGCAACCAATATCTTTTACAAACCCTACATTAACAGTTCATAAAAAAAGTCCAGAGGCGTAACAATAAACGGCCAGCGAGAATTAAATTCTAGAATTGATAAATGTACGAAAATTTTTCAAAAACATGCTTCTGTAGTGGCGTTATTGATAATATTGGAAATCCTTTGTAAAATAATATTATTAAACATAGTATTTCTTTTTAATTTTTTTTTAACTCCGTAAAAAGTTCCATGAACACAGATAATGTAGAATTATATGACACTGAAGAGACTTGGAAGGCAAGTAGATGAAAAGGAGAAGGTTTGGTAGTACCAACCACGGTATTAAGATCTTGTCACCAGACACGGCTAAAGCCATTTCGAGCGATTTTGAATACTGGTTTCTCATCCTTCTGCCTCTAACATTACTACCTTTTCTATGGAAGTAAACAATTTTCAAACATTGATCCTTTCACAATACATCGCATGTCATAACAAAATATTCCATTTCATTTTGAAGCAGAAGGACTCCAGTCCGTGTTTTTTGTAGCGGTCTTTTTAAACAATATTTTTAAAGGCTTTACATATAAAATATTTCGTTTTATTGGCTCGTTTCTATTTTATTATATTATTTTTTTTGTTATCTATCAGCATGGATATCCGAAGAAGTTATAAGACCATAGTTACAGAAAAAAACGTTTTTTGGCTCTCCCGAACATTTACCTTTATGGACTTGCATTCGTATGCTTCTCGGGTACAGATATAATATCTTCAGTGAAATAACACAAATTACACTTTGGTGGGTAGTTTCAATGGCGGACCTCGCCAGCCTTGTTCGGGCAATCCGCCTGTGATACTTACTTATTTATTTGACTCCACATTAGGTTGCCAAAGTGTACCATGATATTTCAAATGAAAGAAACTAGTTTACACTGAAGTTAAAGTTTATTTGATCTTGTATAAAACACGACAAGTATTTATCAGAAGGATTAGGTAGGGAACGACAACTCTACGCGTGAACAGCTAATCGGGCCGTCGGAAAACGAATGAAGTTCGGTACATTTGCCGAACGGAACACGGCGCAAAATCACGTCAGCTGAGTTGCCAGCGTACAAAACCCGATTACCCAGTTGGTGAGTATCGTTCTCTACAACACGAAGACTTATTACAGAAGACTTCTTACCAACTTGACTTTTATTTTTAAAATTGTTAATGGTATTATAGACAGCCCTGATTTATTAAACCTAATTACCTAAACCGGTCACCGGCTGACTGGGCATCGCGTTTGGGTCCCACGTATTAGATTCCTCCTCCATCACGACACAAGCAACATTTTCCTCTTAGTGTGGTATTAGTAGGAGATTTTCAAACATTCGTAATCCGGGAATTTTTGCCTTTCTTTAAAAAAAACTATAAGAATACTACAACAACTATTCGATGCAAAATTATTTTTAACTACACCAACAATATCAGGACTGTGTCACTTAGATACTCGATTATACCTAGATTGCGTGCAGTTGGCAATGCTTTCTTAAAAGTAGTAGATGTATTCAACTGCACGAAATATTATAGTTATTGAAAGACTGTTATAACATACCTCAATCAGCTATCAGACAGAAGAATGTTGACTAATTAATCTATTATCATTTTCAAAATTATTATTTTTATTCCAAAATTATATTCCAAAATATTAAATCTCTAATTGACAGCTCTGAATGAGAGAGGTAACTTTCAAAGCCATTTCAAGCATATATAATTCTGTAGATAACAACAATTTCAATACCAAATTACTTTATTTACAAGCCAATACCTAGAACTCGACGATTTGCAAATAACAATGCTAATTTATGAATAGATATAGGTACTTGATGTCGACAATTTCGCGTGATTATACTTGCTATCAAGTTACCTATTTTTACGTATTTTGATTCTGTTTATGCAGTATTTTCGCTTTATAAGTATTATTATTATTAGTATTTTTATGTCATTCATTCTTATTTTATCCTTAACATTACTGATTCTCTTCTATGTACCACCGTAACTTATAATCTTAATCGTTTTAATGTAAAAGCCATTTTTTGGCGTTAAATAAATCTCTACATATTATGAAAGAAGTTCTGTGACTCTGTTTTTCTCATACGTGACAATCTAATCTCTACATATTATAAAACAAAGTCCTCCGCCGCGTCTGTCTGTCTGTTCGCGATAAACTCAAAAACTACTGAACGGATTTTCATTAGGTTTTCACCAAAAGATAGAGGGATTCATGAGGAAGGCTTAGGAATATAATTTGTCAAGGTTTTGTGTAAATTGGTTGAAATCTCTACATCACTTTACATATTATAAGTTACAGTCCTCCGTCACGTCTGTCTGTCTGTTCGGGATAAACTCAAAAACTACTGAACGGATTTTCATGCGGCATTCACTAATATATAGGTATATACTAATAGATAGATATTCCTAAGGAAGGCTTAGGTATATAATTTATCAAGGTTTTGTGTAAATTAGTTGAAATCTCTACATATTATAAATTAAAGTCCTCCATCACGTCTGTCTGTCTGTTCGCAATAAACTCAAAAACCACTAAACGGATTTTCATGCGGTTTTCACTAATAGATAGAGTGATTCCTGAGGAAGGTTTAACTTTATAATCAGTCAAGGTTTTGTGTAAATTGGTTGAAGTATATAATTAAAGGAGAATATCTGTAGGTGGTGGGCGAGCGGGCTGGCAAGCGAACGGTATAGATTTGATTTGTATACAAATTAACAGATGGCGGTGTGACAAAAAAAAACAAATGGTGGTGTGGTGAAGAAAAAAATTGCTAAAACAAACAAATTGCTTTGTTTTTATCCTGATATTTGACCAGAACTCATCAATGTAATTTTCGTGGCGTTTCCGAAATCGGCGTTTCCGAAATCATCGCACGTCCAAGTTATTTTTAAACATCAAAAACAAGCTTTTATAACTGCAGTGTTTTGGAAACTGGAAACCTGTAGATTTTATTATTATCTCCGGACTGAACCGGTAAAGGATTTTATTCCCCGCCCCGGGGTTGACAATTTTCTTTACGGCAATGCATTCAATGTTTCTAGGACCCACTAGATCTTAGCTCTTTTATTGCTTGTTTATAGTCGGCATAACATCCCAAGTATATATCAATCCTCCCAGAGGGCGTATTGTTATTTTATTACTGGATTCACTACCCGGAAAAGCGATAATGTATGGAATAATGAAAAAAGCAATTTTTTTATGGGAGAATCATAAATATTATAAGCTTGGAAATCTACATTAAACACCAGAGGAATATGACGTTGTTTTCTTTTACGACTCATTGATTTTCGTAAATAAATTACATATTGATGATAAAATGGTGGTATTATAAGTGATTGTTGTCATAAAGAGCATTCTGTGATTTCGAATGGATTGTTAAACCTTAATCCATTTTAGGAATTATAAAGCTAATAATAATTTAATTTGGGAGGCGAGTATGAGCACGTTTGGTGACTTGGCAGGGGTGCGTCTGCCCACCAAACACTTTCTACGAGGGCGTACCGGGAAGCCGGCTTAGGGGCGCGGACGCCGAGTCTCGCTTGCGCCTGGACTGATGGCTCCGCTTGACTGCAACTCAGCTGCTTTGGTCAAGTCATACAATCTCACCATAATATGTAAAAAAAAATATGATATTAACTATTCCTCCTTTACATTAATAAACTTTTATTTCAGCTATATCAAGTGGCGGAGATGAGATTGTTATAATACTAGATAATACTGTGAAATAAATAACTAACAACATCTACGCACTCGCATACTGCCCGCCAACAATGTATGCCCGGACATTGGAGGTCTAGAGTCATTTTAATAAAAATTAGCTTCTTTATAAACAAAAATTAGAGTCCTGACGTATGAGGTGAAGGGGGAAACCAAATGTTTCCTTAGAACGCCGTGGGAAAGTGATGGGCAACCTCCAATGCCCACCAACTGCGTTGCAGACCGGATCAGGAGAGATTAGCTGAAGGAGACCTTTCGACCCCTCAAGTAATACTCCCTAGTAGCTTCGCCTTGCACCGCAGTGAGAGGGATTGATTCGTACATTTGTCAGTCCTGGATACACTGACCCCCAGATTTCTACCGACCCCTCACATCTTTGTAGCATTAGACGGCGTGTTCCCAATTTTTCACGCTTCAGTTTCAGTAACATGTCGAAGTTAGTCGTCAAAAAATTATTGAACTCGAAAATGGTGACTAATAAAATATAACTCGCAATTGAAAGTAAGCATGAATGGATAACCTAAGAAAAATATCTTTACATAATCAAAAAAATGTGCTTAGGCTTCTTGGCTTTCATTTTGCATTATTACATTTTGCTATTTATTGAATAAACAAATAAACTAGCGGCAAAAGCACACTTCCTTATCAACTAACTAACTAACTAACTAACCATCACGCCGTTTCCCCGCAGGGGTAGGCAGAGAGGACGGACCGCCAAACAACTCCTCCGCCACGACCGCCAAACAACTTCCTTATCATGTATTTTTAAATGTATAGTGACATAAATGACAATTTATAAAATTTCCTCTAATTATGTGGTTTCAAATTCGTAATAAAATTCGTGATAAAATTCGTGATAAAATGATTTTTATGTTACTTTTGTTATTTGTTTTTGGGGTGTTATGCCGTGTTGCGCTGCCCCAAAAACAAATAACAAAAATACTTTTGGCCGTGAAAATCTAAAATCATATGCACAAGTGATTTTTAATTTACTGAATGAAGCGATGTCCTGATTTATTCCTCGATATTTCATCTGTCCTACAATTTGTTTGTTACGTTCCGGTTCCGATTCAAGATGGGGAAACTACCACTTATTCTTGCAGAGCTTGCATGATCGTGGCTCCTACTACGAGCTGTCAAATCAGAATATTATGGTAGCTAACGGCCTGAAGAATTGTCATTGACATGGTGAAATTTCATTGGACAATTTTTTTATTTTTTTTTTAATGACAATATAAGATAAAGTAAAATTACAAAATAAGTAATACAAAGTAAAGTGGTTTGTTTACAGTCCTCCTCACTCCTCACTAGGTATTCCTGTTCCGAGGCGGACTGTATGTTGCTGAATGGGTGTTGATTTTTATTTCCTCATCTTCTAGTTTCTTGATTTTCACAAAATAAACAATAAATAAAATAAAAGTATTTATGTTTGTTGTCTGCAGGTTGTTAGGGTTACTTCATAATTTTAATGATTTCCTCATCTTCCTGTTTACTTAACCATAATTTGATGTCTTTTTTAAACATTTGTATCTCCATGGTGTTCTTAATTTTAATTGGAAGGGCATTATATAATTTTGTAGCATGGAAATTTTGGTTTTTCTGACCAAAAGATGTATTTAATTGCGGGATGTTCGGTAGTTTTGAGGATTTTGACCTTGTAGTGTAGGTGTGTTGGTCAGCAAGGTATTCATATTATTCTTTAAATTTGAGTAGTGCATTTTTTGAGTATAATTTAATAATGCTGAACACATTAAAGTTTTTAAAAAATTCTTTGGATGGAGTTTTTATGGGTACTTTTAGGATTATTTTTATTATTGCCTTTTGCGTTTCAGCTAGCTGAATGTTTGAGGCAGTTCCCCGTCCTATAATCCCATATTCTATGCGTGATTGGCAAAGAGCATAATAGACTTTATATAGATCATTTTTATTAAATATATTGCGTATGTTTCTAAAGTAGTACATGAGCTTTGTGATGCTATTTATGTGCGAGTCCCATCGAAGATTTTCATCGATTTCAATGCTGAGATATTTTATGTTTTTATAATGTGTTATGGTGGGGCAGTGGCATGATTGGGTTAAGTTTTTTTCTTGACAATCGTGTAAATTAAGCGCATAATCCTCAGCTGGTTGTCCTCTGGCCGTTATAGAAAAAGTTAAATATTTAGTTTTCTTAACATTAAGTGTAAGTGAGTTTTGCTTAAGCCATTTTTGCAGAAGTACAAGCCCGTGTTCAGCTTCTTTGAAAGTGGTTAACCAATCATTTTCATTAAATAAAATGATAGTGTCATCAGCAAAACTAATAACTTTTCCTTTGGTGTGTAGGTTGCAGATATCATTTATATATATCAAAAACAATAAAGGTCCTAAGACACTTCCTTGCGGTACACCATAATTGATTGGGAGAGGTTTACTTTTACGGTTTTCCATTTTAACATACTCCGAACGTTCTGACATGTAGCTTATTAGCAGATTTAAAGTTGTGTTTGACATCCTAATTTTTTTAAGTTTCTTGAAAAGGATTTTATGGTCTATCGTATCAAAGGCCTTTTGCAGGTCTATAAAAATGGCCAAATGTTTATTTCCCTTATCTAAGCTTCTTGTGATCGTATTTATGATACCGTCTATAGCGTCAGCAGTACTCAAGTTTTGTCTAAAGCCGTACTGGGATTTCGATATTAGGTTAATTTCTTCTAGGTACACCTTAAGTTGTTTTTTTAGTACTTTTTCCAATATTTAAGAAAATGTACTTAGAAGGCTTATCGGTCGATAGTTATTGATATCATTTTTACATCCTCGTTTATAGGTATTACAGTAGCTTCTTTAAGGGACATGGGAAAGATACTTTTAGTTATAGATAGATTGATAATTGGAAGTAACATTTGATTTATATTGACCGGTCGATAGCTGGTATCGTGAGTTTAATTTCTCGGTAGGCTAACATTTTCCTCTGACTGTGTCGGTATCAGGAGATTTTCAAATATTTTCAGGTTATTCGTAACCCGGGAATATTTGTCTATCTTTACAAAATAAAATGAAAAATTACGTTAATTAAAATATGAATGGTTTTTTTATTAAGTAGGTCGAAATTTAAGTACTTCCTTAAAAATCTTGTGATTTCAGAGAAAATTTTAGTTTTGATTTAATTAATTAAAGAAAATTAGAAACGCACTTTTTTGGACGCGAGTTCTGCAATGTTCACAGAACTAACAGTAATTATTCCCTCATTTTAATGACCGGCTGATTCGAGGTGTTTTATGGACAGCACCTAAATTTTGTAATTTGTAACGTAATTATTTTCATGGTAGTTATTCAGTCGGTTCTTGCTCAGAATATGTATTATTAATTTCGGCGTGCCGTTGGAACGACTGAGAACATATTCAAGTTGCCTGGACGTTGCTTGATTGTTTTAGAAAAATAAAAAAAAACGGTTGTAAGGGCGACGTCATGAGAGATCAATGGATTGGTCGGAAGTTTGATTTGTAAGGAGTTTTGATACTCGTAAATGATTGTCTAAATTTGCAATATTATGCGACTACACCTTCAAATTAGTTCTGTGAAGAAATATTGCTTGACGCTCGTAATGACGCGGCAAATAACCCACCGAGAAATAGCCATCGGAATTTACTGATCACAGCTTGATAAATTGATGTTTTGGTCGGGCGTGTTTTACAGCCACGTACAATCCAATATCACTGAGGACAACTTTGATGAAGATTGCAGGCGCTTCTTAAATGACATAAACAGTCTAGAACTGCGGATTATATCCTTTCAATGCTCAGAGCTGGCCGTCGGACGCATTCGTGATCAGCGGGCCTCTGTGGGTGGACTGGAATCTCGGCTCCTTCACGGTGTCATGGGCATGCGAAGCGGCAGCTCTGGGGCTCTTCTCCAGCTATCTGGAGCCCTTGTCGCTGAGGCTGGAAGAGGTGCGCCATATTAACTATCGCAAGCTACGAATGATCTTTTGGAGTGGATTCTACTAAAATAACTGAATTATCTTTCTCTCTCTCTACACCTTTTTGAGTTTACAAAGCTATTTATGTAGATTATGTTTTTGCTTGTCAATAATAACAAGTAAATTTTGTTTAATGTGAGTTCTTTTATTTACATCAGATATTAGCTTTCTTTTTATCCCACGCAAGACCCTGAAATGATGATGAGAGCTCATGCATACGGAATTTCTTTGCTAACGGAGCAAAGGTACGTGTCAAACTGTTGGAAAAATTATCTGCTTTAATGTTAATTTATAAATAGCCAAGTTCATTATTGACCCGTTTAATCACAGGAGACCATATTTGTCCCGGCTTATACAGGTGTTAAGGGACGTACTTGACTTACTTTAATCAGTGATTCCTGACATTATTTCGAGTAAAAAATGTAAATGAAATTTTGGTCTCCGGTGACATTTTTGACGTTTTTTTTTTTTCTACAAAAACATAAAAAAAGGGTAGATATTGGACAGTTGGAGGCGGGGTTAGGGGTTGGTCGGTTACTCGGCTAAGTAACCAGTAACGACTTGTGGAAGAAATTTTTTTCGTTTGATTTTGAAGAAAAAAAATTTAAAAAAAAAAGTCACAAAAAAAGTCGCCGGAGACCAAAATTTCATTTACATTTTTTACTCCAAATGATGTTAGGTAAAGTAAGTCAAGTACGTCCCTTAACACCCTGTATAGGTTTCATATAAATCGCTGAACTCCCTTACTATCAAAGTGAGAATTATGTTCTAAACGGTGTTAGAGAGGCAAAACACCACGCTTTCAAAATGTATATAAAAAAATATCTACCAAAAACTTAAATGTACATCTTTGTGAAACCAAAGTTTTGAATCGCAATTTGAAGAAAAAAATTAAAACTTTGGGAACTTTTTATTAATTATTTTCACATGGAACGACAAAAAAGAGAGGTGACAATAATGTTTATTAACAAAAATTTGTCTAATAAAATATGTATGTGTTCTTGTTTTTTTCCTCATCAGTAATTTTAGTTAGAAAAAATGTAAAAAAACAACCATCTGAGAAATACGCAAAATTTCTGAAGATTTTTATTTAGCATCCCAACTGCAAAACATCACGTAAAAACATTCAAAATTATAAATAGCCGCCTTCCATATACATAACTACCCCACTCTAGTGAAATTCATTAATATTTTCCCAGGGAACACGTTATAGCACTCAGGTAGGTTTATTTTATGTATGAGTTAGGTCCCACTTATCCTCAACTTGTGACGTTTGGCAGGTAGGAACTACCCCAACTATCCCACCAACTACTAACTACCTACGTGCGTAGGAACCCTTAGTACCTATCTAACTACCCTTCTACTCAACTACCCGAGGACCGAAATACGCGTGATAGGTATATTACCCCAAAACCATATCATCAGACTGGAAAAAAAGGATTGAGATATAAAGAGGGTGAATTTAAAATTAAATTGGTGTGTTTTTGAAAACGATTAAGTGTGTTGAATATTAAAATTTATGGATCGAATTTATATATGTACTTCCATCGTTGAATATTTTGATAGATTCGTTCCTTAAATAGTATTTTGTTCTTGTAATAGAAGAGGTGTATAGAATACTAATCATTTTGCAAAATATATAAATGAGAAAAAACAAAAACAAAAAAACACATGAGTTGCCTTGCAAGAGTGATTCGCGATCCATGTATTTGGTAAATCGGGCTGGTCTCATTATAATAATAATAATTTGGGAGTCGGTGTGGGTACCACAGCCCCGGGAACCATTTATTGGATGGGTGAGGTTTGACCGGGTCTTAGTTTTTTTTTTTTTTTTTTTTACATTAACTCCACACAGGAGGCCCTGAGGAAAATAATTTCCCTCAGGGCCTATGTCATCTGGGATGCTGTGTGGAGGGTCTTTTTGAGGAGAGGAAGGAATGAACATTGGTCTTGAAGAGACCCATGTTGTAGGAAGGAGGAAACACAGAGGCCGGCAAATCATTCCACAGCCGAGCTGTTGAACACAAGAACGAGTCGAAGAAACGACCCGTTCTCATGTGACAAATGTCAACTGTGTACAAATGTTGGGCACGCGTTTGGCGTGTTTCCCGACTATGCACCGGTGCCGAAGGGATCAATGATGCTAGTTCCTCGGAGCATCTTCCATTGTAATACCGGTAGAACAAGGATAGCATTCCCACCCGACGCCTGTGCTCTAAAGATTGCAATCCGTCTGTTAAGATGGGAGAATCTATCAAACGGACCGCCCGTTTCTGCACAGAGTCGAGGGTATTTTTCAGGTATTTTGGAGCTCCAGACCAGAGGTGGCTGCCAAATTCAACCGTGGGGCGCACTTGCGATTTGTACAGGGTTAGCAGTTGTGTACTTTTAAAGTATCTGCGGGCCCTGTACAGTACGCCCAGTTTTTGGGAGGCTAACTTTACTCTGGCTTCGATGGAGCCCCCATACCTGAGCTGGTCACTTAGGGTTACACCAAGCATATCAATGGAGGGCCTGTTCGGAAGATTGCTTCCGTTGAAAGAGACTAGATTTTCATTGCGATCCCTTTTAGACGTAATCAGACAAGATTGGGTCTTTGAAACATTAAATTCAACGAGATTATTTTTACCCCAAGAGAAAACACTCTCGAGGTAACCGTCCATTCTTTGCTTCAAAGCCTTACGAGCTGTTGGAGTTTGTGAGCCCTTTGGGGGCTTGTCAAACAAAAAGCTATCATGAACTGTACTGTCATCCGCGTAACAGTGAATTGGTGCACATGACAAAAGGTCGTTGATGTGCAACAAAAACAGAGTTGGAGACAGAACCGATCCCTGCGGGACGCCGGCATTTATCGAGTGAGAGGAAGAGGTGAAACCATCGACTACCGTCTGAATCGACCTCTCCCTCAAGAAGTCGGCAATCCACGTACACAAGGATGCGGGAAGTCCGTAAGAATGCAGTTTGTTGACAAGTCCTCGGTGCCAAACCCGGTCAAAGGCCTTGGATATGTCCAGTGCAACCGTTTGGGTCTCACCGAAACGTTCCAGGCATCGCCCCCAAACATGCGTCACATACGCGAGAAGATCACCGCACGAGCGGTTCCGCCGGAATCCGTATTGACGGTCGTTAATAATTTTGTTCTTCTCGAGGTATGTGAGCAGTTTGTCGTTGATCACACGTTCCATCACCTTAGACAGAACTGATGTGATCGCTATGGGGCGGTAGTTGGCCGGGTTGGAGCGGTCACCCTTCTTTGGAATAGGATGGATAACCGCTTTTTTCCAACCAGAGGGCACAGAGCCAGTCTTCAGGGACAGTTTAAAAAGCTTCGTCAAAATTGGAGCTATTTCTGCAGCGCACCTTTGCAGTACCAGGGCAGGTATTCCGTCAGGCCCACTAGCTTTATTAACATCAAGCCCTCGTAAAACATGGAGTACTTCCCGATGCCGGATCCTCAGCTTTTTCATACGAAAACCGCAGTGAGGAACCGACGTCGGGACAGCACCTTGGTCATCGAGGGTTGAGTTATCCGCAAACATTTTACCTAGTAAGTTAGCCTTTTCGGTGGCGGTGTTTGCTAGTGAGCCGTCAGGTCTGGTAAGAGGTGGCAGACTGGATTTGCAGAAATTGCGACCTATTGAGCCCGCAAGCGACCAGAATTGCCTGCTGCCATGCGGGCATGCAGTCAGCTTTCTGCTGATCTGCTGGTCGTGCTCGAATTTTGACCTATTTATGATTCTCTTGGTTTCCTTTGCCATTTTGTTGTAAGCTGTTCTGTCTTCGGATGTTCTAGATGTGTTGTAGGCTCGGTAAGCCGCGTTTTTTCGTCGCACTGCTTCAGCGCATTGTCGACTGAACCACGGCTTTGAGCCTACACCAGTTTCCTTAACAGTAGATTGGATGAAGCCATCCATCGCGGATGTGATGACCTCACCAATTTCCTGGGCACATCTTGAGGGATCCGAAGTCCGAAAACAGACAGCTGACCACGGGAAAGCATTAAAATGTGCCCGCAGACCGAACCAATCTGCTGACCTATAGTGCCACACTTTTCTCTTCAGCCTCTCGTTTGGTGGTCTGAAGTTTACAGGGATTGATGTCGTCACCAGGCAGTGGTCGGACGATCCTAAAGGCGCTGTGACTTCAATACTGTAACCGTGTGGCACAGTAGTTAAAAATAGGTCTAACAGATTGGAACGGTGAGTCTGGACATCAGGAACCCTTGTAGGCTCCTGAACCATTTGCTCCAATCCGTAGCAAAGGGCAAAGGATTCCGCTTGGCGTCCAGCCGAGTCTGTTGATCCTGAGAACTTCAACCAAGGTTCGTTATGAACATTGAAGTCCCCCAGGACCACAAACTCTGCCATAGGGTAGCGGGGCAAGAGATCATCAATAGTGTCGCTTAAATGTTTGAAGAGCTCGGACGTGTCTGATTCGCTAAGGTTCGGTGAGCGGTATAAACACGCGTAGAATCTTACCGTACTGGCAAGATTGACGCGTACCCACATTACGTCGAATCTGGAGTTTTCCAGATTCAACAGTCGCACACAGTTGACGTCAGCTCGACTATAGAGACAGACACCTCCTTTAGGTCTGAACTTGCTTGCGAGGGTGAAGCCCGGGCAGTCCAGATAGGAGGCGTCTACAGGCTCGGCTATCTGCGTTTCAGACAGGAATAGTAGGTTGGGGCGTTGAGAAAAAAGGATAGTAGGATAGTAGGATTAGTAGCGGATGCATCTGCCCATCAGCTGCATGGCAGGCCGGATCCGGAGAGAATGAAGATGAACACATTAATCAATTCAATTTGGGAGGCGGATATGGGTACCGCCGCCCCGAGAACCTTTTATTGGATTACCAACATCTCTGCTGTAGATTACCCCAAGTGGTTCGCTACATTTGGTGACTTAGCAAGGGTGCCCGGTTTCATACGGTGAAGTTTGTCCTCACCTTGGCAGTGGATGCGTCTGCCCACCAACTGCGTGACGGGCCGTATAGGGAGAGAATGGTTGAGGGAGTCCTTTTGACTTCTCCAGCCGTACTCTCGCGTAACATCGCCTTGCACCGTAGTGGGAGGGAAGGATTCGTATGTTCATCACTCCTGGAGACACTGCCCCTTAGATTCCTACCCACACCTCACACCCCTTTCCTTCCCAGAACTTTCTCTTTTTCCTTTACTAAAAAAACCTTCTACACAGCATCCCCAAAGATGATATAGGCCCTAAGGGAAATTATTTTCTTCAGGGCCTCCTGTGTGAGGCTAATGTAAAAAGGGATAACCAACACCTCACCACAGAAGTTCCTAGTGTGACAGGCACAGCTCATCAACAATTGTAATATTTTATAATTAATAATTTTAAAAAATTTACATGAGCTCTACACAGGAGGCCCTGAGAAAAATATTTTCCCTGAGGGCCTATGTCATCTTTGCGGATGCTGTGTAGAGGGTTTTTTAGGGAAAGGAAGGAGAGGAGGGTTCTGAGAAGGAAAAAGGTTTAAAGGGTGGGTAGGAATCTGGGGTTCAGTGTGTCCTGGTCATCAGACCTAATCACACCTCATCCCATGAACCCGGCACCTCTGCTAAATCACCAAACGTAGCGAACCACTTGGCGTGACCTATGGCAGAGGTGTTGGTTATCCAATAAAGGTAAAGGTTAAATAATAAAGAAGATGAACAATAATTTTGTAGGCGTGCATGGATGCCGCCGCCCTGGGGACCATTTATTGGATTACCAACACCTCTGTCGTAGGTCACCCACCCCAAGTGGTTCGCTACGTTTGGTGACTTTGCAGGGTTCCCTGGATTCATGTGGGTGAGCTTTGTTCGGGTCTTGGCGGCGTGGGCGTCTGCCTACCAACTGCATGGCAAGCTGGATCGAGAGAAACTGGTTGAAGGAGACGTTCTCATCTGGCCTCTTCAGCAGGACTCTCTACATAGATATCGGAGTACTTTTTTCCATTCCAGAACTTTCTCTTTTTTCTTTCCTAAAAATACCCTCCTCGTAGCTTCCCCAAAGATGACATAGGCTCTGCGGGAAGCTTTTTTCCTCTGACCATCCTGTGTGCAGCTAATGTAAAAATTAAAAAAAACTCAGATATCAATATACAAGTTGCAAATGTAGTCTAGTATAGTGGAGGCAGCGATTTTCGCCCTATTTACTCTTGTTATAAATAAAAAACGTTTAGAAATCAATTGTAAATTTACTTGCGCAGACCTTTTAAATAAAAATGGTGAACACTTATGTGTACAACGCCAACATTAACAGAATAAGCCACTTGTATCACATTTAAAAAAAAATTCCGGTTTAGTCAAATATTCTAAGACATTCTGTATTATGATTTTTTTTTTAATCGTATTTTTGTAACCCTGGCGATTTTTTGAAAATTTCAATCCGAAAAATCAGACCATTTTTTATAAACCGGAAAGACGGGACATTATATTAAAGGTGCGATAAAACGATAATTACATAGCCGAAAATCATTTAAAAAAAAATAACGTTTTCCAGAAGAAAGGGCACAGGAGAATAACGAGGCATACCTAAAATATAACATCTCATAAATATTTTTTTCCTCGATCCATCTTATTGTTCATAAATCATTCTAATGTACAACGTCAGTATTACTAAATCCAATGTAATATATTTGTACTTGTAAATTATAATAATAATAAGAATATTATAAAATTTGATTTTGTTAAAATCAGCACTATTACCATTATAAACACGTACAGACAGCAAAAATGTACAGGGTTCTCTTCATAACACCTGCCAAAAAGTTAAACCAAATGATAAGTTCGCAGAGAACAAACAATAAATCTAGTGAATGTTAAGGCTCTGCAACCGGGCCCGAAAAGAAGAAGATGGAGAGATACGAAATTACGAATGTTAGAGGAGAGCGCTAACATTTACAGCGACAAAATCGATACGAAAATTGCGAAAATGTTTAATAAAACACGACTCGTTTAAAATAGAGCAAAAATCTCGCGGGCATTATCTTAAACAGCATTTCAAGAAACACTATGAATTTTTTCATACATAAAACTTGTAAAATAAGTGAAACAAACGTGTTAATAATAATTTTTGGAGCATACTTTGCTATTTTTTTCTATCGAGGGAATTTTTTATAATTTGCGTTTCGGCGCGGGCAAAGTCTAGATGTTATCTTCAAGAATAACATATATTTTTTAAGAGCTTTAAAAAATATTAAATCTCATAAATATTTTTTTCCTCGATCCATCTTATTGTTCATAGATCATTATAACGTACAACGTCTGTATTACTAAATCCAATGTAATATATTTGTACTTGTAAATTATAATAATAATAAGAATATTATAAAATTTGATTTTGTTAAAATTAGCACCACAACCATTATACCTCTAAAACACGTACGGACAACATTAAATGTACGGAGTTCTCTTCATTACATCTGTCAAAAAGTCGAACCAAATGATAAGTTCGCAGAGAACAAGCAATAAATCTAGTGAACGAATTAAAAAATTCGCCCGAAATCAAAGTGATGCCATATAAAAAATAAAAAAAAAACAAATCAGTGTGGAATTTTACAAAATTAATAAGAACATTTTCGGAGACGGTACATTTTCATGTAGTGACGTCATGAGCCCAAATAATGGATTTATTTATTTAAAAATAAAAAAAACTGTACATTTCTAAAAATTTTTAGTAACATTTTCGCAATCTTAGTAAAAAAAATCTATCCACACGATTTTTTCCAAGTCGTTATGAAATCCATGCAAGTGGCCTATTGTGATATTAGAATTATTATTCAATGAATCATGTTCTTTTCTTGCATTCTCACTATGTCAAGGGTGCCCTACCTGCAAATACAATTGCCAGGGGGCGAGGGTGTTTTATGCTACGCCACTGTATTTAAATGCTAATTTATTCTGATGTTAAAATTGAATAGTGACAGCCTTACAAAAACCTGTAAGATAAATAACGTTTTGATAACTATTAAGTATACTTTTACGAAGCAAAAATTTTTTTTTCTTGAATTATAACAATTTACCTATTTGGTCACCACTACATAAGCTATACGGTTAATTTTATTTATTTATTTCATGCACCGCACAATTGACGGCCTCCGTGGTCGAGGGGCAAGGCTCTTGACCAAACCGAAGGCCGCAGGTTCAAATCCGGGCGTGCGCAAATAGGTATACTTTATTGATTAATTTGTGTTATTTCACAATTCACTGATAAAATAATATGTATTTAGTATATTTGCGGCTCGTTTCAGAGTCAAAGATACTCTCAGTGTCGCCCTGGTATAAAACCACTATTCAGAATTGAAGCATTGCTTCAAATGACTTTAGTCGTGTCTGTTAACCAAATCTGATAGCCAGTTACTCCTTCACCTTCATTTTCCCGTTTCCTTCCCTCCCCACTCCCTTCAGCTTCACAACATTGGTGATGCCATAGTCTCATTGGCACGAGACAGGAGCAGTTGGGACTCTTGTGCGGCATTCAAATTGAAATTGACTATATTGAGGAAGGAAAGGAGATTGGAAGAGGAAGGTTAGGTTTGGTTAGGTGATACGTAGAAGATTTTTATAATTATAATGTAAAATATATACAGGGTGTGCGCGGGGGTAAAGTGCATTAACTTCGGGAGGTGATTTTACATGATAGTACAAGTAAAATACATGAATAACTTTTTTCGAAATTCCAACTTTTAGGGATGGTTTTGAGGTAAAAAGATAAAATTAGTTCGGCGTGTGCGACCAGATTTATTATTTACGATACGGGCCAATCGCAATGAGTCGGGCGCCCGGCAGGCTCTCAGCAAGTAAGATCGTACCTCACGTTAAGGATTTTTAGTAGCTACGTCTTTTTGTGTGGGAAAAAATGTTGGAATTTCGAAAAAAGTTGTTAATCTTTTTTACTCCTACCATCATGTAGAATCACCTTCCGAAGTTAATGCACTTTACCCCCGGACACCCTGTATTTATAAATAGAAGCATAAATGACAAAGACCTGTATGAAGTTAATCGGTTTGATAGTTTTTTTTTTTTTTACTTGAGCTCCACACAGGAGGCCCTTAGAAAAATAATTTCCTTTTTTAAAATAACATCTTTGTTATTAAGGGTTTTTTTAAGTAAAGGAAGAAGAGGAGAGTTCTGGGAAGGAAGAGGGTTTGAGGGGTGGGTAGGAATCTGGGTTTCAGTGTGTCCTGATCATCCGCCCCCAAGACCTAGACAAATCTCTCCCCATGAACCCGGGCACCCCTGTTAAGTCACCAAACGTAGCGAACCACTTGGGGTGACCTATGGCAGAGGTGTTGGTTATCAAATAAAGGTTCCCGGGACGGCGGTACCCATTCCCACCTCCCAAATAGTAGCCTGGGTTATGAAATAATTTAATTTGATTATTGACAACCTAACTTTTGGATAGATCACCTTGCTTATTCCTATAAGATCACGTTTTCGACAATAGTTCTAGAAAATGCACTTGTTGAAAAAAAACGGAGGCTTTTTGAGACTGGTGACGTCACGCGGACCACCACAGATTTGGTGCGATTTTGGTAGCCCCGAAAATTATATCTTTGAAAATATTTTAACCTTTAAAATTGACTAAAACTAATACAAAAATACTGGTTTTTAAGTAAGAAGGTAATTTTATTGATTAAAAAAAAATACAACAAGGTACTTTAGTTTCTTGCTCCTTCTTCAAACTTTTTTCTGGTATTTACTTTCATCGTCATATCGAAAAATTCGAATAAGAATATCCAAATATACACTTGATGATTTCACGTTTGATAAAATAAACTTAACTGAATCCTTAAGGGAATTTAACCAACGAGCGTCCGAAAATCCAAATTTCGTCGAAAGATGTTCTTACAATCGCTTAGGGTGATTCCAATGAGAAAGATGAATTATTCTCCGTAGCAGCTTTTTAAAATTATAACTCAATATCGATTTTATTTCATTCCAAATTTGCTTTAATTTATACCTACATCCAAAAATGCTGAAAGGCGTGATGATAAAACTATTAAAATTGTGTACTTTTTGTAATTATTTTTTGATCATAAGTATTTATCATTTTTCAATAATGTCTAAGTTAAATAAGAATGTAAAAAAAATCTGAAATATATTAGTTTCTAAGTGCGCAAATAAATACACAAACGGACCAATTTTCGTTAAGAAACACATGTACGTATATATATTTTTAATGGTTTTATTTAAACTAAAATTAAAATTCTGTTTCATGCGTTTGCCAGAAAACGTATTGATTTATTTTACTGCATGATTATATTATGATTTGAAATTGGTGTGGTATAATACAAAATCTTTTTTGAAAATTTAACAAATCTACCAACGGCCTATGGTATAAACTTTATTATACTAAAAATAAAAATAAATTCTCAAAATTTTAAACATGCGTTTTCTAGATAAAAGAACAACCTTGTGAAATAAATTTATATTTTTTTGTGGAAAAGAGTCAAAACATCTAAAATATGATTTAAAAATGACATATTTCTGGTTTTCTCTAGCTATACCCTCTTAAAACGGTCACCACCTTGAAACGAAAACGGAGCTTACAAATATTTTTATAGGCAGAAAAAAATGCAAAACGGTCGAGTTAAAAAATATAGTATTCTAAGTGAATGATGGTACCATAAATGGTGCGTTGTTTTCAGTGACGTCAGCACAGCACCGACCCTTAAATCATTATTATATACCCTTCTTGGGGAACATTCAAGGCAGACAGGACCTTCCCGTAATTCCACCCCCCTTCTCCATTAGGGTAGTAGAGTAGCAGCCACCAGGCGAGAACCAGGTGCCACCCACCCCACCCTATGAAAATTAAACACAGAAAAATCGACACAAAATATAACTGTATAAAGTTATTCCAAGTTATAACGTTAATGTATTTTTATATATTTTAGTTGAATCAGTGTTTTTACCATTTGAAAAAAAAACATCCAAAATAAAATGCCACTTCGTTAAAAATTAGATTTATCATGGTGATTTATTTATGGGGAATTTATGCCGTCTTCTTTAGCCAACATTTCGGTAAGTTCTACCATGTCCGAGAAGAAGGTAGCACAACACGGCATAATATCCCAAAAATAAATCACGGCAATAAGTACGTTATTTCATGATACCATCGAGAACCATATTACAGGAGGTTTTATAGATACACCGGTAGGTAGTTTTCACGTGGAAGGTATCTCATAGAGGAAATGACGAGATTGTCAAAAAGTAGCTGTTAGACCTAGAAAGTCCAGAGAAGCTTTGCAAGTTGCAGGACACCAGAACTCACCCACCGAGAGATTTTACTATTTGATAAGTTATGTTCTTCTTATTTACCTACTTGGGATTCGTAAAAAAATATCACATGGAAATTTTATACCCACTGTGATTTTAATTCAAGACTTCATGAAAAGTGTGTTCAAGCAACATTTTGCTTATGCAACATTTGGTTCTACATCTTGTCCAAGAGGCATTTTAACCCTAGAGTATCATCGCCTGGGAGGCCGCACACTCACGGTTTTTTCGTCGTAATTTCAAATCGTGCGACCGACTCGCGCGCTCACCTCAACTTGTGCCCCCCGCGACGCGACGCGGTGGATAGCCTTAGCGCGTCTCGCAGGCTTTTGTCTTTGCCGAGTTACAGAGTGTTGGATCGTCTGGGAGGCGATCCTTAGTATTAAAGGTAATTATTTTTTTTTGGACTTGTTTATTATTATTGGAGTTTTTGACATGATTAGTGTTAATTGTATTTATAAAAATAAATATTTTGTTTACAGAATCCAGACAATAGTAAAATAGAAAATTGGTTAACGGAAGGTGATTCTGCTAGAGAAATTTAAGACAATTTAGAAGTTTTTTTTTTTTTTTTACAGTGAATACCGCACAAGAATCTCAACTGCTCCCGTCTGGAGCCAGTGAGACTAGGGCATCCCCAATTGGGGTATGTTGTGAGGCTGAAGGTAGTGGGGAGGGGAAGGAGGTGGGGAAGAGGAAGGTTGGGAAGTACCTGGCTATTCAGACCTGGTTAATATTTGGCTTTCGTGATAAAAATATAAATGTGGAAGAAAATGTCATTAAAAAAGGAAAACGAAGCATGTGCAACTTTAGCACAACAAAAAAAAAAGATGTATCAATGTGTACTACTAACTATGCGAAATGCAACAAATCATTTTGTCTGGAACGTCGATCGCCTAATTCACTTGTGATGAGAAATAAATAGACTAACTTTAAAGTTATGTGACATAAAAATTAAAATGCTAAATATTAGTTTTTTATAATGATCTCAACAGATTGATATTATATTTTTATAAAAATGTTTAGTTTTTAAGATTTTTGCAAGAAAAAATACATTGTCATACTCATATATATATATATATATATATATTTGTAGTGCCAAAAAAGTTAGGCATGTGTTAAGTTTAAGCCACTTTAATACTGTGTTGATTAATAAAATATATTTTTGTTATTGCATTTAAAAAGACAGAGGTTTATCTATTATGTAAAAATATATTTTTAATATTTTAATAAAGACACTTAAAAAAACTACTTTAAAAAAAAAGTAGCCTCTCAAGCAATGAGTAGTATTAAGTAGTAAAAAGGTTATATTAGTATTCTAGGGTTAATGATATTAAACTTCAGAGACAGTTTAGCTGGTTTTAAATCGACGATTTTTTTAAAAATTGTTTTATTTAAAAAAAAAAATGAAACAATATAACTTTGTATAAACCACTTATATAATTTGCAAATCCGACCGGTTTCGGAACAAACGTTCCTTCGTCAGGGAAAGCTTATACTAATTTGACAGTTTAGAACAATGTTTTATTATGGTAGGGGTGGAGCCGTTGTTAGTTAATAATGTAGATTGGGTGGGTAGGTATTAGTGTAGAGTGGGTGGGTAGGGGAACAAATCCATGATTGGGCTATATGACAATATTTTTTGTTTGTTGATAATAGATTCATTATTTTTAAGGGATTTTTTAATTTCCAAAGCTTCTGAGTTATCTAAACGTTTTCCTTTATGATTAATAAGAAGAATATTTATCCCTGTGTTTTTTCAAAACTATGGTTATTTTCAATGATATGGTTAGCGAACTCAGAAAAATTATTATTATTAAGACACCTTAAATGTTCTTTGATTCTGATTTCAAAATTACGAGTTGTTTTTCCAATATAAAATGAGGGACAAACATTGCATTTGAGTTTATATATTCCGGAATTAGTCAATTTATGGTCTTTATCTTTAGTATTTCTCAAAAAATTACCGATATTATTTCTTGTATAAAACGCTGGTTTAATATTAGAAGGGAAATTTTTGCAACATTGAACTGAAAAATTATTAATATACAAAATTTTACGCCATTCTTTATCATTAATATTATTGAAATTGTATAGATATTTATTTTTTGAAATTTTACTAAGTTTTTTATTTAGTTTTATTTTAAGTTTCCGTCCATTGGCGTATCCTTTTTAGAAGTCTTTCGTCTCCCTACCGTTTGTTTTACCGAAACGAAGTACAGGATCCGAGAGGCCACAGGTGGGAAGATTTACGAAAAAACGGAGGCTTTTGTTCTTTCTTTTCACTTTGAATTAAGAACAATAAAGTTTAATTTAAGGAACACATAAATCTAGGAGTTCAACTGCTTTTAAGTAAAAGGTCTGATGTTCCAAACTTTTTACTTCGGAACTAGAAAAATGTCGGGGAATTCTTTGTAACTTTATCTCTTATTTTTATGGTATCTCTGGTATACTGTCAATGTGCGTTTGTTCATGAAATTTTAAGTTAAGTGAGAAAATAGACTGAAAAAAAGAAAAATAAGGTTGTCCTGATAATAAATTAATATTAACTAGTAAATACACTTAGCACTTCCATTGGGGTCGGTAAACATCTTATGTGCTTAAAAAAAGAGGATACTCACTGCTGACATAATACTTTTTTGATATTTTTTGAAGAAATTTGCACACACTTGAGAGAGAAATTATTAATTTTTCGAAGAAAACCTCTTCGGAAAGGTTTTTACTTTGTGATAACATTATTTATTTTAAGAAAAGACAAACAACTTTGTTTACATCACTTTTATTTGTACACAATCTACATGTTTCGTGAACGATGTTCACGAAACTTGTTATGAGTATAAATTTGTTATGAGTATACATTTGATCCTGATGATGTGAACATCGTTCACGAAACATGTAGATTGTGTACAAATAAAAGTGATGTAAACAAAGCTGTTTGTCTTTTCTGAAAACAAAAATTATTATTTTTTCGAAGAAAACTTTTTCCGAAAGTTACATATCACTTTGTGATGGCATTATTCATTTTATTAAAAAGACAAATAACTTATAATTGTAGTTATGATCACTTTATTTTTATACATATAAAAAATCTATATGTTTCGTGAACAATGTTCATATCATCAAGAGTAAATGTACACTAAAGTTAAAATTTAAATACAGATCACATTCGGAGAGGACGGGTAGAAGGAAGGGGAAGGGGTGAGAGTGGGGAAGTTTATTAGAATTAGAGATTATAATGTCATTTGAAGGTAAATACCGGATAAGTGGGAAAATGTTCAAAAGTTCAAAAGATGGTTTATAAAAAGAAAAGGTTAAAGAACATCTCAGGGGTTTAAAGGCAAAAATGAATCTAAGTCCGCAGATCTTTTATTGAAAAATGATCATTTTTTTATAAAAACAGTTACAAGGCATCGCAATTATTAAATTTTGAAATTTTAGAAATAAAAAAAATGTTAATGAACAAAGCAGATATAATTAATAAGCAACAATTTTTTATTAATCCTCTTTTGAACATTTTACCACATATCCGGTCTTTCTCTTTTGTTATTGTAATCCCTAACTCAAATTCCCCCTCTCCTTGTGTATTTTTTTATTTTTATTTTATTTTATTTATTTTAGAGAAAGTTGACAGCAAATCAGAAATTACCAAATAATACAATAATAAGATGTTAATTATGCCAATTATGAACTTTCCACTGATGATAGTTAATAATAAATAATAAAGTGTGACATTGTAAGGGTATTATCTTAGTTTCATTTTTTAGTTACAAAATATAAAAAAGGGGGGAGGGGGGAGGAGGAACATAGGATTAAGAGGCAAAGGACGGGAACATATATAGGGATTGAACTTTCTAGTTTGAGTCATGTTGCTTGGTGAGTTTTCGTTTTATGTCATGTAAAGTTGAGTTAAAGATGTCAATGTGGTAATAATTTAAGTTAAGTGTGTGGATCTGTGGATAAATGAGTTCTGTTTGGAGTTGGTCTTGCAAAGAGGGAGATTAAAGGTAAGCGACTGCCTGCTGTTGCGATTTGGAACATGGAATGATAGGCGTTGAAGAAGATCAGGACAATCGATTAAGTTATGTGTAATTTTAAATAACATTAGCGAATCTGCTATATTTCTTCGACAAGTTAACGTTTGTATTTTGAAGAACTTTGCAGAGTCTTCATTACTAACATGAGATCGAAAAGAGCGGAAATTGAGGTACCTTAAACATTTATTTTGAACGCTTTCAATTCGATTTTTGTGCACTGCATAGCCTGGGTTGCACACCTGAGATGCGTATTCAAGGATACTACGATAAGGATAAGTATATATAAATAAAGTGATGTAAACTAAGTTATTTGTCTTTTTAATAAAGAAAAAATATTATGTTAATTTTCTTCATTAAATGTAACTTTACAAAATTTTCGAATCCCTTGTTCTCTCTTAACTTAAGTTGATCCAGACTTTATTGTTACTTGTTTTGTTGTTGTGGATTTTCATATTCATTGTTTTATTCTTAAATTTTGTTGTATACCGTTATCGGTTGGTTTTTATTATGTAATCCCTCTGTCTGTTGTATACTCCATTTCTACATATTATAAATTAAAGTCCTCCGCCGCGTCTTTTTATCTGTCTGTTCGCGATAAACTAAAAAAAATATTGAACGAATTTTCATGCAGTTTTCACTAATAGATAGAGTGATTCATGAGGAAGTTTTAAATATATAATTTTCAAGGTTTTGTGAAAATTGGTTGAAATATATCATACATAAAGGAGAATGTCTGAATGTGGTGGAACGTCTGTACGTGGACCGGGCTGGCAAGTGGCGGTGTGGATTGGATTTGTATGTAAATGAATAGATGGCAGTGTGAGTTAAAAGGTTGGATAAACATCCAGTAGATGGCGTTGTTTTCGGTAGTCACAGCAATGCGTGGCCGCGTCACCTAGTAAATAAAATAAAGTAATACTCTGTTTCTGTGTTTTCACTGATTCTGAAGAATGACTCCAATGTGAATAACTGAGTATTTACTTACCACTTCGTACACACCAGCGTATAAGTCTTAGTATAAAAAATCGACAGTGTGAATAAATTCGTTTGATATATGGTTATGCATTGTAATACGGTTTTATTTTGTTTACTCGAACATAATAATTAAATACATTTATATCACAATAATGGAGATTGGCGCACACTCTGCGGTTTTCAGCGACACTACAATATGGTTCGAATAACTGCTAAATTAAATACATCACATCATTAACTACAATAAAGCAGAGATGTCGCCCGTTTGTCGTTTTGGAAGACTAATGCAGTTAGAAATGTATTGGAATAAGAATTATTGTAACCTGCGAAAAAATGACTCATTATCTTGTGGTCCGAATTTTTGCAAGTTCATTGTGAATTTAACTCCTGTTGTGTAAAGTTCGACAACTGGCTTTGTGTGTGAAAAAATTACGGAAGTTGATTCAAGTGAATGGATTAATATTTAGGAGGCCTCCGATATTGCAAAAATCGATAATTAAGGTTAGTGAAACTGATTTTCTTTTGAGATACGTCGGATCGCCATTATTTGTGAATTTGTTTCGCGCAAAGTTAGATTCATTAATCAATAATATATTTCTGAGCATTGGAGAGCCTGGGAAACTTACACACCCCATACTTGTAAATTATAATGCATTATCCATACCTACTTATTATTAAAGATATTTTGAAGACGATTTTAAGATTGAAATTGGCAGGTAATTCTCAAAAAATTATAATTTTATAATAATTACCATTTCGGGAGGTCAACCGTCTTGAGATCATCCGTCGGGTAACCAAAGATTATACCTAAATAGTTTTTTTTTTTTTTCACTAGGCTAATGTCCGTGTGTAGTAGTCGTACATTTAATATTTTAAATACGATTTAATTAAAACAGATGATTAAACATTCCAAAAAAAAAATTAAGAAATACTTAAAAGAAAAGAGAAAAAATATCATATTTTAAAGAAAAGTAGAAATAAAAATTCAAATTCAAATTTTGAAATACAAAAATGAATAATAAAGATTAAATGTTAAGAACTCAAGTGTTCTATATAAATTAAATCATATAAGTATATAAATCAAAATTAAAACATAAATAAAATTTAGTGAAAAACCAAGAGAAAAAATATAACAACATTTTAAAGAAAAATAGAAATAAAAATGGAAATTAAAATTTTGAAATGCAAAAATTAATAATGAAAATGTAGTGTTAAGAACTCATGAATTCTTTAAAGTGGGTTCGTCCCCTTTCAAAAATCCAATGTTGTACACATGTTATAACTACCTGTTTTTACTACTAATTTAGCATATGAAATTCAATATTAATTATTTTTTTAAAATTTAACCAACACACGTTCAGCAGTAAACATGCATTTCTGTACAAGATGAAGATTGATTTTGAACTATTCATCAAGAAAGTTCTATCACATCATTTGGGCCATTCACAACAGAACTAAACTGAAGCTAATCAGAATTTGAATAGAACTTTCATTTCACCTGAAAATTAACTTCGAAATTTGATTAATTATTTAAATTCTGCGAAACAACGCGTCCTTACATTAAAATTTTCCTGATATTCCTGAAAGCACTTTCCTATCATTTCCCATGAAAATCTAATCATCGAGCCATTTTAGGATACACCAGCCGTAATGTTTTTCTTCCGACCGGAAAGGGGTGCATCAGGCTGCTGCTTTCGTCTTCAAAGTGCAAAACCCCCTCCCTCTCCTCCCCTCCCCTCTCCATACCCCAACATTCCCCCATAAACAACATTCCCCTCGACAACTTCCGGCCAGGAAAACTGTGTTCACTAATTGCCCCAACAGGGAAAAATAATGCTATAAAGTGCATTTGCGAGAACATTGAAACTAACGAGTACTTAATAAGTTTATTCTCTCAATAAAACTTAATTTTAATATTGCGCTTGTTAATTTATTGTTCCAGAAAACATTATTGAGAATAACTTGCAATATTATGAAACTTATTTGTTAACGAAGAAATTGTTATTTTTACTGAAACTACGCAAGATACGAAGCCCCCATAGCTCAGTGGTCAAGAGCAGCTGACCGGAAATCAGAAGGACACGGGTTCAAATCCCGTTGGCGGCAAGTATCTTTTCTCGGAAGATTTTTCAATGTTGATGAGTGTTTCAGGCTGACAATTATTGCTTATAATAATAACTACGCAATTGTTTAGCATGTACATAAGTATTTAGGCCATATTTTTTAAATTTGAATTCAGTTATTTAGATGAAAAAAGGTTTCTTTCTTCAATCTTTGCACATTCACTTTTTAATTAAATGAAACCAAATCACTTTGTAAAACACCACTTATTTAATCAAAATTATCTACATTGTTTAAAACCTAAGGTTTTTTCGTCAGGATAAGATTAACGTTAATAAAAATAACAAAAGACAAACAAGTATAGACAGATAAGATCTACTGACTAAAAATATTATAGGGAGTGGTGATTAATTACTTAAAAGAATCATAAAAAATAATAAATTATATTGTGGTAAATTTAATATTTAAAAACTTCTTCTTCTTCTTCTTCAATGGCGCTACAGCCCATTTCGAGCCTTGGCCTCCTTCAAAATAAGCCTCCACCGCCCTCTGTCCTCGGCCGTCGTCTTCCAATCTGCAACATGGAGTAATCCTCTTGCATCCTTCCTGACATCATCCTCCCATCTCAGTCTAGGTCTGCCCGCCTTTCGTTTACCTCCCGGGTGTCCTGTCAGAACCTTCTTCGGTACTCGTGTGCTTGGCATTCGGTGCTCATGTCTGGCCCATCTTAATCTTTGGAGTCTTAAATGGGTGGAGAGTCTGGGAGATTGGTAAATATCATAGAGCTCATTATTGTGGCGGATTCTCCATGCTTCTCCCTCTCGCACCGCTCCTAAGATTCTTCGAAGTACCTTTCTTTCGAAGATGTCCAGCTGTTTCGCTGACTTTGCTGTCAGTGTTCCCGCCTCACATCCATAGGCCAATACCGTTCTAATAATTGCTTTATACAAGGTTATTTTGGTTTTCCTATGGACGTTTCGGGATTTGAACACTGGCAGCAACGCGAAGTAAGTTTTGTTAGTTAGTTAATAATTAAAAACATCCCAGAATATCTATCCAGGTTTTAATGCTAATAATAAATAAATAAAATATATAGGTATTAAATAACAAGGAAAAGGGTGATGTTTCTTAAGGGTTTAAAAATTAATTTGTAACTTTTATAACTTTTTTTATGCATGGAAGACATCTAGAAATTTTAATACTAGAGTTAAGGACTATCTAACGTGTTTAAATTATAATAACGTTAATCTGAATTTGCCAACCGCATTTTGGAAACAAATCATTTTTTTAATATAAATAAAGGGTTAAAAAATTTACACACAAACACGATGGGTTTACAATTAAATTTTTATATTTAGATATTTTAGAAATTAGAAAAAGTGTTAAGAGCTAATTAAATATTATTAATGACGAAATATTTATTTTAAATGGCTATGATTACCTTAACACGGGCATTAGCCTAGTAAGGTAGTAAAAAAAACATAAAAGTGTACTTCCAAGAATTGTATGAAGTAATAAAAAAAAATAATAAAAATCCCTTAAATTTATTTTCGTATTAATACTTACATTTATAATAATTTATTTTTGTTATTTAACAATTTGGGTGGCGGGAATGGGTACCGCCGCCCCGGGAACCTTTATTGTATAACCAACACCTCTGCCATAGGTCACCCCAAGTGGTTCGCTACGTTTGGTGATTTAGCAGAGGTGCCCGGGTTTATGGGATGAGGTGTGTTTAGGTCTGATGACCAGGACACACTGAACCCCAGATTCCTACCCACCCCTTAAACCCTTTTCCTTCCCAGAACCCTCCTCTCCTTCCTTTCCCTAAAAGACCCTCCACACAGCATCCCTAAAGATGACATAGGCCCTCAGGGAAATTATTTTCATCAGGGCCTCCTGTGTGGAGCTTATGTAAAAAAAAAAAAAAAAACACCTCTGCCACAGATCACCCCAAGTGGTTCACTACGTTTGGTGATTTAGCAGGGGTGCCCGGGTCCATGGGGTGAGGTTTGTCTAGGTCTTGGAGGCGGATGACCTGGACACACTGAACCCCATATTCCTACCCACCCCTTAAACCCTTTTACTTTCCAGAACTCTCCTCTCCTTCCTTTCCTTTGAAAAACCCTCCACACAGCATCCCCAAAGATGACCTAGGCCCTGAGGGAAATTATTTTCCTCTGGGCCTCCTGTGTGGAGCTCATGTAAAAAAAAGCCATCTTGATTATTTTTTAATAAGTTTTTATTTCTTATTATTGAAAAAATATTTTTGTCTGCGGTTCTTAATTGTCAGTACTTGTTTGTCTTTTTTTTATTAATGTAAATCTTTTGAAAATTTTACATAATTTTGATAAGAGTGTTTTACAATGTGATTTGTTGTAATTTATTTAAGAAATGGAAACAAATGATAAAAACATTTAAATATATTAAACGTCTTGGTTTGATTTCTTTGAATGTGTAATTTTTTTAGATTGAAAAAAACTGCTGTCAATTTATTTCCATTCCGAAAGTATTTTTAAATTTGAGAGGTCGTATGGGTAGCGCCGCCACGAGTACCTACCATTTATTCGATAATTAATATCTCTGCCATGGACCTTTTTTATATAAGCTCAACACAGAACCTCCTGTGTTGAGCTAATGAAAGAAAGTCACCCCATGGTAGCTTTTCAATTCGTAAAATGAGTAATAAATTAATAACAATCACGAAAATATTATATCCTGAAAAATAACTAAAATCAGAAGTGTTAACCGCCATCCACAGCTATCTATCTGCCTAAGCTTGCTTGTAAGTGGGATCAGAAAAAAGTTTTCGAAAAAAGTAGCTATAAATAAATTAATTTTTTTACAATATTGTCCAGAACACGCAAAATTATCTCTTGCACAAGTTTATCGTTTGTTTCCGTAATAAAAAAAATCTGTTATTTGTATAAGGCATAAATCCAATGAACCCTGAAAGCCTTCCGTATATGTGGCGGACAAGTATCATTTTCTTTAATTAATCGAAAATGTTAGTTAATTAACCAAACACGGGTCGCAATTAGTAGCATGTAGAACACAATGCCTATCCAACAGTACCTACCGGCTGAGTACAAGAATACAGGTATTTTCTGTTGGTTCCTTGCTTCGTTTTTTTTCCTTACCTCATTACTGCTAATATGTTCTAAGAATTCAGGTACAAGTGGAACTTTGATGAAAAGAATATTTTATGATATTTTTTTGTGACAATTCAGCAGATTAACTATCGAAGTTGAATTATCTTTTTGACTGTTATGAATTGATTGCTGAAACGGACCGTGAATCGAGGTTTGACGGGGATCATTAAGATGTCAAAATTCAGGCCCTGATTTTCGATTTGATGGTCATCAAAAGATAGAAGAGTTAGAGGGTTTTCAATTTGGGAGGCGGGTACGGGTACCGCTGTAACCATTTATTGGATAACCAACACCCCTTTCATAGGTCACCCCAAGTAGTTCACTAAATTTGGTGACTTAGCTGGGTTGCCCGGGTTCATCGGGTGAGGTTTGTCAAGGTCTTGGCGACGGGTATGTTTGCCCACCTACTGCTTGGCGGGCCGGGTCCAATGACACTGGTTGAGGGAGACCTTTTGATTTCTCCAGCCGGACTCTCTTCACCAATCGCCTTTCACCGCAGTGGGAGAAATGGATCGATACGTCCGTCACTCCTGGACACATCGACCCACAGACCTCTAACCCCCCCCATAGCCGAGGGTTTCACCTCTTCCTCACATTCGATAAGTGCTGGCGTCCCACAGGGATCGGTTCTGTCTCCGACTTTGTTTTTGTTGCACATCAACGACCTTTTGTCATGTGCACCAATTCATTGTTACGCGGATGACAGTGCAGTTCATTTTTATTTGACAAGCCCCCAAAGGGCTCACAAACTTCAACAGCTCGTAGGGCTTTGAAACAAAGAATGGACGTGTGTTGAAGTGTTTTCTGTTGGGGTAAAAATAATCTCGTCGATTTTAATGTTTCAAAAACCCAATCTTGTCTGATTACGTCTAAAAGGGATCGAAATGAAAATCTAGTCTCTTTCATGGAAGCAATCTTCCGAACAGGCCCTCCATTGATATGCTTGGTGTAACCCTAAGTGACCAGCTCAGGTATGGGGGCTCCATCGAGGCCAGAGTAAAGTTAGCCTCCCAAAAACTGGGCGTACTGTACAGGGCCCGCAGATACATTAATAGTACACAACTGCTAACCCTCTACAAATCACAAATGCGCCCCACGGTTGAATTTGGCAGCCACCTCTGGTATGGAGCTCCAAAATACCTGAAAAATACCCTCGACTCTGTGCAGAAACGGGCGGTCCGTTTGATAGATTCTCCCATCTTAACAGACGGATTGCAATCTTTAGAGCACAGGCGTCGGGTGGGAATGCTATCCTTGTTCTACCGGTATTACAATGGAAGACTAGCATCATTGATCCCTTCGGCACCGGTGCATAGTCGGGAAACACGCCAAACGCTTGCCCAACATTTGTACACAGTTGACATTTGTCACATGAGAACAGGTCGTTTCTTCGACTCGTTCTTGTGTTCAACAGCTCGGCTGTCAAATGATTTGCCGGCCTCTGTGTTTCCTCCTTCCTATAACCTGGGTCTCTTCAAGACCAATGTTCATTCCTTCCTCTCCTCAAAAAGACCCTCCACACAGCATCCCAGATGACACAGGCCCTGAGGGAAATTATTTTCCTGAGGGCCTCCTGTGTGGAGTTAATGAAAAAAAAAAAAACCTTTTTCCTTCCCAGAAATTCCTCTTCTTCCTTTCCCTAAAAAGACCCTCCACACAGCATCCCCAAAGATGATATAGGCCCCGAGGGAAATTGTTTTCCTTAGGGCCTCCTGTGTGGAGCTATTGTAAAAAAAATCGAGTAGAACACGAGTAGAATCGAGTAGTACACGCGGTAGAAGAGAAACTTCAAAACAATCTCAACCAATAGGAGCCTTGAAAAGTGTGGTCATAATCAAAGCGGCCATTGAGCGCAGACCTAGTGTCATTACCGCTTCATATGTCAACCAATAGGAGCCTTGAAAAGTGACATCATAATCAAAGTGACCATTGAGCGCAGTTTGATGCTCCGCAGGTGCTGTAATGCGTCATTTCCGTTTCATCCGAATTCCAAATCACAACGGGGCTAAAGAAGTATCACTTTAAAACGAACTTTTTAAACTCAGCGCGCTCCTACTAGCATTAAAGCCATCTATGCTACGTTATATAACTATTACGGATGTCCACCAGCATCTTGATCAGCTAAGTGATTAGTTCCAGCTGGTGATGTACTTCCATCAATATGTCACTTTTATTATCGGTAAAAAAGGTTTCCTGCATTAAAGTTCGGAAAAATTTACGACCCATTTCGTTCACGACGTTTACCGGACAATGTACCTTTATGGCCTTTTTCCCAGCATTGGCTCACCTTGAACTTGTGAGGACTTTGGGGACAACGAAGGATTCATGGGAACAGGGTACTTTTTATGCACTACATAGGCAACGCAGCAAAAGTTGGAAGCAATGAAAAAGCTTAGAACATTGATATCTTTCTGCATCGGTGTACGCTTCCACGGCGAGGGGGGTATTTTCACAAACGAGGGATTCTGTTGAAAATGTACCGACTATTTAAAGATCATTTTTCTGATTTTAATCATCCCACTAAAAATGTTTGTTTTATATGTTTTCATTCAATATTATTGATTTCAAAAAGGGTCTTAAACTGACAAAATCAAAAAGGGTCATGGTTTGAAAATCGGAATGTGACGTCACAAGCGTCGCTCAGCTGGGCCAGTATAAATTAACACTGTCAGTGAATGAGCGTCCACGCTCATGTCGTTAATCGATGGCCCCGCCCCAAATTATCGTTTTGGCGGTAATTCAAAAATCGGAAACTTTGACTCGCTGTAGAAAATTTAATCGCCAACATAAAAATAAAATAAAAATGTTGTAAACATGGTAATTTTTTGCTAAATTTTTTTAAGCAATAAAAAAACGTGTAATTACCCCAATGCCCCAAATACCCCAATGTCTTATTTGCGCCAACGTGTTGTCACTAGCGGAAGAGGGACAACAATTTTTTTTTTATATTAGCTCCACACAGGAGGCCTCGAGTAAAATAATTCCCCTCAGGGCTTATGTCATATTTGGGAATGCATATGGAGGTTATTTTTAGGAAAGGAAGGAGAGGAAGTCCTAGGAATGAAAAGGAGTATGAAGGGTGGGTAGGAATTCGGGGGTCAGTGGCAGAGGTCTTGATTATTCAATAAGTGGTTCCCGGCTTGCGGCGGTACCCATACCCGCTTCCCAAGCTGTGTATGATGCTCATAAAGTTATATTGTTAAGAAGCTTACAGCGCCTTATATTTATTTACTCTAACTTACATCACAACGTTTCCCCTCAGGGGTAGGCTGAGAAGACGAACCACTACACAGTTCTGTCTTGAAACTGACCCCTCGCTTCATTCACAATGCATCGTCTCGCATATACTCTTAGGTTATTTTGGCGCTTGCCATGACTCCACTGAAGTATATAGTGATTCACTTGCTCATGTCATAACTTCCTCCGGTACACCCGACTTCTACTTCCATTCACATTCAATTCACGTATTCCTCTAACACTCCTACTTTCGTTCATCGCCTCAAATTTTACTTTTGCATTTAACTTATATTATTTTGTCATTATGGCGACCTATTTTAAAATACTCACAATGAAAACCATTGAAAATACGTACGTTAACAAAAAAGCAATATTTTTTCGTATTGATTTGGTTATAATGCATACTGGAAAAAGACCTCTGCATTAACTTATTTATTAATTTATTGTTTCCAGCCTTGCTCGAAAAACAGGGTTCGACCTTGATCCCAAAATTGATATAGATTTCGTTACACGAGTGGCACCGAAGGAATCGAAGAAAGGTCAACATAAGTCCATAATTATCAAAATGCAAGCTAGATATAGAAAGGATGATTTCTTGTCTTCAATCCGAAAGACATCGGATGTGGCGGCGACTCCCGCGTCTACGCTAACGACCACCTGACGAGCGCATCAAAACGGCTGCTGCACCTGACGAAGGAAGCAGCCAAGCAAAATAACTTTCGCTTCGTCTGGGTCACATCAGATCGATCCGAAAGGCTGAAGACTTAAACAAAATCTTATAAAACTTACACCTACACAAATGTTAACATTTTTATTTCTTATTTTTTATTTCTTCATAATATCTCTGTTTTTAACATGTAATTGCCTCTTAATCTCAGCACTGCATAACAAAATCTCTTCTAATAATTTTAACTCTCTTGCCTCGCTCACTACCATATTAATGAATCATTTACTTTGCTGGAAGTACTTAACAAAAATAATATTATTGTATTACTCCACTGTAATCACTGCAAACGTACGTTGTTATTGTAACCATGTAAATTTAATGGGTTCGATTTCAAAATCAAGATTCACCATAAAATCTTTAAAAAATGTATACTATTTTACAGTTTTCAATGTCAAATTGTCAATTATAATATTATATTCAACTGATCTTTGCTACGTTTCCATAGTCCAACATACTGTATTATTATTATTATTGTTTTCACATAATATGTTGACCTACATGTTCCATTCAAATGCATGCTCTCGGTGAATTAAATATATATTATCAAAATGTTAGAGGTCTCCGAACCAAAACGCATGTGTTTCTTTCCAGCATTCTTAATGCCGATTATGACGTGATATGCCTAACTGAGACATGGCTTCTGCCAAGTATATTTGACTGTGAATTATTCGATGAACGTTATGTAGTGTACCGTTGTGATCGCGACTACATGTTGTTAGGCCAGGCGCTCGGTGGTGGTTCACTGATTGCAGTACGTCGCGAACTGCCCGCGTCCCCCCCACTCTCCCTCCCACCCGTACAGCGCGCAGAGATATCCACAGCTACTCTTGCACTAGGCTCTGGCGCGCGTGCTTCTAAACTACGCATATACTGCTCATACTTCGTCCAAGGTGCGGAGCAGAGTAAATCTTTAAGTGACTTTTTTGAATTTATATCTTCGTTGTATACCAATTTCCCTGATGATGAATTCCTTCTATTAGGAGATTTCAACATACCACATGCCCAATGGCTTCTGCCTTTGACCGCAGACGGTGCCCTGGTACTTAATAGATCCTCAACCGATGCACTAATTTTTTAGACTTTACCGGCTTCCATCAATTCAACAATCAGCTTAATGTAAACGAGCGTGTTCTCGACCTGGTGATTTCGAGTTGCATGTGCACTGTAAGGGGGTGCAATACACCGCTAGTGCCGGAGGATGCACACCATCGCTCGCTAGAGGTGGTGCTGCGCATGGCCCGCGAGCCGTCCCTCCAAATCCCACGCTCGCGCACGGTCCGCTCCTATCACAGCGCTGACTATGTGCAGATTAATAGCGCCTTAGCAGCCGTTGACTGGACAACGACTCTTAACAGCAGGAATGTAGACTCAGTCACGGCGCGCTTCTATTCAGAATTAAATAAGGTAATTGTCATGCATGTACCATCTAGAACAGTTAACATAGATTCCAGGTACCCCCCATGGTACAGCGCTGTCTTAAAAAAAGTAATTAAAGATAAACTTAAATTCCACAAAAAATATAAAATTTATAACCGCATCTCTGATTATCAAACTTTCTCTCTTCTCCGAGAACGACAAAAGCGTATGGAGAAGGTGTGCTATGATAATTTCAATAATATGGCCGAAATTAATATCAATACCGATCCCAAACACTTCTGGACCTTTGTTAAATCTAAGCAAAGAAGCTCTGAACTACCTAACAATATGTTTCTTAACTCCCAGCGTGTATCGGGTGGAGAAGCTATAAGTAACTTATTCAACATACATTTTCAATCCTCCTTTGAATCCCCCGCCCCGTCCACCTCGTCTACCAATCGAATATATAATCCAAACACCTCAGTACTAAATCTTAATAATGTTTATATAGACACTGAATTAGTTTGTAAATATCTCAAATCATTAGATCCTACCAAAGGCAGTGGGCCTGATGGTATACACCCGGTATTTTTAAAGAATTGCGCTAATGTTTTATGTTATCCGTTAAGTCTAATATTCAAAACTTCTTTGTCTTCTGGTATTTTTCCACCAGAATGGAAAAGTTCATATATTGTGCCTATATTCAAAAAAGGCGACAAACACAACATAGAAAATTACAGACCGATCTCTAAATTAAATGTAATGGGTAAACTTTTTGAAAAGATTGTTTTCGATTTCATTTTTCCTTGTATACGACCACACATCATTTCGAATCAACATGGCTTCGTGAACCGAAAATCAACAGAAACTAATCTATGCGAATTTGTTGACACAGTCCTTGTTGCTATGGATAACGGTTTTCAAGTCGATGTAGTCTACACAGACTATTCCAAAGCCTTTGATAAAATTCCACACAGCATTTTAATTGAGAAAGTCGAAGCAATGGGTATACACGGTGACCTCCTTCGTTGGTAAGCCTCTTATCTCTACAATCGTACGCAAGCTGTAACTGTACTGGGGTTCTGCTCTAGCTTTGTCCCCGTAACCTCAGGAGTTCCCCAAGGATCTCACCTTGGCCCCCTTTTATTCAACATTTTTATGAACGATGTTAACAAAACTATTCGTAATTCTCAGCTGTTCCTATATGCGGATGACAAAAAGATTGTCAAAATCATTAAATCTGAGATGGATTGTATAGAGCTCCAGGATGACCTGAACTCCCTGGTCAATGTGTATTGTTTAGAAAACCGCCTTCTTTTGAATGCAGATAAATGTTCCGTCATATCTTATTCTCGAAAGAAAAACACTATACTATATCCGTACATAATTAAAAACAATCTTTTAAATAGGGTAAATGAAATTAAAGATCTTGGAGTTCTATTAGACAATAAACTTCTTTTTCAATCTCACGTCGAGCACATCACGTCTAAGGCTTTGAAAATGCTAGGATTTATACTTAGAGTAAGTTCTGTTTTCAAAAATCCACAAACATTTAAGATTCTCTACATATCATACGTCAGAAGCCACCTAGAGTATGCTTCAACAGTATGGAACCCCCATTGTTCTACATATAAATCAAATATAGAAAGAGGCCAGAAAAAGTTTTTGAAATATGTTTCGTTTCGCATGCGAAATGATGTAAATTATGTCTCTATGAACCTCAAAACCCTTGATCAACGCAGAGATATCAGAGACCTACTAATGCTTTATAAGATAATCCACAATTTTATTGATAGCCCTTACCTATTACAAAATATCAATTTCAGATGTCCAATAAGAGTCACTCGATCTCCAGACATATTTTATATTCCTAAGAGCAATGCTAATTATCTTCAAAATGTGTTTATAAGAAGAAGCTGTAGCACTTTCAATAGATTATGCACAGACAATGACATGTTTAACACGAACCTTGCTAACTTCATAAAATTCGTAAAAAGTAATATTCAACGGAAAACTTAATGTTTCATTAATTCCTTATCTTTCTTTTACATTTTCATTTTTCTTCATTTTCATTACATTTTCTTTTTTGATTTCAGCAGTTTGAAAATACATTTTTTTTGATTTAAGTGAGTAGATGCACTTTTTCAGAACTGTTTATATTACATACATATATTGTTTTGTTTGTTTTTTTTTATTTTTATTATGGTCTCAAATTTTTATGTCGTTATTTTATTGGTCAATGATATGACTATCTCTAACACTGTTATATATGAACTTGTAATGACTGTTTATAACGCTAATAAATAAATAAAAAATAAAGGGTGAAAACGCAGAAAAAAAAAAAAAAAAAAAAAAAAAAACCTCAATTTAGACCTCTGCATTGATACGTAAATTCTAGCGCCAAAAAAGGGCGTTAATAATTGATAAAATAAATTAATTTGGTACACTACAATAAAATAGCAGTTCTATAACCATAATAATAATCGTTATCTTTAAAATCCTGTCAAAATTCACAACAAAGAGTTTTAAAAAGCGATTAAATTGCCTTAATCACAGATCGGAGTGCGTCCGCGTTAAGTGCCTTAAATAACTTCAAAGAGCTTGAATTTAAACTGTCAAATTTCTCATTTCATTTCCCAGCCCGAAGTTTCCCAATAAAAATCTAGGGTGTAATATAATATCAGCTTATGTAGGAAGAGACATACCGTAGCAATTAAAACTTTTCAACTTAACTTTTGAAAAACACGAACGGCATTACGGGGAATTAATTAAAAACGCTCTTTTTCCATAAAGCCTTGTTTTGCTTCGAGCGATTCCTGCGAGGCCATTTTAGTTCATTTTAAATTCACCAGAGATATAATAAGAGAATTCCACAAAAAAATAAATTGTTTTATATTTTTATGAAATGGTTGCGTTCACAAAGGATAAAATTTTTGTAAAATGCTGAAATTTAATTATGAAATAATGCCACCTCACAGAAAATTTAAAATTATTTTTAAAAAGCGGAATTTTTGACAATCCTTAAATTACATTTTTTTTATTTGAGTTTATTTAGAAACATTTGTTGTGTATATAAATCATTTGATCTTAATAAATAAAATAAAGTCGGGTTAGTTACACCATTTATAACGAGAACGGCTGGACCATGGGCTGGACAAATTGCTGAAATTTAATTATGAAATAACGCCACCTTACAGAAAATTTTGAATTATTTTTAAATAGCGGAATTTTCGACAATCCTTAAATAACATTATTTTTTTATTGAAGTTTATTTTGGAAACATTCGTTGTGTACATAGATCATTTAAAATTAAATATAATAAAAATCAGTTCATTTCCATTTATAGTAAGTTTTGTCATGGTTTCAGATCAGAAAGCAAATAGATATTAAAAGTTATAATATGAGTCTTTCTCTGTTCGGAGAAAACCGCAAAAAACTGTCGCATCTGTAGCGTAAATAAAAAATTGTATTTTTTATTATTTAATGAATTGGAGTAATATACATTCAAAAAGTGTTCATTTTTCAATGTATGTCTAGAAATATTTAAGTAATTTAGATAAATAAAATGGATATGGCGGATTTTGATGAAATTCGTGATTTATATGGAATATAGAGGCTTTTGAAACTCAACTGACCTGAGGGGCTTGTTTCTACACCCGCCATCTTGGCAAAATCACTGCTCGTGATTGGTTGAATTCCGATATAGCGGGTTTTGATAGTAACTTTTTTTTATTTTTTTTTTCTTCATTTTAAGCACCCGCTAAACTGCCAAAGCAGTTTGTCAGCACTTCTGGAGTGATGTAGCGGGTATTGTTTCTCACTCGCAGTTTTAACATGGTTTTTGTTCATGATAAAGGAGGTTTTGAAAGTCAATTTTAGATTAGTCTTGTTCCTCACAAAAATGTGAACAAGATGTCATACTCAGATCATTTTTTGAAAAAATCGGATATAGCAGGTATTGAAATTACATATTGTATATTTCGATTTGAAACGTTATATATCATGTACAAATGTGATATTCCATCTGGTATTGCGTTCGGGGCAACAAAATGCAATCCTTTCTTATAGGACTGGTGAGTCAATAAGGCAGTTCACAATTTTATAATTACACTGATGATTTTCACAACGATACGACAGGTAGTTATTTCAAAAATTTAAAATAAATATTTTCAATTCGGTTAATATAAGTTTGGCATTGAGGAAAACGACAGATGCACATTCGAGATGAGATCTTACATGTGTTTTATACAATAATTCTAGTGTAAAAGGTTTATTGAAGGGTTTTGTGACGCTTAGAATGGAGATCAATTGTTTGTAGGCTCTTAGTAAGATGTATTCAATGTGATTTTTAAATAGTAATTTAGAAGCAAGTAATATTCAAAGAACTCTAATTTTTTTAACTCGTTGAAGGGGAACGTGGTTCATATGGTAAATATGGGGGATTGGGTGACTTTTATCTATATATCTTATACATTTATATTCATGTCTACGTAAATACTTGTCTATCTACGTGTGCATTACATCCTGACAATCATTTTTCATATAGCAAAAGCATTTCACCTGACTTTCATAAAATTATTTTTGCCCTAAAAGTCCCTTAGAGTTATTTCTGTATCTTAGCTTTTTAACCATATGTAGTACCAGCCACTAGATGTTATAATTCAACACCTAATGGCTGGAACTACATTAAGACAATTAATAATTTTCTGTTGTACAATTAGGTACCTAATTTATCGCCCTTTTATGTTTTGCTCACAATCGGTTGCAATTTAGAAAATGACCCTTAAATTTAAAGCAAATCCGAAGTCCTTAGTTTTTATGGATCTAAAGTTCGTAGAAACGGAGTTACAGATAGACACACAACCGATGGTTTGATGTTGACTCACTCTTTCATAAAATTATTGTTGCCAAAGTACTAACTTAATAGTTCAGTATTTCTTTATCTGCACCTGTGTTTCCTCCCTCCCACAACATGGGTCTCTTCAAGACCAGGCTTCACTCCTTCATTTCCACAAAAATACCCCGCACACAGCATCCCCAAAGATGACACAGGCCTTGAGGGAAATTATTTTCCTCAGGGCCTTTGTGTGCGGTTAATGTAAAAAAAATTGAGTATTTAAACTTATGCAGAATTTTGCTTTCACGGTAAATATTTTAAAATTTATTTATATATCTTAATATATTAATTTTCGTGTTTTATTCATATTCAAGTTGAATTGAATATAAAACATCGAAATTATTCATTAATTACCTGTGAATCCTTTATGAAATGAAGTAATTTTTAATTTTTTTTTTGGTTTGACAGTATAATTCGTCAGTTAATTCAAATTACAATGATCAGATAAGTTTTAAGATTTTCACGGCCAAAAGCATTTTCGTTATTTGTTTTTGGGGTGTTATGCCGTGTTGCGCTACCTCCTTCTTTAGCCAACGTTTCGGACATCGTTGCATCGTTGCATCGTTTCGGACATCTACTGGATCTGCCGGATCTGCCCTGATGATGGACACTGCAACGATGTCCGAAACGTTGGCTAAAGAAGGAGGTAGCGCAACACGGCATAACACCCCAAAAACAAATAACGCAAATTACAATGGTTCAAATTTCATTACGCTGGAACTCACCGTCTGGTTGTTTTATTTAGTAAGACATAATAGACATATCTAGACGTAGCTACTTTATATATATAGACGTAACTACTTACATCAGATATCTTTACTGTCAGCTTTTAAATATATTATTTTATAATTTATTTATTTTTAAACAAAACTATTATTAAATCTTTAACTGACAGTCCTGAAACAGTTAGCTAATTAGCAATACCTGCTTAGTAATTACAAATAAAGATAACTTTGAAGGTAACAATAAACTCAATACAAATTAACTCTATTTAGTGTCTATAAATACTGTTGACAACTTTTCTGACAAGACCCCTTTGTTTACTTCGTTTCTATTTTAAATAATCCTATTTAAATATTATTTTCTCTGTTACTACAACATTGATATTATTTTTTTTAGGATAGTAACAGTAGTTAATAACACATAATAGTATCCTTTACCTAAATACTTGCTTTTATCACACATACTTTGTAAAACGTTCATTCTTATTTTGTTATTATTGATAATCCACTTTATACTTACTATATGGTTATGCCCATACATATACCTACAAATACACATACCTACATAGCACGCATACATACTGTCACTGCTTGAGATTGGTATTAATATTGTTGCAAGTTCCTTTTTTCCCACCTATCCCAATTGCCTACCCGTCAAGCTTACCCACAGTCAGTCTGTAATAAACTCCCGCCGCAACATATAGCCATTGTGCCTCCACTATCGGTTAATCGCCATTAAAATAACTCCGCCGTGTATTATAAAATAAACAAAATTCACGACTATTGCTGTTTTGTGCCTGTTGGATGGGAGAGGAAGCAGACAAGTGCATTGCCACCCCTACAAGTTCTTTTACCCTTTTCGGTGAGTCCTTTCCTTTCTATGCCACGTGTATTTTATCATTTCAGGCAATGATAGTAACACAAAATCAAGGTCCTTCGCCAGTCATTTTTTACACAAACATATTAATCCACTTTATACAATCATAATATCATTCACTATATCATGTACCTATCACTTGAATGTAAAAGCCATTCTATGGCGTTTAAATAAATAAATAAATACCGTATTATATTTTGTTTTATTTACTTTCAGTATGTTTTAGTATGTTACACCCACTCACAAGATCAAAATTCTTAGAAACTGTTTTTAATAATCCCATTCTTCCAAGCTTTGCAAGGATCAGCATTTTCCTGAAGGGCGTTCTAATGTGATCTTCAAGACTTCGCGACAGTTTTTAATAATAACTTAGTGCAAGAGCATTCCTGAGCTCTAGCGCGAATTGACCAAATAATCCATATATCGCAGCCTGTCTAGACACTCTCTTCACAGAACTAGTTTCGAAATTCCCTTAGAACTTTCACAAAGTATAGTGGCTGAACTTGTTGTTCGAGTTTGAAGATGTTTAATAAATTCACTGAAAACATTTGAAAAAAATATTTGAACAAACATTTTTTGGGTTATTATCAACTTCCTCAGATATGTTGTTATGACTGTAAATAAATGGAATTTTTCATTCATTCCTTTCCCATCTTCTTTGCACAACCTTCCTCCTCACAACATATCCCAATTGCGGATGCAGATGCACACGCACAGTCTCCCTATCTCCCGGCTGTTGGGAGTAGCAGTTGCGACTCCTGTGCGATATTCACATTCAAAATATGTACTCATGTTTAATATATTTTTATTCTAAATTGTGATACTGCACAAGAGTCCCAATTGCCCATAGTGAATAGAACAGTAGAATTTCGGAAATGTTGCCAATCTGAAATAAAGTGAGGAATAGAGGTGGAAAGGGAGAGTTGGGTTTATTGAAAAATTATCACAAAAACATGGCTAAAGTCATTTTACTTATCATTTTGATTTTGAATGGTGGTCTCTCACCAAGGCGTTACTGAGAGTGAACTTATAGCTATAACAAATATAATTTTTATTTCCTAAATCTGAACTCGGAACCAAGCGCCTGAAAACTTTGCTGCTGGGCCAGTTTGCTCATTTTTTTACATTAACTCCGTATCCATCTTTGGGAATGCTGTTGTCTTTTTGAGGAGAAAAGAGAGTAAAGTTGTAGGAGCGAGGAAACACAGAGGCCCGAAAATAGTTCCACAACCGAGCTGTTCAGTGTTCAACTCGAGAGAAAGTCGTAGAAACGTCCAGTTCTCGTGTGGCAAATGTCAACCGTGTCCAAATGTTGGGCGCGCGTTTGGTGTGATTCTCGAATATACTCCTTGGAGCATCTTTCATTGATACTGGTAGAACAAGGACAGCATTCCCATCAGATGCCGTTGCTCTACATATTGCAAATTGTTTGTTAAGATAGAGGAATCCATAAAACGGACCGCCCGTTTATTTTTATATATTTTTTTTAAATTAGCTCCACACAGGAACCCCCGAAGAAAATAACTTCCCTTAGGGTCTAGGTCGTCTTATGGGGTGCAATTTTTGCACAGAGTCAATGGTATTTGTCAAGTAGTTCGTGGCTTGAGATCAGAGGTGGCTACCAACTTCAACAGGCAGCAGTTGTGTACTATCCCACATTGTTTTAAGAGCAAGGGCTTTCGCTAATGGAGAAACTTAAATGAAACTAGTTGTCGACACAATCGCAATCAATCTCCTGAACAAAATCGATATTTTTCTGATCTGATATATCGCAGATTTTTCAAAAACTCGACAGTTCGTGAACCGCTATCATGGCAACCTCTTAGGGGCCCGCAACCGGGCTCAAAAGGAAGAAGATGGGGAAATATGAAATTACGAATGTTAGATGAGGGCGCTAACATTTAAAGCATCAATATCGATGCGGAAATTGCGAAAATGAAAATGTTGAATAAAAACACGACTCATTTAAAATAGAGCAAAAATCTCGTGGAATGTATCTTAAGTATCATTTAAAGAAACATTGTGATTTTTTTTCACAACTATAACTTGTAAAATAACTGAAAAAAACGTGTTTATAATAATTTTCAGAGAATACTTTGCGATATTTTTCTATGGAGGGAATTTGATATAATTTGCGTTTTGACGTGGGCAGCATCTGGACATTATCTTTAAAAATAAAATATATTTTTTTTAGAGATTAAAAACATCAAATGTTTAAGGGAGATGTGTAAGAAATCGGTAGAAATGCAGGTAGCGGCGCCTTAACAATGCAACTGAAACGCGACTGCCATGGCCTCCATTAGTGCTGGTTTGTCAGTTGTATTGTTTACAGTTGCATTGTTGACAGGTTGCCATGGTAGCGGCTCACGAACTGTCAAGTTTTGATATGTCAGATCAGAAAAAATACCGATTTTATTCAGGATGTTGATTGCGATTGCGTCGACAACTGGTTTCATTTCAGTTTCTCCATGAGCGGAGGCCCTAATCGTACACATGCTCCTCATTAAAATCTTGCTTTAATAAAATTTGTAAATATTTAAATTAAGAGAAAAAATTATACCTCTCTGTAGAAATTTTAGCATGTAAATATTTTTATAAAACAAATACTGATTGTAAATGAAAATAAGCGTTGCGATAACCAACCGAAGACAATTCTACATGCCCTTTACAAGGGAGGAAATATTTTTCGGTCAGGGTCCCTTACAGATAAGGGGTCAGACGAAGGTGAGAGGAAAGAGGAAAGGGGAAGAGGGGGTATAGAATCAGCATTAAGGGCACTATTCCCAGCCTCTTCCAAAGGCCAATTACACTTTTATAGCTGGCCGAGACACAATCAACGCCCCGTATGAACCCATCTCCCCCAATCTTTCCAATCTCCCCAACCCCAATGTCTGTATCTTTAGTAGATAAACAACGCAGGCATTTTATTTCTATTTATATGCCGAACAACGTGGGTTCAAAAGGTTATGTGAAAAGTTAGTGTTTATATTGTTACAGTATGAGGTTTGTTTTTTTCGTAAGTAATTTTTATGAATAAATATGCTGTTTCCTTATTTGTTCATTCTATACGCGAGACTAGCATAATGATGCAAGTAATGAGATGTACACAGCAATAGACTTTATTTATTTATTGTATGAGAGATTAATAATCCATTTACAGTACACAAGATGACTTGTTTTAGCATTCCTTATATTTGGGAAGTCGAAGTAAAAGGAAGTATAAGTGCAACCCGGAAAACCGGATTCGGTTTTTTGGCAAAATAATCGCACTTCTGCGTCAGTAGGTGATTTAGTTGATATAAAATTGAGTGAACTGAATGGTCGAGAATAAAAAACTTGATTGACAGTGCAAACTGAAGCATTAGCCATTTTAGTAAAGCCATTTAAATTAGCTGTAGAGGCAATATGGCATTGGAAGTTATTCAGCACTTGCCCGCGCTGGTATAAGTAACAGAAGGCTACTCCTTCAAGGCTCTCGCAAGGACTCAAATTTTTTTGAAAAACGAATCTACATTTAAGTCTGAACGAATCTAGAACTCCAGTGTCCCTGCATACGGTGTTAGGAAGCAGTATACAAAATGCGAATAATACCTTTATGATCAATAATATAAAGTATTTCAAACATAAAGTAATTAAAAACAAAAACATAAAAGGCTGCTGCTCACAAGGTATTGGCATCTTGCGTATGCTGTAAGCATCTGCAAGAAATGATAATAACAAGTATGGTGAAGAACGCTAATGTCGGGTGGGATACCTCTCTCGTCATGTGGCAGTACCAGAACGTGCATGGCTGTCGGACTGGCCGTAAACGAATCTCAACGTCCGCGTCCTTTAGCCGGTTTCTCGTTTATGCCTTGACGATAGTGAGTGGTGGCGGGGGGGGGGGGGGAATATGGCAATAGCATATGGAAATACCAAACGTCTACCGCCTCCAATGCCCTTAGAATATATACTTGAAAGGCGGGAATTAGTACCGCCGCCCCAGGAACCTTTATTGGATAACCAACACTTCTGCTATAGGTCACCCCAAGTGGTTCGCTACGTTTGGTGATTTAGCAGGGGTGCCCGGGTTCATGGGGTGGGGTTTGTCTAGGTCTTGGAGGCGGATGACCAGGACACACCAGATTCCTACTCGCCCATTAAACCCTATCCTTCCCAGAACTCTCCTATCTTTCCTTTACTTGAATAAAAACCTACACACAGCATCCCCAAAGATGACATAGGCCCTGAGGGAAATAATTTTCTTCAGGGCCTCCTGTGTGGAGCTCATGAAAAAAGCCGTATTAGTTATGTGTGAGGCACTAAACATCCTAAAAATTAATTGCATATCATTTATGTAATAAAAAATTCTTAATTAACAAAACATTTTTTTTTAAAGAACGACAAAACAATCTCGGGTTACAAATAACCTGAGAATATTTAAAAATCTCTTACTACAATCACATTAAGCAGATAATGTTTCTTGTGTCGTGGGGTAGGACTTAGGGTCTGCGCTCATGGAGAAACTGAAATGAAACCAGTTGCCAACGCAATTGACAGTTCGTGAGCCGCTACCATGGCAACCCGTTAACAATGCAACTGAAACGCGACTGCCACACGCCCAGTAGTGCTGGTGCGTTGACAATTAGTTTCATTTCAGTTTCTCAATGAGCGAAGGCCCCTAGCCACACCTCAATGGGACCCAAACGCGATGCCAACTCAGCCACTAACCGGGCGATCTGATTTCTTATTAAAAATACATATACCAAGACAGGAGTGTTAGATAACAAGCCATCGTCAAAAGAACATAAGGAGACATGTTAGTCGTTTGTGAAAAGTTTTTAATCAGGATTTGAAATGTTTGCTTCATTAATTTCTCTGATCAGCCATCTGGAATTGCAGTAAATGATGGCCAACGGTCAAAGGGGTAAGAGAGACGAGATTGCTTACGAGTGCATAATATGTATTCTTATTTTTTTGTTTTATTGTTTTGCACTACACACGAATAACTGTACGCATATACGCACTTGAAGTTATATGTTATACTCTGTTTAATTGACTATTTGAGGTCTCGTTATTTAATAAATCAAATGTTTTTTTTTTATTATTGTAGGAAGCAATCACTTTGTGGTTTGACATATTTAATAAAATAAAATACTTTTTTGTTTAAAACCGCGAGATTTCTTAATTTATGAACCGACCGGTTTCGCTTTACTTAAGCATCTTCAGAGATTTTTTTTCATACGAACAAGTCTACTTGCCCAAAACTATTATAATACGTCAGAAATAATACATAGTTGTGCAACATAGTTGTGAATGATGAATACTTGGAGCAGGTGGTTGAGTTTGTTTATTTGGGAAGTATGTTGACGAGATATAGAAGAGTGAATGCAGTCAACTCTATTAATGGAGGACTGAACGCCGTTGGCACCAACAAAAAACTGTCCAAAGAAGCGAAGCTAGCCGTCCATAATGGAGTACTGGTACCTACCCTGATGTATGGCAGTGAGGCATGGAACTGGCAGAGGAAGTGTGAAAGTAGACTGAATGCTGTAGAAATGAGATACCTGAGGCGAATGTGTGGTAAAACCATTTACGATCGTGTGAGAAACATGGAGATCCGCAAAGAATGCACGGCTGATGTAAGCGAAATGTGTAAGATTAAGAAAAGGAAGCTCAGATGGTTTGGGCATGTATAGCAAATGAACGAGGAAAGGGGAGTATGAAGAATATATTACGCAAATATGAATGGTAGAAGAAGTCGAGGACGCCCAAGAAAGACATGGCACGATCAAGTGAATCAGATACTCGAGTCGGGTCATGTCAAGAGTCAGAATAATAGAAGAGCATGTACGAGACGTTGTATGAATGTAAAAGAGGCAAGGAATGTGTGCCAAGACCGAGTTGTTTGGCGGTCCGTCCTCTATGAATACCCCTGCGGGGAAACAGCGTGATGGTTAGTTAGTAAGAAAAACGATTTTTTTATTTTATTTTTTACTTGTGCCATCGTGCAGCCCTTTGATTTAATCCCTCAGGCCTAGACAAAATAATATAAGTACATATAAATATATCAATAAATATGCCCGCCTAACATTCAATTTACTGCTTCGCAAAAAACAACTTGATATGAAAAATCGGACAAAACACAAATTATGCTGTTTTCTACAAACGTTAAACTTGGGCCACTTTAAAAATACAATCTTCGATAAATTATGAAATCCCAAATATTATTTCGTTCAAAAATGGCATAAATGCACTACACATTTCTAGTACCAAATCCAACATTTTCAGGGTTTTTTTTATGATTTTTAAAATTGAATCATAAAACAGTTTAGTTGAAAGCCGGCCATAAAAATATTCCGAGTAGGTATTACACTTTAAAGTTATCAATAGAGAAAGCAATAAGCAATACAAAGGATAAAACTCATATGATATAAGAAATAAGGAAGGTTTCTGTGAGATTTACGGCGTTTCTGGGACTTATCACTGGAAGACAGCGATATTGAGCATTCCGCGCGTGCAGCCGACTTTACTGCTGCGCCGTTTATTGGTCTTTTAGAACTAAACGGCACCGTTTCGGGATCATATGAGATGAGGCGGGATCCGGGATCCCGGATAGGGGAGAAATGAGAAGAACAGACCCTGAAGTTAGTGAGGTTTTTACTTGGAAACTTCACGATAAACATGGAGAACTATTATTATTATTGCAGCCCGGTTAAATTTTTTTGTTGAAAATAGGGGTATTAAGTTTTTTGATGGCCTTTGTGCAAGAGAATTTATTTATTTTTATTTTGCCTTATTGAGTAAAACCTCAAATTGTTATATCTAATCACTAAAGACAATATTAGCGACTCTCAATCGAAAATCTGAAACAGAAGAATCAGAAAATCTAGGAATGAACCTGGGACCCGAATAAATGGGAACCTATCCGCTTCAATCATATTTAACTATTTCATACTTCGAATTATTTTCATTTTCTTATATTTTTATTGCCTTATATCTTTATGTAAAATTGCAAGGTTCATCTCAAACTAAAAGCTACCTAGATAGTGTCTTGGATAAATTTATCAATTTTTAATTATTATTTTTATTGTTAAACTAACGTTTTAAGACAAGATATTTATGCATAGCACAAAGGGTAACAATTATTATAAGCAATAATTATCAGCCTGAAACACTCATCCACATTGAAAAATCTTCCGAGAAAAGATACATGACGCCAACGGGACTTGAACCCGTGTCCTTCTGATTGCCGGTCAGCTGCTCTCCCAATTGAGCTATGGCGGCTTATGTTGTACCCGCCAAATGATTCAATATATACTAGTGTTTCATTCAACAATTACTGCTTATTATATTTTTTCCACCTGAAAATAACCAACTTTATTTTTACGAGAGAAAAAAAAAAACAAATTAACACTAACAGTGTCTCTCTCGTAAAAATAAAGTTGGTTGTTTTCAGGTGGAAAAAATATAATAAGCAGTAATTGTTGAATGAAACACAATACTTTACTACAAGTCTAGGATGAATATTTATTTTTATTTAAACATATGTATGTAAAATAATCTCAAAATGTAATAATTTTATCCCTGAAGACAATATTAGCGACTCACAGTTGAAAATCTCAAACATAATAATCAAAAGAAGATATTGTCACATCTGGGAAATGAACCCGTGACCTTATCTTTGTTAATTTTTCTGTTTCAGATTTTCGATTGAGAGACGCTAATATTGTAATCAGCGATTGAATTTTATTTGATAATTTGTGTTATTTCACAATTAATTAATTTAAAATAAATATAGTGTATTTGCGGCACGTTTCAGTGTGGAAGATACTCGCAGTATCGCCCTGGTGCCCCACCTGGTACCCGCCCTGGTGCTCGCAGTATCGCCCTATCGCCCCACCCCATTCAGAATTGAAACGTTGCTCAAAATGGCTTTAGCCGTGTTTGGTAACCACATCTGAATAGCCAGATACTTCCCCAACTTCCTCTTCAACCTCACAACATACCCCGATCGGGGATGCCATAGTCTCACTGGCTCTGGATGGGAGCGGTTGGGACTCTCGTGCGGTATTCATGTAAAGAAATAGTACCGCTACACTTCTGAATGGTGGTCTTAAAACAGGGCGATACTAAGAGTATCTTCCACTTTGAAACGTGCCGCAGATATACCTTACGGCAAAATACCCCAAAAATAAATCACTATAATTTGGCAGGGTAAATCAAATTTTTCAAAATTTTTTAATGTATTAATGTAACCACGCATTATCTTGGACTGCTTGACTAAAAACTCTTGTTTTTTAAACTCAAAATCCATTTAAAACAATAATATTATAACGATTCAACGTCCCCGAATCTGTCGAATTTCTTTATAAGACCCGGGACAAGGACAAAGATGGCTGTGTAATGTCCACAGGCGGAGTAAATTTATGCAAATTCGAGAGATCATCCTCGGGACTCTTGCAATATTCATCACAACACCTGAACAGGGTCCACCGTGGATATTGCGTACATTAAATGAATACGTAATTTAAACCAAAGAGAAAAGGTGCAAAACAGCGCCTCAGATAATGGGCTCGCTTTGTGAAACATTCGCCGAGAAACTCTGCCAAAAATACAATGATAATATTCATATTATTCGGAATTAAATATTTTTACCATTTCTTTGTTTTCTTTTGATCCTGAATCTAATATCTGGATAAGATTAGTTCAGACATGATGTGAGATTAGAAAAGTCACTAACATGACTTCAGCAGTGTAGAGTGAGATAAGAGGACTTCATAGTATATAAATAATTGCATTAGGTTAATCAAGAGGTTCCCAAACTTTTTTTTCTCGTAGACCACTTTCAAAATTTTGTTGTTGATCTTGAATTTTTATTTATTTGATCCATATGCCTGCCTAACTGGAAAAAATTTCCTAATAAAATAGTCAGAAATCTTCAAATCAGAATCTTAAAGCTTCAAAACGATTTTTTTAAAGTCTCAATACGACATTTTTTCACCGAAATAGCCTGTCAAAAATCACCCAAAATTTTTATTTTTTTTGCTTCCTTAATTTTTTTGAGTAGGTAGTGTATTATTTGCCTACATTGATGGATAAAGCCAAGCCAACATTTTTGTTCTTTACTATCAAAACCAGATAAATTTTCGTAGACCCCCATTTACAACTTGTGAACCCCCAACTTTGTTATCACGCCAACGTTGACCCCATCGAGTCTCCCGTGGACCCCTGGGGGTCCACCTGGACCACTTTGGGAATCACCGGGTTAATCTCTCTCTGAAAGGCAACACGCATCCCCAATATTTGTATATGGTTAAACAATAAATCAAAAATTTTCATAAGAAAAACTCTACTTTTATAACTTTTGAAGGTTATTCCCATCAACGTAATAAACCATTGAAGAAGAATATAACAATAATAATCTAAACGAAAATATGAAAGAAAACAGAAAAAAGACAATGGTCGCAACTGGGACACGAACCCAGACCTCTCGTGCAACCGGGACGTGCGCGTTAATCAATAAAATAAAATAATAAATTAAATTAAATTAAATAATTAATAAATTCTTACAATGATTGTTTCCAATAAAAAGGGTAGTTGCCCATAATATGGAAAAATAATTAGTTGAAAATAAAACTAAACTCTGAAAATCTTACTATCGTTGTATTAATCACACCACCGGTAATTATAACACTGGCCGACCATTATATTAATAAAACATTCATTTAACCCAGTTATTTTGCCCATTCCCCGTGTTTCCAAAAGTAGTTAAAAATTTAATGTATTTTGGTGATCGCTTCGTCATCGGTGAGTTTGAGAAGCTCACCTGGCATTGCACCACCCCCTATTTTGTTTTTCAATTAGTGAATGGCTACCCTGACTTCATTTCAAATGATGTTAGGCTCAAAATCGAAATCATTAGGCTGCGTATACATGCATGCAACGTGATGCGAACCGAACCACGAATTACGTGAAAGGAACAAGTAACTGCAAGTGTTGTTTCCCACCGTTTGCTGTTGCTTCATTCCTTTCTCATAATTTATAGTTCGGTTGCGTTCACAAAACATGTTTTTACGATTCATTTTGAACTGGTTTGTACATAACATTTTAAAGGTTTTTGTGATTGGTTTGATGACCACCCTTTTACCTATTTTTGGCGCCGTTATTTACTTCGGCCGCCCTTACGCACGCCGGTTCTCGAACCCGCCACTTCCCGATCCCGACACGAGAATCCTAATCGCTCGGCCACGGAAGTCATCATTATTTTTTATCCATTAATCATGTGTCACTTCTTGTCCACGGAAAGAGTTGACTGACACCGTCAAGGATTACCGAGGCTTTTCTCGGATCATATCTCTGGAGCTAAAATAAAAAGGCGATGTTCGCGAAGGCTTTTACGGCAGTATTTCTGTGAATATTTAAATTGAGTCTTCTGTATTCTTTATATGTGCGAGACACGGCTGTGCTTTGCCTGAACATGACTCGCGTGCTCCATGAATGTTTTATTACTGCTTTGCTCATTTTGCAAGGTTTTCTGAGGGAAAAACGTGTATTAGAAGCAGATATAGATTTTTTTAAAGAAACACAAGTACAGGTATAAAGAGGTAAGTTTTAAGATTTTCACGGCCAAAAGCATTTTCGTTATTTGTTTTTGGGGTGTTATGCCGTGTTGCGCTACCTCCTTCTTTAGCCAACGTTTCGGACATCGTTGCAGTGTCCATCATCAGGGCAGACTCGGTACACATCTACCGGATCTGCCCTGATGATGGACACTGCAACGATGTCCGAAACGTTGGCTAAAGAAGGAGGTAGCGCAACACGGCATAACACCCCAAAAACAAATAACGAAAAAGGTATAAAGAGCTTCGTATTTGGGTATACATAAATAAAGCTAGGTATTATCCGTGTATTTTTTTCTTTTTTATACATTAACTGCGCACAGGGCTTATGTCATCTGAGATGCTGTGTGGAGGGTCTTTTTGAGGAGAGGAAAGAATGAACATTGGTCTTGAAAAGACCCATGTTGTGGGAAGGAGGAAACGCAGAGGCCGGCAAATCGTTTTACAGCCGAGCTGTTTAACTCAAGAACGAGTCGAAGAAGCGACCCGTCTTTTGACTTTTGACTTTTGATATACTGGCATACAGAGCTCCGGGCCAAAAAAGGCCCCTTTCTCTTTCATCATGATTTTATAATTAACTTATGTTTGTAGGAAAAATGAATTTAGGTGTTTTTGTTAATAATTATTTTCAAGGGGGAGACATGGCGGCAATAAGGGAGGAGGATCTTTACGGAGGATTTGGTTGGGTTTTTTGTGTTTTGAGATTTCGTTTACGTCGTATCGGGTGAGGCAGTTAATAGACGGGTTTACATGGGTGGGGATTCCCGCATAAAAAGATTCCGCGAGACTTATGATGTGGTTTTTTAATAATGGGACTTCTGAGTCTTTGTGGAGTTGGGACACCCTCAACCACTTGGGAGCGCCCAGGGCTGTTCGGATTACTTTATTTTGGAAGATTTTGAGTTTTTTCATATGGCAATCTGCGGCGTTTGCCCAGATGGGACCTGAATAAGTGAGTTTGGGTCTTATTGTTGTTTTGTAGATGAGGAGTTTATTTTTAACTGAAAGATGTTTGTTTCTTTTGCATAGCATGGGGTAGAGGGCTGCAAAAGTTTTTGATGCTGCGGCTAGAGTTTCGCGTATGTGTTTTTTCCAGGTGAGTCTACTGTCTAGGGTTACGCCGAGGTATTTAATGTATTTTACCCAGGGGACGTTTTCTCCGAATAGCTGGATGTTGGGAGGCCTTCGGAAGGAGTTTTTTCTTGAAAAGACGACATCTCGACAATCGTACGCAAGCTGTAACTGTACAAGGATTCTGCTCTAGTTTCGTCCCCGTAACCTCAGGAGTTCCCCAAGGATCTCACCTTGGCCCCCTCTTATTCAACATTTTTTTGAATGACGTTAACAAAACTATTCGTAACTCTCAACTGTACCTATATGCGGATGACAAAAAGATTGTCAAAATCATTAAGTCTAAGATGGATTGTCTAGAGCTCCAGAATGACCTTGACTCTCTGGTTAATGTATATTGTCTAGAAAATCGCCTTCTTTTGAATGCAGATAAATGTAGTGTTATATCTTATTCTCGAAAGAAACACACAATATTATATCCCTACATTATTAAGAACAATATTTTAAACAGAGTAAATGTAATAAGAGATCTTGGAGTTCTATTAGATAGTAAGCTTCTTTTTCAATCTCACGTCGAGCATATCACGTCGAAGGCTTTGAAAATGTTGGGATTTATTCTTAGAGTAAGTTCAGCTTTCAAAAATCCACAAACATTTAAGACTCTCTACATATCCTATGTTAGAAGCCATCTGGAATATGCTTATACAGCGTGGAACCCTCATTGTTCTACATATAAAGCAAATATAGAAAGAGTTCAGAAAAAGTTTATGAAATATGTCTCTTACCGCGTGCGAAATGATGAAAACTATGTCCCCGTAAACCTTAAATCTCTTGATCAACGCCGAGATATCAGAGACCTATTAATGCTCTATAAGATTATTCATAACTTCATTGATAGCCCGTACTTACTACAAAATATTCATTTCAGATGTCCATTAAGAGTTACTCGATCTCCAGACACCTTTTATATCCCTAAGAGCAAGACAAATTATCTTGAAAATGTATTTGTAAGAAGAAGCTGTAGCACTTTTAACAGATTATGCCCAAATATCGATATGTTTAATACAAACCTTGATAAATTCACAGCATGCATAAAAAAATAACACTATTGAATGCCACATGTTTAACTAATAACTTAATATTTCATTGATTTCTGTATTTCTCTTTTTTATTTTTAGTATCACCATATTTTCTCTCCTACTTTTAGCAGTTCCAATTCAAATAAAATCACTTCCTGAAATATATTATTGATATGCATCAAAATTTAACTGTAATCCCTTGAAAATTTTCAGTTAATTACTTTTTGTAGATTTAAGTAAGAAGATATTATCATAATTGTTTATACCAGGTGTAGGTATTGTATATTTTTGAATTATGGTTCTAAATTGAAATTTGTCGTTATTTTATTGGTCTATGACATACTTATTTTTATCACTGTCATTTATGAATTTTGTACAGACTGTTTATAACGCTAATAAAATAAAAAAAATAAAATAAAATAAAATAAAAATAAGACGCAGGCTGCGCTTTTAGAGGGGTTTATGCTTATGCACCATTCTTTGAAGAAGACTTCACATTTTGTAGTGTGGGATTGAACTCGACGGGTGGCGGTTAATGGACTCACTGAAGTTGACATGATTTCGGTGTCGTCCGCGAATTTACCTATTTTTGTGCGATGGTTTTGGGTGCTGGGACGGGGGATATCGCTTAGGTAGATATTAAAGAGGGCTGGTGAGAGAATAGATCCCTGAGGGACTCCTGCTGTGAGTTATCTGATGGTTGAAAAAATTCCGTCGAGTTTGATTCTGAATTTACGATCTTTGAGGAAGTGTCCAATGAGTTCGATCATTGGAAGGGGGGATCCCTAGGAGGAAAATTTTATAAATGAGTCCATAGTGCCAGACTTTGTCAAAAGCTTTCTGGACGTCTAGGGAGAGGACTACCGTGCATTAGTTGTAGTTGAAACCGTTTGTAATTTCTTCAACCACCCGCCAAAGTTGGTGAAGAGTAGAGTGGCCCGATCGACCCGTCTTTATGTGACAAATGTCAACCTTGTATATATGTATATTGGGCGCTCGTTTGACGTGTTTCCCGACTATGCACCACCGGTGCCGAAGGGATCGATGACGCTAGTTCCTCGGAGCATCTTCCATTGATATAACGGTAGAACAAGGATAGCATTCCCACCCGACGCCTGTGCTCTAACGATTGCAATACGTTTGTTAAGGTGGGAGAATCTATCAAACAGACCGCCCGTTTTTTAACGTTATTTCTTAACGTTAATTTTTTTTAACGTTATTTCCATACTTGGTCCGGAGGAAAAAAATCCCTCAGGGCCTGTGTCATCTTTGGAGATGCTGCGTGGAGTGTATTTTTGGGGAAGCAAGGAGAGGAAGTTCTGAGAAGGAAAATGGTATGAGGGATGGGTAGGAATCTGGGGCTCAATGTGTCAAGGACTGACGGACGTATGAAACCATCCCTCCCACTGCGGTACAAGGCGATGAGTTAATAATAATAATAATTTTTATTTTTGTAATTTGTACATTTAAGTCTACAAATTTCCAATTAATTATAATATTTCATATTCACAATATTTTTTCTAGTTTTGTGTAGCTCCTACAATACACCTTGATTTTTCCAATTGGTGTGAACTTTAAAGTTTCTGGTAGTGTGTTATATAACTTCATTCCCTTGTATAGTAAACTTTGAGCTGGCTGGAGAGGTCTGGGTTAGATCTCCCTCAGCCAATCAACCGGCCCGCCACGCAATAAGTGGTTAAACGCACAAAAAACTCAGACTTAGACCTCACTCCATGAACCCGGGCACCCCAGCTAAATTAGCTCAAAATGATTCCAACTATTCTATCAGAAATTATATTAAATTCCACAAATTAGACACAAAATATCAAAATGATTCACCATTATAATATCATTTTCCCTTTTAATAAATTCATTCAGCTATTTTACAATTTGTCGTGCCAAGTCTTATATTGATAAATAATGCGACAGTAATTTCAATTTATACAATATTTCCCTTCATAATTCAGAACTTGAAAATGTAAAAACATCCCCAAACCCTAGTAATCGAGCGTCTCTCTCGTCGGCTCGACCAGCGCGCGGTGCTACGATTAATTTCCCTCGGTTATTTAGACACTTGGTTAATAAACTGGAGTTAATAACATTGTTCGCAGTTAATAATCTTGTTACGTAATAGTTAAACATTTGTGCGGACGCAGGCTTTTGTTCAGGCCGGAAATTAGGCTTTATCATTCTTGTTGTTGGGAAGATTCACGAGACGGAGCCATCTTGCGGTGGAAAGGCAAAACACGCTCGTAACTTGTAACTCCGTATTTCCACAGTCGTGATTCTATGACCAGATTTTGTGAATTATTTTGTTCCTTTTTTACGGCAGCGTCTCTTTGTTATATTACTGTCCATTATCTTGTTTGTTTTTTATGATAATTGCGCAGATTTGAAAAATAGTTTACGCCGTTTCTTGTCAGCGTACATACCTACATTCTATTTTTTTTTTGTTTATTTAAGCGACTACAAATAATTCTATAAGTTTACAAAATATAATGGTTATGTTAGATAAAGATATTGTATTTCTTAGTCCTCTTCACTAGGGCTTCCTGTGCCGAGGCGGACTAAAATTGTTTAATTATAGTTTATTTGTCTTCTATGTCTTTTTTAGTGTCTTCATTAGGATGTTTTCGTTGACCTCTTACAGCAATATTTTTATTCTTGATTTGTAGTCGTTAAATTTTTTTATTACTTTTATGTCTTGGGGAAGAATGTTATGGAGTTTTGTTGCAAAATAAGTGTAGTTTCTTTGTCCGAATGTGGTTTTATGACATTATACGTACTTTTAAATGTTAAGAATTAAGCCGCCGCTACCCGAATATATACCGATTTCTTGCATATCTCCCTTAATCATTTGAAGTTTTTAAGCAGTTAAAAAAATGTATGTTATTTTTGAAAATAATATCTATACATTCCCCACGCTGAAACACGAATTAGGTATATGAAATTCCCTGGAAAAAAATCGCTAAGAAACTAACTAACCATTACACCGTTTCTCCACAGGGGTAGGCAGAGAGGACGGACCGCCAAACAACTCGATCTTGGCACACACTCCTTGCCTCGTTCACATTCATACATCGTCTCATAGTCATATTCTATTATTCCGACTCTTCACATGGCCCGACTCAAGTATCTGATTCACTTGGTCGTGCCATGTCTTCCACGGGCGTCCCCGACGTCTTCTTCCATTCAAATTTGCATCATATATTCTCCTTACACTCCTTTCCTCGTTCATTCGCTCTATATGCCCAAACCATCGGAGCGTCCCTTTCTTAATCTTACTCATTACGCTTACATCAGCCTTGCATTCTTCGCAATGTCCACATTCCTCATACGATCGTACATGGTTTTACCATGTACGATCCCAAAGTATTTTTTTTATTCCAACAAAAACATAGTTTACATAAATATATAATTTAAACAATTTATCGGTAGTCCCGCAAAGCTGCCACATGGCTGCTTGTCTGCAGGTTCTACCCCAATATACACTCGTTAATATTAGAAATAAAAAATAAAAATGTTTAATTTCAAAAATTTTAAGGAAATTGAAGACCTCTGTAAACAGATTTAATATTACAAATATTTAAAGAAAATGTAATAAAAAAAATAATATAACAACCAACGGGATAATACAATAACATAACAACCAATACAATGGGATACAATTTTTTATTAATCTTCCCGAAGAATTTAATAAAATAGCAGATTTGGTATCATTTAAGAAAAAGGTACAAATACTTTAAAAAAATTAAAAAAAATTTACTGCCATAACATCACCAATCTTTCTTTTTTTTCGTTGTTTATTTTTTTTTACACCTACATAGATTTTTCATTGATAAGCCACATTTTTACAATTTTCATGCTTAAATTCTCATTTACCTCTAAAGCAAAATTATTTTTGAGCTTATTAAAAATCTGCTCCGAAATTTTTTTATTTTCAAGTCTGTTTCGGTTATTTTTCAAGTTATATATATGAAAAAATTCACTGTTTCTTTTAATGCTGTTTTAGACAGCCATAAGAGATTTTTGCTCTATTTTAAAAGAGTCGTGTTTTATTAAACATTTTCACAATTTTCGCATCGATTTTATCACTTTAAATATCGCGCTCTTCTAACATTTCTTATTACATATCTCTCCATCTTCTTCTTTTTAAGTAGGGTTGCGGCGCCTCAAACTTTGTTTAAAAGAACATTATTGCTTATATTTGTCTCTATAAAAACTTTTATAATTACCGTGACGATTCACGGTAACGGTACCGTAACAGCATAAAAAAGGCAATAAACATACGTTGTTTAACCCAATAATGCCACAGCTCTTTCAAAAGTTGAGATGCACAGTGTACGTAGGTCTGTTCCCATGGAAAAAAATCATCATTTTCTTGCGTCTCTCTCTCACACAGCACATCTCCGTAAACCCCACCATACTAGGCGGGACGATAATTTTTAAAGTATGGTATAAAGTTACAAGGATAAATGCTGCAGCTCTTTCTTACACACTAAATAACAACAGTCGAAAATGAACCAAATGGTGAACGTATGTCTGCAACCCAAAGGAAACGTGCAATCATTATCATACATCTCCCTCACACGTATAAAGAAAATGAAACGCAATTCCTGTCGCAAAAAAGTTGTACTTTGAAGAAAAAAGTCTCACGTAATTTGTGTGTCTCACCATTATTTAATGTGTTAGAAATTACAGCGATAAGGAACGTATGTTTATTGCCCTTTTTGCCGTCACGGTAATTAAAAAAGCACACAATCTCTAATAGTTAATAGTTTCGTTTCTAGTAGACCACATCACTGTACAGGGTGTTCGGAAACAAGTGGTACAAGCGGAAAAGTGGAGAACCTACATCACTTTCGAACGCGTAGGTTCTACTTTTTTTAAGGTTTTTTTTTCGGGATAACTAAAGGGTTAAAAACTTTTGGAACGTGTCTACGTTTCTCGTATTTTTAAAAGACAGCAGACAGCTGATAGTTACCCCCCTAGCGACTCGTGTTTTTTTTTTTCAAATTTGACTTAAAAAATTCCGACTTCGGACTCTATTTACTGGAAAATTTGGTTTTTAAAAAAAGTTCGACTTTCACAAATTCGACTCCAAATGTGATGTTAGTTTCCAGCTTGAACTACGAGTTTTCGGACACCGTGCATAATATAAATTATGTATCTCTAAACCACAATCCGCTTAACGAAATAATACATAATTAACGGTGATAAAATAGGCTGTGAGCAACAGGCAGAGGGAGAGAGGCAGAAGCGGAAGCCGAGAGCCTGCGACAAAGTTTTAACTATGACGGACGCGAAGCATTAAGTTATTTATTATTCAAATTAGGGTTGGATGGCAGGGATGTTTATTTCGAGTTCCATTCAGTTATAACTTCATTACTTCTCGGAGAAACATCGCCCACAATGAGGGTAATTAAAAGTTTCTTAATCCTAATCCAATCTAATTGCTAGCGTTTAGACGAATTAAATCGCTTGGGGTAATTTTATCCGAGTTGGAAAAGATTTTTACAAAATATTGTAATTTTTTTTTGTAATCTATTCATATAAATCTATATAAATAAAAATGAATTGCTGAAATATATGTACGCGCATAACTTCCGAACGACTGCACCAAACTGGATAATTATTTTTTTTGTGTTATTTATTGTCAGAACACGGTTTGTATAAAACTACGGTTGAGCTCTGGCATCATGAAATTTGTAATAGGTGGCACGCGAGCTGTTTGAAAACTGAACGTACTGGGACTGAATTGATGGAATGCGTGAAGGAGGAACTCGGGTAGGGGGTTGTGGGAAGGAGAAGGGATCAGGGATGAGGGAGGGGAAGCTGGGACATGGGGGGGGGGGAGCTCGGGAGTGGGGAGAGGTAAGGTGGAGGAGGTGGAGTGAAACGCGAGATGTAAAGGGGACGCTGGAGGGGAAGGGAAGGCGAAAGGTTAACGGGACGAATGGGAAAGGACGCGCGGGGAAAACCATTCCTTTATTAAATGGCATAGCAACGCATTCCGGGTGCCAGCTAGTAATCTTTGTAAAACTGTTATTGATTGGCCCCCTTCGGGAAAGGGTCCTGGGTTCGAGTCCCAGCGGAGCCAATATTTTTTCTGATTTTTCTGTCTCCAAATTTTCGATTGAGTTTCGCTAATATTGTCATCATTTAACATTAAGAATCGATTATACCTATTTTCAATTTTGGTACCAAAAATAAACCATCTAACTTAAGAGGAACGGCTGTGTGGCCTTTTTCAAACAAAACTGGATTTGAAGAACATACTGAACCAAGATGATTTTTTTTAAATAAAACAATAATTTTGCAAAACACCAATTGATTTTTTTTTAAAGGTAAAGTGAATATTTAATACGAATACACCACCTTAGGTGCTCTTTTTTTAAATTATAATATAGCTGGTCCCGGCGTACGTTGCTATGCCATTTAATAAAGAAATTGTTTCTCCCTGAGTGTCCTTTCCCATTCGTCCCGTTCCCCTTCTGCCTCCCCTTCTTCTCCTGCGTCCTCTTCCCCTCTCGCGTTCCCACTCCGTCACCTCCACCTTCCCTCTCCCACTCCACTCCCCCCCCCCCCCTTCCCCCGTCCTGCGAACCACCCTCCCTAGTTCCTCTCCCACCTCCCAAGCCCCCTTCCCCCATCCAAGGTTACCCTCCCCCTCCCTCCCTGCCGCTTTCCATACATTCAGTTTTCAAACCTCGTTTAGATGGGTCGGAATATCTCCGCTTACCGCTCGGAGATATATCGCATCTAAATGTCGCGAAACTCATTTAAATTAATAACGCTTTGATATTTCATATAGTTGGATTTATTTAACACAAGTTCAAAGTACTTTAAAGGTTACAAGAGTTATCCGCGACAATAATTTTAACGCAAGCGAATTTAGTTATTTTTACTGGCGAGGAAGGAAGTCAGCCACAGAATAAACTAGAACGTAATGTCAAATCCGAGCTTACTTTTGTCATCTGCGCATTACGACTGCGCAGGCAGTGTTGTCAGTCTAAAAATGATATCAGAGCACAAAAATAATGTTCGCGGTGCCTACATATCTCCCCACCAGCATTTTATGCGATAAACAAACATATATGTAAAGAAAAACTTAAATTTAAACAAAAATTACATACATGTATACAAAAACCAAAATATCCTGGAAGTAAAAATAGCAGGTATTTTCTATAAAACGCCTGATGTTCATTTGATTGTTTTTAATTAATAATATAATAATGGTTTGGATACAGAATCAACCAGCTTGCGAGAGCGACAAAAAATGTATGTAACTTTACTTTTTGTTCATAAAAAATAATCAAGTGGACTTGACAAACAACGCTAAACTAAATCAATCTAGTCTAGGTACAATAAAAAGTCTTACTGTAAAGATAAGTGTTAATTAAATTATTAATTAATTAATTGAAATTCTTAAGTCTCGCAAAGGTACGGAAAGGGGGAAACTACATTGTTCCAATATAACATATGTTACCCGTTAATTAAGTTAAGTTACCTCAAATCTATTTATTAAGATGAGTGACATGTATCTACATTATATTGTGTAACCAGAAATAAAGAATATGTGTAAACTTCACACAAATTATAAGTAAAGATAGTAAATAATGGGCATCACACTTCGTAGAGATAAGGAAAGGGGCAACCACATCATATCAATCAATACGAAGTATGATACTCATCGCATAAGCAGAATCACATCATATGCTTGAGTACTTAAAACTATTAAATCTCATATTATATATCACATATGGAAACGTATTTATAAAAATAAGGTGAACTACATTAAGAATGTGTTTAAGAAACTGGTTCCTTAGATTCATGGAATATTACAATGAATAGTTTGTATCATATTTAGATCGTACATTTATGTGCATCTAACATTATATACATCATGCATTTATTAGCATGGAATATTACCTAGAATAGCTTATATCATAATTAGATCATTCATTTATGTGCACCTAACATTATATACTTCATGCATTTACTAGCATGGAATAAAAAATACATCATAAGAAAATACTTGGAAAGTTACTACGTGTTAAAATTCATAGTAAATCATTTTATGATAAAATTTGAAAAGATTTTTCATGTTTTCACATATTGATTGAAATAGATGAAAAGATTTTTAATGTTTTTACATTTTAAATAAATATTTGAAAATTTTTTTCATGTTTTTACATTTTTATAAAAATAGATGAAAAGATTTTTTAATATTTTTACATATTTATGACCATAGATGAAATTTTTAAATGTTTTTACAGGTACATGGGTGGTCTACGTCATACATTTATTAGTACGGAAAGAGCAATACAATATTTATCTATAAAAACATGATAAAAACGTATCGTACCTTCTACACATATTTTTTTTAAATTCTCATACTGATTAAGTATGGCAAAACTACATTATGTTTTCATAGGTATGTGGAATGACACATCACATACCTACAAAAATATGAGAAACACACATCACACTTTTGTAAGTGTATGGAAAAAAACACATCATACACTTATAAAAGCGGGGTAAAAAAACAGAGCGTTACATACTACATGGTAACATTTGCTATGTATAAACATACATGATGAAATCATGTTTCTTAGACATGAGGTTTTAAGAATAATCATTCCTCAAGACATGATTATTGAATAAATCAAGAATGACGATTGTCAAATAAACCTACAGTTCAATTTCTATTAAAAATTGCAGTCTCTGATTATTTTCTGTTATGGTGAAATCATGTTCAATGGGAGTTTTGGAAATAACCTTTCCTCAAGACAAAGGTTATCAAATATATAAAAAAATAACAATAGTTAAATAAACTTAGAGTTCAACTTCCATCAAAAGTTGATGTCTCTAGTTATTTGTAGTTACAGTCATTTTAACAAATACTACCAAAATTTTTATCATTAATGTGGATTTACTAAATAGATCTATGAATCAAATTTGGAAGTATATAATGATTTTATATTAAATATGATTTTTTATAGAAAAACTATGCCTCTGTCTGCCTTTTCTCTAAACTGACTGGTATCTGTCCGTGAAATGCACTTTTCGACCGGACCTTGTAGTAGTAATCTTGACCGGCGGAGGTTCTGCGACAGGTTCTTCAATAGTCATCTTCTCTTCGGAAGGAATGAAGGCAGGTTTCAAGCGATCAATAGACACGCGCTTTGGTTTTCCATTGATGATGATGACATATGTCTTTTCGTCACGTTCGTCGACCTTGTAAGGTCCATCGTAGGAATGTTGAAGGGATTTTCGTCCGGCATCAGTTCTTAGAAAAACGTGAGTAGAAGAAGGTAGATCCTTATGTATGAAAAATTTTCCTGAACCATGGTTACTGGCAGGAGTGGATTTTAAATTCTCAAATCTTCTCTGTAGTCGGCCAACGTAAGTGTCAGGCTCTTCGCTAGGCGTAGTGGTGAAGAAGTCACATGGTAACCTCAGCGTTCTACCATAGGTAAGTTCAGCGGGCGAGCATTTTAAATCATCACGAACTGTTGACCTCAATCCGAGTAATATAATAGGGAGAGTTTCTAACCAGTTCGGGTCGCCGTTAGCCATAAGTGCCGACTTGAGGGTTCTGTGCCACCTTTCTATCATGCCGTTCGCCTGAGGATGATAGGCGGTGGTCCTTGTATGTTTGATGCCGAATTTTTCAGTGAGCTTCTTGAAAAGACATGACTCAAACTGACGTCCTTGATCTGTTGTGAAATTATCTGGAACACCATGTCTCGAAATCCGATGTGTTATCAGTGCAGTGGCGACTGTGTCTGCTGACAAATTTTTTAAGGGGACTGCTTCAGGCCAGCGAGTGAATCTGTCAATCATTGTGAGCAGATATTGATAATCACTACAAGCGGGCAGAGGTCCAACCAAGTCGATATGCACATTTCGGAATCGGTCTTCAGGTAGGACGTACGTGGCTCTCGGCGCGACTGTATGTCCGTATTCTGGTGTCCGGAAATATGTTTGATGTTGGTGGTAAACTGAGATATAAAATCCAGATGTCTCTCTTGACGCGGAGAACTTGAGGCGCGTTTTTTGCTGAAAGCAAAGGTGATGGGCTTGCGGTCTGTAAAAATTGTAAAATTTCGACCTTCTAAATTGCTCCTGAAATACTTTACTGCCTCATAAACACCAGTTAATTCACGGTCAAACGTACTGTATTTACGCTGTGCCGGGGTAAATTTTCTTGAGGAAAATCCTAAAGGTTGCCAAGATGTACCTTTAGATTGCTGTAAAGATGCTCCCATAGCCATATCGGATGCGTCCACCATTATAACTAATTCAGCGTTGGCGCTAATAGTGCGGCAGAAGCGAGATGTCGCTTGCATTCATTAAAATCTGCGGTTAATTCCGGAGTCCAAGTAAGGATACGCTTGTCATTCTTCTTATAACCAGAAATGCAATCAAAAACTTTGGTTTGGGCGATAATAGTATTAGGTAAAAATCTTCTATAGTAATTAAGCATTCCCAAAAAACGTCTTAATCCTTTGGCTGATTTGGGGAGAGGAAAGTCAATGATAGCTTTCACCTTCTCTTTAATTGGAGTCATCCCTTCAGGAGTAATGGTATGGCCAAGAAAATTAACAGTCGGGAGTCCAAATTGACATTTTTTAATGTTAATTACCAATCCATTATCCGCTAATCTTTTAAATAGAGTATCCAAATGCTTTTTATGCTCCTCTTCATTGCTGGAGGCAGGATATCGTCTAAGTACACAAAGCAAAAATCCAGACCTCTGGTTACGGCGTGCATAAAACGCTGAAAGTTGTCGTAAATTCAAACAGGCCAAATGGTGTAATAATAACCGTTTTGGGTATATCCTCTGGTTCCACGGGGATCTGGTGGTACGCCCGCAGCATATCTATTGTTGAAAAGATCTTCGCTTTTGCTAGTTTATGGGAGAAGTCCCGGAGCTGCGGAATGAGGTATTTATCGGGAATCGTTTTGGCGTTGAGACGACGATAATCACCGCACGGTTGCCATTCCCCATTAAGCTTCTTCACCATATGTAAAGGGCTCGCCCAATTACTCTTGGACGGCCTGCAAATGCCTTGCTCCATAAGATAATTAAATTCCTTCTTGGCTGCTTCTAAAAGTTTTGGTGCAAGTCTGCGAACTCGTTCGGTTACTGGTGGACCCTTGGTCTCTATGCAGTGCGTTACTGTATGTTTCTTACAATTAAGTGCTTGCATATTCAGTCGCGTCAGGCTTGGATATTTATTTAAAATGTCTCTGTATTTTTGAGTTGTGAAAATACTCGAGATACCGTATGAGGGTCCCTTGGATGTTGCGCCTCGAATCCGTAAGCCTGTAGACTGGTCAGTAAGAGTACCCTTTTTAAGGATCACAGTCAAGTTGAAGTTGTGGAGAAAGTCAGCACCAAGTATGGCTCTGGATACATCAGCCACTATGAAACGCCATTTCATTGTTCTACGTAGGCCGAACTTAAGTTCTATAGTCCTCGTGCCATAGGTTTGGATGGGGTTTCCATTAGCACCGTACAAGGTTGTAGGGCATTTGTCAGAAGTTATGTAATTCTTCGCAATCTTAAATATCTTTTAGATCACAGAAATATCTGCGCCTGTGTCCACTAAAAACTTCTGGCATGTTTCTTGGTCATGGGAGGAACAGACGACAAGTCTGCGCTGGAATTTCGCATGATTCAATTGTGGATTTCCTCTGAATGAGCACGGTTGGTAACATCTATGAGCCTATTCGCCAAATCTTGCATGGAGCCTGCAGAACACATTTGTCGAAGTGTTGTCTGATCTACTCCGAGATCTACTTGATGGTCTTTTAGGAGGATCCCTTGGCGACATAAGTTGCTCGTTCTGATTGCGGCGAGTGCGGAAGCGATCACGGTATGTTTATGTATCATCATGATTATTATTTGCCGCAAGCTTAAGTTCTTTAACGTGTTGTCTGAGTAATGCCACCAGTTTTATCATTTCCAATACTGCAGGGTTGGAACTGGTCTTCGATTCATTTTTTGAATCTCCGGAGCCGCGTTCCATTCGCTAGTAATTTTCCATTATGTGGATAGCTTCTTCGTCGGTTCAATTAAAAAAAATATTGACGAAGGCAAAATAGACAATATAATGGCAATAATCTGCACTAACCTCTTTTTAAAAAAATATTCCAATAAAAAATAATTGGTATTAAGATTTTTATCAAAACTATGTGGGAAAATATAGCATCCACTATTGGCAAAATTGTTAATTCCTTTACAAATTAAAAATAATCAAATCAAAATTTGAGATTAAATTCGGAAATCACTATTTTTGTAAAATATAAAAGGCGAGACAAAAATATATAGAGGACTGTCAAAGTAATGATCAATGATTCATTATTAAGATGAAAATAATTGAAATTCTCAATTGTATAATGCTATCCACACTTAGGTATGTCTTTTTCTTAAAGACAATTCAGGTAAGATAAAAATATTGAATATCCGACAGAGTAAAAAGCTCAATAATTATCAAAGCGATAAAAATATTTTAAAAATTGAAATTCTCAATTGTAAAGCTTTAAAAATAATAATCCACACTAATGTCTTTTTTAGAATTTTAAGATAATATTCAAATAAAATTAATTTGAATAGAAAATAAGTGGGAATAATTTAACATCCACTATTTATTGGTTGAATTGAATTGTAATTATCATTGAAATGCGTTGAGAGTTTTGTTGTATTGATAGGGTCGAGTATCAATTTAGTGGGCTCAGAAACAAAATACAAGTATCTCGGTACGATAGTTTATTTTACAAGTTCACAGAATATAAGTTAATGTTTTTTTTATAGTCTCACATGACGCTTCTTAAAAAAAAAACTCCTATCTGTCAAAAAAAGAAAAATGAAACAAAACAATTCAATTCGAATTCTGGTGCGTTTAAAAAAAATGGATTTGTGTAACCACCGTACGAAAGTACCTAGACTACACTGGGTAGCTCGATTCGAGCCGTGACTGATTCCCTTTTGCAAAACCTCGTTATCTTGATCCTCCACCCGGACTTCTTGGATTGTTGGTACCCTTTTTAATTCATCTGCGTGGATTTTAGGGGGTTTACCTCTTTTGTCTACCCAGTATATATTACCTCTTCCACTTTTCATGAGGATTTTGTAAGGTCCACTCCATTTAGGTGCAAACCCTGCGAAATTTCCTTCTGGAGACCCAGATAATTGGTGTTCCTTTACTAACACCTCTTCTCCTTGTTGGTATCTAAGTAAGGCTTCCACCGCTGGGGCGTACCTCTCTTGGTACGCTGCTTGATTCCTTCTTATTTCCTCATCTGCTGGTTCTCGCTGATGGGGTAAAACGATTGCCTCGTTCGCGTTTTCTGGGAAATCTTGCCACTCTCCTCGTCGCGGTATATCGTATCCCAGTAGTGCTTGACTGGGTGATACGCCTGTCGCTTCGTTCTTTCTGTTTCGGGTCGTCATTATTACTCCCGGCAGTTTCTCATCCCATTTGTTGTGAGGTGAATCTCTGAGGAGAATTCTCAAGCCTTTTTTGATTTCCTGGTTTCTCCTTTCCGTGGGGTTTGAGCGTGGGTGGTATATAGCTGTTGTCCAATGATTACATTGCCATCTTTCTATTGCGGCTAACCATTGGCGGTGGATGAACTGTCGTCCGTTATCCGTGAGAATGCGTTTCGGGTAGCCGTACCTTGGAAATACTTCAGTTTCTAACTGGTGGATTATGGTCTTTGCTATACTAGACTTAATCGGAAATGCTTCCACCCATCTTGTGAAGAAGTCTGTTACTACAAGAATAAATTTGTTTCGTTGCAGGGTTCTTGGGTACGGTCCCATGACGTCGGCGGCGACCACTTCAAATGGTCTATTTGGTTTCGTGCCTCCTTGAGGAGCCGCGGGTCTATTTGGGCCACGTTTTGATGTGGCACATGTCATGCACTGGCGTACCAGTCTGCGGATCTCTTCGTTCATTCCTGGCCAGAAGTAATGTGCTGATATTGCTCTCGTTGTTTCTGCTGCTCCCGGGTGGTTTGCGGTGTCCGAGTTGTGGTATTCTTCCAGAACTCTTGGAATTGTGCTTCGAGGGACGAACAGCCGGTCCATCTTTCCTTCGTCTCTTTTTCCAAAGTATTCCTGGGTGGACGTTATACCTTGTGTAGTGATTTATATCGACGGCATTGTTTAGGATTTCTCTGTCGTTTAGAGTGTTCCATCGATCTATTCTTTTCCGTGTTTCCCGATCTGTCGGTTGTCCTGATTTTACCGCACTTGCTAGGGTTTGTTGCTCTTCCTCCTCTTCTGAGTCTATTTGGTTTATGCCGTTATCTCCGCCGACTTCCGGATAGCTTTCTCGGGTGTTTCCGGTAACCGTTTCGAGTATCATTTGCGTTGGTCCTGGGTTTCTAGACAGCGCGTCGGCGAGCTCATTAGCTTTCCCCGGACAGTGCTCTACAGTAAAGTCGTGGTCTTGTAGGAGTAGGGCCCATCTTGTGAGTTTGGCTCTTTCGTTCTTTGCCTCGTTTAGCCATGTTAGAGCTCGGTTGTCTGTGATGAGCTTAAAGTGCCTCCCTTCTAGGTAAGGCCGGTATTTCTTAATAGCCCATATTGCTGCCAGTGCTTCCTGTTCATTGCTATGGTACCTTTCTTCAGCTAGTGAGAACCGGGTGCTCGAGTATGATATCACATCTCGTGAACCATCTTCATTTTTATGGAAGAGTACTGCTGCGGCTCCTAATTTACTTGCGTCCGTTTGTAGCACGAATTCCCTACTAAAATCAGGTCTCTTGAGTTCCATCGGCCCCGCCATTGCATTTTTTATTTGCTGCATGGCTTCTTCGGCTTCTCCGGTCCATTGGAATTTTATCTTATTTCTGGTAAGATTTGTTAAGGGTGCTGACATTTCAGCAAAGTTTGGTATGTATTCCCTCAACCAGTTGCACACTCCTAGAAAACTGCGAAGTTCTTTTCTTGTTTGAGGTGATGGTGTATTTTTAATAGCTTCTTCGTGTGGCCTCTGGGGAGTGTTGCCCGTGGCACTGACTGTGTGTCCCAAGTATGTGATTTCATCTGTGGCGATGATACATTTTTCTGGAGAGCATTTTAACCCAAACTCTGCCAATCGTTCTAGGATGAGGCGGAGGTGTCGTAAGTGGTCTTTTAAGTTTTCGGAATATACGACGATATCATCCAGATAGGCCATGGCAAATTTTCTAAGGAACCCGGCTAATACTTGCTGGCTCATGGTTCTTTGAAATTGTCACATAAATAATTATGTGACTAATGCAGTTCTTGCTTAGGTGGTTATTTTGTCTATGGTGTTTTTTTTGGACACTGGTAATTTTTGGAAAAGAGAGAGTTTCCTTTTTGTTGATGGTCACTTCCTTCCGATCAACTTGGGCAGTTGGGTCGGAAATTGGTCACTCACTGGAAAAGTGTTTTATTGGAGTTTATCATGAGAATCTAAGTCGATTTTAAACCTAAAAGAACGCGGGGTGTTTTTACGTAACACGCGAGGTTCGTGTACGAGTTATTTATAGTGGATGACGTGAAAGTCCCACTTTTTTCCGATGTGGCTGGTTGGCCGTTTTGTGGAATTATTTCTGGAAAAGGAATCGTGAAGTGAATTGGTCCTGGTGTTGGCTACTATAATATGCCTTCACGACCCCGCGTCGCAAAGTCACGGTCTGCTAACCGTAATACGCCAGACTTGGATACTGTTGGGGGCCACGTGCCTTTTGATTGGAGTTCATCGAGATGGCCCGTGGCTGAATGCGCTCCTTGGAGGTATAGCGGCCTCCTGCCCAATTAGAAGGACGACCTTGGTGCTCTGGATTCCGCGCCGTTCCCATATGGGAAGACTGGAGTTCCCGTCCCGTCTCGTGTTTTCTCACTGCGAAGCAAGATCGCGTTCGTCTACCGGGGTTATTTCCGTATAGTTAGTTTAGCGTGTCCATTAGGAGTCCATCTGGTATTTGTATTTTTTATATTTCCTTTTGTTACCTTGGTATGAAGTTTGTACACTTCCTTGTTGCTTTTTGGTTTGGATTCAATTCATTTTTATAAAGTTCCTCTTCTTTTATTTGACTGAAAACCCTACCTACATGACAGATAACTACTTGGCCCACTATCCTGAGCCCTGGTCTCTGCTCTGCCGCAAGGTTACTTTTTATACGAACATGATACGTTTCAGTGGCGTCCAACGTTTCAAAATGTCTTGGGTGCACCTTTTAACCCGAATGGCATTACTCGGAACTGGTAACTGCCCCCATCTGGTGTGGTAAAGGTAGTCTTTTCTCTGTCTTCTGGTGCCATCGGCACTTGCCAGTACCCGCTTTTAAGGTCCAGTACTGTGAATACCTTGGCTGTGCTCAGGTCTTTAAGTGTTTCGTGGATGATTGGCAGTGGGGAGGGTTCAGTTATTATTGCTTGATTCAACCTTCTGTAGTCTATGCAGAATCGTCGCCCTTCTTTTCCCTTTTTGGCCACCATTACTACTGGGAAACTGTATGGGGATCTGCTGGATTCTACTACTCCATCCGCTAGCATCCCTTCCAGTTGTTTGTATAAATCCTTTTTCTTCTCGTCCGAAAGGCGATGTGGTGGAACGCAGATTGGTCTGTCGGTGTTCAGGTGGATTCTGTGCGGTGGTACTTTCGCTGTGCCTGTCAAGGGGGAAAATACTTCACTATATTCGGATAATAGATCCGTGAATCCTTTTTTCTCCTGTTCTGGGACTCGATCTAATAGTGGCCCGTGGACATCGTTACTATTTTGTCCCTGGCGAACGGGCACAAAGTGGGTGGATGTCCTGATTGAGCTTCTTCCGAAATTTAAACAGTTCCGCATGAAGTCTATTGAAGCTTCCTCTTTGGACAGCCAATCGCGTCCTAAGATGATTTCCTCCCTTAGGTTCTCTCCCACGAGGAAGTTCCATTCCCGTGTTGTATTCTGGATGTCGAATTTTATCGATATCATACCCTTTATTCGCATCACGTTTCTTTTGTTCGCCAACTTGAGGCATGGAATCGAGGATTGTTGTAATTTGGTACTTTGGGCGATGCCCATTCTTATTATAGAGTGTGAAGATGCAGAGTCTACCAATGCCTGATAGGTTTGCCCCTCTATGGTGACTCTCACCCTTGGAAGGAAGGAACCTGCTATTGCCGTGTGGCACTCTGCGGTTTGTTTCGGTTTCTTCCTTCTTTGCCCGGGTTGCCGTTTTAGTAACAAGCTCCCGGGCGGTACCGGTTTCCCGAGTTTCTATATCTTCTATTTTGTTGAGCTGGGGATCGCTGGGCCGGGGGATGGCGGTATGGCGATTGGCGATTCGGTGAACGGCGTGGCGGTGATTGACGCTGATGTGAACTGCGCTGAGGTGAACGGTGACGCGGAGAATATTGTTGAGCTGACCGGCGAGGAGATAAATTGCTTCTTGTTTGGCGTTGGCCTAGGATCTTATATCTGCCTTTAGAATTTTCAAACCTCATGGCCTGGTTCATCCACTCTTCCATGGTGGTGGCATATATGTGTATGTACTGGGGTAACATTTGGCTATTACAAAACGCAGGCACGAATACATCTAACTCCGATAATTGTTTTGCCGGGTGGAGTCGTGCAAACATTTTTTGTTTATTAGCAATAAACTCTGCCAAGGATTCCGTGTTCTCTTGTGTTTTATGGTAGATCTGGTTTTGAAGTCAGAGTTCCACTTCTGGTCCCTCGTATTCCCGAAGGAAAAATCTTTTAAAAATCGACCATTCTGGGTGTTTATAAGTATTCGCCCAGTCCTTCGCTTTGTCCCGGAGCTGGGCCGTTGCCACCCTCGTTTTGTTTTCATCGTAGGTGTTAGCTATTTGGAAATACTCTTCGCACTGTTCCAGGAAAAGTCGTGGAAATTCTTCCAGTCTCCCAGAAAATATTGCCTCCAGGCGAGGCTCCCTTTGACACACGGCTATGTTAGCGAGTTTTGTTGCTAACATTTCAAGGATTCGTGTCGTCTGGGTGTCTCTCGTAAAGGTTTCTCCATTTGGTACATCCGCTGAGGATTGAGCTAGAGGACTGTTATCCTCATTCTCCACTGTGGTAGCGTTGCCCGCTGTTGTGCTACGTGTTTGTCGCATTTTCAGTGTTTTGAGCCCACTTTTGTTCGGTTTGTTGCCTCTCTTGTCTTTGAATTTATTCGTTAAAACTCATTGATCTGACAAACACGTTGGGCGCCAATTGATAGGGTCGAGTATCAATTTAGTGGGCTCAGAAACAAAATACAAGTATCTCGGTACGATAGTTTATTTTACAAGTTCACAGAATATAAGTTAATGTTTTTTTTATAGTCTCACATGACGCTTCTTAAAAAAAAAACTCCTATCTGTCAAAAAAAGAAAAATGAAACAAAACAATTCAATTCGAATTCTGGTGCGTTTAAAAAAAATGGATTTGTGTAACCACCGTACGAAAGTACCTAGACTACACTGGGTAGCTCGATTCGAGCCGTGACTGATTCCCTTTTGCGTTTATTTTTTAGTGACGGAGTTTTGGGTCACTCTTCATGCTCGTACCAGTATAAATGATGAAAATTCTTGAAAATGCAAAAATATCTCAAACCATGTGCTAATTTGCAACATTATTATATAAATTATAAAAAACCTTAATTTGACTTCAAGAATATTACTTCTTATTGCTTTAATAACCAAAAAATATATTTTTTAGCATAGTGAGTTTCACATGGGGATAACCAGATAATGCGAAGAAAATATCACAATTTACGTAAAAAATTATGTCAAACCAAATTAATCCGGCGACGATTCTCGGATACTGGATGTTGGACAGGGATCCTAGATGCTCTCTGATTATGAATTCGGGATTCCACGTTCTCCGGTAATTTTTTCGGATCTCGTTACTGTCATCACGGCGCCAGTCCTTCTCACTGAAAAAGGTGGTAAAACGCACTTATTATTCAGGAAAGAACGATTATTTTAACAAGACATTAGTGGGGTATTTTTCAATAGACATTTCAGTAAAAACACGTGCTTTGACATGAAAGGGTGACAACTTAATCGAAATTACGCTGTTGTATTTGATTAAAATTACTGGAAACATTTACTTTAAAATGAATTTACGTTAAATTTGGCAATACTAAAAAAGATGTTACTTACTCGCTGTTCCAGGATTCTGTCTCCGACGATCTCTTTCCCTGCCAGCAAAGTTCTTTTAGTCGGAGGTCACCAATTTTAGATGGGTCGGAATATCTCGGCTTACCGCTCGGAGATATTTCGCATCTAAATGACGCGAAACTCATTTAAATTAATAACACTTCGATATTTCATATAGTTGGATTTATTTAACACAAGTTCAAAGTACTTTAAAGGTTACAAGAGTTATCCGCGACAATAATTTTAACGCAAGCGAATTTTATTAATTTTATTAATTTTATCAGAGCACAAAAATAATGTTCGCGGTGCCTACACTCGCGTGCCACCAATAGCAATTTTTTATACAAGTTTCATAATGTCAGAACTCACCTGAAGTTGTCCTGACAATAACGAACACACAAAAAAAGAATTATCCAATTTGGTGCAGGCGTTCGAAAGTTATGCGCTTAGCAAAACATTCAGAGATTCATTTTTATACTGTAGAACAGGGATGGCGAACCTTTACGTATCAACGAGCCATTTTTCTAAAAAAATGTTTAATGAGGCCATAGACGTGCCATACAATAACTTTGACTTTGTGATTATTGGGAAAATAATAATAATAAATACTTACTATCAATTAAAAATTCTTTATTTACTACAAAAAATAGGAACATTTTGCATCATACGCGTAATTTAAATTAAAGTAAAATTAGTGTGACTTCTGTTGTTGCAGGTTAGATGACAAATAACATAATATATAATGTTAGAGTTGTAAGATGATGTATGCTTTTAGCAGAATGTATGCAAAACTGGAGTCATCTGTCAAACGGTTTCTAACCGAGTGTTTAATGTTATTAATCTCTGAAAATAATGACTCGCAGGCATAGGTTGATGAAAATATTATTAAAATAGCATGAGCCAACTTCTTCAAACAATTAAATGTGTCTCGCATTCCATGTTTCCAAAACTTTGTTGTTAGCATTTTCACTTATATTACCTGTCAATCTTTCTGCTTCAATTAATTCTAACTCTCTCCTAGTTTCAACAAATTTTTGAATCCATATTGAACTAAACTGGAAATCAATGAGCTGCATTTCAAATTCATTCTGTAGCGTAGGGATCACTCGGGTTCGCTCGTTCACCTATTATACACTTCACACTTTTTTTCGTAGTGCATAATAAATTTTGTGATCATTGATCCGTGATATGCCCAAAACATAGTGTCGCGTGCCATTGGTTCGCCATCCCTGCTATAGAAGATAGACCATTAAAGGATTTAATATTTCACGATTTTAGGGGCAACTTTGAAACTTTTTTGTGTAATAGTAAATTATTAAAAAAATAATCTTGGCTTGTGTAAATAATATATAATCTCAAAATAAAAAATAAATTTTTCTTTGTTTGTCCCGTTTGCATTTCTAAACCATTTATCCGATTGCTGGGGTTATATATATGGGGCGATATCCGAGCTCTGGGGTTATGAAATTATTTCCTACACCATTCATCTGATTGCGTTGAAATTTTGGTGAGTAGTTGTGCGCAAGCCCATGAAGATTTGTATATATGGTGAGCTCTGGCGTTATGAAATTTTTTAATTTTTGTTTAAAACTTTCTATCAGCCTCCTAAATATACTTCCCAGATACACAAACTGCTCCAAATGTTCATCATTTTCGACTATATTGCGCGTATTTTTACTTATGGAATTTTTAAATTTATTTTCATTACGTACTTTACGTAATAATTTTTTAGTTCATAATTTTCTAATAAAGTGTGTTTTATCGGAAGTGTCCTGCAGGTAAGTATGTTTCTGTATATATTTGAAAATAATAAAATTAGATAGAGCCTAGGATTCATAATAAATTGTAAAGCGCCTTTGAGGTGATTTTTCACAAAAACGGCGCTATACAAATTATCCAATTATTATTATTATCTTGTATATGAGGTTTTCTTTTTCTTCATATTTGTTTTTATAATAGCTTACTATTTTTACTTTATGCTGTCACTTCAATATGTGCTTTTTAATATTTTGTCATATGAAATTTTTTTTTCTTAACTATCTATATTCTTTTTCCATTTCAAATTATTGTAATTCCTTTGTAAAAGCCGTTAATCGATATTAATTCATAATAAATAAATAAATTCTTTCCGTACTCTCTTTCTAACACCATGACGTACTTACTTTCCACATTAACTCATTATTCATACGTCCTTCGTTCATCCTAGACACGAGAGACTGTAATCTTCCATTCAGTTAGAAATCAGCACCGCATCATCAGCCTACAACAGGCAACACACTTTCAGATTACTCAATTTCGCACCAAATTCAATTCTTGCATGCAATTTTCCACGTAACCACAGTGACCTTACGCAGCCTTTCTTAACACCTTTTGTGATGTCAAACCATCCCGTAAAACCATCGTTCACCTAACACATGCAATGCTTCCCTCATACAGAGAAGCAATTGCCTGTTTGAGATTAGTATTCACTCCATACTTGGACAACACCTTCCATAGTTTTTTCCTCGATTTCTTCCGACCCGGTCGTATACTTTTTGGGGATATACAAAGGCACAAAAAGAGTTTCTGTTTTTTTCTTAATAAATTTAGTTAATTTTTTTAACACAGAAATCATGTTTCAGAGGACAAGGTTCACAATAATTTTATTTTTCAGCTTTTTTCGAAGAGACGTGATAAGCATTGCGCGTGACAGCTGTATCGATTAACGACGTCAAACTTATCACAAAGTTAGGCCGACTTAGTAAATCTTCGAGGTCATGTAAGAAGGTAAGGGAAAATTTGATTTTTCTGATATTCACGTCACAGAACTTTATTTCAGTCCATAATAACCCGCGTATTTACTTACGACAAACTGAAAACAAAATTCCGGTGCCGAATACTCGTATATCCGATTCCGTGAAAAGGGAATAAGTTTGTAAGTTTTTGTAGACGCTCGCAATCAAATTATTCCTACATGTTAGCTGAATAATAATAAGTTGGTTGAAATATCCCGCTCCTCAGGAAGTCTTGACTATATCCACGACGTGAAAACATTCAATATCTAGTTGAGAAATTATTCTAGAATCATATTTTATTAAGAGAAAAAAAAAACAAAACTTGCTTTTTTGATACAAATGCCCGCAAAGAATAAATAAACCGACTAGTTCTTATTGCCCTTAAATAAACTAAGAAACATTCGGATCTTCCCACAATTGAAACATCTCCTTTGAAATGATATAAAGGTTATTTTGCTCTGCTCGTTTTGGGGCGTTTCAGTGTACTACGACAAAATGTTTTGGTAAAGCAAAGAAAATACCGAGAAGTTATATTTTTCTGCTTGGCTACTTGAAGGAGAGGGAAAATAAGTATAAATAAAATTATTTTTATTCCTCCCTGCTTCGCGGTTTTACGATGTCAGAAATCGGTTTGAAGAGAGTGAAAAAAAATTTGGACATTATTTTTCGGGTAATGTTAATGAAGTCTGGTGTTCTGTTAAGAAAACTGTTGTTGTTTTGTTCAAAACTACTCAAGCCTCCGAAATATACTCATGAATATTACATTTTTATGCTTCCGTAAAGAAATAAAATAATTTACGAAAGATGAACAAATACAAAGAGAAAAATTACCGCCTCCATTATATTGAATAAGAAAGACATTGGTTTATAGATAAGCGACTTTCCGCCCCCTTTTCTTGTTTGTTACCCACTAGTTCTGGAGAAATTCGACAACGGAATCCACGCCTTTTTTTTGGGCGGGATTTAAAAATAGAAAAAGTTTTTGTAAAGGTTGGATAAGGCATTTGAGAATTGTTTTTCATAGGTTGATTTTGTAAGGCGTGTAAAAAACATTTATTCCTGTTTTACGCATTGTTTATTATAATAACGAGGAAATTTAAAATCGATTACATGGAACCAAGCGACGTGGAGTCTAAGACGTCCACTCACCTCCGCATCTGGGAGGAGTAGGCGTGGGCGTTATTTAACGTAACTAGATACAATAACTAGTTACACGGTATGTAACGGAAATAACTAGTTTCGATAAATTTGCAAGTAGTTATTTTTGTAAATGCGTTATTTCTGTGTTGGGTGTGATGTGAGTAACTGATTGCAGAGTAGTTTCGCCGCGTTTCGCGTTTCGCATAATTGCGTTTACCGGCTGGCCGAGCGTGCAAGATTTTGAATCGAACATTTTCGAGTAAGCGGGAGTGGGTTCCGTTTCTGGGAAGCGAGCAACCATTTTTTGAATTTAAAGTAAAATAATTCAGTTTGTTTTAGTTGGTCGTTGTACTTGTGTATAATATTGAGCACTTTCGGTAAATTTTCGATGGCACTGTCAACGCTTATTACGAACAATTTTTAGAAAAAAACCTTTAGAATCACCTTAATTACTATAAAAGGAAACTTTTTGGGGTGGCGGAAAATAATGCATTTTAAATTTCAATTGCGTAAAGTGAAATTTTATCATTTTAAATTTTATCAAATTTTATCAAAATTAATCATAAATATATTTAATGCAGTCAGTCCTAAGCCTGAATAAAGTATGAAGGGAAGTTCATTTCATATACGTTGATTTCACTGTATAGCTACAAACACTTAGATACTAGAGAGTGCTTTAATTTAGTTTCGTTTCGTGTGTAACTTTATAGTTGGTGGGGGTATACAGTTTCGTGTGTAACTGAAGCTGAATGAAAATAACTAGTTACAAAAATACCCTGTTTCGAAACAGGTTACGCCGACCAAGAAACTAGTTTCGTTACGTTTCTTGAAAATGGCGTAACGACCCACGTCTAGGGAGGAGACTAAATGCGGCTAAACGATGCGCTATCATTCCTTCTGCAGATGTCATAAGGATGAAATTCGCAGTTGGGTAACGCCTCTTTTAATCTATATATCGCCAAACTTCATGTTTTATTTTATTTTGTGAAGTTCAGGCATAAATATAAGTTCTTTTTGATTATTATTAAAAAAAAACGAATTTGCCACATTGTACAAGCATAAATAATCATATTATAATTATATAAATGGAATCGAAAAATCTATACCCTCTAATATACAAAACTTTTTCACACATGTAAGCTCTTTTAGAAAAAAACAAACAAGGTTTACCCATTTCAATGCACTTCAAAGATAAGAATAGCACTGATATGAAAGTTAAGGTTAACTATTTTGCTGATTACTTCAAAAGGGTATATGACGAAGATATCCCAGAAAATTACATACCACCACCTTCCCTTATTGAGAGCATGCATATCCCTGCTGTACACATCAATATAAACGACGTTAAATCTAAAATTAAATCTCTAGACAAAAACAAAAAGGCCGGACCTGATAACGTGCACCCCAATATTCTCATAAATTGCATTGCTTCACTGGCTGAGCCGATTTGTCTATTTTTTAATCAATCGCTTGATACAGGTTGCTTCCCGGACATTTGGAAACGTTTTTATTTAACGCCTATACTAAAAAAGGGTAATAAAAGTGATGTCACTAACTATAGACCTATATGTAAGCTATCTATAATTCCGAAACTTTTTGAAAAATGACTTCTTGATAAAATTTCCCCATATATTAACCATCTCATTGTTCCAAATCAACATGGATTTTTGTCTGGCAGGTCAACTCTGACAAATCTCTCAATATGTGAAAACTTTATATCAAATGCATTAGCTAACAAAACTCAAGTCGATTCCATATACACAGATTTTATCAAGGCCTTTGACAAAGTGTGCCATAAAATTCTACTGGTTAAACTACGTAAGCTCGGTATTGACGGAAAACTTTTAGACTGGTTTGCAAGCTATCTATCTGATAGAGTTCTACTTGTAAAAAATAATTTGTTCTATTCTAATCAATTTATAGCTACCAGTGGTGTACCTCAAGGGTCCCATTTAGGCCCAATTTTGTTTTTACTGTTCATAAATGATATTGTTGACATATTTGATAAAGATGTAGATGTATTGCTTTTTGCAGATGATTTAAAAATATTTAAAATCATCAAAACCGCTGAAAATTGTGCTTGTCTATAAAATAATTTAAACAAATTAATTAGTTGGTGCTCTATTAACAAACTTTATCTGAACATAAATAAGTGTTATTCAATAAGTTTTTACAGAATAAGTCAACCAATTATTCATCCTTATGAACTTAACAACTCTACCCTTACCTTTGTCGAAGAAATTAGTGACTTGGGCATAACTTTCGACTCCAAATTAAACTTCATATCCCATATAAACTCAATCTATAATAAAGGTATCAAAATGCTTGGCTTCGTTCTTAGAAATTCCAGAGGTTTCAAGAATATTTCAACTTTAAAATTTTTGTATACATCCTTAGTACGTAGTCAAGTCGAATATAACTCCTCGATCTGGTCCCCCCATTTTAAAATACATTCAGATTCAATCGAAAAAATTCAACACAAATTCTTAAGACACATTAATTTTAACCTCGGTATTCCCATTGAAAACATAAATTATAATTACTTGATGAAAGAATTAAATTTACTAAGACTGTCAGATCGAAGAATTATATCCGACTTAATATTAATGTTCAAAATTGTAAATGGTAGAATAGACAGTCCTGATCTAACTAAGCTCATTGAATTTCATATTCCCACGAGAACTACTCGTTCTAAAATCCTTTTTAAATGTAACAATAATCGGACTGAGTATACGAAACACTCACTTTTACCTAGGTTGCATGAAGTTACTAATAGATATGCAGATGTGGTAGATCTATTTAACTGCACGGAACATAGGTACAAGACGGCTATGCTATCATATTTTTTTAATCACTATTAATTTTATTTGTATTATAGATTTTTGATAATAATAAATAAATATCCGAAAAGGGGTTTATAGGTAGGAGAATTTCCACTTGAAAGTGTTTTTTTTATTTTTTTTATTATATTTTTTTTTAGTGTTACTTTTCCTCCATTAAAAGCATTTGCTTGTGGATGGAGGAGCTTGTGGATACATTTTAAATATTAACAATTTATACAGTCAGGTGTTTCACATAATATATGCACAGATTCACAGTTAATATACATACACCGTTAAAACACATTTTAATCTTATCGCAATCAAGATCCTTTAACTAAAAGATAAAATCATCCACATGTATTCAGTAATAAGTAAAATAGGTATAATTTTTAGTGTGACATTCATGTGGTGATGAGGGAAGCAGCAATTTTCCCGTTGGTGATTTCTCTAAAATGTTTTTTGATGGAGTTCAACAATTGTTCTTCGTCATTAATGCTTCTGATTTCTTCTGGAAGGTTATTAAAGAAGTATTTTCCTTGGTGTGTATAATGGTGTTGGGCAAAAGACGTGTTTAGTTTGGGGCATACAAATACATGTGTAAGTCTTGTACGATTTTCAGTTATGAATGAGAATTTATCTTTTTCTTTTATAATTTGTATGATTGAAATTTTCTCAAATAAGTTTTTAAATGTTGGAACTTTGAACTATGCGTTCAGTGGGGAAGTCTGGAGGTTTTTTTAGTATAATTTTTATAATGAGTCTTTGAACAATTTCTATGGGGGCCAAACTAGTTTTGTAAGCTGCTCCCCAACTGATAATGGCATACTGAAGAATAGACTGTACTAGTGCGTAGTATATTGAGTATAGATTTTTCGTTGATAAGAAGTTTAAGTTTTTAAGTTTTTTTTTTATAGACCTAATACTTTATTTTTTTCTAGGCTTATTAAAAGACTTATTAAAAAAATCTATATTTCGAAAGGCCAAGATGTGTTCTATTCGCAGTACTTAATAGAAGAATCTACATATTTATAGTACATCTAAACGATCAAATTTTCAAAACAAAAACACATGATTTTATAAGATTTTTAATTATTTCGCATTGCTTCATCTTAAAATATCTTAATGTCACGATTTTATTCAGAACACAAATTCCGATAAATGCCTCTCCTAAAAATATTTATCGTGATTTATTGAACGGTTATGGATTTATTAGAGTTTCCTCAAATGTTAAAAAAGAGTAATAGACTTCGAGCACCGCCACGCGCTACCGGTGCTACTTTCGTCAAAAAAATATTAACTCAGGCTTGAGATATTTCTCATTTTATTTATAACCGTGAATGACCCACGGAATTGTCAATTCGAAGTTAGATAAACTAAGTTCTGAGTAACTTTTTGTGTTTCAGAGGTAATAAAATATAATACCCAAGTCCTAGTAAACTGAACTTCTGAGTAAAAATTGTTTTATCTTCGAGAAGTTAAGCCGAAGAATGCTTTTGATTTTTTATTTAAACTGCTTCTAGTTAAGAGGGTAGAGATTTAGTTGGTCCCAGTGATTGATTTATAGTTATTTTTATGCCAGTCACTCGTGAAACTCCGGCTGTGTGATTCTGAACGCAAATTAACTGGTTTCTTGGGAAATTTATGGCGAACGTGAAAAGTTCAAACAAATTTCAGGAGACCTGGAGTTGAAATTTATCTCTAATAAAATATTGATAGTTTATTGTCATAATACTCTCAACGAGCTATTATTATTTCTTGCTCATAAAATTGAAACAATATTATTACGAAAACTAAATTAAATTTATTGTCACTCTACGAATCCATGCTTAAAATAATTTTTTATTGGACATTAAGATAAAATAATAAGTTTTTTTTTATTCATTTCAATTATTGTAGTTTTCCCCGAGTATTAATTATATTAAAATGGATGTCGCCAATTAAGATTAGAATCTTCGTCTTCTGAACTCTTGGTAGGTTAATGAAATTGTTAAACTGCTCAAGAAAGAAATTCTATTTTTAAAATAGAATAACCGGACACAACAGGAAATATAACATTTTTAACTCAAATTCTGGACTCTTTTCTACAAATAAATAAAAATTGATGTGGAAAGATTGTTATTTTCATCTAGTGAAGTTATGTTTTGAATTTTGAAAAAAAACATGTTTATATAAAATATAATATTAATAATATAATATTAGTAAGGTTACACCTTTGGTCGTTGTATTATTATTATTATTTTTGTGTAATACAACACGCACTTCAAATCACAATCATATAGCAAAATAAATTATCTAGGAAAGCTACTTTTCAGAATTTTATTTTTAATTATAAAAATACTTATTTTGGTTAGATATTATTACTTATGGTCAATAAACATTATTAATAAATTGAGCATTTTTATTTCTAACTTGAATATAAGTTTATATTAAAGCAAATTTTGAATGAAATAAAATTGAGTTATTAGTTAAAATGCTGATACGTAGAATAATCAATCCTTCAAATCGAAACCGCCCTGTACAGTTACTAGGGTACGATCTCTAGACCATCTTTCGACAAATTTGTATTCTCGGCCGCTGGTTTAATGGGTCTTAAAAATGACTACCTAATAATTTTCATAAGAAATTTGGAAAAAATGAACTTGCTTAGGGCACATTCTTGACGGTATTTCTCTTTTCTGTGGATGTAGTATAAAGTCCACACGGGAGAGTTAACATATTACAATAATAAATAAAAACATGACTGTAAATAAAAATAGTCACCGAATTATACCTACACTTTTCTAGTATTTTTTTTCCACCGTTTCCTTTCAGTTTTCATAACCTTAAACGTAAATAACGAAGGCTGTATAATACATAGGGCCTTCAAATAAGGCTTAATCGAGCGTTGAAACTTGTAATACACAGAGATTACATGGAATTTCTACTTCATTAAGCAGCCACTACCATCAATATAGCATAATGACAAAATTACGGAGATGACGGAATAATATCATGGAATTTCATATTTTTCAGCCCAAACTGTCAATATCATGCGAGAGCAAAATCAAAGGCGGCGTTTGTTAAAATAATTTTGCAATAAACCGAGGTACGTGAAATTCCATTGTAATTATAATTGTAAATATGAAATTCCAGTGTAAATTCTACATAGTTGAATAATTATTTCATACGGGACATGTGATACTACTCAAAACATCAAAAATATGTAAAAATCATATATTTTCATCAAATAAAAAATTATGTTCGTTTACGTACGTGTATGTACGTGAAAATTTTTATTCAGTAATATATAATACGTGTTGCCCAGCTTTTTCTGTCTTAATTTTTTTGTTCTAACTATTTTCAGTACTTTTTTATTTGAATACCGCACAAGAGATTCAATTGCTCCCGACTGAAGCCAGTGGGACTATGGCATCCCCTATTGGGGTGTTTTGTGAGACTGAAGGCAAGTGGGGAGGGACAGGAGACGGGGAAGAGGACGGTGGGTAAGTATCCAACTATTCAGATCTGGTCACCAAACAGAGTTATTTTAAATGTGGTTTAAAATTTAAAACACGTTTATTAAAAAGGTCAAGTGTATAACCCCGCTAAGATTATTGCATTATTTTAATACTTCCTACCGGTTTTACCTGTATCCATCCAAACTTTGTTTTTTTTTATAAATTGTTAAACTATGTTCCTACTCACTGCTTTTTAAAATTGGTAAGTTTTGTAGAAAAAAATATTATAATAGTAACTAATAAACCCATAGATAAAATAGAATATCAACTTTCAACTATTAATAAAATTAGTGTAATTCCATCGTGTTTATAAAGTACACAGGCATTATTTTTTAATATATATATACTAGCTATTTCCCCCGCTCGCATAGTATAAGGGGGGTTCCCCCCCTCACTCCCCCCCCCCCCGCCCCCTCCTCCCCCTCACCAACCCTCTATACCCATTACATTCATTTTTCAAACAGCTCGCGTGCCACCTATTAAAGCGTAACAATCAAATATACGCAGTTAAGCATTTATAATATTAGTATAATTGTAACTATCAAAGGGATCTCCTTAGTAACCTAAGCAAATAACAAAATGAGAGTGCACGTCAAATAATTACTTATAGTTACTGTAGTATATATTATGAATGTACTACGTCGGGTGGCGCCGAGCGTTTCCGAACGAGCAGTGTAATCAGCCGGTCGGCTAACCGGTGCACCGTCGCCAGACCTAATCAGGGAGCTCCTGTAAACAAATATTGTTCCCATTATAATTCACAATAAAACAATCAAAGAACTTACGTTGTAATCGTAACTTACGTTGTAGTTGTAACTTACGTTGTAATCGTAACTTACGTTGTAGGTGTAACCGAAAATAATGATCTATGTACATCACCTTCCAATCCTTATAACACCTTAACCCAATTCCAACGAACTAACACTGATGAAATTAAACAGGCTATTAATGAATTAAAAGGTAATTCTTCCCCTGGTTATGACAATATTACTGCAGAAATACTTAAAAAAATTCTGATTCACTTTGCAAACCATTGGCACACAGCTTCGAAAATGGCAACTTTCCTCTAAATTACAAAAAAAACTATTATTACGCCCATTTTCAAATCTGGTGACCCCACTCTAAGCAATAATTATAGACCAATTTCTCTTACCTCAAATAGAGCAACAATATTTGAAAAAATTGTTAAAAAACAGATGTTTAAGTTTATTAAAGAAAATAATATATTAAGTGCACATCAGTATGGTTTTCGAGAAAATTTGAGTACTCAAGAAGCTATCGTAGACTTAACAACTGAAATATATAAATATTTAGATAATAAAAACAAATGCATTGGAATATTTGTCGACTTAAGAAAAGCATTTGACAGTATATCACATTCTAATCTTATCTCTAAACTAACGAAAATTCGTATAACCAATAATGCCTTAACATGGATCAAAAATTATCTATTTCATTGAGAGCAATTTGTCAAGTTAAATGGTTTTCTGAGTGATTCACAGACCAGTAAATTTGGAATCCCGCAAGGGACAGTACTAGGACCAATTCTTTTTATCATTTATGTGAATGATATTTTTAAACTCACCATAAAGTCAAAAATAATATCATGTGCTGACGACACAGCGATTTTAACCCAGGGACTAAACTGGAGTGAAACTCAGAAAACGGCTGAACTAGATATAAATTTAATAAAAAAATGGTTTGATCAAAATTTATTATCTCTAAATACAGAAAAAACTTTTGTAATTCCATTCACTTTGAATAAAAATACTACCCCTGAGAATCTAAACATATGTATACACTCATATAATTGTAATCCAAAGTCATATCTATGTAAACCTAACTGCTCTATACTCACTGTTAAAACTAATGTAAAATACATCGGTGTTATTATAGATAGTAACATAAAATGGAAATTACAAATCAATACAACAGTAGAACGTTTAAGAAAACTAATTTACGTTTTTATTAGAATACGAAACATATTAAATATTGGATTATTAAGAACCATATATTTTTCCATTTCAATCAGTATTACAATATGGTATTGTTGGCTGGGGTGGTGCTTTCAAATCTTCTCTTTTGCCTTTAGAAATTATCCAAAGAATATTAATAAAAATAATTCTAAAAAAGCCATACGATTACCCTACCATTAAAATTATTTCAACAATTTGAAGTCCTTTCACTTCATACTATTTATAAAAAAATTAAGCTCTAACAAATACACAAAGATTGTTTCAATAATGTGAGCTTAACTCTTTTTTCGAACAGCAATAGAACAAATATCCTTGGTTCTTTAACGATACCACGCTGTAACACCACCACAGCCCAACAATTCTACAAATATATTGGAGTTAAATGGTTTAACGAATTTCCCTTGAAATTAAGATTGGAAACAAATTACAAAAAATACAAAAATTCAATAAAAACTTTTTTATATAACTTATCAACACAACAACTTAATTATAATATTAAATATCCTTTTTCTCTATTATTATTTTTTTCCTTTCTCTTTATCTCCTCCTCTTCAGTCAATTGTATTTCTTATCTATTATTTAGTTTAAAAACATGTATTTATATATTTTTTTCTTATTTAATGTTAATTATCTATTTTTTGGTTAATTAACCAAAAAATAGATATATATATATATATATCTTTTAAGAGCAGAGCTCGAGTTAAAAAAGGCGGATAAACACTGGTTAACCACAGTTTAGCAAAGGAAAAATATATATAGTTAAAAAGGCGGATAAACGCAGGTTAACCACAGTTTAGCAAAGGAAAAATATATAAATATATATTTTTCCTTTGCTAAACTGTGGTTAACCTGCGTTCATCCGCCTTTTTAACTCGAGCTCTGCTCTTAAAAGGGGTGTAATACGTATTATTATTTAATGTATTTTAATAGAAAAACTTTATTTCTTGTTTATAAACATGTAATTGATACCATTATATTATATTAAATAAAAATAAAAAATAAATAAAAAATCCTTTACATTGTGGGCTGGAGAGCCACAACCCGAATAAAAGAACATTACAACCAGCAACGCTTTGCTCTTCATCTGGACAATAAACGTATAATAAATAATTTCATAACGCCAGAGCTTACAAATATATACAGCCTATATTACTCGTAAATAATGTAGCTTTCTATTAATGAAAGAATTTTTTAAGTCCCTTCAGTATTTGTTGCGTGAAAGAGTAACAAACATACATCCATACAAACTTTTGCGTTTATAATTTAATTAAGATTAAGATTTATAATTTAATTAAGATATATATTTTTTTTTATTTACTCTTTTTTACGCCCATGGGGTTTTTACATTTTGTACATAATGTTATCATTGTATTTACATAAGGCTGATAGGAATAAACAATAGGTTAATAATTTATAAATTAGTTTACAATTTAATACATTTTAAGAAAATACAATGGTGATAATAATTAACTGAAATTTTCACAAATAAAACGTTAACATGAAAAAGTTAAAGTATATTTTTAACATAGAAATTGTTACATTAAAATGTCGATATCATTTGTATGTTTGTTTGCTAATCTATTTAAGGGAGGAATTGGCGAATTTGCCTCATAATTTGTTTGTGAATGAAATTGGTCCTTTTGCCTAGTGAGTCAAGAAGATATTCTTAAATTGACTACAATCAAGAGTTCGCAACAGTCGAGCTCCGAATTTACAATTTTAAAAAGAAACGTAGATCGCTTATCCTTCCCCGATCCACAAACTTACGCTGAATTCTTTCGACATTTTTAATATGAATTTAATTATAATTCTTCTTTCGTATGGTGTGCGAGTTCTTAGGTCTGCGAGTAAGTCTAGGGCCTCAGGCGATGCCCTGTGGACCTCATCAATCCCGCCGTGGAATGAATGGAGCATTCTTCTCTAATTAATTTTAATAGTTAGTTATCACCTGAAATCATTGAAAAATATTTGAATTTAGTCATATATTTAATTATTATAATAATTAACGATCAACAAGATGGATCTAGGAAAAAAATATTAATGAGATGTAATATTTTTGGTATACCTCGTTATTTTCCTCTGCAATTTGTGTGGAAGATGACGTTTTTTTTTAAATGATTTTCGGCTTTGTAATTATTGTTTTTTCGCTCCCAAAAAATTATGTCGCGTCCATCCGGTTTATAGAAAATGGTCCGATTTTTCAGATTGAAATTTTAAAAAAATCACCAGGAGTTTCAAAAATACGATATGTCTCAGAATATTTGCTTAAACCGGATTTTTTTTTTAAAAATGAATATTCAGTTTATTATTTTATCGGACGCATCCGCAGCGAGTGGAAAAATGTGAATAATTCGCGCAAATATCGGTTTTTTTTTAAATGGTTTTATTATTAGCACAATAGAAGCTTATGAAGCTCGGTGGTATAGCTAGATTTTACTTGCAAAGAGAATTTCTCATCGGAATAATAAAATAATTCGTGGCTCTTTATTGACGCTATATCTTCTCCAATATTTGCAATGCACAATGTACATCTACTATGAAGAAGCCATTATCACTATCAGCCGACCCATTTCTTGTTCGCAGCCGAGACGGGGGAAATTCCCAGCCGATATTGAAAAGTGGCAGTGGCGCCGCGTGGGGGATTATTCAATAAGGGGGGGACAAGAAAACTATCTCAGCCACCGACCGACCCATCAACCAGCCAACCAACCAACCACCCACATGAGCTGGCTGAATTGTTGTTGATGGATTGAGTGATCTATCTATTTTTTAACGGATTAATAAAATATGCTTTTAAAAGTTCCATATCTATCCAATGATAATGGCTTATCTTCAATATAACACTTAGTATAGGTGCCCAGTTTGTGGGGATGTTAGGATTGTCTAGGTCTTGCCGGCGAGGGTGTTTTGCGTGGCGGGTAGGATCGGGAGAAATTGATTGAGTGAGACCTACCTAGACCTCTCCAGCCGAATTATTTCGACCCATCGCCTTACACTGCAGTGGGAGGGATGGGCACATTGACCCTTAGATTCCTTCTCAACACTCATACCTTTTTCCTTCCCAGAACTTCCCCGCCTTTCTTTCCCTAAAAAACCCTCCACACAACATCCCTTAAGCAGATATAGGTTCAGAGGGTTTTTTATATTATTATATTTTTTTATGTGAGAGATAAGGATAAGAGATGCTCTCGTCACATCCTATATGCTTACTTTTTTCTTAATGTTATTGTTTAGAATGTTTACATTATAAAATTGTTATTCTGCCGACATTCGGGATTTTTTTCTAAGGTTAGTTCCATCATGCAGGCAAATTAATGAAAAAAATCAATTAGACGGGTTATTCTTGATCGTATGTGGATTTTTATAAATTGCTAAGCTCAGGCGAGTCAAAGCCATTACTCAGCAAGTATAGGATTCATCAAATTTAATATTAAAGGTTGTATTTGAAAGGAGTTGAAGTTTCGGAATTTTACGGATGCGGTGTTATTTGTGAGCTTAAAAATTCGTTCAACTCATCCAATTCGATTCTTTAAATATGGGCTTAGTCAAGATCAGTAGTGGCCGGTAAACGTGGTGTAAATGGAGTACTTGCTGAACCTTTGTGTTCCAGAAAGGTTTTGCTATGAAAATTAAAAATCCCTGTAGTTTATTAGCTTTGTTGATTACTTCATTTCATTGTTTGATAATGTTTAGTTAACGTCCAGTATTACTCCAAGGTCTCTAAATTATGCAGAATACATGCAAACTTGTACGCACGAAAAGAAAACTGTTACGGAAGGATAAACTTTTAACATTTTAACCACACACCAAGGTTTTAACCCGTCTAATAACAGGAGACCCAAATTGTCCCAGAGCGACCTTGCATTATTTAAAGTTAGATATCTCTCTTCCTATCATGCGAAAACTTGTGATTTATTTTATGTTACAAAGCGAAAAAAATAATGCTTCTCACTGCTTTAGGATTATACCAGCTATGATGTTAAGTTACTTTATAAACCCGATCATAAATGTTTTCCTACATGTTTTCAATTACTTAAAAAATCTTCCCAGCAAAACAAGCACTGGTCCTGATGGTATACCTGAAATATTATTGAAATAATGTAAATCTGTTGTATCTAAGCCAATTTGTTTATTATATAACTTATCACTATCATCTGCCACTTTTCCGGATTCCTGGAAGGTTTCCTATATATGACCTATTTTTAAATCGGGTTAATAAGTCGAACGTAGAAAACTATAGACCTATATCGATGTTATCTCATATTCCTA